>JARHVA010000844.1:1132500-1795000 GCA_037957365.1 Torreya grandis
ATAGGTCATCCTCCCAATCCAAAGAGGAGTTGTTCAAAATATTTTGATTCCATGCATGCACAATCAAATAGGGTTTTCTACCATACCCATACTTATTTTTTTCTTTTCCCTTTTTGAAATAATAAGCTAAAATTCACTAAAATATTTTGGGTTCTTATTTGCTTAAATATTCTCCCTATTCTATGCTCATTAATGAAATCAAAAATTTATTTTGGGCTTAAAATTAAGTTCATACATTGACTAATTGAAATTTTAGTTCACATATCTTAACTTAAAAGTAAAGTAATGTATCGTAGCTTCACTCTTTGTTTCACACACTCAACCAAACCACTTTTATCAATTAAACATCAAACAAACTTGAGACAAGGCCCTAATAGGATTTCTTCACCTAGTGGTAACCTTACCCTTTCTTAGTAATCCTACTTAGAGGTCATTACAAGGGGAGAACCAACTTAGCTCTCTATTCAAGTAGAAAATCCAAATATCAATATCTATTGGCTAATCACATAATATCCTTATCATTATAGTGTGTGAAGTGAGGTGGTAAGCCCAATACCAAACCATGTACTGATTCCAATATATATTCTTTTTGAATGCCTAAACACAACCTAAAACTAACCCTAGACTTATTTTTAGTACCTACTCTACACACCAATTTCAGTCACACACCTTCTTAAGGCATAAACCAAAAGCAAGATAAATAAAAAATTTAAGGCTTAACATTTATTTTAGAGTGTGATTTGATTTCTTTTATCACTTCTTCCCTTCTCTTTGTTTGAGTAGTGAGGATTTTTATGCTTTCTCTCTCCCCTATCTCATATGGTTCTTACTCACTAGTAGTGAAATAACCTTGTAGAGAAAAACCCATCACCAAGACAACCTACCTCTTTTACCTTTCATCCATGGACTATTTTTGTCAACCAATAGATTCTCCTCATCCCTTAGGAAGTTCTACCTTCCCTTAATAGGTTCCTTAAGAGACATGGAATTTTCTACTTTCCTAGATAACAATCTTGTAGCGTAGTAACATTATCTTAAAACCATGTCTTATTATACCCTAACTTCGGCCCCACCTATAGATATACCTTATGGCATACCTCTCCAAATTATAGGGAAAACCTCTATTTCCACATCTAAAACCCAATTATTATCTATTCAATCGTCCTCATCCAACGACAATCCCTTTGAGACCACTATAGAAAACCAACCAACCCAAACTATGAATGCCCTTATACCTTCTGCTCCTACCAACAACTCCTCTACCTTAAGAGAAATCCAACCTCTCACCACCTAAACTCCCTTCAAAACAAGAGTGCCTATGTCTAACATTACCAACCTTCCTTCAAATATCCCTAATTCATTAACCACTACTACACTTCAAAGCCTAGTGGTGTCCATTACCTCTACCTTACCACTAATCAACATAAGGGTCACCACCCTTCCATTGATCACCAACCCATCTACTACTCCTAGCCAATAAGTGCCCATTACACAAAGATTTTGCTACATCCCTAACCTACAAGGGCATGTACCCCTACCCACTACCTAACCACCTACATTTACCTACCCTTATGTATCTTCCACCCACCCATTGGTATCCAGATACCAATATGTGGTATCCTCCCAACCTTTTATCCATTGTTAGTATGGCACCCAAATATTGCAAAAGTATGCATCTCATAACCTTTTAGGTGTACAACCCCAAACAGACCTAATGAATATGATTATGGATAAGATGACCACCTTATATTCATCCATTTTAGGTTCTCACAACATCTTTTCATATGATTAGATCTATAATGAGCCCATCCATCCATCTATACCTATCAAGACATATCCTCCCCAATGGGAACTTCCCAAGTTCTATAAATTAAAAATTAAAAAGGATCCCTAATAAAACCTTAGGGAATTTAGGCATGCTTGTTATCTAATTTATTATGATGATTCCCTCCTTATCTACACCTTCCCCATGTCCCTAGCTAGTCTGGCATTGGAATATTATAGTATCATACCCAAGCACTCCCTTATTCACCTAATTGGATCAAACCTTCTTGGATCATTTTTCTATCAATATCTTCATGAAGGTTTCTATCGTTGACCTCTAATCTATCTGATAGTTTGAGGATGAATCCATTGTTGATGTTATGGCTCATTAGAAGAGCCTAATTAACCAACTCTCACTTCCCTACCTCAACTTCAACTCATAGAGCTCTTTATTTGAGCATGTACCAAGCATATCTCCTCTATACTATGTGTTTAAAGCTTCCTCACCTTTGATGAAGCTTTTACCATGGTGTGTAAGTTAGAGAATAGAGCCATTGATGAAGGAAAGCTAAAATTGAATAATAATAACCCCACCTACAAAACCAATGAGGCCTCTTCTTCCAAACTAAATAAATAGTATAATACCAATACCAAAGGAAAGGGAAACACAAATGAAATTGTCCTTAAAGATTCTCCTCCACCATCATTGAACCAAACAAATTCCTCTAGTTCCTTATATCAAAACATGAACAACCAAAAGTATAGCAACTAGAAGTAATTCACTCCACTTGGAGAATCTTATACTTCAATATTGGAGAAGTTATTAAAATATAGTATCATTCAAATTCTTCCTATCAAACCACCCAAATAATTTAACTCTTCTTGTCTTTCA
This sequence comes from Torreya grandis, assembly GCA_037957365.1. Taxonomy (NCBI): domain Eukaryota; kingdom Viridiplantae; phylum Streptophyta; class Pinopsida; order Cupressales; family Taxaceae; genus Torreya; species Torreya grandis. The sequence continues at coordinate 1,135,157 of JARHVA010000844.1, forward strand.
CCTAGTTGGTACAATGATAATGATCTACATGCCTTCCATTGAGTAATCAACTATGATGTTAGTAGGTGCAATACCTTTAAGATCCTTATCCAATCCCTCATTGATAAGGGGGAGCTCACATAGGATAACCCTAATGCACCATCAAACCAGGACCTTGACATATTTAGGAAAACTTTTCCAAACCATACACTTGATAATAATTAAATAAACATTGTTCAATGTTCTCATGATGTCTATACTATTAACATAGTTCTTGACACACTCACTACTAAAGAACCTACTGACCATCTTATATTTCCCTCACCCTCTCTACTTATTGTGGTAGTGGAGTTACATTATCTTATTTTGAAAAACCAAACTAAGGAAACCACCCGTTTTCCTCATCCACTTATCAAGGTAGTGGAGCCATTGACCGCTCCCTTGGCTGACATACTAGACCAAGCTCTCGTTTTACCTTTCTCATTAATTATTGAGCAACCTACTCCACCTTCAAAAATTATTCTTGAGGAGGAAACACCCATGTATAATCCTCCCAAGGAGGATTCACATATCTCAACCTTGCATCTTTTGATTGAGGAAGAGGATAAGGTTATCATCCTATGTCTCAAACTATGGGATTATCTTTTAGGTCCACTCTTTAGGGAATAAAACCAGCCTAAAAACCATTATCTTAATTAGTGCAAAAATTAGAATTTATTTCCAACCCTAACATGGATCAAGCCACCTTTTAGTAGAAATTAGGGTAGACTTATATCACCAAAAAAGAACCTCCAACCATACCTTTAGTAGACCAACTCACCATTTTTTCTATCTAAACTCTAACCTTATCAACCAAACTAATCACAAATTTTACCAATCTAACAATGCCTTAGAATTCCAAGGAACCTAAACCCCAAGAAACCAAATTATCTTCTCAAACTAAACCAACCAAACTGATAAAAAACCTTGGCACTTTCCCTATATAGAGTCTTAACCACCCATATGTGAAGGTGGAACTTACCTCACCAAAACTAACAACCAAACACCAAGCCAAATCAACTAATGAGGTAAAACCACACAAAGGCTTGAAGGATTGAATTTTACCTCCCTCAAACTTTCCCTCCATTTTGGGAACTCATCCCTCTACCTTTAGTAAGAAGCCCCTTATCTCTACCAAAATCTCACCACCTCTTTTTGTTATACCTTCATAGTTTCTTTCTAACACACCTCTCTTCACTACATTAGTAATACCCAAGCTACCTACCTATAATATTCTACCACTAGCTCATCAACCTCCTTGTCTAAACCAAAGAAATTAATCAAGTGCACCACCTTACCCAAGCCACCTATCACCAAACCTACTTCCAAACAACCTTCTACCTTAACAACTAAAGTTAGGACCATAAAACCTTTACCACCTTTACTTGAATATTACTTGAACATTTTAAATAGGTTGTTACAAAATTCTTGTTTAGCCTTACCTCCCATTAGACCATTTGACTCCCTTGATTAAAATCCCATCTAGTATAATGACCACCAAGTGTGCTCTTATGATAGGACACCTAGCCATGACATGAAATTTTTTAAAGATCTCCAAACCATTATCTACTAGTGTTACAATGAGGATGACATATTAAAAAATAAATCTCCCAAGAGCCCTATACTGATCCAAACAATAACCATACCTAACTAATGTTTACCTACTCTATTGGTCTCACCTAATAGTGAAGATGAGTTTACCCAATCTCCTACCCTAACTCTTTCTCCTACCCATACTATCAATATGGTCATAAGATCATAGAATAAGGATAAGGGGAAGGATAAGGTTTCCATTACATGTATGTATCCATCATTAATCTCCCAACCAACTCAAACCCATCCATCCCCATCTTTGACCAAACCCAAGGTGTCTATTCTAGGTGCCTCCTAATCTAACCCCTCAAATCCATCAAGAGAGCTATCCTTAAGCAACTTCACTAGACCTTGGTGAAGATGAGCTTGTGTGAGTTGATATATACCTCTCCCCATCACTTTCAACCACTAATAAAGGCTATATAATACATAGATGTCTATCCTGATGATCCTCAACCTCTAGTAGCCTTTATTGGTGTGCTTTAAATTTCCAACCTTATTACCTTTAAGGATTCAAAAATACCTTCTAGCTAATTCGATGACCTATATCCACCTCTCTTTATTACCACATACATCAACTAAACCTATATTAAATAGGTCATGATTGATAGGGGAGATAATATTAACATCATCTCCTCCCATGCTTATAACCAACTCAACCAATAAGATAATTTCATATCTAAAACTTCAGTCATCCTTCAATCTTTCAATGATACCATAGACACTACCTTGGGGACTATTGTCCTTCATATCCTTTAAGACCCCACACACTCCCCAAAATATTCTATGTAGTGGAAGGTGAATTCTAATACAAAATTTTACTAGGAGACCATGGATTTGCTCCATGGATTATATCCCCTCCACCCTTCATTGTTACATCAAGTTTGAGGATGAAGTCCAAGTTATCACTATCCAATATGACCTAAGCCCTTTCTCGACATGAAACATGACCTTTGACCCCAATAATGTCTTCATACACCCATCTAGGACACCCTAAACAACCAAAGATCAACCGTTAACCATGAAAGTGGATATCATATCCCCTTCCACCAATGAGGCCTCCAATAGTTTCTCTATCCCTTTAGACCAAATCCCCACCATGGACCCTTTAAAACCAACATTACATCACCTTTCACTGGGAGAATATCTCATTTTATCCCTTAATGATTTCCCTACTCCTCACAAGTATGGGAAACTTACCAACTAACTGGGATATGACCCCAATGTAAGAACTATTATTCCCTTTGGACCTCACTACTATTAGACCCATTTAATCTATGGGGGACTTGACAAACCCCTTAGTGTTTCTACCACATCTCTTTTGCCCTAACCTTTTACCACCACTTTCTCCTACCTAGATAATCTAAGATTTGCTAAGAAATACCTCCATTAGTGTACTTAGAAAGGCTTTGGTCTCAGGCAGTATAAGCATGGACTACATGATTTGGTATCCATTAAAACTTTAAAGCCTCATGTGAATCATGGCCTCGGTTTCATCTTATCCAATAGGAAGTAACCCAAACCACCTACCACCACCATCATTGAAGAAGACACCCCTTCTTCACTAACCTCTCCTCCACACATGTGTGAGGATGATGACATCATCCCACCTTAATTTTTTATTATCATCATGATCACCCTCAGACCCCTAACATATTAAAAATAATGGGAAACTATAACCATCCCTTTGACACATCCTAAGATGATAGGATAAGACTCTCTTACCATTAACATTGTTTAGTTCTAGGATGATGATTCTATTCTCACCTATATTGGTACCCTAAATTCTTCAATCCATAAATCCCTTCCTCTTGAGACATCGACCATGTTGAAATAATCCACCATAGATATCAACTTGGTAACTTTTGACAACCCTCACATTTTCAAACTTATGTAATCACTAGCTTTTAAAGAACTTTGGGACTTCTCTTCTTTCCTCCAAGACCATAACATAGCCTTTGCTTGGTCTTATAGTGATATGCCTATAATTGACCCTACCATTAATACCCATAACATAGTCACCCATCATGATTTCAAGCATGTCAATCAAAAACTTTGATTCATGCACCCTTGAATAACCCTTATCATCAAAGAAGAGGTTTAGTGCCTCTTGTTTGTCAATTTCATTCAACCCATTGACTATCCCTAATTGGTCTTAAATGCCATAACTATCACCAAATCCATAAGGGGAATATGCATTTATGTGTACTTTCATGACCTCAACCTCACCTACTTAAAAGATGACTTTACCCTACCAATCATCAACTATCTAGTTCATCTTATAGCTAGCCATGAGATGTTATCTCTCAAGAATATATTCTTGAGATATAATCAAATATTAATTTCTCACAAATATCAACATAAAACCATCTTTACCACCCCATAGGGAACCTTTTTATATATTCATTCTTTTTAGGTTAAATAATTTTTGTGCCACCTACCAACGTGCCATAACCTATATCTTCCATGACCTTATCCACAATATTATAAAGGATGATGTGGATGACCCTCTCAGAAAATCCAAACTTTGAAAGGATCATTTGGAGATTCTAAAAATAATATTTGAATACCTTATCTACTATCATGTCTATCTTAAACTCAAGAAGTGAATTTTTGGGGTATTTTTAGGAAATCTCCTTGGATTTATCATCTCCCTTCATGAAGTAGAAGTTGATCCTACCAAGATCAAAGACATCCTTGACATGCTTACTCCTATCAACCTTAATAAACTACATAGATTTAAAGTGAAGCTTCAATCCATTCATGCTTTATCTCCTAGCTTTCAAATTGATATCAACCCTTCCACCACTTTCTAAATAAGGATGTCTCTTCCAAGTGGAATAACAACTTTCAAAAGGCCTTTGATTTACTCAAAAATAACCTTTTGTCTCCACATTTCCTCACCCCTCCCAAGGATGACCAACCCTTTTACCTTTTATATCTCTACCACTCACCACTCCCTAGGGGCAATGCTTACTCATCATGATGACCAACATAGAGAGAAATCTATATATTACATTAGCTACATGATTGTAAAATATGAGACTTGGTATACCCATATTGAGAAAATTTTCTTGGTCTTAGTCTCCATGACCATCAAACTTCACCATTACCTTCTCAACCATAAAGCCTATGTCATAAAAAACACCAACCCACTCAAGTACATACACTCCAAGCCTTACTAAAACTAAAGTTTGGCCAAGTGGCTCATGCTCCTAACAGAGCTTAACCTTGAGTTCCTTCAACAAAATTCAAGTAAGAGGCAAGTAATTAATGACCAATTAGCCAAGGCACCTTTAGCACACTACCAACCTCCTCTTAATTTTTCTTATGAGTTCATCATGACCCTCTCTCAAGTATATTTTACCTATCAAGTCACTATGTTCTTTGATGGATCAAAGTGTTAACATGGTGGTGGAGCTAGTATTATCCTTATCCCCTTTGATAGAGAACCTTTTCCTTTTTCCTTCAATATTGAATTTGAATGTGCCAACAATATGGCTAAGTACGAAGCCCTAGTGATAGGTCTTCAAACTACCATAACCCTAAGAGTCAAAAAAATCAACATATTTGGTGACTCCCAACTTGTGGTCAATCAAATCAAAAGCTCTTACTAGTGTAATAATGACATTTTACAATAGTAAAATCAATTAGTTGATGAACTCTTAACATCATTTAAATATTACCACATTCAATCAACCTCATGATCTACTAATAAGTTTGTTAACACCATGGTTTCCCTTGCCTCTCAAATACTATATTCACCTTTTGGCTCTAAGATATTTGTCATTATCTATAGACTCACCTAGCCTTCCTATGTCAAACCAAACTCTCCCACCATATTTTGAATACCTCTCTTTGTTCCAAAGCATTGACTATGGATCCCAACATGTACTCCTACACTTGTAGTGGACTCATGTACAATCTGGGGATTAGTAATGTGGTTACATATGAAGAAATGGTGCAAGACCCCTACATAGATAATATTGCTTATGAAATGGATCCATATCCCTCTTATAATAATCAATTAGGGGCACAAATACAAGATCCATTGGCTAACTATTTATTTAATATACCACCTTATTCAGAATAAAACCAAGAATGAACTACACAATACCAGCTACAATACCCATAGCTGACAAACCATTTCTTCAACAGTCATGCTCTACTAATACACCTTCCACATATGATCCATTTTTTTAGTATAATTTTTTTGAGAACAAAGATAATATTTTGGATCAAGCCATAGAGGTAGGGTCCAAGTTTCTTGTAGACATCCCCCATGAGAATTTACCAAGACTAGTAAGAATGTCCTATAACATAATATACAATCAATAGGTTCCTTCTAGCAATCCTTTGGCTCTAGTCCAAACAATATATCAAGACCCTAATATGACTAATAGAGGAAAAACTCATGGAATACCACTTTAACAAAATGCAAATGGAATATCCAACCTACTTGAATCTAACATACAATTTCAATTAGATGACCATAGTGAGAAAACCTCTTATTGACTTAGTTCCTTTAATAGGAGTTTTGATGAAGTTACCTTGTTAAGACAATTAGATTTCAGACCCATTGATGCAAAACACTTCAGTACACAACTTGATGCATGTGCCCATTATATAATATGTGTCTTCTAATTCTACATAGAATAATGAGAAAAATATAGTGGATAGTGTGCAAGCAACATCCAATAGAAATAAGAATGGTACTAACATAAAAATAACTAGTCAACAACATGTGCTTGTAGTTAATACTATGAATGGATCATCATACCAAATAATAGGATCTTTTACACCCCAACCTTCACCACCTACTTCCCTACCTCAACCAATTTCCTCATCAAGTATAAAACTAATAGGATTAGGTAGTCAAACAACACCCAATGTCACACCTCAGCAACAGAATATGGCAAATCCTAATCCTCTTCAACAACTGATGAGTAGTATTCTACAATAGTAGGCATAATATAGTGTACCAATGCAATGAAGGCCAATTATATTTCCACCTCAACAAGGGGAAACTAATATTCCACCTCGTCAAGTAGTGGCAAACATACCTCTTCAGTTTTAGACTAGTGTACCAATAAAAAACTAAATGATGACTACCCAACGATGTGTAAATATTGGTCAGTGATAGATGCCAAATATTCAACATGATTTCACTTCCCAATAATGATTCATGCAACAAGGAGGCTCCCATGTCTCTCAAGTACCTACTAGATAACAATTAGTTCAAAATGTGCCATAAGTTTAAAGACAAGGTCGTGGTTCAGAAGTTCTCACTCAACAACAAAGTTTGGTTAGTTGGAAACATGTCCCTTTTCAACCACAATAGGCATAATATAGTTATATCCATCCATCCCAACCATAAAATCTTTTAGATCAAACATTTATAGCCAACCCAAACTAGAATATCACATAACCAAATGTATAATCTCAAGTACATCGTAATCCATGTATGCATATTCCTAGTCAATTTCCCAACCAAACCAATGTACCCCAATAGATATCTACATCATAACCTAGTCAAAGTGTCCCACTTGTGACATTCTAACCATTTACTCAAACCAATATTATCCCTCAAACCAATGTTCCCTCTAGTTTCCTAGCCCAAGAATTACAACAGATGAAGGATATAATTATTTCCATTCAAGTTGGGAAATAGACTAAAAATTTTAAGTTGGATGATGTGTGTTCTTATCCATTCAACATGGAGTACTTGTAGATACCATTTCATCTAGGATACAAACTACTAAAATTTGAAAAATACAATGGGAAAGTTTACCCTAAGGCCCATTTAATTGAGTTCTTTGTCACATGTCAACTAGTGTCATATAGTGATGTATACCTTTTGTTGTTATTTCCAAGGAGCTTTTATGGACAAGCCTTGGAGTGGTTTTAAAAGTTTCCCAAGAATTTAGTAACATATTTTGAAGATCTTTTTGATAAGTTTATCCAACACTTTTCTTATAATCTCAAACATGAGATTTCATTGGTTGACTTAACACAAGCAAAAAAAAAGGCTGGTGAGTGTTTTACAAGTTATCTACAATGATGGAGAGCCCTTACAAGCTGATTCACCCATAGTTTACCAGATAAACAATTATCCAATTGTTTACTAAAAATTTATATAATGAGATAGTTTATCATCTAAAACTACAATGTGCACATATTTTCAAGGATATCATCAACAAAAACTTGTTTTTTGAGTGAGCCCTTATTAATAAAGGGATCATCAATCTTATGTCAACTAAATAGAATCAAGGTACCAATCATGGAATTGTCTAAAACCAACATCCAATCCAAGCACAAGAATTACAACCATTACAAGTCAATAACCAAGATAGACCAAAGCAATTCAACCATAATAAGAATGTTGTGGGTAATAGAGTAATTGAGTCACATCATGTCCAATAGTACAAACATCATCTGCACCACCTTTTTAGCTTACTACTACCCAAAAACCTCTAAAATCAATGTTGCAAGCATAATAACCAATACCTGTACAATAAATTTAGTAACATTTACTATTGCAAACCCCTCCTCTGAGGAGAACTATGCCTATGCATCATGTCTTTAGTGACCTAGAAAAGCCTATTGAATTTTTATTTCAAAAGCTTTCCACTTTAAATCTGATTAGTTGGCTTATACCAAAGCATTATCCATAAGGCATTGCTTATACTGATTATTACCATGAAAATGAATTCTATGAATATCATCAGGTCAATGGGCATAATATATGAAGATGTGTGAAAATCAAGCATTTGATTGAGAATATGTTAGATAATGGGGAGGTAATTTTGGATAATGGTGCTTCCACCTCTAATCAAATTCTTAGAATTTATCAAAACCCCTTTCGCCAACATAAAACCCAACAACAACATCAGTAATTGCAATAACAAATCAATAGCATCAAATTCAAAGGTCAAACCATTAGAATCAATAAAATCAACAATATAACTCACAATCTTAGAACAATGGTCAAAACCAAGGTTAGAATGATAACAATCAACAAACCTACCATGCAGTTGCACATGACTACAATAGGGTTGCAGGTCATATTACAGGGGGTATCGTTAATAGCACCTCCATTAATCCTAGATTGAGCACTAATTAATATAGACCATTGCTAAATAAAAGCACTCAACCAAATTACATGGATAATCCTTCTTTGACCTAGGAATACACACAGGCAAACTAGTAAATTGGGACTTCCACTTTTGGACTTATATTGATAACTCACCCTTGCCATGTGACCACATGAAAGTACACCAATAATCAAGACTTATCCTATTTGGTCCCACACCATTTCCAACATTTATTAACAATCATGGTCTAGCATCTAATCTGGATTGTCAAATCACAACTCAGAGGTCAAAGATTACTATCCTAGGCCCATAACCTTCTACCACTTTAATTGTTATTTAACTAACCATTCAACCTTAGAATGAACCATTCATCATTGACTAAGATAAGAAGTTTGATATTATGGAATAATTATAGAAGACACCAACATAAATCTCTATTTTAGATTTGTTGTGAATGTCAACAATCCACAAGAACATTTAGAATGAGTTTTTAACCCAATCCACTTTTTCTAGTGGCATATCCCTATTAAATTTCAAGCTTTGTTGGACACCTACCTCTAGCCCAACAAGTCACATTCAACCAAAGTGATATGTCTTCTCTTGGCGCATTCCATAATAATTTATTGTACATAAAATTTTATATAAAGTGGCAAAGAGAAATATATCCTTATAAATAATGGATCAAGCCTCAACATAGTGTCTCTAAAGCTTATCAAGTTTATTAGGTACACAATGGTAGATCTCCAACCAGAAATGATAACAATTAAATCCTATGATAATTAGGAAAGATAATCACAAGGAACTATTAGCTTACCAATTATCATTGGGCCTTTGACCCATGATACACTTTTTCATGTGCTTGATCTTGAGTTGTCATATAATATGCTTCTAGATAGGCCTTGGTTAGATGAGATTCATGCAGTCCCATCAACATTACACCAATGTATCAAGTTTTCCACTTAGGGATGGAATTAAATATTACAAGAGATTTGCATTTATATGAACACTACAAACATATTGAGGCTAAGTTTTAGACCTACTATTACTAATACAACATGAATCCAAGTTCCAAGTAGGAAAAAGGAAAGGCCATACTTATTGGTCCTCTACAAGATAATTGCATAGATCCCAATTCCTTGGATTCTCTTTCCCATGTGTCACCTCTTAAATCTTCTAAGCATTTCACCATTATAGATAATGGCCTAGGTAGTATATGACCCATGATACCTTCCATGTTGCCAATCTCCCTTAGAATTCAAATACCTTTGGATGACCTAAAGTCATCCCACACATGCATTAACAATAAAAAGTGAAAGATAAACTTCATAATCTAGGACCATTCATGTGCATACCAGCATCTATCCAAGAATAAGACCCCTTAAAGGAGATGAATCATGGTTATACAATGACAAATTGGTTGATTGTTACAAGAGAACCTAGTATCATATTCCCAATAGGTTCATAGAACATCAAGATTATGAAGGAAGAGGCCTTAGATCAAATCAACAAGGAACCATTGATCTAATTTCCATGACTAAGTATAAAAGACCTTATAGACTTTAATGTAAACCAGCTAGGGGTGACCCCACATATCTTATTTGAGTTCCATAATTTGTGGCTAGTGATGATGATGTTGACAGTGAAGCAGAGTCTGATCATAGCCTCACCTTTGATAACCTAGCTGATACCAACATGTTTAATAATAATGCCATTTGTAACCTTACCCTAGTCATTAATCACAACCCATTACCATTATATTATCCCCAACTAATAGATTAGGACCAACAAGAATCTATTTTATTGATTGATGAGTTTCAAAATGATGAGGCATTCTATGAATTTTTAGGACTTAGAGACAATGTTTCATTGGGAGATCATAAATCAGGATTCTCAATTACATTGGATCCTAAAGCCTATTTTAGAGAGCGGGTGAACACCCTTAGTCAAAAAAATAAAAATAATACATTGAGGTCCCAAAGTGAAAACCTCTTTGAGGCACTTTATGACTAGGGGAAAAATAAAAATAAAGGCCATTCTAGTGGTGAAAATCTATTTTAGGTGCCATTAGATGGGGGTGTTCATTCTTCTTAGAATTTAGACCAAGAGACCACCAATAATGAGCTTGCCTATGAATCTGAGTTTAGTTTTGTGCAAGAACAAGTATTTGATCAAATTCTTCAATAATTTCTAACTATTTTTATCACATGGCCAAATATCCCATTAGGGGACTTGGATTCATCCTGTCTATGAGATGTTGAAGAGCAAGTCCTAATAGAGGACCTTAATATAGTCCAACAATTCAAGTCTTTGCCTACTATCTTACAAGATGGTTCAAATCTTCTAGTCAAAGATATAATAGAGGTAAACATAGGGACTGCATTAGACCTAAAATGGATAAAATTAGGTACATCCCTCACTAAGGAGGAATGTGAAGTCTTTACAACTCTATTAAGAGAATTTATAGATATATTTACATAGACATATTTTGACATGCCATGTTTAGACCCTGCCTTAGTTTTGCACCACCTTGTGGTCAATCCTAATTCCAAACCAATGAAATAAAATATGTGTAAGATGCATCCTTGCATTATTGTCTTGGTAAAGAAAGAGTTGGATAAATATTAGAAGTAGGATGTATCTGATCTATTGACTACTCAAAATAGATATCTAATGTTGTCCCTATTAGCAAATAGAACTGAAGGGGTTAAAATCTATATTGATTTAAGAGACATAAACAAATCTTGTCCTAATGATAACTTTCCATTGCCTAATATTGACATGATCATCAACACCATAGTGGGTTATGAAATGATTTCACTCATGGATGGATTTTCAGGATACAACTAGATCAAAATAGCACTAGAAGGCCAACATAAAATAGTGTTAACCACTCCTTAGGGAACATTTTATTATCAAGTAATGCCATTTTGTCTTAATAATTCTGGAGATACAAATAAAAGGGCCATAACTATCATATTCCATGATATGATGCATGATGTTATTGAAGACTATGTCGATGACATATTAGGAAAATCCAAGACTAGGGCTAACCATCTAGTAGTGCTACTTAGGATATTTGAAAGATTGTAGTAGTATAATGTCAGACTCAATCCAAATAAATGTGTTTTTAGATTAACCTTGATCAAATTAATTAGCTTCATCACATCTCATAGAGGCATTGAATTTGATTTGGCCAAACTCCATGCTATAATCAAGATGCCACCACTGACCAATTTGAATTAACTATGCAATTTTTAGGGTAAGATCCAATCAATCTAGTGCTTCATGTCTTAGTTAACAAACAAGTGTCATCCATTTACACATATTTTAAATAAGTGAGTTGCATTTCATTGAAATGACCACTACCTAATAGCTTTTCAACAACTCAAAGATTATCTAGTTAATCCACATGTTTTGTCACCTCCTATGTCAAGAAGTCCATTCTTGTTGTATCTATCATCTATCGACAATGCCTTGGGGGCACTTTTAGCTCAACATGATAACAATGGAAAAGAGCATGTAGTATACTACTTAACCCATACCTTGGTCACATATGAACACAAATATGCACCTATTGAAAAATATTATCTATCTAGGGTCTTTACAACTCCAAAACTATTCCATTACATGTTGAACAATAAGACCATGGTCATTTCAAAAGTAGATCCACTCAAGTATCTAATATCTAGAACAAATTTACAAGGTATAATGGCTAAATGAAACATGCTTCTTAGTGAGTTTGACATAGAGTATGTCAATTAGAAGGTATTTAAAGGACAAGTCCTTAGAGATCAACTTGTTGAAGCACCCCTTGTAGACACAAATCCACTCACATTTTATTTTCCTAATGAACCCATAATGACAATCATTGACACACCTCTTGATGATCAGCACTAGAAGATATATTTTGATGGTTCATTTACTACACATAGATTAGGGGTAAGGCTCCTATTTATTACACCATTAGGGGATCTAATCACTAAATCATTCAAAATAAATTTTCCTTATACAAACAACATGGATGAGTATGAATCACTTGTAATAGTACTTTGATATAAAGTACACTATAACATAACTCATCTGTAAGTTTATGGTGATTCTTAATTAATCATCAATTAGGTCACAGACCATTTCCAAACCAAAGATGACAAGTTGGTTCCATATAAGGCTATGGTCGATACCCTAAAGTAGAAAATTATAAATATAGAATTTGAGCATATACCAAGGGCTAGTGATATAAATATAGATGCCATGGATACTATTGGCTCTCTAATTATACAAATAGACAAAGCTAGAGAATATTAGTTCCTCATCAAGAATTTGGTTGCACCAACTCATAAACCTCTAACTATGGTAATGATTTGTGTTATTGTTGGTCCTAATTCTATCTATTACTTAGACCTTTACAACTACCTTCATGACCAATTTATACCACCTAACCTATCTAAAAAACAAACCAAAACCTTTATTCATCATTCCACTCATTATACTCTACTTGGATCCAGCCTTTACCACCATAGTTTTGATGGAATTTTGCTTTATTATTTAACTTTGATAGATTCTACACTAGCATTAAGAGAAGTTCATGAAGGGGTATGTGGATCTCATTCTAGTGGGATATTCCTATCCAAAAATATCTTACATATTGGTTATTATTGGCCCATGATGGACACCAATGCAACTTCATATGTAAATAAGTGTGATAAATGTCAATAACATGCTAATCTAATTCATGCCCCAACCCAAACTATAAAAATAATGTTGATACCATGGCTATTTTATACATGGGGACTCAACCTCATTGGGAATATCAACCCCACTTCATCTAATGGCCATAAACATATCCTTACCACCATCGAGTATTTCACTAAGTGGGTTGAAGCTATACCCCTCACGTGACTGGAAAACAAATTTCCAAGTTCATCTTCAACCATCTCATTTGATGATATGGTATCCCCTTCAAAATTATATTTGATAATGGAGGATCATTCAAGAATAAGGATTTTGACAAGATATGTACAAAATATAACATCACATAGCATTTTTCTAAATCATATTACCCTCAAGGTAATGGCTAGACTGAAGAATAAAAAAACCGTTATCAATATTCTCAAAAGTATTTTCAATGATGCCAATTATGGCTAGTACCTACATATATTCCCTACCCTTTGGGTATACCATACTGATCAACATAATCCCATAAGATCCACTCCATATTCACTTGTTTATGGTATTGAAGCCATCCTTCCCATTGAGGTCAAATTACCTTCACTATGCATATCTTTCAAGCATGCCCTAGATGATCATGACTACCGAGTAGCCCACTTGTAAGAGATAGACTAACTTAATGAAAAATGCATATCTATGTTTAACAATCTTTAGGCATATCATAATTAACTGAAAGGCCACTATAATCAGAATTTCAAGTATAGAACATTTGAACTTGGTGATCTTGTTCTTAAATAAAACCAAAAGAATACCATGACTAAGAAGAAAAACCAAACTAGATAGGGCCTTTCATCATTATTATAGATTATAGATTAGGAGCACATAGGCTCACCACACCAAATAGAGATGAGCTTCTTAAGCTAATGAATATTATTCAGCTTAAGAAGTATTATGCTTAAGCACTAGGGTGTGTTGTCTGTAAGGACTATTTTAGTTGTGCCATTTTATCACTATTATTTTTTATACAAATATCATTCTTATCCATCCTCTTAGCCTTATCCACTTTACCATTCTAATCTATCAACTAGACATATTCTAAATACTAGCCTATTTGACCTTGGTTTCACCATTGGTTGCACCTTTCTAGCACCAAGGATATCAATCAGTTTCATTAGTTGTTTTGAGTACTTCAGATAGACATTGTATTTTGGAGTAGTATGATAGAATTTTTGATAGTTTCATCATTCATGTGTTGTTCCTTTCTTATTACTGATCTTGCTACTAATTATAACCACATTTATGAAAATTAGTACCATTGATCTATGCCATTGTGTCCTAGTTATAACCACCTATGGGTAAACTAGGGGAAACATTTGTTTATTGAGCCTTGACATACCAACTTACCACTTCTTATGCCATATTATGTCTTTTTACCAATTGTGCCTATTTTGTTCAAATTGATGGCTATGCTAGTCTAGTTTTTTCTACTATAAGGGTAAAACTATAGTGACTTAAGATCTAACTCTGTGATTATGTAGGTAGTGATTGATACTTATTGAGGTCTACTCAGTTACCCTTTCCACCACACTCTAGCCATTTTGTGAGTAACATAAGTTTGAATGCTCTCACTATTTTATGAGTAACCTAAGTTTAAATTTTCTCACCATTTTACATGTAACCTATGTTTGAACACTCTCACCATTTTGTGAGCACCCTAAGTTTGCATGCTCTCACCATTGTTTGAGCAACCTAAGTTTGAATGCTCTCACCATTTTAATAATAACCTAAGTTTGATTGCTCTCACCATTTTGTGAGCACCCTAAGTTTGCATGCTCTCACCATTTTATGATCAACATAAGTTTTAACACTCACACCATTTCATGAGATTGAATTATTTAGTGTCTCTTCATTCTTGATTGAGTTGAGATACTTCAAAAATTTGAAAAACATTTGTAAAATAGTTTTTAAAAAAAAAACCAAAAACATTGAGCATTTCTTTACCTTAAGGATTCTAGGAACCCTTACTAAGTTGAAAGTAAACCACTCTCACTTAGTTTCCCCATCATTTTTAGCCTTTTCTCTCATGCACTTGCCATTTTTCAAGACCATTCTATTTTCTTCTATCACATCCATTCTACATTTTTTTGTTAGTTATGATTTTCTTCCCATTTCCTAGTAGAACTACATTTGGCCTAAAGTTTTTCTTGGATATCATGTCCATGGAACTATGTAAGAAGTGTCCATTTTCCTAGTGCATCTAAAGACAGCTCAGTCAACTGCCTTCTTTTTCTTTTATTCTCCCATTTTATTCATTTGATAAGTTGTCACCTATTTTTTAGAGGTAATGTTCATATGGTTTCTATTACATTATTTTTTTGTTTGTCTATCTGTTTATTTTCTTTTAGCACTGTTTCCTTGATTCATTCTATGTGTATTCATTGGGTGATTCTTTATTTGCACCTATACTTGAAGCCATCCATATTCATATGTTTACATTGTCATCATGGTTTCTATCATTGAAGCATTTTTTTATATTGAGTATTAGATTATGGGAGTTAGTCTTCATGAATATTTTTGCTAATTCCTCATGATGTTATACCATGATGCACACCAAAATGTGCTACAACAAACCTCAGCTTCAAGAAGTCTATTTAGCAATGGTGACATCAACATCTCTTTAGTAATGACATCCTAATTCAATCTCAATCATATCCTAAATAGAGTAATTAACCATGAAAGAATTTCAAACTTTATTAGTTTAGATGAGCATCTCCCTACTAGTAAGTTGTTCAAATTCATCATAACCCTCTATGTTAAGTTATCATCATCCTTGACCAAGTTTATCATGTTTTCCATAATCAGGATTCAATGATTATAACTACCAATAGGCAAATCATTGCACACCATCCCACCTAAATTTCTCAATGATTATAACCACCTTTGGGCAAATCATTATGTTATCAGTGGCACATGTTATATTGTTTGTTTGTCCTAACTCAAGTAGCTCCATCTTCTCAATGATTATAACCACCTTTGGGCAAGTCATTGTGTTATCATACCATGTGGCCATTATTGGGGTATAATGCTTATAACCACCTTTGCGAAAACCATTGTACACCATCCCACTTGCATTATTAGTGATTTTGACTACTTTTTCAATATCATTGTGTTTTTATCCCATAATTTTCCTTTTATTTGGTCCCCTTGTCTCCATTCTTTCTTCCAAGGGATCACTTGTCAACCTTTCTTTGTGTTAACCATTACCTCAAGGGGGTATCATATAGTTAGTTTACCACTATTACAGTTGTAGGAATATAAGACCTTTTCATTTTTGACAAGATGTTACTATGCTTATAGATTACAATGCCTTCCTAAATAGGGGAGAACTATAGAGACCTAAATCTAGCCACTAATAACCTATAATCAGGATTTTGACCAGTTTTTACTAAAATACACAATTTTAAAAACACTAAAACACATTAAAATCTTTGCACCTGATATATTTGAGTGCTGATTTTGGCTAGCGCATCCCTAAATGAGGTAGTGTAATTTATGGGCCAACTAAATTAGATCATATTATGCTGAGTCAAAATGCCAATTTTGCACTTGGGTACTTTATATTGATCTTTCATATAAAATCTCTTACACAAGATGTGTGCCTTTTTTATTTGTTATTGGTAACATCCTAAATGGGACAATGGATCTAATGCATCTAACATTAACTTTTATTTCTAATCTAGTCAAATTTTCGATCAATAACAAATCATTCTAATCAGTTTGAGTAATTTGTGCTTAAAGTGTTTAATCATGCTTAAGATCTAGTTAAACTAAATTATAACCTAATTAAGAATTTCATTGAAACTTGTTGAATACTTTTTTTCATAAATGAATATTGAATATCTACCTCATTTAGTGATGTCATTTCTTGGGAAGACATCTTTAGGCCATAAATGCCACAACTATTAAGATTCATTCCTCCCATGACTCATCAAATCCCTTCCATACCTATTCAATTCCCATATATCCCAAATATTGATGAGCCTATTTATATATTTTAATTACATAATTAGATTAATCCTTAACCACAGATCTCAATCTTGAGATCGATGGTTCAAGTTGATTCTATTCATTTATAAAAATCTATAAATAAGAGACCTTGCAACATGAAAAAGGAGCTTAACTTGTGAAAATTTATAATGCTAAATTATTTTCAAAGCCTCATTCCAATTAGAGTTATTATGCCCAAATATTGATCCAAGTCAAGCCAAGCCAAAGACATAAGTTGCCAAGGAGAGATAGAGGTATCCAAACTTCCATTGATGCAAAGTTTATGAGCATAAACTAAGCAAGCCATTAAAACAAGCACTTTGGAGCATCCAAGAAAGGTAAAAGAAGGTTTATTTTACATTTTAGTTTTGTGTTTCATTCATGTTTGTTAACTAAGCTCTCCTTAGTAACTAGGCCTAGAGATGTATGATAATTAGTGTGTTTTTATCAATTTGTTTACATTTTTTGACTAACACAATATTAATCACCTCTCTTGAGTCAAATTCATAGTTCACATCATGCAAAGTATTTATTTTTAGTAAAGTTATTGTACAAGTACTACTCCCCTCAAAATAGGGGTAATGCATAGTGGTTTGTCATAGAGATCAGGCCATCTGAGTATACTCAGAGTATAGTTTTCAACATGTAAACTTAGGATTATAGAGCTCAGAATCAAGAAAACAAAGTGGAAAATAATTAGATAGAGATTAGAGTTAGTTTGGTATAAAAATAGTATATAGGACATTATCATTAAATGTATTACCCTATCACAGTGTGTTACTATTCAAGGAATTACGCTAATATCCAATAGCTTAGAAATAGGAAAATCTAGATTTGATAGAAGAAAATAGTAGTTACAAACTAAATTTACATAGTTCAATCACAACTTATTATATTTGATTAGTTTATGCATAGTTTTTCATAAAACCATACCAAGTTCTCTCAAATTAGGGGTGTCATGTATGGCATGATCATTCTCATTTTAGTTTTAGATATACATAGACATAGATTTTTACAACCCAATTTGAAATCCATATGCATATATACCATAATTAGGTGCATGTGTTTTATGTATGCTTTCATGTATGCATCATGGACATGATTAATATCTCTTACTTATTACACTTACACTCACTTTTATATTCCATAAGGGACCTCATGCATCTCACCTTCCTCCTTGGGTATCTCGATGGACATCATGCCCCATCCCCATAGGCAATTACATAAATTATTACTTAGACTTATTGTTCATGCCCTTGCTTATATTGTTATATCTATCTTTAAAACCTTGTGAATTTTATATCTAACATACATCATGCATTACCAACTTATGCTTAGATTATATTACATTTTGATGTTATGTATATACATTATATTAGTTTATTACACAAATATCATATATTCTCAATCTAACACACATCATGTAGAGTTTTTATTTTAAGTAAAGTAATTGTACAAGTAAAAAAACTCCCCTCAAAATAGCGGGAATTCATAGTGGTTTGTCATAGAGATCAAACCATCTGAGTACCCTTAGAGTATAGTTTTCAACATAAAAACTTAGAAATATAGAGCTTAGAATCAAGAAAACATAGTGGAAAATAGTCAAATAGATATTAGAATCATTTTGATATAAAAATAGTGAATATGACACTATCATTAAATGTATAACCTTAGAATAATATTCTACTATCCAAGGAACTACACTACTATCCAATAGCCTAAAAATATGAAAATCTAGATTTGATAGAAGAACATAGTTGTTACAAACTAAATTTACATAGTTTGGTCACAACTTACTAGATTGATTAGTTTATACATTTTGCATAAAATCACACTTTATTCTCTTAGAATGGGGGTGTCATTTACATAATGGTGATTCTCATTTTAGTATTATATATACATAGACACAGATTCTTACAACTCAGTCTAGAATCCATATGCATAGATATCATAATTAGGGGTATGTGCATGACAAATTATTTCTAAATTATTAGGTTTACACCAACTTATCTCATATGGAATGGAAAACTTCATGTCATTATCTATGTTGTATACTTCATATGCCATTTACACTAGGTTTCACACTAGATTTATGCCTTATTTCATCTATAGTGGTTGGCAATTTTGTATATTCTTTGATTTACATTCTTAAGTTTTTGAGAGGCCGATTGGCCATTTTACATTTTAGACTTTTTGAGTGGACCCAAAGCCAACCTACATAGTTTCAATTACATCATAAATTTTCAATCATAGATGCATCTATGACACATGGGTAGGTAATGATGGATTCATATCCTATTTGAGTTCTTTATCCACCTACATAGGAGGGTTAGATAATCCATTAGTCCAATCTAAGCTATTAACCATGTATGATCCACTAAGTAGGGTTGGGTAATGATGGAGTCAAAACTAGATTTATTTATTGATCTACCCACACATGGGGATCGAGCAAGCCATCAACTCAGTCCAATATTTTCAATGATTTGATAACTAGTTACATACACAACATGTCACTAGTTTTTTGCATTAATTCATGTACCCAATGAGGTGTATTCATTCCTTTCTTATTTTTATTATACCTTTAATTAGTTTTGTATTTTCTTTTGATACTTATTAATTAAGGACTAATTCATTCATGTTTCATTTACAAGATATGTAATGGAGCACATTTCACACACTTAGACCTAGATTCAAGGCCTTTAATTCTTAGGTAAGTCTAGGTAATCTTATTTTTACTTTATCTTATTCATTTCACTTTACTACATTTATATAATAAAGTAGGGAATGTAGTGTATAAAATGTCACTTGAGTGCAATGAGTGTAACTTGAGACCACCATTTCCTAAATTAAGCCTAGACCTATCTTAAGTCATATTTTGACACTTATCTATCTTTTATGGGGGCCTTACACATATTTAGACAACTCAAAATTATTTCCAAATACTCCCCTAAGGATCTAGGTCCCTAGTGACTTAGGTATACCACCTAGACACTAGCATTTTACTTTGGAAACTAACACCCCATGATAATGACCAAGGTACAATGCTAATGTCCTTTTCTAAATTTCAATGCTAGTAGATATATTTTCAATTCCTAAGGCACCTAAGGTTGGATTAGACCTATTCCACATTATGCATAAGCACTATATTAGTATAAATGCATGAATTTTATATCTTTATCCAATAGATATAAATTAGATACAAAATACACAAATAAGCTTAGAACAAGTGCATATTCAAGGTTATTAATCCCTATTCTACCCTAATTCTACATACAACCATATATATAAATCCAAAGCCTAGACTACATAGATTTCTAGTCTCAAGCCTCATTCAAATTACTTTAGTTGATACTCATACTATCATTCATTTACACTTATACCTATCACTTAGGTGGAAAACTACATGAAAATTGATCCCTCCTCAGAGTATTGATATGTAGGCAACTATTAACATAATGGACAATTGAGGATGTCCAACCTACCCAGGTAATATCACACTTTTGATAATTATAAAAATCAAATGTCCTAAAAACATGTAGGTCTAAGGTTTGCTCCTAGATCAATGAAAAATAGTACACACATATTAAATCAAGGTTTGTCCACATAGGTACATGTAAATTAGACTTACTCAGAGGTGTACCTAGAAGATAAGATAGTTTTTGCATAAAGGATACTATCACTGAAAGTGGGACACTAGTGTAGTGTGTTATTATCCAAGGTATAATGCTATTATACATGAGGGTATCTGACACTTAAAGACCCTATTTATGACACTAATATCAAATTACACACCAATTTTTGGCCTCCAAATCATTTGTCTCAATCATTTTCCACCTAAGAACTTATTTGTTTCATTCATTCATATTTTTAGAAATATCAATTTATGTCAATTCTTGCATAAATTAGTGGTTGTATTTATTACTTAATTTTACCTTGATTTAATGTAATTATACTATAAAGACCTTGGTTTGGTCAAACAACCACAAGTACTATGCCTTTTATTTCTCTTTCACATGAAGGTATTAGTGATGAATACATTCGTTATCCACATGGTTGTTTTGAGTCTTCTAATTTTTCTTGTGTCTTATTTACTTATTTTTAGGAGTTCTAGTGGTACTAAGTCACATTTTACCAATCATAGGGGCATCTAGCCTATATTATGTGGTTCTATCTATATGTTAAGACTTATGACAGTGGTGCCATTTTCAAGATAGTATTACCACATGGTTTTAGTGTCTAATTATGGATATAGTGTCTGATAGGCATTTTCTCCCTTGTTTGAATCCTAACCCTTTCTTGAGCCTTCTCTTATGTTTTATCCCTATTTTATAAAAAAATTTACCAAAAAAGCGTCTTATATTAAAATTAAATATCCTTTTATATAACTATCCTCACAAGGCATTTACATCTATTACTTACTGTTTTGGCACATAATTACATAAAATCAATCTATAGTACAACTCAATACTCTACATACTTCTCAACTATCACATCTAGACATTACATGCTTGAGTAAAGAAGGGCCTAGGAAACATTCATTATAGCATACCATGTAATTTGATTATGCACATTCCCTAAGTGATAACTACATGTGATATGAGACCCTTAGCATTGGGGTTAATGTAGGCAATAACTAATACAAGAAGTGCTCTACTCTATATGATCATAACATCCCACAACCATTTTTTCCTTCTTTTTTTCATTTTATCCAATTATTTTTTCATGTGTGTAGGTATTAATTAAGGTTTTGGAAGATAAAAAACTAAAATGGTGACACATTTGATCCCTATAATGACATAAAACCACCTATAGGACCTCAAAAACCTCCCACATCTTCCTTGAAATTTTTAGCTAGTTCTTACATGAGGGAAACTAGGACCACATGGTGTTACTTTATTGATATTATTTCTACTATCTAAGACCTTTTTTAAAAAACATTTAAAAATGGAGGGTGTCTACCTATTTTCTAGCATGTTTTAGTTCCCCGATCTATAAAAAAGCCTATTTAGTTCTAGATAAGTACACATTATCTTCTCACTTAATATTTAAGGAAAGGTTAATTAAATAAGTAATTTTAAGTTTCCATTCCATATTAGCATTATTATCATCCCTTTAAAAACATAAAAATTAATCTATTTAAGTCCTAAAAGGTTAAAATATTTGGTGAACCTGACTTACTTCAAATATTGCTTAAACCCCTAGTTTTGCCAAGGGTCTACCTTCTCCCAAATTTTGTGTACTAAATTAGAGTTATAAACTCTATTTTTATGATTTCTTATCATAACCTATATCATTTAATCAATAAAATATTAGGATTTAATTTATTTAAGATAATTTAAATTTTCTCAAACAAACCTAATTCAAAACCCTATATCTACTATTAGGTCCATATACATCCAAATACTATCAAATAATGTTTCACTTACAATCTTAGTTTATATTACACAATTGGTTCAAGATTTCTCAATTACACATATAATTATGTTATCTTACATTATACCTCTTATGTCTTTACTATTCATTGTTTACATTATCTTCTTTGTAAAGTTTAAAATGGCATCTAAGAAGTCTTCTACCCCTCACCCAATTGACGAGTTTTTGAATTTTGATCATAATTATAATAATGAATCGATAATTTTTTAATATTTTACATTAGATCATAATAATAAATTAATTTATAATGATGATGATGATGACTATTTTTATAATGATGGATATGATTATTATTATGAGCATGATAATGAAAATTTAAATGAGGATATATTAGATACATCATTTTTGATTTCCTCTCACTCTTCTTTTATACCTCAAAATAAAACTAACAATATAATGCCAAAAGAGCTCTTGTTGGTAGTGTTTTATTTCAATGCGATCCTATATTTTCAACTACTTTTGTTACCTCATTATTCAAATTAAATAAATATAAGAATAAGACACAAAATCCACTTTTACATGATCTAAGTAAAGGAACAATGCATCTTCTTTACCCTTCTCAATTAAATTGAAAAAAACATGTCCCAATGATATTACACCTTTTAGCAATGCACAAACTAAGGTAGATGAAATTATTTTATCACCTTATTTTACATTTCGAGATCAATGCAATGATTCTTTACCATAGATTGATGATGTAAATTTCTCTAACTCTTCTCTTATATGTCATAATATGCAAAAAGAGAACATGATTGCTTATTATATCCTTGACTCCAAAATTGAAAGTGATAATCATTATTACATTTGATACATAGTTAGTGAACAAATGAATTATATTAAACCTACACATGATGAAACATTTAATAATATTTAAAAGTTAAATTCTTCTCCTACTCTCTCTATTACTGAGCATGTGGATGATACTTCTACTATTACTTCTACAAGTGAAATAAACTATAATGTTATTGAACCTTGGGATAATGATGATTTATGTGATTACGATGAAGGGGAAGTAGAATTTAAACCTTATAATTATCCTCCTACCTCACCCATTTATGTTTTTCAAACAAATACTAGGTCACATGTAATAAAACACACATGCTTAGTCTGATGTTCATGATTTACATTAACTTGAGAATAAAGTACCTTCTATTCCATTAACATGTGATACTTAAGTACAACTTAAAAATATAATAGATACCAATGAATATAAATAAATCCCTCCTATTACAGTAGAACCTATTTCTCAAACTAACCTAAATGAGGATGATATCTCATTTTCCTCTAACTAGGTCCCATATATCACACCTCCAAAGGTTACAGAGAGCAAACCAACCCTCCCTAAAAAAAGGTTTACAATGAAATATACCAATGGATAAGATAAATAAAAGAATTAAATGAATTAAATGAATCCCTTGATGATGATAATATAACTTCATAAGTGTTAATTTCTTTGATGCATGATGTGGGTAATTTGAAATAACAAGTAGACCATATCACATTGGAGAAAAAGCATACCAATCTTAAGCCAATGCCAATGTTATCCATGGAAACCCTATTCCACACAACATTTAGATACTAATGTTACCTATATTTTATGGGCATGGAAACCCATACTTTCACCTTCAGGTTTATGAGAAATCCATAGAATGTGAATTTTTTCAAAGTCCATAGATGGGGAAACACTAAATTGGTTCCATAATACAATCTGTAGTGGGTCACTACATACATATCAGGAGTTAAAATAGTCTTTCATAAGCACTACATATGTAATAAAGGACATCAATTCACACATGAGAGGTTAACTTAATTACACTAGGGTGAAATTGAACCAATGATTGAATACATTTTAACATTAAAATCATGTTTTCATTAGTTAATTTACAAATCACATATTTAGAGGTACAATACATATTTGATAGAGGCTTAATTTTTCCTCAAGGAGAAATTACTATATCAGACATCAAAATCATTCTAACATCTATGTAATATAGTTATATCACTAGAGGTAAAATTCAAACTAATAATTACACATTTAGAGGTATATTTGGATGTAGGCCTCGCATAGCACTAGTCATCTAACATGGTACAAGAACCTATTCCACTTCCAATTAAGAATCTAATTTAAAAAATACAACCAATAAAAATACTTAACAAAGGCAAAAAACCCTTTCACATCGCACCTCCTATAGTGAGCAGCACATAGGATTCACACAAAGGAGTTATATAGTTTTCAGACATGGATAGGCCTCATGACATCTTTCTTACTTTATTAGATAGGGATATTATCACACTTCATCTTACTAATCATAATTTGGCACACTATTTTTATAGGGTACCAAAAAATCCATATTGTAATTTCCATAAGATAAATGGACATTTAGATGATCATTGTTATGCACTTTGAGCTTGTATTGACTAGTATGTCCATCATGGTATTATAACATTCACATAGGGGATTCAAGATCTCAATCTCCACACTTTCCTAGATCACACTCCTCTATGATAGAGTTATCTAGGACATTTACTTTGAGGATCCATTAGTTACTCATCATATGATTGATGTTATTTCTAGGACACCTAGTTATGAGCAATCTCAGGAACCACATCTTTATCAGAGATGGAAACTAGTTCAAAAATATTAGAGCACAATATCATTTTGAACACCAATCAAGATATGTGGAAACAACTATAGAGATTAAAGCATAGCATCAGTTAAAAAACCAATCAAGATATATGGAAACAACTATAGAGATTAGAGCATATCTTTAATTTATACACCAATTAAGATATATGGAAATAACTATAGATATCAAATCACAACATCATTTCAAACATCAATCAATATATGGAAACATATACAAAGCTTAGAGAAAAACTTAATTTCAAACACCTATAAAGATATTTAGAAATAATTACAAGGATCAAAATAAAACCTCAATTTGAACATCAGTGAGGATATTTTATAATAATCATAGAGTTATAAGTGTAGTTTTAGCATACCAAATAATCAAACTCTTTACTACAAAGTTTGCACACCTAGCCACTAGTAGTGTATCACATGAAGTTTAAGTTTTAGAGTTTATTCTACACAAAAACAACATGAGTAGTATGGTCATTGGTTCTCCATGGCATCTATTTTTAGATATGGCATACCACAATCATATGATCTACATGTATAAATTTTATGAAATAACTATAATGCCATATACCAATATCACCATTTGAAATAATCAAACTAATTAAACACAATATAAATAGATATAGATACCATTATACATAGTGATAATATAAAAAATGAACATCCATATATAACTCAATTTATAGTTTCAATAAGAGATTATTACATCACTCAATAATGTGGGCATGGCCATTAGGACCAACCCACTCACTCTCACTCTTAGACATATCCATGCTAGAACTAGAGGATCCATTCTCCTTATGTGACATCAACTAACAATTACTCCTAATCTCCCTCTCATGATACATACCTAACTCATCCATGAACTCTACATGCTCTCACTAAATATGTATGTAATCATCCACTATCTCTGTACTTCCCCTACCTAGAGCATCAGGTGTGGGTATGGTCCATATATGCAACTCTATGCATTACTCATCTCTATTATTAGACACTCATATGTATGATATAGTGTATATCACATCTCATTCAAACAACTGGGCATGAACACTAACAACATCGATGGCCTCTCTATAAATCCATCCTCCATGGCATCATTAAGAATGTTTTGTGTCAATATGTGAATCATTGACTCGATGGTAGTCTCCTAGTAATCATCATCACTTGAACCTACACATGCCCATGAAATACATTAGATTCCTAATCAAATAAAATAGTAACCAACTATATATAATATACAATCACACTATAACAAATTACCATTAATGATCCTAATGGGAACCACCTCTAGTACATCTTCTATAGTAATACCACCTCTTAGAAATAGAGGTTCCTGACTATGATCTATCCACTAGGCTATGTGGGCATTAGTGACTCATAAATCATCTACATCTAGTATATCAATCTCAAGATCCCACTTTATCAAAATAATGGTGGATAAGTTAGTATTAGATGGCCTCAATATACTACCTAGCCTTGTAAGATCCTAAGAACTCCTCA
Source organism: Torreya grandis (assembly GCA_037957365.1). Taxonomy (NCBI): domain Eukaryota; kingdom Viridiplantae; phylum Streptophyta; class Pinopsida; order Cupressales; family Taxaceae; genus Torreya; species Torreya grandis. The sequence goes on from JARHVA010000844.1 coordinate 1,162,151, forward strand.
AGCATACCATTGGTGTTGGGGGCACAACCTAAACCACACTGAACTATCATGTAACCCTCTCATACTAGAGCAACTCATACACATTAACCCAAAATTCATGCAGGTAGTAGCTCACTCAAATACATATAAGTTGGTTGCCATCCTAAGTCATCCTTCATAACCTCTATAAGGCCTCTAAATAATGTCCCTTACTATCAAACTATCTAACACATGTCATCACTACATCATGTTCCTCTTAGGCACATGACCCATCCATGTCCACCTCTATATAAATAATTTTAAGTGGGCCCAACCATATCATAAAGTCAATACTAACAATCTCAATGCTATGTTCTCATATACCCAACATTGTAATAATGTAGATGACCCAATCCCTCTACCACACATCTCTTGCATGAAATGGTATAAGTCCCTATATAGGTGGGCTAGCATTGTCTAACCCCATGAATATATGCTACCATAATCCTTTATATCATGAACTATCTCATGTATCATATAGGAGATCAATAACCCACTCACATATATAGCCACGAATGAATCTAATAAAATAGATAAGAACTTCTAAAGTAATAGAACCTTAGCAATAATAATTGATGCAATAGTATATCATTGTGGCTACTTATGTGATTATTACATGCATCCATAATAGAGAAATACCTAGAATCTTGTTGTATAACTTACACATATGTTTCCTCCTATAGTATGGTTCTATACCTAGAAATAGGTAGCTAAAAATCATGTACACATCCTCTAGAGTGACTGTCATCTCCCTAATCAATAACCAAAAAGTTAGGTATTTGCATTACATCTCTTACATATTATAGGTGGCTACTTATGTGATTATTCCATGCATCCATAATAGAGAAATACCTAGAATCTTGTTTTATAACTTAAACATATGTTTCCTCCTATAGTATGGTTCTCTACCTAGAAATAGGTTGCTAAAAATCATGTACACATCCTCTAGAGTGACAGTCATCTCCCAAGTCAATAACCAAAAAGTTAGGTATTTGCATCCCATCTCTTACATGTTATAGTCATCATGTGTTTATCCTAGGGCATAGGCTCTATAAATGCCACACATCTCAAACCCACGCTCTTATGAACATCCATCTCACCATTTGACAAGGGTAAACCCCATAGGGTCTCCATCATCCATCTAATCTAAAACTCTCTCATATAGGTATCAACCTACAAAAGTACAACCAAATCAGGCAACAATAATGCAAAACCAAAATGAATAGATAACAATAAACATCATCAACTAGTCAATAATGATCAACATTACAACTCAAGCCCACTAAACACTAGTGTTGCATATAATATAGTAGTGCCACATCCTTAACCTAGTGTTAGGTCCTGGTCGTAGCACCCATATAAGGAAAGTAGCACCCCTTTTCTAAAATAGGCTCTAAATTAGTGGATTTTTAGTAAAAATAGTAAATAATGCATTATAAATGATAACAATAGGAAATAGTATGGGACCCTTACTAGGGTAACCTCCTCATCTTGGATTCATGCCTCCACCTCCTCATATTTAGTTAAATTGACTCATCATCTCCTCAACATATTATCTAGCTCAGACAAACAATTAATCTCAACTCAAATGCTTCAAATGAATTAACAAACTAATAAAATAACCTATTTAAATCACATTTATCAAATTCCACCTTATTAAGGTTGACTTTACATGTCAATTTCACTAACTAATATCAATTTATTACCAAAAAGATATCTTGAGAATGATAACTCCAATTTATGAAACGTTTCCTACACATGGGATTTGACGTTAATGTTCCACACCTTATATTAGTTAAATAATCTCTTAATCACTTTTAACTCTAGAAAATTACAAAAATTGACATTAGCATAATTAAATAAAAATAGACAAAATATTTATCACCTTACCAATTTTAACAATCAACTCTATCATAATAAATAAACTATTCAAACTCAAAACAACATCACACCCATTAATTCAAACTAGTACAATTGATCATTACCACTTTTTATTAGACACCCTCACCATAGTCTCAGCTCTCTCACCAAAAGGGGGAAATAGACATAGATAATTTTAGACATATACAAGTTCATACACATAGGTTGTTATAGATATTCAGATATTTAGATTCATAGGTTCACATAGATATATAGTCTACTCATATACATATTTAGACACATAGGTATACACATATATTCATATATTTAGACACATAGATTTACACAAATATTCAAATATTTAAATTCACATGTTCACATAGATATATATTCTACTTAGATATAAATGTAGACACATATTTCTACATAAATATTCATATATTCAGACACATAGGTCTACATAGAATTTCATATTCATAAGTTCACACAGATATACAATCTACTCGAATACGGATTTAGACACACATGTATACACAAATATTTTGATATTCATGCACATAGGTATACAAATATATTTAGATTCATAGGTTCACATAAATATACATTATACTTAGATACAAATATTTAAATATTCAGATTCACATGTTCACATAAATATATATTATACAAAGATACAACTATTCAGACACATGGGTCTACATATATATATATATATATATATATATATATATATATATATATGGTTAGATAAAATTATTTAAATATATAATATACCCATATGTAGCTATGCAAATATATAGTTTTGACTTAGATATATTAGTTTAATTAGATATACATATGTTTATATACATAGTTACATTACTCAGATATCAATATTAGGTAGCATGATGTAGAGCCCATATCATTGATCTCCATTTTTAGATTACTAGGTTACACTCAGTATCACCACTAGGATGTTACCAAGTTTTCACCAATTTGGGTCATAAGACCATTTTTAGTGGTTGATTCATAGACTTCCACCAGACCCAACTTATACACCTAGATTCAATTTAGATACTAGAGTCGGGGAAGCAATCCTTATTTCTCTACACATTCATTTTACATACTTAGATTTAGCATAGATATCAGGGTGGGGTTAAAATAAGGTTTTTGTTCTTCACGATTGAGTGCACCATTTATATTCTATATAGAAGACATCCACACCATGTAGTTCTCTTCACATATTTCACTCCATCTCTTATCCACTTTTTTGGCCAAAAAGTGGTTTAGGTCTAGAACACATTCACACATGTAAGTATAGGTATGCATTCTTATTTTTATTTTATTGTAGTAATTTCATTTCATTGCATTATTAAAATTGAAGGGGGGAAATATAAACACCATAATTTGGTTATGAAAATACAAATACTGTGTCTTTTGTTACTCTTTCACATGAAGGTCTTAACAATGAATATAATCATTGTTTACATGGTCATTTTTAATCTATTGATCTTTCTTATGTCATATTTTCCTTATTTGTATCACTTCCATTGATCCTAAGTCACCTTCTCCCAATCATAGAGGTCCTTAGCTTGCCTCACCTAGTTATATCTTTGATTTAAGCTTTAGGACACTAACACCAATTTAGGGTAGTAGTGCCATATGGTACTAGTGTCCAATTATGAATCTAGTATTCGACAAGCATTTTCTCCCATATTTGAGTCATAACATTTTATTGAGCCTTGTCTTATGTTTTTTATCCCTCCTTTATAAATTGTTAATCAAAAAATAAGGTATTATATTAAAATCAAATATTCTTGTATAGAAAGAGCCTCACAAGGTATTTTACATCCATCACTTACTATTTTGGCACATTTTTACATAAAATTAATTAATAGTAGAACTCAATACTCTACCTACTACTTAGCTATCACATCTAGACATTGAATGCCTAATCAAAGAAGGGACTAAGTGAAAGTCATTCTAGCATACTATGAAATTTAGCTATGCACTTTCCCTAAGGGAGAGCTACATGCAATCTAAGACCCCTAACATTAGGTTTAATGTAGATAGTGACTAGGATAATAAGGGTTCTACTCCGTGTTTATAATAGCCCACAACCCAAATTTCCCTTCTTTTTTGCATTTGATCTATTTATTTTTTTTCATTTATGTAGGTATTCATTAGGTTTTTGGAAGAGATTTAACTAAAACAATGACATAGGTAAGCCCCTAAATGGCACAGAACCATCTACAAGACCTCCATAACCTCCCATAACTTCCTTGAAAGTTTTAGAAAGTTCCTATAGGATAGACACTAGCACCACATGGTACTCCTATCCTAATATTTGTGATACTATCCAAGACTATATTTCAACCATAGTTAGAAAAAATAAGGTGTTTGCTTATTTTTCTACCCTTTTTCAGTTCATTGATCTACAAAAAATCATGTTTACCTATAGATACGTACTCTTTCTCTTCTCACTTAATATTTTTAGAAATGTTAATTAGATCAGTTATTTCTAATTTTCATTCTATATTATCATTATGCTCAGCCATTTAAAAACTTAGAGCTTACTCTACTTATGTTCTAAAAGGTTAAAACACTGAACCTTTAACAACCTAGGGTTTACATTCCATAATCCCTTAAATGCTAAATCAATATCAATGCAGCTCACAATATAACAATCTATAAGATAAAAAGTATGGATCATGGCAACATCTAGGAGTAATAAGCAGAAGCTAAACAAATAATCAAGCACAAAAATAAGAGAACTCAATTTCCTTCAAAAAGTGGTATAAAGAGACTGCAAACAAAGGGCATGTTCAAATGTTGCACACTCAAGGGGAGGACATGTTCAAATATATGCACAACAAAGATACAACACTTAGGGTCATTATGTCCAATAAATAAGGAACATGTTTAAATGTTACATTATAAAATTGATTTATAAAACAATAATTATACTCAATTAATCCATTTGATAAGATTATAAATTCTAATATAATCAACCATCATAATTATATCACACTAGACCCTGCATACATGTGTTAGCAAAATGTCCTTTAGTATACCACATCTAACACATTGTGTAAGATGAAATCATGAGTATAGACATGTGTAATTTTTAGTATATGATCTCAATCATGATAATTTAAATTTATATTAAAATAATGTAACTTGTATTAATTATGATTAATGAAGCAGATGGCCCCAACATAGTGTGACATGCAGGTAGAGGGAAAGGTCCAACATTTGTATGCTCATGTATCATGTATCTATTATATGCATGTATCAAAATCAAGTACCCATGAATAAAATGTGTGTATAGAAAGGAAATGACATATTATTTACTGTCATAACATAGAAAATGTACATGAAAAATCTAGTAAACATGTGAATGCTAAATAGTTTTTGTATTTTTCCTTTATTTGAATATTTTTTTTGTATTTTCTTGATTTTTTTATTTTTTTAACTTTTTATACATTTAACATGAGAATAAAATAATTTATTTTCTTGTAAGAGTGTTAATAAAATATAAGTATCTCATAAATAGGATGCCTTTGTGAAGGCCTTATATCATGTGTGTCATATCCCTTAATTAAATTTCCATATTTATATTGCATATTAGATGTGTAATTCCAATCATCTTATGCATGACCATAGTCATCATAGGAAAGTAATAACTTGTTAAGATGTAATTAAACATTTGATATGTCCATTTGATCATTTATATATGTAAAAATATTAGCTCCATAGTGTGGCTTTGACTTTTTTGGTTCATATTTTGTTACATGTATCATGTCTTGTGGCTCTCCTTATATGTCATTATTTGTATTACATTGTATACTAGTTAAAGTCAATATTTTTGTTTGTTGATATTTCTTTTAAAAAGTTCCTTATTTGGAAAATTATATGACCTTACCTTCATCATCAAATGATATGCAACCTTTATTTTTAACAAAAATTTATCCTATTGATTTTAACCATGATCTTCCAAGCACCACATTATATGCAATTGGATTATAAATAAAATGAAAATTAAGAGAATGCTATTTTAAATCAAAATAAAATCTTAATTGAATTGATCTCATAATTTTTTTAGTTACATTAGTTTTATCTAATTGTTGATTATTATTCCAAGAGATCTAATAAATAGCAGATAATAAAAATTTGTATCTTGATAGTCCATAACCTTGATGTCTACAAATTACTTTCCATATATGTGCAAATTGATAGTAAAAGGGCCTTGATGTGAGGAAATGCCTCTAATTCTCCCATTTGAAACCACATTGGAACTTTATCTTTTGCAAGTGTCTCTTGCCTTTTAACCAATTTTGTCATAAATCCTCTTTTAATCATGCTTATTTGTTTACCTTAAATTTGACTAGCGAAATTATATTTTTATAATATTGCTTTTATAATACATTGATTTTGTAATTATTCATTTTTTAATTACTCTTTTTCATCTTGTGCCTTTTTTAATCATTATTTCTCTATTTTTTTCTTTTAAATCTTTTTTTTGCTCTAATTTTGCCTTTTGAATCTTTTTTTAATCTAATTATGCCTTTTAAATTTTTTATTGTCATAATTTTTTCAATTACAACTATTTTTCCTTGGAATTATCCTTTTATACCCATTTTGTTTCTTTTTGCACTATTTTTTTATAAGATACATGCATAAGGAAAGTGGTTTTTTGACTTATGTATCTATTATAGGATCATTACTAATATTTTACATTCTATTTATTATTCAATTCCAAACAACATTATTTAAGACGCCCATGCATTCTATGATATGCATAACAGTATCTTGATATCCTTAGAGGATGTAGAGGAGAGAATTTAATCAACATGTTTTTAAGCATTTCCCTTAGAATTTCACTTTATTGCATATGTATTGTATTATAGATTCCCATTTAGATACGAAGTATTGTTATGCATAACATTGTTAGATAAAGATACAAAATGCATGATTAATACTATGACATTATGGATTATTTTCATTTATGACCAATTTTCCAATGATGTGATATTTGAACTAAAATAATGATTTTTATTTTTCAACTCTTATATTAACTTGATCATAGTGATGATTTGATCATTGAGGGTTTCACAGACACAAATAATAGGTTTTTTGGATTGAATATGCATACACACTATCTAGAATAGAGGTGAGAAGTAAAGGGGGTTGAGGTTGGATATGTTGGTTACCTTCATTTAGTATTATAGGATGTGATATATTACTCATTGGAGTAGTGATATCATCGACCTAGTTAGATGGAATGTAGTTATTGACATAATTAAAAATAGGAGGATAAATAGGTTATTTTTTATCCATTATAAATGTTTCCAAGAATAATATGATAATTGGAAATTATAGACATAAGAATGCTAGAAAATAATCTAATGAGGTAGGAAAATAAAAATTGAATAATTATTGCAATCTAAAACACTAGAAGGTTGAAAACATTAAAGCATACTAGGGTTACACAAGAAGACACGCAAATCAGGTTTACCAAGTATTTAAAACTTTTTGGAATGTTAAAGATTAGGTATAATATCCTAATTAATTTAAAATAATATATTATAAAACTAGGAAAATTAAATTAATTTAGATTTATAATATTTTGATAAATAAGTTAAATCTAAGAATATACTAAATATGGAAAATTACAATGCTAAACAATATTCTAAAAACTGTAATATGAATGAGGAATAATACTTAGCTTATTTAGTGGTGTGCAAGTAGATTTGAAAAATAAAATTACATGAGAATATATTATAATGTTCCACCTCAATTTGTTTGATTATGTAAATTAGTTCTGTATTATCCTAGATACTACCATTAGGATTAGGACAATATCATTGATGCTTTTGTCATAGTTTCAATGCTTATATATGAATCAAATTATGAATTATTTTCTATAATAAACACATGCACCTATTAGGTTTTAATGTAACCTTTAAATTTATCAGTATATATTATGTGCACAAATTCCTAGAATTAGTCTTTTGCTTAAAACCATAGTCTTCCACCTTGGATATGTCACCTTGAAAAATAGGAGTTAGTGGAATCAAGTGAAATCGAGTTGGCCTCAAATACCACTCTATCAAATAGAACTATATAAATAGTTATATACTCTGAAGAGGACCTCATAATTATGTATTTATCCCTATTATGTGGGCTTATGTCAGAATAATTTTGAAATATGCTATATGGGAGTTAATCTAATAATATAGCTTTTAACTTGAAAATATTTCTCATCGATTGATATTTGAATGATTCAAACCTATAATAATACTTAACCTATGACTAGTTTGGAAATAAGGAATAATATGATAGTATAAGTAAGTTGTGTAAGTGATTTTTAGTAGTGTAGTATTAGTTTGAGGGGTGCTTTCTTGATATTTCTTGATTTATAATGAATGACCTTTATTTTGTATTTATACCACACCTTTTGAAATCATCCCATGAGAGAGTTAAATAAGATTCATAGGCTGACCCATGAATGTTGATATATTTTAATTTTGATAGTTGAAAAGGAAAAGACACTAGCATTGGATTTGGGAAAATAATATTAATATTAGTGTCCTAATATGGATGTTAGTGTTCTAATATGGATGCTTGTGTCCTACAAGGTAAAAATATAATAAGGGTATATAACTATTTTTGTAAGATATAAGTTAGGTTTTATGTAGAGTATAGGCTAGAGGTATTTATATCATTAGAATGTTAGGGTGAGACTATATGATTAAAAATGAGCCATAGTGATATGGTGAACATGAAAAAAATTAGTGTTGGGAAGGTCATGAACTGAAGGGTTTATCCATGATTGTTTTTTTCAAGTGTACAATCCTAGTATGTCATATATAATCATATTTTAGTATGTACACATTGTAAACACTTAAAACACCTTATATCCCTAAATGTCCATTTAATGATGAATTATTATATAATAAACAAAGAATTATTTTTATGATTGTGTATTGTTAATGGCTATGTGATAAATATTGTTATTATTATTTTGAATGTAAACTATTCATGGATAGAAGAACTATTTAATGTTTATTGAAAATTAGTAAGATAAATGTATAGGACATTTAGTGGGTCATATAAGCATTTTGTAGAGATTCATTCTTAATTTAGTGGGTCCCTATTTCAAATATACTTGGGGGTATGTTAGTCACAACAAAGACTATAAGAATATAAAAAATTATGAATTATCATAAGAATATAATAATAATTAGGTAATTATAAATGAGGAATCCAATATTCTTATATTTTGTAGATATCCATAAGCCAATTCTATAATAATATAAGAATTTAGGAAACTACCAACTAGATAACTAATATTCTTATGTAAATTTTAAAATGGGCACATGCACATTCTATACAAGAATATAAGAATATAAGTAATTATCAATAAGTAATCAAATATTATTATCTTTTGTACAATGTGTATGTGCCCATTATACACAATAATTGATCCAAATTTGGATCCTAGTAAACTAGTCATGTGTACTAATTTTTTTCTATACCTAATTCTATGTAAATATTTCTTATAAGACACTTTTTTTAATATATTTCATACACTATTATTATCATGCCATACATGATTCTTTGGAAAATTCATGTGAGAGTGATACATACATCTTCTTAGTGATGAGCCAATAAGTTATAAGCTATTGAAACTTAAGGAAAGATACTAATTTCTATTGTTGGGGAAAAGACAATTTTTTTGGTTGTCAAAATTGTATTAAAATTTCAAATTTTAATTCCTCTCTAAAGATTAAACAATTTTTTTTAAACAATTAATTTTGAGGTTGTATACGGTTGTATACAAAATTTATGGGCTTTTTAAGTTAGTTATCTTTGCTACTACTTGTCTTGAGAGCTAACTATTTACCTTCTAAGTGGTGACCTTTGGAATCTAACCATTGACCTTCAAAGTTTGACCACAACTATGGGAACTTGAACTTTGTTTTGTGTTTTAGCTTTTTGGTGGTTAATTTCAAATTATTGGGGGTTTATAAGGATACAATAGCATAATAATATGACCTAGAAACAAGAAATATAGAGTAAGAAGGTATATTAAGGGAAGTTTGATTCACATTGTTTGTTTGGCAAGTTTGAGTCTTGGCTCTCATTTTCTCCTTGTTGGTAGTTGTATATGATTTATCTAGGTATTGAGATTATAGATAAGTGTTTTTTATGTAGAACAAATTTGTATATGAGTGTTAGATAGAGTGATAGTGCATATTATATCCATAAAGACCATTACTGGCAGTAAGCTTGTATACTAACATGTAGTAAGCTTTCATATTATATTCATATAGTAAGTTTTGACTTTTTTAGTTCATATTTTGTAACATGTATCATTTCTTGTGCCTCTCCTTATATGCCATTACTTGTATTATCTTGTATACTAGTTGAAGTCATGATTTTTATTTTTTGATATTTCTTTAAAAATGTTCCTTATTTGGAAAAGGATGTGACCTTACCTTCATCATCAAATAATATGCAACCTTTATTTTTAACAATCATTTATCCTATTTATTTTACCCATGACCTTCCAAGAACCACATTATATTTAATTAGATTTTAAGTAACATGAAAATTAAGAGAATGTTATTTTAAAGCAAATTAAAATCTTAATTGAATTGATCTCACAATTTTTTTAGTTGTGCTTGTTTTATCTAGTTGTTGATGCTCATTCCAAGAGATCTAATAAATGATAGAGAATAAGAATTTGTATCTTGATATTCCATAACATTGATGTCTACAAATATCTTTCCATGTATGTGAGAAGTGATAGTGAAAGGGCATTGATGTAAGGAAATGCCTCTAATTCACACTTTACAACTACATTTTAAACTTTATCTTTTTCAAGTTTCTCTTGATTTTTAACCTCTTTTCTTATAAATCTACTTTTAATCATGATTATTTTCTTACCTTGAATTTTATTAGAGAATTTATCTTTTTGTAACATTACCTTTACTGTACATTGATTTTGTAATTATTCCATTTTTAATTGCTCTTTTTCATCTTATGCCTTTGGTAATCTTTCTTTCTCTATTTTTGCTCTAATTTTTCCTTTTGAATCTTTTTTTCATATAATTATGCCTTTTTAATTTTTAATTATTATAATTATCTAAATTACCACTTTTTTTTATTTAAATTATCTTTTTATACCCATTCTATTTCTTTTTACACTATTTTTTTATAAGATACATGCATAAGGGAAGTGGGTTTTTGACTCTTGTATCTATTATAAGATCATTACTAATATTTTAGTCTTATTTAATTACAAACAACATTATATATGGTGCACATGAATTATATGATATGCATAATAGTATATTGATATCCTTAGTAGATGTAGATGGCATAGTTTAATCAACATGTTTCTAGGCATTTCCCTCAGAATTTCACTTGAAATCGTATTATCCTTTTGTATATTTTTTGAATCACTTGTATAGTTATTCTATTATATATTAACTTTTAGATATGAAGTAGTTTTAGGCATAAAATTATTATATGAAGATACAAAATGCATGATTAACACTATGCGATTCTGGATATTTTCATTTATGACCTAATTTCTAATGATGTAATATTTGAACTAAAATAATGATTTTTATTTCTCAAATATTATATTAACTTGATCATAGTGATGATTTGATCTTTGAGGGTTTCAAAAACACAAATAATAGGTACAATAGATTGAATATGAATACACATGCTATCTAGAATATTTGTGAGAAGTGGAGGGGGTTGAGGTAGGATATGTTGGTTACCTTAATTTAGTATTATAAGAAAGGATATATTACTCATTGGAATAATGATATCATGGACCAGGTTAGATGGGAAGTAGTTATTGACATCCTTAAAGTTAGGAGGATAAAGAGGTTACTTTTTATCCATTTTAAATGTTTCCAAGACTAATATGATAATTTGAAAATATATCCATAATAATTCTAGAATATAATCCAACCGAGTAAGAAAATAAAAATTGAATAATTACTCCAATCTAAAACCCTAGAAGGCTGAAAATCTTAAAGCATGCTATGGTTATACAATAAGACACGCAGATCAGGTTCACCAAGTGTTTAATTTTTTTTGGAGTGTTAAAGATTAGGTATACTATTATAATTAATATAAAATAATATATTATAAAATTAGGCTAATTAAATTAATTTAGATTTAAAATATTTTTATAAATAAGTTGAATCTAAGAATATGCTAAATATAGAAAAGTACAATACTAGACAATATTTTGAAAGTTGTAATATGAATGAGGAATACTACTTAGATTATTTAGTTTTGTGTAGGTAGATTTGAAAAATAAAATTACATGAGAATATAGTCTAATGTTCCACCTAAATTTATTTGATTATGTAAATTAACTCTATATTAGCCTAGACAATATGATCAGGATCATGATAGTACCATCGATGATTTTTTTCCTATTTTCAATGCTTATATCTAGATCAAATTATGAACTCTTATCTATAATAACCACATGTGCCTATTAGGGTTTAATGCCACATTTCAACTTATTAGACTATATTGTGTTCAAAAATTCTTATAATTAGTATTTTTCTCAAAACCATAGTATTTCACCTTGGATATGTCACCTTGAAAAATAGGAGTTATTAGACTCAAGTGAAATTGAGTTGGCCTCATATAACCCTCTATCAAAGAGAAATACCTACATAGCCATATAATCTGAAGAGGACCTCATAAATATGTATTTATCCCTATTGTGTGGGCTTATGTGAAAATAATTTTAAAATATTTTATATGTGAATGATTTTACTTATATAACTTGTAACATGAAAAAAATTTATAATGGGTTGATATTTGAATGATTCAAACCTATAATAATACTTCTCCTATTTTGGAAATAATGAATAATAGGATAGTGTAACTCAATTGTGTAAGTGATTTTTAGTAGTGTTGTATGAATTTGAGAGGTACTTTCTTGATATTACTTGATTTATAATGAATGACCTTTGTTTTGTATTTATACCACACCATTTGAAATTATCTCATGGGAGGGTTAAATAAGATTCATAAGTTGACTCATGAATGTTGATATATTTTAAATTTGATAGTTCAAAAGGCAAGGACATTAGCATTAGATTTGGGACACTAATATCAATGTTAGTGACCTAATATGGATGTTAGTGTTCTAATATGGCTACTTATGTATTGCAAGCAAAAAATATAATAAGGGTATATAACTATTTATGCAAGATATAAATTAGGTTTTATATAGAGTGTAGGCTATAGGTATCTATATCATTATAATGTTAGGGTGAGACTATAGGATAAAAAATTAGACATTGATATGGAAAACATGAGAATTTTTAGTATTGGGAAGGTCATGAACTGAAGGGTTGATCCATGATTGACATTTTCAAGTATATTATATCCACTAAACACATTATATCCCTAAATGTCCATTTAATGATGAATTATTATATAATAAACAAAGTATTATTTTTATGATTATGTATTGTTAATGGCTGTGTGATAAAAAAAATTATTATTATTTTGAATGTAAACTATTCATGGCTACAAGAACTATTTAATATATATTGAAAATTAGTAAGATAAATGTATGGGACATTTAGTGAGTCATATAAGCAGTGTGTAGATATTCATTCTTAATTCAATGGGTCCCTATTTAGAATATACATGGGGGTATGTTGGTCACAACAAAGACTATAAGAAAATAATAAATTATAAATTATCACAAGAATATAATAATTACTTAATTATAAACTAGTAATCTAATATTCTTATCTTTTGTAAATAGCCATGTGCCCATTCTACAGGAATATAATAATTTAGGAAACTACCAACTAGATAACCAATATTCTTATCTAATTTTTAAAATGGGCACATGCACATTATACACAAGAATATAAGAATAAAGGTAATTATCAATTAGTAATCTAATATTCTTATCTTTTATACAATGTATATGTGCCCATTATACACAATAATTGATCCAAATTTGGATCCTAGTATACTAGCCATGTGTACTAATTTTTCACTATACCCAATTATATGTAAATATTGCTTATAAGACACCTTTTTAATATATTTCATACTCTAATAGTATCATACCAAACATGAATCTATAGAAAATTCATATGAGAGTGAACTGTACATCTTCATAGTGATGAGACAATAAGTTAAAATATCATGAAACTTAAGGAAGGATAATAGTATCTATTTTTTGGGGAATAGAATATTTTTTTGGTTGTCAAAATTATATTAAAATATTAAATTTGAATTCCTCTCTAAAGATTAAACAAGTTTTATTTTTATTTTTTAAAAACTTAATTTTGAGGTTGTATTCAAAATTTATGGGCTTTGTAAGTTAGTTATCTTTTCTACTAATTGTATTGAGAGCTAACTATTTACCTTTTGAATGGTGACCTCTGTAGCCTAACCATTAACCTTCGAATTTTGACTGCAATTGTGAGAACTTGATTTTTTTTGGTTTTGTCTTCTTGGTGGTTAATTTCAATTTCTTGCAGGGTTATAAGGATGTAAGAGCATAAATAAAGGCCCTATAAACTAGAAAGATGGTGTAAGAAGGTATATTAAGGGAAGTTGGATTCACATTATTTCTTTGGCAAGTTTGAGTCTTGGCTCTCATTTTCCACTTGTTGTTAGTTGTATATGACTTTTTAGGTGTTGAGATTATAGATAAGTGTTTTGTAAGTAAAACATATTTGTATATGAGTGTTGGATAGAGTGATAGTGCATATTATATCCATAAAGTCCATTGTTGGAAATAAATTTGTATACTTGTTACATAACATAGTGAAAGGGAGTATAAGTTACCTCACCTACTAACTTTTTTTCCACCTTGGGATCTTTGGACCAAATTTGACCCCAAGTAAAATTTTGGTCATCCCCTATAATTTTAAACTTGAAAGAGGTGTTTAATATTTTTCATGGCTTGATCATGGTCTTGTGTGGTCCTAATTAGTCCTATATGGTCATATGTGTCCTTATTATTCCAAGTTATTGTCTTATGTTTACTTACCTAGTTATATGGTCAACTATAAGGTTGCATTGATTAAAACTTGTTAAAAGGCCTAAAATGGTTATAAATCATGTCAAAATTTTATTCAAGTGTATTTTAGTGATATATTACCATGATCTAACTTTGTTTTGGCTTTATAAAACAAAAAATCACTTTTGGCCACTTTTGGACCCTTTAGGAGGAATGGGACATAATAATTAAAAAGAGGTTTAAAACTTCCTTTGTGTATATATATATATATATATATATATATATATATATATATATATATATATATATATATATATATATAAGGAAGGGTTAAATACTAGTCAGATTCTAATAGACCTATAGTTTCAATCAAGAAAATTGAGAAAATGACACTTTTCAAGCACTTTTGGGAACTTATACGACCTTAGAGAATCATTTGTCAGATAAAAATAATTTTTAAGTGTCCTTTGGGATCTCCCACGTCCTTTAAAATATTTGGGTCAACTTTTAGGTTGATCTAACACTCCAATCTACTTATCTTCTCCATTGTTGCATTTGCAAGCTTAGAAAGGTAAATTTGAAGTGGATGGTATGGATAGGAGAGAGAGAGAGAGAGAAAGAAGAGAGAGAGAGAGAGAGAGAGAGAGAGAGAGAGAGAGAGAGAGAGAGAGAGAGAGAGAGAGAGAGAGAGAGAGAGAGAGAGAGAGAGAGAGAGAGAGGAGCTGAAATTTTGGAAATTTTTAGGGTTCCAACTAGAATTAAAAATGGTTTAATTTTTTTACATAATCATAGCCTATTATTTATGAACCATCGCTAAGAGTGATAGTAGGTTAGTATGGTTTATGCATCTGAGAGGGGTCTATTCTTGCACTTGTTTCTATAGATAAAAAATATATGGAGAATAATGATTTTTAAGGTGTTTTATATAGGTATTTTATCTCCAATTCATGGTGGTCTAATTTTCTAATTCATCTCTAAGAAGAAGGTCTTAGTACACAGGTTATTCCAATGAAGTTTGCTACAAATATTTGTTTTATCTTCATGGTGGTCACCCTAAAAGGTTTCCACTAATAATTTATGATCCTTAAAATTAATTTTTCTCATATTTTTTGTTTTAAATGACTATATATCTCCATAATCTCTAAGTATCTTACTTCTTGAGAGACTTGTACAAGATGTGGGTGATCTTTCTAGGTCTGAACTTGATGTTTGAATTCAATAGCAATGAGTAATGTCATGGATCAAAAAAAGATACACTCTTGATTTATTATAATTCAAGACTCAATGGAAAACATTTTACAAACTTGAATTTTAATCAAGTTCATGAAATGTCTCAAGCATTCATAGGTTTACAAATCTATCAAATGTGTTGAAAGACCCAAATCCATGTTAATCATGTATTGATATCATAGAGGATGTAAATTAATATCATTAAATCTAATTAATCTCAAAAGAATCATGAAAAACCATCAATAATATTCATTCTCAACACAAAAATCTCCATAGTATGTACACAGTTCATACACCAAAGGACATGTGTGAAGAAAGGTGGACAAGGTTTGGTAATATGTTTCATGAATTTGTAAGAGATGACACATGATGCAAGGTTATTGAGAATGAGAGATAAAATTTAAGTTTTTGAGGAATATGAGAATGTTTTCCAAAGGCACACCCAAATACAAATACTTACAGGGGCATACAATTGTGTCAGACCTTAACCTATAGTTGAGTGTTAAGAGGATACTTCAAAGTATGGTTAAGAAGTTTCTTAGAAGATAAAGACAAGTGAGAGAGATAATATTTTTATGGTAAATGAAATAAAATCCAAACATTAAATGGACACAATGAATTCCCTCCAAACATCACACTTCATACACCATGTTAATACTCTATTTCAGTCTATACAGTGTGGTTAGTAATATTTGTAGGAGCTAAATGGTTGGATATGACCCAAGCCTTCACTTTGATTAAACACTCCAAGAGTGAAAAGGTTTAAAATATTAATAAGAGGATTTCCTAGGTTGATCCATGGATAACCTATCATACATACCAAGATTACAACAGTCTATAAAGAGGTGTCTCATGATCACCTATAACCATGCTAAGAAGAGATTAACCAAGTGTAATACAAGAAAAACCTTGAGACCTTAATGACTATATTTAATTGAATGGATAATTCAAAATTGGTTATTGTAAATATGATTGATTCAATATATTCTTAACAAGATCATTATGTTGATCTAAAGTCAAGATCCTAAAAGAGATACCTACATTCATATCTATAAACACACTTAGTCATAATGCCAAGAAGTGGGTAGAGCAATGATTAAATACTTTCAAGGTAAGTGAAGTTTAAAATGAGTTTATGAACTACATGGATACCATTTTAACTAAAATTATGAATAATCAAACTAAAAATACAAATAATACCTAACCTTCATGTTGAAAACATCACCTGTAGTTAGCATAAAGTATCACTCATAGTGATAAGGTGAGGAACAAAAGAAAATAGAAGACTCAGGGTTAGATATTGGTATATATATAATTATATTAATATATTAACTATATATATGGGATTTTATAAAGTAATATACTTGAGAATTCTTAGATACCTAAACCATGATGCATTTAAGTAATGCATCCATTGAATTTGTAACATGTTGATCATGTATGTACTTGTATATACATTGATGGACTTGTAAAAGGTGAAAAAGGGTTTATAAATTTTTTTATATGTTTATAAGTGATAATGAATTTTTGAGTGGATATAACCTATACCAAGTTTCCATAATGAGACTATTACCTACAACTAGTGTTGGCAGAGTGTAAGCTAAAAGGAGGTGATGATTTGATAGGGTGCATAAGACTGAAAAGTGACTAAGGAAGTATAAGTACCATTGATATAATGATCCTATAACATTGAAAAATCCTTATTTTTACTATAATACCATAGTGACAAGGTGAAAATAAATAAACTTGGTCATGGACCCATTAATCATAAAAATTTGTTTGAGGAAGAATGAGTTTTGAGGCCTTTATAGGCATGATCAAGATATAAAATGTGATAAATTTGGTGGTAATTAGTGTATTAATATTTAAATGGTATTATTAAGGTCATATAAATAGTTTAAATATCCACTATTTTGTCTTAGACCTACTCCACTCCATTTATAAGGTTTATTTACGAAATCTAGAGGTTCACTTGAGCTCAAGAACACAAACCAAACATTATAGACATCATGAATAGATTTTAAGGTAGGGTAAAGTATAGTTAATAATATAAATACACTATTATGTGTAAAAACACTTCATTTATTAGTATAATTTCACTTGAGGGCTTGTAAAGGTGAAGAAGTGTTAAACCCTAAACATCCTGACTAGTGCACCAAATGCATACAAGGAAATATTAAACACTTATTGAGTATGTATAACCATTTAAGAGATTTATTTTAAATTTTATGATCTTATCCCAACATTGGGAATCATTTATGAAACAAAAACCCATTTTTGACACCTCTCACATGCAATCAAAGCTAATACAACCACTTAAGGAGAAACTTCAAATGCTTGTACCACTGTGCACACTTTACATGGGATTTTAAGACTTTTGGAATAGTTTAATGGCTATAATAAGAAGGTTTTAAGATTACAATGAGGTCACTTAATGATTTTTGATTTATGAACAATTATTAAGACCCCAAACTGGTAAAACTTCTTTTAAACCCTAATAGTGACCAATCATGGGAAAAGGAGATCAAAATTATATTTTATGGCATGGTATGAGTACTCCAAGGAGGTTTTGAGCATGTACCTTGTTGCTAATGTGACTTGTATGGATTGGTACAAATGACTTATTTTTACATGTTTTTTAGTGTTTTATAGGTGATATGAGAAGGTGATAGCTTCAAAATAATGGGATGAGGATAATTTAGAGTTTTATTAACTATAAAAATCCATAAATTTGATCAATAACCCCTGAAAGTGACCAAACCAACTCCATTTTGTAAGGTAGTCTAAACAGGCTTATTCAAGGGCCTATTTTTTTCCATTTCATGCTTTGGATATAAGGACATGGTTTTAAAAGCTAAAATTTGACATGGAGATTTTTTTTGGAATTTTTAAATTTAATCACACACTTTATAGAGGTTTCACAATTGAAATAAGAGTTTTGAGATAGAATTCACTTTCTAGGGCTACAGGCCTAATTAGACCTAGTTGGTAGAAGAGATGTGCAAAAAAAGTTAACTTACACTTAGATTCAGCTCATGAAAATTGATATGGGACTTTAAGATAACATAGGTTCCTAAAATGTACATTTATTTTGTCAATATAATCCATATAATTTCCACACAGGGAGAAAAATACAAAAAAGGGCTATAAGGAATGAGGCCTAATTAAGGATTTTGGTAGATAACAATGTATTGGGGCTAGTTTGAGGACTAAAAATGTATTTATTTAGGCCAAATATGATTTTATTAGGACATACATGAAGTTTTAGTGAGCTAAAGTAACTAAAATCATGTTTTGACACTTGTTTACAAAAAAGGCTTAAGGAGATGAAGAGTCCTCTAGACACCTTGCAAGAGAATGGGATGATGTGTCAAGAGAAACATATTGGATTTAGTTTAAATGTTTTAATATTATATTAAATATGTATAATAAATTATATGATCATAAATAAGGCCACTTTTCCTTTAACATGTCAAGAAGAAAGAGAATTTCAAGAAGCTAGTCAAAGTGTCAACAATGCATTTCAACCTTCCACACCGCTTGGAAAGTTGGAGAATATAAGGAGGAGATACACATGTATTTTTAAGTTTTACATGATATTTCCATAACTCTTTTTATTTTTTCAACTTACATGACACTTTTCTATCTTTTCTCTCTTACACACCTCTTTTCTCTCACACTTATGATATATATTGAGCCACTTTGACTTAGAAATGTATCCTCCACTTAATTATGTAAAACACATACTCAATTTAATCCTTTAATAAATAAATATATATATGGTTTAACTTATCCATGATTTTTTTTCAATATCTATGTTAAGTTAGTTGATCTTTTTAAGTGATAATTTCTCTTTTTTAGCATGTTGTCCTTACTTGCATCCATTTTTAACTTTGAAAGTATGTTATAGGTATATTAAAGTTTTATGATGTGGTTTTCATGAGTTTATTGAGTTTACTCTTCACAAGTGTTAAGTAATGACCTTGTGTTTAGTCCTCCTATATTAAGTTGGCTTCACAAACCTTCATGAGAAATACTAATGCAAAGGCATGTTTGGAGTAGTGTCATATGTATATTAGGCTTGTGTTTGAAGTGTACTTGTAATTGGTGGGAACTAATCATGTTATAATTAGTTCATCACCTTTTTAGGATAGATTCATTTCATGTTTTCTCTATGCAAACAATTAGTGTAGGTGATAAGCTATACAAGACTAGTCTAGAGAGCTAGCCCTTAAACCTAGAGGTTTACCTCTACTATAAAAAACCCATAGTAATATAGGTAATCCAAGGTTTCACTAAATATATATTATGCTTGAATAACCATCTCTAGGTTGAAATATTGAGTGACAATAGTTTTGGCATGCCTAATGGGACTAAGGTCCAAAGAGTGGAAGAAATTTTTGGTGTGTTCTTCTACCTATCAACTTTGAGAAGCATTCAAAAGACACTAATAGTGAATTAGAATGATATCATATGGTTTTAATTATCCCAAGTAATTATTGTAAAATATTTTGATCAATTCTTATGTTTTAAGTGACTAATGAAGTTCGTATGGATCGTTATGTTGATAATCCCTACTATGAACCTCCCTATCAACCTTGTTATAACCCATGATATACCCCTCAATAGCCTTATCAATTTTTTTATCAACCCTATGAGTTATGATAGTCCTATTATTAGCCTACTCCCCCTTTATATGATCATGATGTTGTTGAGCATCCTATGAAGAAGTATAAAAAGAAGTTTGTCAAGAAGAGCACTAAGATGTGTCTCCATATTAATCTCAACCCAATTCCCATCAGCCTTGCCATGAGGAATCAAATGGTACCATTGATTGGAATGTAATATATTTGAAAGAAATATTTGATTTCATAGAAGCTCAAGTTAGTCAACTAACTCAACACATTAAAGCTCACCATGATCCCCACTATTACCCTCCTCCTACTTCAATTCCACCTCAATCTAAGATTTTATTGGCACTCATGCCAAACATGCAAAAATCAAAAAGAGTGATGAATAAATGGGATGAGTAACATATGTCATAGATAAATTGAGGAAGTTTATTCAATTCCTTATGTATGAGTGGAGGTTGGTTGAGGAGGAAGCCAACTATGTCATCAATAAATATTTACATAAAATGAGATGCTACATCTAATGGTGCATAGATAGGTTGTAAAGGTGGGAAATTAAAGAGTTTGAAGATGATCTTACAATTTTTGAAGAACCTCAATAAGGATATTAACAAAGTGAAATTCTTGTTGAAGAAAGTGTCTCTCCCATTACTCAATCTAACTTATCATTTCCCCATGATTTCATTCAATAAGTCTCCATCCCCAAGCCCATTCATTAGCCCTTCATCAAACTTCATAATCTATCTCCAACCCATGAACTTTTTCACCACCCACCCACCTCATCCCTTATTAAAAGATAACCCATCTTATGGGAGGCAAGCAAAGAAGAACAAGATCAATTTGCAGCTCATCAAGAAGGTGACACAAGTATTGATGAAGAAGAGTTCATTTATAAGGGATCCCCTTGGTGAATAAAATCACAAGTTGATATTATTGAGTTAATAAAGAAAAGATATTGATGATGTTTTAGTTGCCAATAATGATGTTGATCAAGGCATGGAAGAAGGAGATTTGAATAAGGGCATTACATTAGCTGAGTTGGGTGAAATTCATGAACATGATCAAGAACTTGAATCTAAACATGACATTGAAGAAGAAGCGATTGATGACTCCATGAATCAAATTGACATCTGTAAAAGTTATAATGATATATGTGATGAGTTGTAAGGCCATAAAAATACTACACACCCTTGTGGTTAGTTAGAATACCCTCTTAAAGTTATCTTACCTCTTGATGGTGTGATCTCAAAAGATCTTATGCCATCCAAAAATTTTGAATTTAAAGTAAATTTTGAAGTTTATCAAGTTCTTAAATACCTATTTTCATTAAAAACATGCACCCATGGATGTTTTATGGTGTGGAGGAGCTTAATGGTGGGGAACAAATCATGAATTCCTTACATGGGGTGTGAGATTCTAAGGCACTAGGCTTAGAAGTATTATGTCTTCTCTACACACATGATCATTAGTTATCTCATCATAATAATGGGAACATCCCCAGTGTGTGGGACCCTTTCACTCATTGGGATGATCCTCTAGAGTAGGCCAAATTCATTCTATTCTAAGCACACCTAGTTTAAGACTAGCATTTAGGCCTAAAGAGTAGAAAGGTAAACTACTGCCAATATAAACCTAAGATCTTTGAAATTAAAAGGGAGGGAAAAGGTAAGAGATGTTGAAAGTAAAAGGTGATGTGCCAAAAATAGATTGATCACTCTTATTACTAAAAACACATTACAAACTCTTCAGACTAAGACAATATCATGAAAATTCTTCCAAGTCACCCTACATGCATAATTATTTCAAGCAGAGGTGTGAGAATGAAATGAAAGGTTGAGAGGGATCAAGATTATCCATAGATAAAGCCTATGTAGACCTTGGTTTGCATAATACATGATATTCAATTGAGTTCCAATTTCAATGAAGAGGTGATGGGGATAAATTAAAATTGAGAGGGGACAACATTAACCATAGATAGAAATCAATAAACACAAATAGCACATAAATCATTAGAATAACATGAGTTAAACTTAATTCTCATTAACATACAAGGTCTAGCTAATACAAGTACTCATAGAGGGAAATTTCAAGATCATAAGGTTGATAAAATATGTCAACCATTTTTACAATGGAAAGCCAAGATTTTATATGTAACAATCATATTTTAAAATTAATGCACCACTTAGGGTGATGGGTACAAATTTTAATTATTTTGCAACATCATCACCACACTGTTTGAAGTTTCTCTAACAAATCAGGCCTACAAATCATAGTAGGAGCCTTACATGCACATGGAGAGGAGGAATATTTCCCTAACAAAATTAAAGAGTGGTGTGAACTTGCATTCCAATGTCTAGCGGCCACTTATGCATTCAACTATTCTAGTAATAGCTCAAGTTCCTATGTATTAATGTCTCATTTACTAGAGGAAAAGATCATCATGTTTATGAATCTCATAAAGCCATGATGACATCTTATTTTAGGAGGCTACTTTTTGAAGATATGGCTCAAGATTCTCCTATATTAATTACACATATCTACCTTTTATTTGAAACCTAGACCTAAATCAACTATAAATGAAAACCAATATAATATTATTGGGTTTCTTATAGTCCATATAGATGGCACTCTACTTGATTCCTGGTCCCTTTTACAAAAATGTGCCACCCTTTTGGCCTATATTAGGTCTAAAATACCTATATTAACTCTATAGAGCTTTGTTATCAATGTTTGGTCCTTATTATTAATCTTGGTTCAACTCAAGTTGTTCGAGCTTAAATCCATGTATTTTCCACCATCTCAGGTCCATTCATTTGTTTTGCCTAAGTCGGAACTACTTCATTAACCTTAGTCAAAAATATTCTAGCTCAATCCTTTTCCCATTAGTTGTTGAAAATCTAACTTGGTTTCATTGACATTTTGACATATGCTCACTCTATTGATCTTGATGTATATGATCAAGTGTTATCCATTGATCTTTCACCTTTAGTTTTATACTTTGTCCCAACTTATGCCACATAGTAGCCACACATTAATTCTCAAGATCTATTTTCGATCTACTAGCATCATGCACTTATGCCATGTGTTTATATATCAAGCTCCTTGACATTTTAAATTTCTCACATGCCATTAGATCTGAATCCAAAATTGAATATAAGACATTGATCTACTTAGGCCCATTAAATTATCAATCATCACTCACCATTGGATCATTTGTATGATTGAACATCGATCATTGATCCCATTTTTTTTTAATTCCAATGGTTAATGAGCTCAAATTTTGACATCTATGAAAGTTTAAAAATAAATCTTAACAGTCATCCATTTGGGTCCAAATATTAATCATCACACAAACATCATTTCTTTATTGAAATTTTTGAAAGAAATCATGTCTATGGGATTTATGCTTTTAGAAAAAGAAATTGAGAGAAATGAGGTCTTCAAGGAAATTATCATAGGATATTTTTATCAAAAAAAAAATAATACTTAGATTCTTTCATAGACCTTTTGATTTGGGTGACACTTGTGATCCTTCAAAACTTTTGTCTAAAACACTTTGATAAAAAATGACCCTTGTATAAAACTATTTCGACAATTTTCTCAAAATAAAAATGACCTTTCAAGATTTTCATTTAGTCCCATTTGTCAAAGAATGATCCTTTGAAAAAAGTGTTTTAGACCAATTTACCTAGAATATACCCTTTAAATTTTTGGTCTAGGACTTTCCTAGAAGAAATGACCCTTCAAGAGCTTTATTTTGGATAAAATGTCTAAAAAAATTCTTGATACATGGCCAATATCCCAAAATAATTAGATTGAAGGAAATATTAACACTTATCTAAAATAAAGGGGTTGACAATAATTGAACTTAGACTAAATAAAATATTTTGCACTTAGGTTTTTGGCATATAAGCTCTTCTAGACTTGTTCACAAAATTATTATTGGACCTTCAAAGCTCTATAACTCTACTTAGCTTGTCTATATAGGTACCAACTTGGTATGTGGGCCAACATCTTTGTCAACTCATAGGGAAGCATTCTTGTTATGCTTTGAGAACCCAAACCATTTTCCTTATCTAGTACATTAGGCATGGAGACACTAAAGCTACAACCTACTTGGCCTATGCGTGAATAGATTAAATTGAGTTTTATGCTCAATAAAATAAAATGGAAAAGGATAGGCAAAAATGTGGGAAATGTACATAGGGTAAAATAAACTAAACAAATATCATACAATGTTCACATACAAACTTAGGGAAATGTAATTCAAGATAATCTAATCTACAATATAAAAACTACAAACATGGCCTTCACCTTCCTAAATAAAAATATAAACCTCTTATGTCCTTTGCATTACATTCCATCTTGTTGTTCATATGTGATGGATAGAAGTGTAGTGGCATCTATTTAATATGAAAGAGGTGCTTAAGGAAGTTCATTTGTTTGGGCTCCCCTTTGATCAATAACTCCATCATGCTATGCAAAAGCCTTTATCCTAGATGATTGATGTCTTTGGTGTTAAACCAATCCTTTCCATAATTCTCAATGCTTAGATAAACTATTTATTTAGATAGAGACTTCTAAAGCATGATAGGCATCTACAAGATACTCAAGTAGCTCATGGCTCTAATAAGTTTCCTTTGCTCATCTCCTAGTTTCTACACCAAGTCCAATGTGCCTCTTAAAAATATTTTTTGACATGTTTGGGCACACAAGGATTGATAAAGATCATCACCACATCTTTTTATACATTTTCTCATGGTACTTCAAGCTTGACCAGCTAACATTGCTCTTTCAATTCGAATAATTCTTGAGATGACTCATCTGTGTTGAAAATATTGTCATTGATGTTAAAGGTCTAGCATTGATGATAAAGGTCCCATAATATTTGTTATCTAGAGGTGTTTTTAATGTTCATATTTTGGCTAAAATGTGTTGATATTTATTTAATATTAATTAATATATTTTTGGTTTCATAAAAGTCAAAAGAGGGCCCATGCAGAAGTCAAAGAGTCATGGGGTAAAGATAAAAGAGGAATGGGATGAATTTGCCCATAAAGAGTCATCTTGAGGAATTTTAAGAGTCACCAAGTGAAGATAAAAGATGAAGGGAAAAATTTCTCATGAAGGGATACTTTAAGGAATACAAAAAGTCACCAAGATAAAGACAAAAGGAGAAAGGATGCATTTGATCATGAAGGGTCACCATGTGACTTTTCAAATTTAAGGATTCAAAGGTTCATACAAGTTTGGTGACATTTTCTATGAGTTTTGAAGAGTCACAAAGGGTGAATGCCAAAGGTCATTTGGAAAGATATAAATAAAGGCTTGGGAAGCCATTTGTAATATGCTAAAGAGTGCATGATTTGTAATTATTTTATTTAATAAAAGAGGAGAGAATAGAAAGAGATATTATAGAGTCATATCATTTGTTGAGAAAGAAACATTGAGAGATATATATGTTTTATACACAAGAGGGGTTAGTGATCCTATGGGTTGGTACTCACATATAGTTGATGTGTTGGTACTTGACAAAGGGGTTGGTATTACAAGTTGGTGCTTAAAAGTTTTGTAATTTAAGTTGGTGCCCATTCATATACTTGATATTTGATTCCATGGTTTTTCCCACATTGGGTTTCCACGTAAAAATCTGGTCTTTCTCTCTCTTGTGTGGTGCATGTTATTATTTCAATTTTATTACATATCTTTAATGTATGTTTAAGTGGAGTTTAAATAAGTAAAATATTTATAAGATATATGATATATTGATTCACCCTGTCTCAATATATCTTGTACTTAATAATTGGTATCAAAGCAGTTTCCTTTAAAAAAAATTTGTAGCTTGAAGGTAGATCAGGGAAAGCATGATGGCTGGATCACATGAAGGCTTTTATAAAAATAAGGAACCTTTGTTTGATGGGACAAATTATAGTTGTTGGAGCATAAGGATGATGAATTATTTGATGTATCTTGGATTCAATATTTGGCAAGTAGTTGTGGAGCAATACGAAGAGCCAAAGACACTTTTGACTACTCCGATAGAAAAGAAGGCAAGTGAAAATAATGATAAAGATTTAAATGCTATTTTATGTGGTTTAAGTGGATAATTTTTTTAAAAATTTATGCAATTCAAATCTACTCATGAGACTTGGGTAAATCTTGAAAATATTTACAAAGTTGATGGAAAGGTTCAGCAAGTTAAGCTCTAGACTTTCAGAAGATAGTTTCAGAGTTTGAAAATGGAAGAGGAAGAAAATATAGTGAGTTATATTTTGTTGGTTGATCAAATAGTTAATCATATTTAAGGCCTTGGACAAAAGTTACAAGGATCAGTATTGGTAAAAAAGGTTTTGAGATCTCTACCAATGAGATATGATGCAAAGGTTTCAACAATCGAGGAGATGAAGGATCTAGCCAAGCTAAAGATGGCTAAACTTCATGGTATTCTTATGGCATATGAGATGTGGACCAAACAAGAGAAACCATCAAATAGGAAAGTTGCTTTCAAGACATCAAAGAAAGATAAGGATAAGATTCAAGAATCAAGTGACAGCTTTAATGATGATGAAGATGACAATAGAGCTCTATTCATCTATAAGCCAAAAAAGGGCACAAGTAAATATCAAGGAAAATTACCTTTTAAATGTTTTAATTGTGGAAAGATTAGAATTTTTGAAGCTAAGTACCCAAATAAGAGTAATGGTGACAATGAAGAAGGAAGGTCTACATACAAGAAGAATTTCAAAGGAAAATTCAAGAAGGGATTTGAGAAGAAGAGTTTATACTCTGAAGATCCTAGCTCAGCCAAAGATAGTGGAGTCAATGTTTCATATGAAGAAGAGATTCTATTCATGACCATACATAAAGATGCATCCATAATAAAAAGTATAGATGATCAAGAAGAAGAATAAGATGAAGCTAAAGTGAATCTGGAAGGAGAACTCATTTGTGCCTTAGAATAATTACAAGATATTGAGAAGAAGAATCATAGATTCAAGTCCCAAATTGAGAAAAATGAAAATGATTTAAAAGAAATAATTGAAGATCTACAAGCACACATTGAAGAATCTAAAAATACTAACAAAGATCTAATAGCTTAGTTACCAAAAGTAAGTGAAGAATGTGAAAGGTATGTTGTTGAAATTACCTCTTTAAAATTAGATGTTGAGAAAATAAATAAATCATACAATGATAGAGCAACCAATAATTCAAATTTTGAGAATAACACTAATATATTGAATAAGATATTAGAAAGTCAAAGATCAATTTCAAATAAGATAGGTATCAAATTTAAAAAAGAGAAATGGGAGGCTACTACTTTCATAGATAAGATTAACACAGAAAAAGGAAAGAGTCATGATGAAGCTCTTAAAAAAGAGGAAATGAAAAAGGAAGAAGTTAAGATTATAAAGGACATCTCAAACAAAGAAAGTTGGAAAGAAAAGAGCTATAAAATGTAATCAAGTCAGAGATACACAAACAAGTTCTATTTTTATGGTTAATATTTTTATTGTAATGGATATGGTCATAAGAAAATAAAATGTCAGAAAAGGGATAACAATTTCAAAAACAAGGAGAAGTAAACTCATCTAGATTCAATCAAAAGCCATAAATCTTTTGCTCCTCTATCAGAATTTAATGAGTAGGCCATAATATGTTACAAGTGTAATAACTTTGGACACATAGCCCATTACTATGGAAGCATGTTTGATTCAATCAAGAACGACTAGAGTTTCAAGGCTTCATTCAAGAAGAAAGTTTAGATAAGTTCATGGTAGAAGAAACAACCTAAAAAGTCTATGTTAGTTCAAATAACTTTGCATGCAAGAAATGAATAAAATCCATGGTTCATTGATAGTGGATGTTTGAGTCACTTGATAGGCAACAAGAGAAAGTTCATAACCTTAAAGAAGATCAATGGTGGCATAGTGAAATTTGGAGATAATACTACTACCAAAATAACTAAAAAAGGTACACTAAGTTTGGATAATGGTAAAACTAAGATTGAAAATGTTATATATGTAGAAGGTATTAAAAAAAATCTTTTAAGTGTAAGTCAAAGGTGTGATTAGGGACACACACTAAATTTTTGTGTAGAAGGTTTTGAAATGAGGAGAAAATATTTATATGTGTTGATTGCAGATGCTTAGAGAATAGTCAATAATTTGTATATGTTATTAGATATCAAAGGTAAAAAATGTTGTTTTGAGTTAAGTTGAGGAAATTTGGCTATGTCATAGGAGAATGGGACACTTAAATTTTGAAAATCTTGTCAACATAAGTAAGAAGTAAGTAGTTAGAGATCTTCCAAAGACTACAAAGCCCTCCAACACATTTTGTGAACCATGTCAACATAGGAAGCAAGTTAGAAGATGGTTCAAAACAAAAGAATACTCTACCACTCAGATGTTAGAGTTTGTTCATAATGATTTGTGTGGATCTATGAGAACTCAAAGTAATCAAGATGAGAAATATTTTATGTTTCTTATTGATGATTTTACACTTCTGACTTGGGTGATGTTTTTGAAGAAACAATCAGAAGCTTTCAACCACTTCAAAGCATTCAAGGATTTTGTTGAGAATGAAATTGATTTGATGATTAAGTTATGAAGATTAGATCAAGGAGGATAATTCATGTTAGATGAGTTTATGGAGTATTGTGACGTTATTCAGTAGCCAGAACTCCATAGTAAAATGGAGTATTTGAGAGGAAAAATAGAATAGTTCAAGAGATGGTGAGGACAATGCTAAATGAATCCAAGATACCAAATAAATATTGGAGAGAGGTAGTAGGTACAATAGTGTATATCTAGAATAGATATTTTTTAAGAGTTAACAATGACAAGACTCTCTATGAACTATGGAAAGACAAACCAATTATAGTTGATTATTTTAGATTTTTCACTAGTAGATGCTTCATAAGGAGAACCAATAAAAAATTGGGTAAGTTTGAATATAAAATAGATGAAGGTATATTTCTTAGATATTCTTGCAAAAGTAAAGCTTATAAATGTTATAACAAAACAACTAAGAAGATTTTTTAAAGTGCAAGTGTCAGGATAGATGAAGATGTAGCACAAAGAGCCAGTGATCTAGTGGACACTCTTAAAATCATTGAAGAAGAATATTTTGAAGAGTCATATGAAGATGAGAAGGAGAAGCAAAAGGACACCCAGACCCCATCTAAATATCTTTAGTGAAATCATAATAAGAGTGACATCACTAGGAACATAAATGAAGGATTTCACACCAAAAGGATGATGGTAAGTGTATATGAGCAAGTAAATTTTTATTTTTTATCAAAAATAAATCCTAGAAACTTCTTAGAATATAGGCATGATGAGCATTGGGTTAAGGAAATGGATGAATAATTAAATCAGATAGAAAAGAATGCTACTTGAGAATTAGTGCCTAGACCAAAAGATCAAAATATGATAGAAACAAAATGAGTATACATAAATAATTTGAATAAATATGGTGAAGTGACCAGGAATAAAGAAAGGTTAGTATGTAAAGGATATTCTTAGATTGAGGGTATAGATTTTGAAGAAACTTTTTCACTAGTGGAAAGTCTAGATGCTATTAGAATACTTCTTGCATATGTAGTGTTTAAAATTTTCAAAATGTTTCAGATGGATGTCAAGTCTACCTTCCTAAATGGGAATCTAGAAGAGGAGGTCTACATTGAGTAGCCTAAGGGATTTATTCTCTCAAATGATAGTAGCCATGTATGTAGATTAAAGAAAGCACTGTATGGATTGAAACAAGCTCCCAGAACTTGGTATGCAAGACTTGATAAGTACCTACAAAATCAAGGTTTTAAGAGAGATTTTGTTGGCAATAATCTCTACATCAAAATAGAAGGTGAGCATCAATTTATTGTTGTGGTATATGTCGATGACATAATTTTTGGATAAAAAATAAAAAGAAGAAAAAATAATTTTTTTTATAATATGCACAAAGAATTTGAGATGTTTATGCTTGGAGAATTGTCATTTTTCTTAGGGTTGAAAATATTTCAATCAAATAAGGAATTTGCATATCTCAAAATAAGTATGCCAAATAAATATTGAAAAAAATTGGTTTTGAGGATTGTGCACTAGTTGGCACACCAATGGGTATAAGGAACAAGGTGATTAAGGATGAAGATTCACCTATTTCAGATAAGTTTTTGTATAGATCTATGATTGGTAGTCTTTTATATTTGACAACATCAAGGCCAGACATCATGCATGTAGTAGGGAAAGGTTGTAAGATATCAGGTATCCCTAAAGAGGAGTCATGTTAGTTGGTGAAGATAATATTAAGATATGTCAAGAGGACATAAGATTATAGATTGTGGTATGCCACAGGTAGAGATTTCACTTTAGTTTTTCTTATATAGATTTAGATTGGGTAGGTTGCTTAGATGATATAAATAGTACAAGTGGAGGAGTTTTCTTCCTCAATGATAGCTTAGTATCATGGCTAAAAAATAATAAAAAATTTAGTATCACTTTCTATAGATGAAGCAAAATATATTACATCAGTATTATGTTGTACTCAAGTGTTTTGGATGAAGAAAACTTTAGAAGATATTGAGGTAAAATATGATGAACCTATTTCTATTTTTTGTGACAACACAAGTGCTATTAATGTATTGCATTCAAGAACAAAAAAATTTCTTATCAAATATCACTTCTTGAGAGAGTTGGTTATAGATTAGTAGGTTAAGATGGAATATATTAGTATTATAAAATAGATTATAGATATTTTCATAAAGGCACTACCAAAATCCACATTCAAGTATCTAAGTATCTATGGGAGAAGTTGGGAGTAATTTATTTTACTTCTTTCCATTGAGTATCAGCATCAGTTGAGGGGGAGCTAAGTGTTAGCTCTAAGATAGGACCTTTGCCATTGATGTCAAAGGGGGAAAAGAATATAAATAGGTATAGGAAATAGGTGTAGAAATAAGTATAGAAAATAAGTATATGATGTTACAATAAGGGGGAATTATTATATTTTTTTAAGATGATAGTATGTGCATGTTGGCATATGAAATACAGGTTTTAGGATGTGGTAGTTTGAGTTTGAGGTTTCCATCAATGACAAAGGGGGAGATTTTTTGAAATATTATCATTGATGTCAAAGGTCTAGCATTGGTGATAAAGGCCCTATAACATTTACTGTCTAGAGGTGTTTTTTTAGTTCATATATTGGCTAAAATGTGTTGATATTTATTTAATATTAATGAATATATTTTTGGGTGCCTAAAAGTCAAAAGAGGGCCCATGGAGAAGTCAAAGAGTCATGGGGTAAAGACAAAAGAGCAATGGGATGAATTTTCCCATGAAGAGACATCTTGAAGAACTCTAACAGACACCAAGTGGAGATAAAAGAGGAAGGGCACAATTTCTCATGAAGGGACACTTTGAGGAATATGAAAAGTCACCAAGATAAAGACAAAATGGGAAAGGATGAATTTGCTTATGAAGGGTCACCACATGACTTTTCAAATGAAAGGATTCAAAGGGTCATGCAAGTTTGGCACCATTTTCCATGAGGAGTGGAGATTAATAAAGGTTAAATGCCAAAGGTCATTTAGACAGCTATAAATAAAGGATTGGGAAGTCATTTTTAATATTCAATAGAGTGCATGGTTTATAATTATTTTATATAAGAAAAGATGAGATAACATAAAGAGATATTGTAGAGTTCTATAATTTATTGATAAAGCAACATTGAAAGATAGTTATGTTTTATATAAAATATGGGTTGGTGCTCACAAATATTTACAAGGGGTTGGTTCTCTTGTGGGTTGGTGCTTGACAAAGGGTTGGTGATCCTACAAGTTAGTGCTTGTAAAATTTGTAATTTGAGTTGGTTTTCATTCATATACTTGAGATTATTATCCATGGTTTTCCCCACATTGGGTTTCCACATAAAAATCTAGTCTCTCTCTCTCTCTCTCTCTCTCTCTCTCTCTCTCTCTCTCTCTCTCTCTCTCTCTCTCTCTCTCTCTCTCTCTCTCTCTCTCTCGTGTGGTACATGTTATTGTTTCAATTTTATTACATATTTTGAATGTATGGTTAAGTGGAGTTTGATTAAGTTAAATATTTATAAGATATATCATAAACCGATTCACCCCCACCTCTCTCAGTATATCCCATGCTTAACAATCTAAACCTAGGTGTGTACTTTTTTCTTTGTGGTTCTTCACCATCTATGTAGTTGTAACCACCTCTATGTGCGCCCCCTACTTATATATGATATGAAATTGAACATGGCCATTGGTGCAGAGCTGGGCATGGGTCTACTCCTAAAGGGATGTCAATTTATCAAACAATATTACACATAATTCCTCTAGCTTATCATAGAAAGAGTCCTTTTCTTACATCTATGTTTGCATCTATGGGCTCACCTTGGGGTGATCATAGTATCTTTCTTTGATCATGTACTCCTTTTGAAGGTTGAATTCCTTTTCAAGGTCTTCCTATATAATGCCAAATAATATCTCATTAAACCAAGAGAGGTCAAGCCTAGGCTTTTAAATGCACTCTAGAATGGTGTATATCAACTCTTCCTCATTAAGTCCCTCCCCTTGTATCACCACTTTGATTATCTCATCATCAAACTATTGATCCCTCTGACTATACATATCTTCTTCTTAAAGTAGGGTTAATTATTCTAGTCTGGTAGTACATAAGGGATGTCTAATGATGATCTCCTCATCATATTCACTCAAAGTATCATCCTCATCTAAATGGTCTTCACTTTCCTTCCATACAACTGGTCCTCTTTTGAAAAGGGAGATTGTGAGAGGGAAAGAGGCTTCAATTGGCACAGATGATGGGGGATTTATAAGGTTAATCATTGTGAATTTGAGATTCATGGTCTAAGAAGGCTATCATGATTTTGCTTGAGGCTCCTAAGGAAGGATGATTTCTTAAGCTAACATAGGCATAGGCTTTTAAATTAGCACAGGCGTTAGCCTTATCTATCTTAGTAATTTAAAATTATGGGATTTAATTGAAGGCACAATAAAGCTATCCTACTTGAACCTAGGGATTTTGGGCATGAAGACTTTACATCCCCTAAGTTGGATTGTAGACACAGGGGGAACCTACTTGAAGCTAGGAAATGAAGGAGTGTGGGCATATGGTTGCACCTTAATTAATTGTATATGTGTAAGAAACTAGTGCATATACTCTTATTTGGTTGTGATTTTCCTATCCAAGCACTCTTCTTCATATCTATGTTGCTTCATCACATCTTACTAAGTATAAGCTTGATAAGCATGATCCTCTCATACTTTATCATACTCTTTCTCTCTTTTGATCCCCCTTATTTATGTTTGGAAATCAAGGTGTATATCACTAATGTTCTTTTGAGGCTAATTAGGAGGGTCGTAGTGTTGATTGAAGAAAGGAAGCTTGTGTAGGGATTATTAGAAGCATAAGGGGGATACCATAGGCATTGAACTGGGAAATACTACAAGTGCTCACATGAGCTTGATATGAGAAATAAGAAGGCATGAACATTGCATTTTCATGAAATGAGGGATGGAAAGATATATATTTAAATGATCATATTACTTAAACTAGTATATTTTGGTCATTAAAAGTTTTTAGGTATTCTATGGAGTGTCCTCAACACTTGATAGCTAAGGGTAGCACCAATTCATTAACTTTTATTCAACTTGGTCCCACTGAGTGTGCTATAAATTATTGTCAATCCAAACATACACCAATAAATGTTATATGGTGTGAATGCCTTATATAGGGCATGAGATTCTAAGGTAATAAATGCAAAAGCATTTTTGCTTAGCTACATTTGCAAGCATCAGTTGTTTCATCATAATGATGGGAATGTATACAAGGCATGGGACTCTTGCACTTCTTATGGTGAACCTATGGAGTAGGCTTGATTTTTTCTATTCTAAGCAAACCTATTTTAACACTAGTGCATATGCCTAAAGAGTATAAAGGTAACTATCATTAATATAAACCTAGGATCTTTGAGAGGAAAAGGGAGGGAGAAGGTAAGAGATGCTAAAAGTAAAATGTGATGTACCTAAAATAGAGTGAGTACTCCTACTACCATAAACATAATGCAAACTCTTGAGAACAAGATAATATCACATGTATTCTACCAAAACACTCTACATGAATAAGTATTTCATATAGAGGCACATGAATGCAATGCAGAATTGAGAGGGATGAAGATTATCCATAGGTAAAGCCTATGCAGACCCTAGTGCACATAAGATATGATCTGCAAGTGAGTTTCAAGTTCAATGAAAAGGTTTTAGGGATGAATGTAAAATGAGAGGGGAAACATCACCCATAAATAGGAATCAACAAACATAAATATCACATATATTATTAAAATAATAGGAGGTACACTTAATTCTCATTAACATGAAGTTATAGATAATACAAGTGCTCATGGATGGAAATTTCAATAGTATAAGGTTGTTAAAATGTGTCAACCCTTTTTACAATGGAAATCTAGGATTTTATAAAGATCATGCCTATTTTAAAACTAATGTACCACTAGGGGCAATGGGTACATCTTTTAATTCTTTTTTAGTTCTACATCTACACTTTTTGAAGTTTGTCTAACAAATTAGGCATGGAAATCATAGCAACAACCTTACATGTGCATGGGGAGGAGGAATATTTCTCTGAAAAGATCAAAGAATGTCATTACCTTGAATTTAGATGTCTAGTGGTTGCTTATGCATTCAACTATTCTAGCAATACCTCAAGATCTTATGTATCAATGTCCTATTTACTGAAGGATAAGATCTCATGCTTATGAATTTGACAGAGCCATAAAGACATATTATTTTGGGTGAATACTTGTTGAATATATAGTTTAGGATGCTCTTCCATTAATTATACACATCTACTTTTGCTTTGAAACCTAGACTTGAATCAACTATAGAAAAAAACTAATCTAAGATTATTGGTTTCCCTATAGTCCATATAGATGGCACTATACTCGATGCCTAGTCCCTTTTATACTAATTTTCCACCCTTTTGGACTATATTAGATGTAAAATACCTAACTTACCTCTATGGAGATGTAATGGAAATTCTTGGTCCTTATTGTTAATCTTGGTTCAACTCAAGTTGCTCAATCTTAGTTTCATGTATTTTTTGCCAGCTCAAGTCCATTCATTTATTTTACCTGAGTAAAAATTGCTCCATTGATCCTAGTCAAAAATATTCCATCTTGATCCTATTCTTATTAATTTTTAGCAATCCAACTTAGTTTCATTAACATTTTGACTTAAGCTCGCTCCATTGATCTTGATCTATACAATCAAGCACTAGCCATTGATATTTCCCCTTGATTTGTATACTTTGTCCCATCTTGTGCCATATGGTAGTTGTATGTTAATTCTCAAGATCTGCTATCAGTTTACTAGCCTCACATGCTTATGCCACATGACTATCTCTCAAGATCCTTTGATCTTTTGACTTTATCACATCTCGTTAGATCTAAATTCATGACTAAATGTGAGCCATCAATCTACATGGGCCCATTAAACTAGTATTCACCACTCACCATTAGATCATATGCATGATTCAATACTGATCATTGATATTTTTTTTACTTCTAATCGCTATTTCATGAACTCAAATTTTATCATCCATACAAGTGTCAAAATAAATCTCAATAGTTGTCCATTTGGGTCCAAATATTGGCAGTCATGTAAATGCCATTGATTTGATAAAAATCTAAAAGAAATCATGTCTTCAGGATTTATGCTTGTGGATAAAATTTCTAAGAGAAATGAGGTCTTTGGGAAAATTATTATAGGATAATTTTATTGAAATAATTCATACATAACTTATTTTATGGACCTTTTGATTCAGATGGCACTTGTGACCCTTCTAAACTTCTATCTAGGACACTTTACTAAAATATGACCCTTTAAGAAAATTGTTTGGATAATTTTCTCAAAATAAAAATGACCTTTTAGGATTTTCATTTAGTGCACTTTGTCAAAGAATGATTCTTTGGGAAAAGTGTTTTGGACCAATTTCCCCAAAAGATGTCATTCAAAACTTTTAGAATGGGTCTTTCTCAAAAAAATGACCCTTCAAGAATTTTGTTTGGGAAAAATGTTTAAAACAATTCTTCATACTTAGCCAATATCCTAAAATAATTAGTTTGAAGGAAATATTATCACATAGCAAAAAAAAAGGGATCTATAAAAATGTAAATTATCCCAAATAAAAGGTTTCTCATTTATTTTTTTGGCCTACAAACTCTTCTAGACTTGTTCACAAAACTAGTGTTTAACCTTCAAAACTCTAAAACTCTACTTAGCTTGTCCATCTAGGCTCCTTCTTGGTATGTGGGCCAAAAATGGCCAACAGTATGAAGAATATGAAGCTAAATAAGTTGTGTTTCTTGAGAAGAAAGAAGACAAAGATGATTGGTAGCAACATATTGATCTTTTCTAAGAGTTTAAAGGACTTTGTAAGGTTGAAGGTTATGTGCAAAAAGAGAACAAGATGTCTTCATGAAGGACAATGATGAATATTGGGTTAAGTATTCTAATATTCTTGAGGAGATTTATGAGATTGTAGCAGATAAAAATTAAAATATGTTCTTGAAGATTCTTTTCTCCTTTAAGGACAACATGACAACCTTCAAAGTGCCAAGATAGAGTATTCTCCTATAATTCAAGAAGTGATCATGATTGAGACAATCCCAAAAACCAAAAAAGTTCATGAGAAGGATTTTTAAGTGTAATAAGAGTTCACCTTCATAGATGACATGTTTTCAACCATCATAATTGCATTAGATATCATGCCAAAAAGAGTGAAAAGCATGAAGGAGTTAAATAATTCAAGGCCAAGACTCAAGAGGCAACTTAACACATTCCTTATTTCATATCATGGAGTCAAAGATGGTACAAGCTTCCCCTTTGATTTAAGATAAATAATTCTCTTTTAGGTTAGTTTGTATATATTCTAGTTTTTTAAGTTGGTTTTGTGTTTCCTAAGTGTTTGAGAGCACATGTGTGTGTCTTACTTTATTTGTGTCTTGTTTTCTTTATTTTGTGTGTTATGAAGGTAATCAGCTTTTTGTGTCTTGTTTAAGGTCGATTAATGTCTAAAAATAAGTTTAAGAGTGAATCCATAGCACAGTGGATGAAGAAGGCTACTGGTCCATGAGTACTAAATGTATGCTACCCTTATAAATTACCAAGAATGTTGACAAATTTTGACCCCAAGTCAAATTTAGGTCATCCCCTATAGTTTTAATCTTCATAAAGGTGTCTAATGTTTATCATGTCCTAATAATGGTCTTGTGTAGTCCTAAGTAGTCTTAAATGGTCATATATGTCCTTGTTTAGAGTTGTCCAAGTTCTAGTCTTATGTTTACTTGCCTAGTCCTATGGTCAAATACAAGGTCCCACTAATTCAAACTTAGTAAAAGGCCTAAAATGGATTTAAGTAATGTCCAAAAGTTATTTAGGTGTATTTAATGATATATTACCATGATTTATCTTTGTTTTTTCTTTTTGAGACAAAAAATCAATTTTGGCCACTTTTGGACCTTTTGGGAGCAATGGGACATATCACTTCCAAATAAAATGTTAAAAATAGGTTTAAAATGTTCTTGGTGTTATAAATAGGTCAATAAAGGTTCAACAATAGTCATATTCTAACATACCTATAATTTTAACCAATAAAACAAAGAAAATGACACTTTTCAAGAACTTTTGGGCACGTGTACAACCTTAGAGGATCACTTGTCATCTAAAAATGGTTTTTAAGTGTCACTTAGGATCACCCAAATCATTTATGATCTCTATGTCGAGTTTTAGGTCAAAATGAGACTTCAAGCTGCTTCTCTTCTCCATCACTACCTTTATAATCTTAGAAAGGTAAATTTGAAGTGGAAGGTATGGCCAAGAGATAGAGATTTAGGAGCTGAAATTTTGTTCATTTTTAGGGTTCCAAGTAGGATTCAAAATGGTAAATTTTTTTGCATAATTATATAATATTATTTATGAACCATCATTGAGAGTGATAGTAGGTCACTATGGCTTATGCATCTAAGAGGGGTTTGTTCTTACACCTATTTCTCTAGCTAAGAAATCGATGGAGAATAATTATTTTAAGGGGTTTTTATATAGTTACTATATCTCCCTTTCATGGTTTTTTAATTATCCAATTCATCTCTATGAGAGAGTTTCACTTGAAATAAGGTCTTTGTACACAAATTGTTCCAGTGAAGTCTATTACAAATCTTTGTTTTCTCTTCATGGTGTCCATTCTCAAAGGTTTCCATAACTCATAGATGATCCTTAAAATTAATTTAACTCATATTTTTTGTTTAAAATGACTATCTCTCTCCATAATCTCTAAGTAGCTTTCTTTTTGAGATATTTATACAAAATATGGGTGATATTTCTAGGTTTGAACTTCATGTTTGAATTAAATAGCAATGAGTAATGTCATTTATCATAAAAATATCCACTCTTGAGTTATTTTAAGTCAATATTGAATGGATAAAATGTTCCAAACTTGCATTTTGAGCAAGTTCATGAAATGTCTCATGCATTCACAAGTTTGAAAATCTATTAAATGTGTTGGAAGACCAAAATCCATGAAAAGGATGTCATGATATCATAGAGGATGCAAATAAAGCTCATTCAAGATAACTAATATCATAAAAATCATGAAAAAATCATCAAGAAGATTTATTCTCAACACACAAAGCTCCATAGTTGGTACATAGTTCATACACCAAAGGACATGTGTGAAAAAAGGTGGACAAGGTTTCATAATAAGTTTCATGACTTTGGAAGAAACACCACATGATTTAAGGTTCTTTAGAATGAAAGAGATAAGGTAGCTGGTTGAGGAATAATAGATTTTTTTCCAAAGGCACACCCAAATATCAATACCTAAAAGTCTATATCGTTGTGTCAGACCTTCACCCAAAGTTAAGTGTTAAGATGATACTTTAAGGTATGATTAAGGAGTTTTTTGGAAGATCAAGACAAGTGAGAAAGATAATATTTGTATGGTAAATGAGATGAAATTATAATATCCAATGGATTTAATGAATACCCTCCAAACCTCACACTACATACATCATTCTTGTACTCTATCTTAATCTATACAATGTGGTTAGTAAGCTTTTTAAGAGTTAAATGGTTGGATGTGACTCAAGACTTCACTTTTAGTGAAAAATCCAAGAGTGAAAAGGTCTCAAATATTAGGAAGAGGGTTTCTTAGGTTTATCCATGTCTAACTTATCATAAATCCCAACATTGCAATAGTATTTATAGAGGTGTCTCATGATCACCTATAGTCATGTTAAGAAGAGATGAACCAATTTTGATACAAGAAGAAACTTAAGACCTTAATGAAGATCCTTAACTGAATGGATCATTGAAAACCCTTGATTGACACTAGTTTTTATTCAAGATCTCCTCAACAAGATCATTTGGTTGATCTAAATTCAAGATCCTAAGAGAGAGACCTATAATCATATCTATAAACACACTCAATCATAAGCCCAAAAAGTGGGTAGAGAAATGATTGAAGACTTTCAAGGTAAGTGAAGCTTCAAATGAGGTTATGTACTACATGGAGATCATTGTAATGCAAAGGATGGAGTATCAAAACTCAAAGTACAAATATGACCTAACATTCATGTTTAAAACATCACCTAGAACTAGCATAAAGTGTCACTCATAGTGATAGGGTAAGTAATAAAAGAAAATAGAAGATTGAGAGTTAGATATTGGTATATATAATGAGATGAAGATGTGAACTTATGCTATAAGAGTTGAGAAAATAATGTCCTTGTGTTTTATTATTTTTGGACAACTAGGGTCTAATTTCTAAATAATAAAGGTTCTAGAATAAAGGTAAATATCAATCAAATATAGTAAAATATAGGATTTTATCAAAATTAATTACATCAATTGCATAGGGAGAGAAATAAACTTATCTAGAAAAATATGTTGAAATGGATGATTTAGAGGTTGAAATATATTACACAAGACTGGAAGAGTGTCGTAAATCTAGATCTAGATTTCATTTTGTGAAAGGACAAGAGTAGTGGAATATGACACCTTGGTGTCTGACATTATATTCCTTTTCTACCACTATTGTCCTGAAGGTCTAAGCTTTCTTATTTTTTCTCATTGTCTTGGTGTGAGCTTGTGTATGGAATTTTGAAGGTTGAATGTTAATAGAGCTCTCTATAGGTCCATTTTAATCTCCAAACCCTAAATCTATCTACACACATGAAACAACAAATACATCAAAAGTATAAGGGGAAAAACTAGGTTAGGGGAGGTATGATCACATGATCTAGAACCCCTACTATTTTGATCACTGCCTAAATTAACCCTCAATGTTAGGGCTTCATGTCAAATGTAGTTCTCCCTTAAGGAACATACATAATCAATGCACATGGTAAATTCAAGAATAAACACTTACCTAGGTCCTTCCTTGATCAAGACTGCAAGTTTAAGTGTGATGCAAAATGATGAGCTATACTATTGACTAATTTTTATTACGTAATGTGCCAAAGGAGGAAGTGTTAGATATAAAATGTCTTGTGAAGTCCTTTATATAGGGTAATATTTATTTCAAAGTTGGGAAATTTATTCACATTTGGCCAACATTAGAAAACTTAAGAACAAAGCTAAGAAATGGGTTAGGACTCATTAATCAAGTGAAACTAACCATTGGATCTCAAATTGACATTAGACGAGAGCTTTAAAAATGGACACCTAGGGTCCAGTGTTGTAGTCCAATCCTAGCACTCCTATCCTATAGGATTGAGACCTAGGGGATGGAATTACCACATAAAATCTAACTTGGCTGAAGTGTAATGAGGTTTTTAAACAATATATATGACTAAGAATAAGTAAAAAGGTGACTCAAGCATGAAACAAGACCAAGATGATTAAAATAAAAGTCATGGCTAAATGTGAATAAGGGTTCATATTCTCTAGTTAGAGTGTCTTGTGAAACGATTGTGAAAAGACATGATATGTGTGGTTTCTTGACCAATTTAGGGTGTATACATTTACACCCTTTTTATTCTAGTGATATAATGAAATGGAGTACTAGAGTAAAATAAATTAAAAAGTGCATACCTGAACCTACCTACATGGAGATGAATATGTTGCAAAGGTTCCAACTCATTTCTTGTCTAGGGAAGTGGATGGAGAGGTGAACAATGCTTGAATAAAGAAGGAATCCTTGAAATGGATGCCACTTGTACTAAATCTATAAGTGGAATCCATGTAACTATTGTCAATCAGACTTGCACCACTATGAAGGTAGTTTTAGGGCTTCACAGCCTTCAAAAACATAGACACAATCCTAGGCTATGGGTGACCTAATTAGTGGATTGAATATCCATATTATAAGGTCTAACTCCCTTTGGTGTATCAATTATGATCCTTGATCTATGCTACAAACTAGTTGGGAAAAGAGAGAAAATTGAAACAAAATCCTATCTAATGATGGTGATACATTTGAATGATTAGTTTATCCACTCAATTAGAGCTCCTAAAAATAATGATTTAGACAAGAAAAAGGCTCAACTTTCAAATCCAATTGACCAATATACATAAGTATTTCATGAAAAGGTTCTATCTTATTATCAAAGATTGAGGCACTAACCAATTACTTACATCCACTATAACTCAACCAAAATACATTAAACATGAACCACGACCTACATAATTTAACGAGCTAGTAATTAGGTAAGAATCAATACTTGAGAAGGAAAAAACCTCTATCACTTATGCAAATCAATGACATAAATACACTATATCAGTAGCTGGAATCTAAAACTAATAGTCCTATTATTTTAAATAAAAGTTACAACTCAATCTTTGGTAGAATTTTGTCTTGCCAAAAGAGGGATACAATTCAAGGTTGAAAAGTCAACTTATATAGAAAAATAAACAAAAACTAAGAGGTTGGTGTTAAAAATAGAAGAAGATAACTCTTTCATTAGCCCAAGTCCAATTTCTATTATGCCAAGATAATAAAGCCTTCTAAATTTGTTTTTCTTGTCTTTTGTCCTGCATGAAAATATTTTGGCATTGAAAAATAGATGGTGGGCTTAAGTTTGGACTAATTTGCCTCATTCATGAAAGATATTTCAATATTCAAATATAGACTACCTAAAATAAGAGGATAATCTCTGTCAAACTAAATTTAGACTTTTCCTAAACTACTGGAACATTGAAATCTTTCAACAAGATAAACAAAAACACATGCATGAAATTCCATGTTAAGCTCTCCAACATTATGCTACTTGAATCCTTCATGCAAATGAGTCTCTATCTTTATAACTAAAGTTTTCATGCTAAAATT
The DNA here is from genome assembly GCA_037957365.1 of Torreya grandis. NCBI lineage: Eukaryota > Viridiplantae > Streptophyta > Pinopsida > Cupressales > Taxaceae > Torreya > Torreya grandis. Next base: position 1,205,281 of record JARHVA010000844.1, read on the forward strand.
GTTACACCTAGACATGTCTAATCCTAGCCATGGTTGTTTTCATGCTTATTAACCTATTTATTAACTGTCAAAATCCCTCATTTAATCTGGCTCTTTGTTTCTATGCATGTCCTTTGTTTGTATTTGTCTATATCTTTTCCCTTAGTTTTGCCTTACATGTATTTGCCTTTTTCTTGTAGAATTTAATTTGGATTTATCTTTCATATTATCTTCTCAAACTTCTTACTATATTTTTCTCAAACTTATCCATTGGGCTATTTGCCTGTTCCCTTTAGACTATCAGTCAAGTCATTTTCTTGTGAACAAAATGTCCATGGGAATTATCTTGGACTCCTCTCTTCGTGCTTGGTAAACCCCTTGGTACCTTTCAAGGAATTATTTTAGATAATTTTTATGAATGAATTCCTTTGGAATTTTTGTTAAAGTCCTTTGTCATTTTCCCAAGGACAAAATTTCCATGGGAATTATTTCTCCTTTCTTTCTTTGGCCTTCAAAATTCTTCTCTCCAAGAATTCCTTCAAACAAAAAGTCTGAAGGAAATGTCCCTTTATTTCTTCACAGTGTACCTTTGGCTTAAAGAGAAGACCATTTAGCTTATCTCATTGTCCAAGTCTCCTGAAGGAATTCCTTTGAATAATTTTTCCTTAACCTTTCCTTAAGGGAAAAAGGCCCTGTTGGTCCATTTCCAAAGGGAAGATCCCTTTGAGCTTTCTCAAAGGGTACATACCCTTCAGTATTTTAATAATGGTACTTTTTTAAAGGGAAGTACCCTTCACCCTTTTGTTATGTCTTTTTATTTTGTCCTTTTTTCAATTGTCCTTTTTTAAAGGAATTCCTTTAGACAATTTCTCCAAAGGAAATCCTTTAGACTTCTTACCATATCCTTTATCTTCCTTCCAGTGACTTTCTCAAATGGCACATACCCTTAAAAAAATTTATAGTGAACCTTCTTGAAGGGCATATACCCTTCAAGATTCTTTCCAATGTCCTTTTGCCTCCTGAAACTACCCTTTGAGATTTTCCAAAAGACCCTTTGGCTGGACATTTATCTCATGGACAATTTTTTCAAACAAAAAGTCTGAAGGAAATGTCCCTTTTAGACTTTATATTTTGAACTTTCTTGAAGGGGTGTTACCCTTCAAGATTCCTATAATTTTCCTTATTTCAAAGTTTATATACCCTTTGGAATTTTTAAATTACCCCTTCAAGTTTCTTTTGATCAATTCCATTTCCTTCAGATAAAATGTCCAAAGGAATTGAATCTTCAGCTAGTAATTCTTCAGACAAAAAAGTCTGAAGGATTCAAACTCTTTGTAAATTTTAAATGATCCTTTCCCCTTTATAAAACCACAAAATTCTTCTCTCTTTATAATCTAATCCTTTAACTAATTGAATAAACATATGTTCTTTCCCTGTAGGATAGAAAATTGTCAACAATAACATGGAGAAAGAGGGCAATGCTTGCCCCTTGTGCTAAATCTGACTACAATGAAAAATGCTCAAAGGCCCAAAATTAATGTCTTCTCTTTATACCACATAAACTCATGTAATCTTAAATCTGTGTATAGAATATATATGTTTTTAATATAAAAATATATCATGCCCCCGCTCTAAATATCTAAATTAGAACTAAGAAATACTCAGAGGCTTAAAACCAATGTCCATCCTCTATCCTGCACAAACTCATGAAGTCTAGGTCTAGGTAATATAATGGACCAACCACTAAAAATAGTTGTGTGGTCCAACCTTGTGAAAACTTAGGTACAAGTGGGTATAATCTAAAACATTGGTAAATCTACAAGAAGAGAATGTCATGTCTTGTCATTCTAATCTGTATAATCTTGGATGATGAAGAACGTGGACATCTATGTCATGCTCCCAAATATGGTATGTGAGTCATACATATGTATACTCTGATAATCTATATAACCACATGTGATATGTCCTATCATGTCATGCCCCATGTGAAAAAATAAATATCAAAATATTGTGATCTACACTATGCCTATAATATGCTATATGGTCATATAACTATGTCATGTTGTATGAAGATGTATGTGTGATACGTGTAGTAATGTACATGCCCCCAAATATTGTATCTAAGTCTAAATCTATATCAAAGTCACTATGGATCCATATAATCTAAACCATTATATCTTAATAGTCTATGTATCTGTAAATTGAAGGTATATCTCTTTGATTGTTCTGAGTAATGTTGTGTGACCCATATAATATGAATCACAATATATTTTGAAAAATCTAAGTTGAATCTAATAATATAAAAATTGGAGGTGTAAAAACCATGTTGAGTGACCCATGTAGTCTAAATCATTATATATTTTGATCGATCTGAGATGAATCTGATAATATAAGTGATTGAGGTGTAAGAACCATGGTGTATCCACTTATGAGAGTGGATGGGTGAGTTGAGTAAGTGTAAGAATAGGAATAGTTTGGAATGATGCCCTCCTTTTGGGGATAGGGACAAGATCTCATTATAGAGGATTTTGAGCCAAAAGTGATGACTAGTGGTGTAGGAATAGATGTGAAGTTGGTATTTGCTTGAATTGATTGAGAAGTTATTTGATTGATTAGATGAAGTTATTTAAAATTGTAACAAGTTTTTGATTGGTGATGATCAAGGTATATATCTAGGTGTGATAGAAACATAGAGATATGCATGTTATAGTAGGAAAATGACATATTAAGAGAGAAAGGATTACATGATGTGAAAGGTATCATTTTTATGATTATGTGGAATAAAATGGTTTGCAAAATGGAGTTATGGGATTGAATTTATAGGCATAATGGTATTTTGATTTGGATGAAAAAGTTGTTTGATATAGGAAAATTGGATTGATTCTTGATTCATTTGTACATTGACTAGTTTGAGATTTGGAATTATGGAGTGAGAGATCTACCAAGGAGATGAGCACCTATTATGACCTAGTTTAAGTAGTTGGCAGCCCAAGTGGATGCTAGTGGTGATGCTACCCTAGTAAGTAACTAAAATGCTTGATTTTAGCCTATTTTGAAGCTTATTTTTGTTTTTTTGAGTTACTTTAAGGGTCTTAGGAAAAATTTCACTAATTTTAGCACTCTTGTCCAAGAGACAATGATCCTATCCTAGGTTCAGCATTGTTATCCTAGTTTTAGTGCTCCTATCAAGCACTGGTGTCCTTTTTGTAGCATTATTATCCACTAGGGCTAGTTTCGTAAGATTCTAATTTATTACATATTGTTGTTTAGCTTAGCTATTTAGTTTGGCATGTTTGACTGATATATATGTTATTTTTGGTGTTTTGCAAGATGAGGTATGGATGAGAGAGTTATGTAGAGGTCAGGTGGTGAAGACACTGAGGTTGTTATCTTTATCTAATAATGAGAGAGCTATGATAAATAGAGTAGGTTGGGTCATATGTGTGACCTAGGCACTATGTAGTGGTATAGGTATCTGATTGCAACCTTATGTGAGAGGTGTAACGTAGATGCATTTACTTTATATCTTCTTATAGGAGAAATTATTGTGACTCTAGAGGATGTATATCACATTTTGCATTTTTTAATTAGTGGATGACATGTGAATTTGTAAGATGACATGGGTGTTAATGTTATTGATCATGTATCCTTGTATTTTGTTGGTGTGTCCTCAGGCATACATCAAAGAGGAAGTGATAGTGATGTGTTACAATCAATTATAGTATACTATAGTGTTCCAAATATTTAGAAGTGGTTAACCATATTGTTTGCTTCATTTTTTGTTGTGGACAGGAGTGGGGTGTTAATAGCATATAAAATGCATAAGATCATTTGTAGTATAGAGCTATATGGTATAGTGTTCTCATGGTGTAGGACTATGTTTATCCACTTATATAGGGATATGTATAGGTTTAATCAAAAGGATTTTAATGGTGGTGTGAGTGTAGTTGATTTATTACATTATTGGAATTATGAGCATATAGCAATTATTTGATCGATTAGATTACCTAAGGTAGAGTGGGCACCTCTACAACCATTTGAGGAGCGATGGATGAGTACATTGGCTATCTGATCTCTTGGGATAGATCATTATATATGAGTCTTAAATATATTTATGGATCATCATACCACATGTAGGCCCTATTGAGGATTTATTGGGTGGGCAAAGGATGGAGTGTAGTTGTGATATATGAGGGTCAGTTATTGCTTACATGACTACTAGGTTGGAGTGTATAAGAGCTTTTATGATGAGTGCATGATGAGATAGTTTGGGGTACCATAAGATGTGCCCTTAGTATTATGGGTGTGGGTGAGGAATGCATGGGTACTAGCAAGGACAGGGGCTTGTACAAGGCCTACTAAGGTTAAGTTAGCACCATTACCTTTAGATGAATGAGATACGGCTATAAATATTTTTGATGTAGATGATGTTGGATGTATAGAGTCATATAACACATGGTAGATGAGGCATTAGTGGGTACCATTATATCATGTTGATGGAGGGGATGGTCTTGAGTATGAGGATCTCACACTAATCTAGATGATGGGAGGTAAGTAACAATTACCTTTGAATTGTGTAAAATTTGGTAATTATTTAGTTTGATTTTAAAGTATATATGTAATTTAATATTGTACTTTATGTGTAGATGGAGTGGGAGGTGCTTAGGATGAAGCAAAAACTAGGTAGAAAGTGAAGATGATGGGTTTTGGGAAACCATCATTGAGTCTACACTCTAAAAGATCACATAGCATGTTCATAATGATGTTGTGGAGTAGGCTTTGATATAGAGAGTGACAATTATAGCCAATGTTTATGCTCATTTTTTAGATAGAGCTACTATAGTTATAGTTGCATATGTTAGAGTAGTTGGAGAGAGAGATGAGCTAAGGGTTGATCTAGATAGGCATAAGATGCCTCCACCAGATTATGGATTGGTGAGTATGAGGATTATGGATTAGTACACAAAGCTATACAAGTGGCATGTAGACTTAAATGAGGAGCATGGTCAGTTGCTAGACTGAGATAGTAATTGTAAGAGGCATTTAGGAGTTTGAGGAGGTAAAGGGTCATTAAGCACGAGAGTGGATTATGGGACTAGCACTGGTGGGGACAGTGAGACTAAGAGTGAGGGTATGACATCCATTTAAGATTGGCTGTACTTGTATATTTTTTGAAAACTTTATTATATATATATGGATATTGGCTTCAACACACACATACACACACACACACACACACACACACACACACACACACACACACACACACACACATATACACATATATATATATATATATATATATATATATATGTATATGTATATATATAGATATACATATATATATATATGTATGTATATATATGTACATATATATATATATATAAATACATACATACATATATATAGATACATACATACATACATACATACATATATATATATATGTATGTATGTATGTATATATATATATATATATATACATACATACATACATACATACATACATATATATATGGATAGTGGTTTCAATTTTGACTGATGTGTACTATGTTATAGATTTTGGAATATTGGTATATTGATTTGCAAATGGTTGATTAGAAATAATTAATTTGTTATTGATTTCAATGTTGTCAATGTTTTAGCAAAATGTTGTTTGTGATGTGATTTTTATTTTTCATGATATGTTGATAAGTGTGATGTTTAGGTTTGATTTGTAATCATATGTGAATAAAACTTTGGTAGGTTTTGTAAATAGTAAGTTGTTTGGATAAAGCAAGCTGGTTCAAGATTGGTAAAATGGGATATTGGTAAGGTCTAGAATTGGATAATTTGGTTTGGTTGGGGATGGATATTTGGAACTAGGAATATCATTAGTTAATAGGAAGGGATGTAAGAGAGAATTGTGTGCTCAATTCCTTAAGAGTGGCTCAAGAATACAAAGGATAGTCCTTTGGTTCCATCATTGCCCTACTAAGTGAAGATATGTAATTATGCATGTAATAATCAATGTTTAGACTATGTGTCCAATCCCTATGAGTAGGTGGATAAAGAATACAAAGTCTAGCCCTTTAGCTCCATCATTTACCTACTAAGTGAAACTATGAACTAATACTAGTATGAATGTGTGTCATGTATCTATCTAAAATAGGATAGCTAACTAAACAAATTCCCATACTACTCATGCCATGTAGGAATATGCTCTATATTTGATATTGTTTGTAGTGCACTAATTATATCTCTATGTGGAGACTCTACAAATTGTAACCTCATTAGATGTGCAACTAAAAATATGTTTTATGGTGAAGTCTCATCTATCTACAATCATAGTGGATTACTATGTTAAATAACACCCTATGGCCTATGCTAAGATGCATATGACTGAGTAATAGATTGAGATGGAGATGAAACCTATGATGGGGCTCATTTAATCTCAATCATAGTGGGTTGTTATGTGAAATAGGTCCCTAAAAATCTAGCCATAATGAATATCTATTTGGAGTGATACTATATGATGTGGTTTAATTTAATCTTAATTTTAATAGGTTTTTAGGTGAGATATCACCCTAAAAATCTAGTCAAAGTGAATATCTCTCTAGAATAATACTCTGTTGTGGTGCCTATCACTATGTTGGATATGTATATAGAACCACATTGTACTCCTCAGACTAAACTACTATATGCTAGTTGATTTTGCTATATTGGTTTGTAAACCTTCTGAATAGGTGGAAAAGGAGATATCCTATGAGGCTCTATCCTAGAATTTACATTATTTGCATGATGAGTGATCGATGATTCTTGTAAAGGAATGTCTTTGAATGACTCAGTCATGGATGAATGAGGTATATGGTTTCATGATGGAGGAGATATTGATACCCCTTATGTGAATGCTATGATGCTATTATCAACACATCTATTAATACAATCTATGAGTCCATAACAATCATTATCTCTATGTCCATGAATATGATGATAGTTACAAAAGGGCTGATGTGGATGTATATGTAAGAGATGTGGATCTCATTGTTGAGTAGAAGGTAATGTGATTAACCTCCTATAAATTAGTGTGTATAATATAACACATGGGATATCTCTCCATGAATCAAACTATAGTGGTGCTTTTTTTTTTTTATGCAGTGCATATTATAGGTTGTACTCTAGAAACTAGCTCTCTATTCTTAACTCATTTCTTTTCTAGTTGTGGTCTCCTATATTTTTAAGACATGGTGGATGTTGTATGATAGAAATTATAGATGTAGGTACTACTATGAAATCTATAGTAATCCAATCAACTAAATCTACCTCAATCAATCCTAATTTCTCTTCCAAAGTTAGAATTGTATAACATAAATCCTTGAAAGAGGACTCTGTCTGATATAATATATGATTAAAGAGAGGTTGATGAAGCTCCTTGATAAAGATATGATGAATATCTAAATCTATTGGTTTATAGATCAATCTTAACATGTGCATCTTGAATCATAAGATATATTCACTAATTGGCTCTGAAGTATTCTGATGTAATGTGGCAAGTTTCTCATATGTAATATGATTGCCCATGTTTGCTATGTAATGTTTGATAAATGACTTTTATAAGTCATCATATGTGTGAAAGGACCCAATGTGGAGTAGATGAAAGAACTAATTTTTGCTTCCCCTACTAATTTCTTGTAGAATAATTTCAATAGAATTAAAGGCTCACATGAGATGGCAAAGTCTTCTAAAAGGCTTGAAGGTATATGATTGGATCTCCAATTCCATCAAAGTGAGTCAATGATGGTATCTAGAAATATTTATGAAATGAATCTTTTATGAATGTCTTCAGAAGAGGGTTACCATGTAAATCATTGGCATCTATCCAACACTTATAAGACTTATTTTTCAAGGTAAGGAGATGTACTTGATGTTGTAATTCACCTACTACATGCATCAAAGAAATAATCTTCTGGGATGGTATATTAACATCTTCAAGTAGTTTATTTATTCATTAAATTTAATCATTAATTTTGGCCATCAGAATGATACATTTATAAATTGGAACATAAAGAGGGGGTATGCTCACTTTAACATTGGGAGTAATGATAATTTTGACCTTACTAGAGGGATGTGGGCTACCAATCTCTTTAGGTGAAGCATGAGAACTGGGTTCTACTATAGTGAGGGTGGCTTGGGATATTCATTGGTATCTTTATGTTTTAGTGAATCACATTCTAATTGAGTATAAGATGTGATTTTATCATTAATATGTGCATTATTTGAAATAGAAGAATGGTAGAAGTATAAACAACATTGGTAGTGCGTTATGTGAGAAAAGAGTTAGAAACATGAGTTGCATTTTATTCTTCACTATGTTTATAATAATCATACTTATTTAATACATTATCATATTCAAAATATTGTTCATAGTCACTCTCATTTGCATATTCATTTGTATTTTCACTATCATACTCATTATCACTTCCATTGTCACTAGGGAGATCTGTAAGAGAAGAATTTAATTCTTTTATAATATGCAATAAATTATCATGTGACTGTGCATCTATGTTATCCATGGATGGAGTTTATGCATTATTTTCATTTGAAATATGAGAAGTAAGAGTAAGTAAGTTATCATTTAGACATTATTTTGATAAAGTAGAGTTAGAAACACGAGATTGATCTTTTGAACTATGCATTGGTAATTTGATTCTATTGTTTTTAAATCATTGTATTTTGAACATATAAGTAGTGAAAGAGAGAATGATTAGGTTCACATGGAAGAAAATTACCACCAATAATAGGTTCACATGGAAGTACATGACTACTTTGTTCATTTTGTGCATTGTGCCTAGGATAATGAGGTGAAAAGTATCTTTCCCATTGATCAATTTTTTTTTTAAAGATGGAATAAAAAACATAGGTTTGATAGAATAATATGCATCTACTTTTTCTTCACTATCACTTTCACATGTATCATCATATTCTTGATTGCAATAATAGTAATCATCTTCAATATAAATGAAATCATTTTCCACATTTTTAGCTAATGTGTAATTTTACAAATTTGTCCATTCATTATCATAATTATGAGAAAAATTTAGAAATTGATCTATGGAATGGGATGGAAGAAGTGTCTTAGTGGGAATTTTATTTATTTCACCAAAGAGAATGTGTAAAAGTACCATTAAGCAAATAAATGCAAAAATAACTACTAACATAGAATTTTTGAAAATGTTTTTGACAATCTAATCAATTTACAAAAAATTCAGAATATGTTCTAAAAATTGCAAGGAAGGCTTGAGGTTTGAGGACCTAGTTTGGAAATCTAGGGTTTTCAGCTAGGCTTTTAGAATTCTTAAAAATTATGGTAATAATTTAAATTCTAAAAATAATTTTGAGTAGGATAAATGCATAAAAAATTATACAAAAATTAGAAATTAGAAATTTAATTTTTGTATAAAATAACTACTAATATTGATATTTTGAAAATATTTTTGACACACCAAACAATTTGCAAAAATTCTAGAATATTTTTCTATAAACTATAATGGAGGTAGGCTTAGGGTTTTAGGACTAATTTTGAAAATATAGGGTTTTTGGTTAGGGTTTTATAACTTTTGAAATTTATGACAATAATTTTAATTCTAAAAAAAATCTGAATATAATTAATGTACACAAATTTAAATACAAATCATAAATTTGAAGTTATATTTGAGCACAAAATTTGAAATAAAAACCCTAAGTGTACATAGGGTTTTATATTTTTTCAAAGTAAGTTGAGTTCACCAAATGTTTTATTACTTTTAGTAAACTAGGGTCTAGTTCCTAAATAATAAAGGCTCTAAAATAAAGGGAAATATCAATCAAATATAGTAAAATATATGTTTTTATCAAAATTAATTACATAAATTAAATAGGGAGAAAAATAAACTTATCTAAAACAATAGGCTAAAATAGATGATTCATGGGTTGAAATCTACTACATAGGATTGGGACAGTGTCATAAATCTAGATCTAGCTTTCATTTTGTGAAAGGATAGGATCACTAGAATGGGACACCCTGGTATTCAGTGTTATAGTCCTTTTCTACTTCTTTTGTCTAGAGGTTTTGAGATTTTTGGGTTTTGTCTGTTGTCTTAGTGTGAGCATGTGTATGAAATTTTGAAGGTTGAATGTCAATAGAGATTGTTATAGGTCCATTTCAATCTCCAAACCATAAGTCTATCTACACACATGAAACAAAAAATACATCAAAATCAGAAGGGGGAAAAATTGGGTTAGGGGAATTATGATCACATGATCTACCCCTATTATCTTTATCATTACTTACATTAAACCTCAATGCTAAGGTCTTAGGTTAAATGTAGTTCTCCCTTAGGGAATGTGTATAATCAACATACATGGTAGATGCAAGAATGAGCTTTTGACTAGGCCCTTCCTTGATAAAACATGCAAGTCTAAGTGTGATGCATAATGATGAGCTATATTATTGACTATTTTTTATGATGTAATGTGCCAAAGTAGTAAGTTCTAGATATAAAATGCCTTGTGAAGTCCTTTATATAAGAGACCCTTTATTTTGAATTTGGAAGCTTTATTCACCTTTGAAAAACATTGGAAAACTTAAGGATGAATATAAGAAAGGGATTGGGAATCATTAAGTGAGGGAAACTAACTATTGGATTTCAAAATAACCTTGGATGGGAGTGTTGGAAAAGGACACCTTATGGTCAAGTGTTGTAGTCAAATCCTAACGCTCCTATCCTATAGGCTCGAGACCAAGGGGGATGGAATGAGAATGTAAAATCTAACCTAGTTGAGGTGGAATGAGGTTCCATAAGTCTATATATTATTGGGAATCATTAAAAATGTGACTCAAGAATGAAATAAGACCAATATGAGTAAAATGAAAGACATGGCTAAATGTGAGCAAGGGCTCATATTCTCTAATCAGAGTCTCCTATGAAAGGATTGTGAAAAAACATGATATGTGTGGTTTCTTGACCAATTTAGGGTGTATATACATTTATAATTATTAGATACCTAAACCATGATCGATTTAAGTATTAGATCCATTGATTTAAAAGATTCACCTATAACATGGGTCATGGAGGTATATATAACACATAGATCATGTATGTACTTGTGTATGCATTGATAGATATGTAAAAGGTTAAAAAGGGTTTATCAATTATTTATAAAGGTCTACAAGTTATAATTAATTTTGGAGTGGATATAACCTATTATAAGTTTCCATAATGAGATCACTACCTATTGCCAGTGTTGGCAAAGTATAAGCTAGAAGGAGATGAAGAGTGATGGTGTTTTGATAGGGTGCATAGGAATTAAAAGTGACTAAGGAAGGATAAGGATAATTTATATAAGTATCCTATAACATAACCAAATACTTATTAAAACTATCATACCATAGTGACAAGGTGAAAAGAAAAAACTCCGTCATGGACCCATAAAGCATAAAAACTCAAGCAGTTAAATAGCTAGTTTAGATAAAATGAGTTTTGAGGCATTTATAGGCATGATCAAGCTCTAAAATTTCATAAAATTTGTATTTATTATTGGATTGATATTTCCATAGTCTTATAAATTTCATACCAATAGTGAAAATATACACTATTTTGTATTAGACCTGATCCACTCCATTTGTAAGGTCTATTCAAGAGACCTAGAGGTTCACTTGAGCTCAAGAACACAAACCAAACTTTATAGAACTCATGAATAGATTTTAAGGCATGGTAAAATCAAAGTAAAAATATAGATACACTCTTATGTTTAAAAACACTTCATTTATCAATCTAAGTGCCCTTGAGGTCTTTTAATGGTAAAGTAATCTTAAACCCTAAACACCCTGATTAGTTTACCAAAATCATATAGAGGAATGTTGAACACTTAAATAACATGTAAAACCATGTAATGAATTTATTTTAAATTTTATGATCTTATCCTAGAATTGGGAATTATTTATAAAACCTAAAACCCATTTTTGACACCTCTCATGCTCAAATAAAGCTAAGACAACCACTTGAGGAGCAACTTTAGATGCTCATACCATTATCCACACCTTGACTGGGAGTCTGATCCTCTTGAAACAGGTGAATGGATCTACTAATAAGTTTTTTGATGTGTAATGAGGTAATTTAATGATATGTTCTTTATGAATAATCATTAGGACCCCAAACTGATCTAAAACCTCTCTTAAACCCTAATAGTAAATAGTCATGGTAAAAAGAGAAAAAAAGAATATTTGATGAAATATTTTAACCTTTAAACCTCTTTTATGTTTTTTAAGACTCCAATAACTTTATGAGCATGTAAATTGTTGCGATGTCACTTGTGTAAATTGGTATAAATGCCTTATTTTTCATGTTTTTAGTGTTTTTTAGGTGATATGAGAAGGTGAGAGCTTAAAAATAATGGTATGAGTTTAGTTTATACTTTTAATAAATGTTAAAATCCATAAATTTTATCGAGAACCCCTAAAAGTGACCAAACTAATTCCATTTTAAAAGGCAGTCCAAATACGCTTGTTGAAGGGCTTGTTTTTTGGCCATTTCATGGTTTGGATATAATCACATGGTTTTATAATCTAAAAATTGACATGGATATTTATTTTTTAATTATTAAATTGAATAACAAACTTATCATAGGTTTCACAAGTACAAGAAGAGTTTTGAGCTAGAATTCCTTTCTAGGGCTAGAGGCCTAATTGGCAAAATAGATGGGAAGAAAAAGTTGACTTAAAATTAGATTAAGCTCATAAAAATTAACATGGAACTATAATATAATAGAGGGTCCTAAAATATTCATTTATTTTTTCAATATAATTTATACAATTTCCACACAAGGACAAAAACATTAAAAAAAAGGATACAAGTAATAAGGCCTAATTGAGGATTTTGGTAGATATTGACCTATTGGGGCTAGTTTGAGGCCTCAAAATGTATTTTTTAAGGTATAATATTATTTCAATAGTACATACATTAATTTTGGGTGAGCTAGAGTAACTTAAATAATTTTTTGACAATTGTTTTCAAAATAGTCCTAAGGAGATGAAGAATCCTCTAGACACCTTACAAGAGAATGGGATGATGTGTCAAGAATATGCTATTGTATTTATTTTAAATGTTTCAATATTATATGAAACATACATTATAAATTGATATGATCACCAATAAGGACAATTGTCCTTCAGTATGTCAAGAAGAAGGAGAGTTTTAAGAAGCTAGTTAAGGTGTCAAGCATGCATTTCAACCTCCCCCAACCGTTAAAGAGATGGAACATACAAAGATGAGATACACATGGATTTTGAATTATGTTATTACATTTACCTAACTCTTATTCTTATTTTAAATTTCATTACACTTGTCTATCTTCTTTCTCTTGCACACTTCTCCTCTTCTGTCACACTTGTGTTATATATTGAGTCACTTTGGCTTAGAAATGTATCCTCCACCTAAGTATGATGAATACCTAATAATTTTAAGACTTTAATTAATAAATAATGATATATTTTACCTTATCCATGATTTTTTTTCAATGTGTATGTAAAGTTATTTGATCTTGCTAAGTGATAATTTCTCTTCTTTAGCATGTTATCCTTACTTGCATCCATTTTCAACTTTGAAAGTTTGTTGTAGTTCTATTGGAGTGTTATAATGTGGTTTTCATGAGTTTAGTGAGTTATGTATTCACAAGTTTTAAGTCATAACCTTAGGTTTAGTCCTCCTAGCTTAGGTTGGATTCATAAACCCCCATGAGAAATACTAATGCAAAGGCATGTTTGGAGTAGTGTCATATGCAAATTAGGCTTGTGTTTGAAGTTTACTTGTAATTTTATGGAATTTATCATGGTAAAATTAGTGCATAACCTTGTTATTATATATTCATTTCATGTTCTTTTGAACTCTTTTCACCCAGGCAAACAAATATTGTAGGTGATAAGCTATAAAACACTAATCTTGGAAACTAGCCCTTAAACCTAGAGGTTTACCTCTGCTTTAGGAAACCCATAAGCCTAGAGGTAATATAATGTTTCACTCAATATATATTAGGCTTGAAAAACCATCTCTAGGGTGAAATATTGAGTGACAATAGGTTCTTTAGGATATATTTATGTGTCTCTTATGTGTTTTTTATCTTAATTCCTTTTCTTCATTTTCATGTTTAGTAAGTTTCATGTTTCATTTTATGTACTTATTCATCTATATTTTAGCATGTTTAGGAACATAAAATTCATAAATATAATTTATAATTAGCTAACTATTTAGTATCTATTTTGATGAATCTTAGTGTGGAATATTCACCTAGTGTTTGGATAAGATTAGTATTAGAGTTGGTTAGTGTTCCATAGTGTGTGGTTTGTTTGGTGATAATTTTGAAGATATATTCCCATTATAATAGAATAAATTTATAATGGAAAAGGTGATTTTATCTATTTAAAACAATATATATCCATAACAAAGTGGAAGAGATAAGTGAAAAGTATGTTTTTAAAGATGAGTGGATACCTGAAGATGGTGAAGGAATATTCTAAAAATTGGAAGAGGATGTTATAATCATATATCAATCCATAAATGAGATTTTTAATATTATAAAGTTTTTCATTGTAAATTTTAGAGTTTCCATGGATAATTTTAAATCAAGTGAGGATATTAACACCTCTAACCATGAGAAAGAGAATCCATAATCTAGTTAATATCCAACTCTATTTAAATTAGAGACCGAGATTAACATTAAACCATATGAATGTGAGTTCAATTCATATAAGCTATATCATTGGTCAATCCAATTATAAGTGTACTTTAAATTGCATTTAATTAGTGAATAGAAACAAAATTATTTTACAATATTGAAACTAGCTAATTATCTAACTTTGCTTGAGATTTATCTTAAATATTTTGTTGTTAATAATATACCACCAATTATTAAGTGGGATTAATTTATAATTTTAATTAATAACTAATTTTATCCTAAATTTTAATGAAGAAGAAAGGTCTATTGCATGATAATATTTAAGGCAAAAATAAGGCCAGAGTGTGCATCCTTATCCAAGTGTGTTTTGAAATAAGGTGTTTAATTGGGAAAAGATAAATTTGATTATGATATCCTCATGAAATACGATCAATGGTTGCATAGTCACTTAAGGAGGTTTATTTTAATTTCCAATACAAAGGACATAAATGATGTTCATTCTCAATCCCACCATCTTGAGATGGATAAGACCAAGGATCCATATTCCTTTAAAAAATGTTATGATGTTCTAAAGAATAAATATGGGTTCAATGCTACTTATGTGGTGTTCAAGAAGGATACTCAATAATATATTGGGAATTATGATGTTTATAACCACTCTAAGTATAAATATTGTAAGTTACACCTAGAATTGCATTCATTCAAAAATAAGAAAAAGAATAAAAGGGCCATTATGTCAATTTAAGGAAAGGCGATTGATTACAACTCATATTTGTATGAGTAGTTGTGTTTTACCTCCATACAAAAAAATGCATGCTTGGATATTAATCATAATAAAATAAAAAGTGAACCTTCTAAACTTTTCCATATCAAATTTTAAATTTAGTAAAAGTTGATGTTCTTTTTTATTTTTGCTCCCAATCAAATTTGATGTGTAAAGAGCTGGTAGAAACACTCAGGTTGTAAATTTAGGATGATCCTTATATTTATGATCTATTATATGTGAAATAAATATTACATATAAGGGTATCTGAACAATGAAGAGTCAAGTTTTTAATAAATTAAAATTTCATTCATGAAGTTTTTGTAGATTTGTGCATGTTGACATTTATGGGATAGTTTTTAGCAAGCCCTATATGTATGTTAGAGATGTTATTTTTAGGAGGGATGATAATCAGTACCATTTAGTTTATGATGGTAAAATATACACCATAAACTCATATGAAGGAAAATATAATCTCTCTTTGGTAAGTTCCTCTCAAGATAACTAGTTGCTTAATGCTAGGAGAAAGTATTCATTCCTTATTTTGAATGATAAGAAATAATTTAAGGATATGCATAATAGGTATAATAAGTAATAATATGAGATGTGGTTATTAAATATATGTAAAATTTCATATATGGGTATTCATCATTAAGGAAGTGATCCACACAAGGGGTATGAAAATATGTAGATAGTAGTTTATAAGACTGATAATTTAATTTAGCATATTCACCTCCAAGTACAATATATGGCTAGGAAGTGGGGAAATCAATTTCCTCACTACAAGAGTTCTCAAGCTTTTAGTAACATAAAATCCTCAAATTGGGGAGGCATGATCTAAATTTGGATCAAAGTACACTAGTCATGTGTACCAAGTTTTCATTATGCCCAATTATATGCAAATATTACTTGTAAGACACTTTTGTAAGCAATTTAATGTGCTTAAAATATAATACTAGACATGATTATTTGGAAAAAAATTATGGGGGTGATCTAGAAATATTCATAGTGATGAGTTGATAAGTTGCAAGATCTTAAAACTTAAGTAAAGGTAGTAGTTTCTATTTTTAGGGAATAAATATCATCTTTTATTTTCAAAAGTATATTATGATTTTATATTTAAATTACTCTCATAAAATTAAAAAAAAATTGAAAATGGTATTTAATTTTGAGGTCATATTCAAAACTTATGGGCTTTAGAAGTTAGTTGTCTTGATTATTGCTTATCTTAGGATTTGACTATTTACCTTTTGATTGGTGACCTTTGAATCTTGATTGTTGACCTCTAAATATTAACCATAACTACATGTATTTGTAGAATTTTTTAATGTTTTAACTTCTTTGTGGTTTATTTTAGTACCTTTGTGTATTTTATGGATGTAAGAGCATAGACAATCATAAATCCAATTTCTAATCAAATAACTATTTAGTATATATTTCTTTGAAGATTAGTGTGGAATATCCATCTATTTTATGGATAATTAGTAGTATATTAATTAGGTAATTATCAATTACAATCCAATATTATTATATTTTAAAGAATGGGAATGTGCTCAGTATGCACAATAATATAATAATAGAGGCCTTTATGTTTCAATTATTTGTTTTCATACTAAAATATAGTTTAATATAACCTCTAAATGACATATGTCTTAATCCACACAATAACATTTACCCAACATAAATATGATTATGCTATGAGAAGTTGAATAATGATCAATGTGTTGTCATGGCTTGTAGATTTTTTGTGTCTGTACTCATGGTGGACAATGATAATTGGTAGATAAGGGTGGGGCATATATCTATTTATAAAGAAATTATATGCACATAATTAGCATATTTTAATGATATTTCCTAGTCTATAAGCTTATCAAGCCCATAGTTAGGTAATTTGAAAAGGGGACCCCGATTTAATTCAATTATAATCATTGTGAAGTGTTGGTAGCACTAATAAGATCTAATAGCTATTATAGATTCCCTCATTTATTTATATACCTTGGGAACCTTATTCTCATTATTATAAAAATATAGTGGGGGATAGAGGTGATTACATATGTCTTTAAACAAAGCTATATTAAAGTGATGATTATAAATCTTAGAATATACTACATGCACTAGCTATCTAGATTGTGTCTAAGGTGGGAAATATGCATTCTTGAAGGGCATGGTAGCATAGGATATGTCAAAAAGATAGTACATCATGTATAAATTACCTCCAACACAAACTTAAGTCACCTATTTACCAATGTTAAACGTGATCACTCCTCCAAAAGTTGGGATTTTCTTCGCCTCAATAATAATGTTGAGAAAGGGGACCTATAATTTATTCTCATGGAAAATGCCACAAGCTATTAATATCTAGTGTAAGAAAAACATACCAACCCTAAACCCCTCTCTAAAATTCTTAATCATTTATGTGTTTATATCCTTATGTTTTGACCCAATGATCAAAGTTTTCTTACCAATCTTTTAATGTTTCCAAAATATCATGATTTTTCATCTACTCAATTGTGATGCTTATGTCATTAGGAATTTTGGGCTCTAAAATATGGTAGTATTTTTTAATAAAGATCCTTGATATATTGGATATTCAATGTTTGTCTCTTTCTATTTGGACCAAATCTTTCCTACATGTAGATAAATTGAATATGTTGTAAAATATATCATCACAATGGAGAACATCTTATTTGGTACCACCTTTATGGAATCCTAAGTAGTGGATTGTTACTAAATCATCAAAGAAATCAATTTCATTTTCAATGTATTCATCATTACTTAAAAAATTTAACCATTAATTAAATACATTGAAAACCTTGTTATAATGCTTCAATATAAAAATACCTTAAATCAATGTGGTGTCCTTGAACTCTTGAGGGGGGATGGGGTGTGAAGATTAGGATACCATCATTGATTGTCAAGATTAGAGAACTCTAAAAACTATTTTTGAGAATGAAAGGTTGTGTGGACAAATATCTTAGGCTTTATTTAAATAAAATATATCATGAGATATAAATAATTATACTCAAATGGAACCATGGTATTCTCATAACTTGGCTCATAGTAATGGCTATGGGAATTCATAAAAATCGTACTAACTCTAAGTTAGTGGTGTTGCTTAAATTAGCCATACTTTCCCCTTTTAATTGGTATTTAAAGCTCTAACTTATCTTTAAATCCCTTTTCATTAATATGAATCACCTTGGTGTTGATATTAAACCCCTATGAATCACTTGAGGGTTAAAATTATCTAATCTCTTAGATGTTTAGAGTGTGTTGGGCATGTACCTAGATTTTCCCCCCTTGGTGCTTAAGGATCTTGTGAAGTTTACCCAATTTTATTTGGGGTTAAGGTGGAAATTAATAATATCCCATAGGTTAAATTTAATTGGATATGTGGTCCCAATTTCATGTAACTCTAGGTGTAGAAATAGGACACATGGTATTTTTTATTATCCAATGATGTATAGTCTTCTGACATCAAAAGTGGTATACATATGCCATATGGGATTATCTAATATTTTTAAGGGTTCTAAAGATGTGTAATAATTTGACACATAACATTCCCCCAAGAGTATGATATGATACATTGAACATATTGATTTTTCATTGCCTATCACATCGTACCCTCCTTTTGTTTCTCTAGGTGTTATCGGATACCACTTGTACACATCTACTTGGTTTTTGGGTTACCTCAAGTATTGTATGATTCATGGCCCTTTTTGAGTGGCTAATTATTCTTGTAATATTATATTTACTACATGTTATTCACACACACACACACACACACACACACACACACACACACACACACACACACACACACACACACACACACACACACACACACACACACACACACACACACACACACACACACACACACACACACACACACACACACACACACACACACACACACACACACACACACACACACACACACACACACACACACACACACACACACACACACACACACACACACACACACACACACACACACACCATTTTTTTGAATTCAAATAGGGACACACTATTATTTGAATATCCTTATTCAAGGTCCTATAAACTTTAGATAGCATAAACATTAGTTTTAATATGCAATAGTATAAGGTTCTCTTTAAATGTATAAATTTAAAAAAAACTCAAATTTTGGAAATCAAAACTTGGGATAAAATATGATTCATTATAAACCTTGGAATCTCATAATGTTTTTTTTTAAATTGAATTATGTTTATTGGACTAACATAGGTAATATACTACATCATAGTGTTCCTTTTATTTTAATATGTTTGCAAGACTATTTTCAAATACTTATAAATTATCTACATCTGGCCCCACTTTCATTATGTTACACAAAATTTTGGATCTCTAAGATTGGGATAAATAAAAATATCATGTTACTCAAAGCCCTTTATCCCTCTCAAAAAAATCCTAAGTATTTCAAATTTATGGGATAAATTGTGATATCACATTACTCATAACACAACATAATATAACAATAATTTCAACCTTATTGATATTCAAGTTACTAGATGTTGTCTATGTGGCAAGCCCATGTTAACTAGGACAAAATTTCACTTCATGAAAAATGTAAGTTCTTTATGTTGTTGAGGGCTTAAGACCATACCATGTGACACAATTTCATTAACCCAAAACCTAAAAGGTCAAATCAAATCCTAAGGGCCTTGTGGACTCATAGTCTAATTTACTTGAGGTTTTGAGGTATGCAGATTTAGAAATTGACATAATTTTGTTAACCTAGAGCTTTAAAGGGGAAATATCAAGTTAGTGGCCTTGGGAATCTATGGTCTCAAGCCTTTTGAGTCCCTACAACACTAAGAGGATGCCACATATCAACATTCTAATACTCAAAGACCTCATAAAGTATGTACATAATTTAAAGTTTAAAAAACCATGGACCTGATTATTTGAGTTCCCATAGACCTAAGAACACTCCATGTGGCTTAATTCCATTAACTCACATCCCTAGAGCATATTAAAAAAAATCATAAGTATAAAAACCATGGGTGAATGAGGAATATACAAGTGTCATGATTAAATATATGCATGGCTAGAGTACACATAAATGAGTTCAATAACTAATCAAAAGGTTGATAAGTGAAATATTGACACCTATCTTAAATGGGATGAATGGACATACACGAATTGATGAAAATTTTCCATTTGGAAAATAAAAACATGCCAAAGCTGACTGGTGAATTTAACTCTAAAGAGGAACAAAATCAAAAGGTTTTTATTTACATTTATATCACATGAATTATGTATTCAAGGTGTAGGATTTGGTAATATTTGTGAAATATAAGCAAAGACAAGTAACTTTTCCATTAATCAAACATTACAATCTTGATCTCTCAAGCAACCAAAAACCCTAAATTTTTTCAAAAAATATATAAGAGCATTAAAATATGTTGAAAAAGAATGCATAGTCCCATATTATTTAAATGGCATATCTAAGACCACCATATATCAAAGTTATTTCTGTATACTCTATTTCTAGAAACACCAAATACACAGACATTGTATTCGACAAAATTGACCTAGATTTCAAGTTTCCATACTATTCGGCCATCTAAGATGTAGTAGATTAACTAGAATCATACTCTTCACAAGACAATCTATTCAAGGAGGATAATAAATACATTGATTATTTTTTCCAATAATTTTACCATGGTGCTCCATCAAGTGGTAGAAAAACTATAGGTAATGCTCTATATCAATTTTTTTCTTGATTTATTATCCAATGGTACTTGTTCTAAGGACTATCTTCACCTTAGAATAATAAAAAATATAATTTCATATGTTTTTAAAAGGTAATTTTAAAGGTATATTAGGATTCCAAGGCCAAAAGATTCCTATAATCATGTCTTAGCTAGTGTATGGCTCAAGTAAAACACTATAGAAGGAAAATTAAAACAATGGTTACTAAAGGGCTAGAGTTTGAACCCCAAGGGAGGAATTTATTTCAACAATATCATCAAATTTAGGATTATTATTAAAATATAAATGGCCCTTATAAATATATTTTATTGCTTTTATAGAATTACTTATATGGATGTGAAATGGGTCCCATTATTGGGCATTCCCCAACCTCTGACAAAATTGTTACCCTAGAAGAGATTATCAGTGTCAGATTAAAGGAATAGATGTTCAAACATGAACAATGGCTAGTTGATAGGAATTTTTATATGATGTCATGTCTATTGGATGTAGAACTTAGGATATACAATATATCACATGGATAAATATGGCACCCATATTTAGAATATGTTGCTAATAGGACCTATGAGGATTATTCTTTCATGTTTTTATATATATTAAGGAATGAGATTACAAGAATTTGTGAAGAAATTCATCAATTCTACCAATCCATTCATGGCACCTAAATGACAAAAATTTCTATTAATTTGAGAATAAGCATAGCCAAAATAGGGGATTACTGGTACTATTTATAATATACTATAATTATAATATAAGTAACATGGGCACCACTTTTGTTTTTACCATGCCACATTCCAGACAAGGTGGTTGAATAAGAGATTGCTCACTAATTATACAATAGTTTAGAAGATGATTTGGGCCTCAAAAATCAAAATTATTACTATAATACCCATCTAACACATACGTAAATTCACATTATTGTATTGGAAAATTTCAATCAAGTGGGGAAGGTAAGATCTCATTATAATTTGAATGTGGCACAATTCAAGGAATGGGACACCAAATGAAAAATTAGAAATTATCTTCAACTCTTTAAGGATATTAATGGGGCAACCATTAGAAATGGAAACCAAAATTATGAACATGATTTTACCTTTTTGGATGCATCATATTACTCTAGAGTTTTAACCCATATGAGAAACAAACAAATGTTAATGATTATTGCCCATACCATTCAATATGACCTAGAGATTACCAAATAGTAGGAAAATGAGATAGTAAGATATTAAAAATAAGATTGGAGTCATTATTAACCTCCAATGCAACTATAAGACCCAACATAATAAGATCAACCTACCTTTCCTATAAAGGGAGAGTCCAACCTACTATAGAGAAAGCCTAGTGGTCAAAGGGAGGAGAACCTCCAGATTAGAATGGATATTCTCAGAGGTATTCCTAGTCCTCATATGACCTCCACCCATTTAGTTAATTTTATCATAGGAATAACCACTATATTTGAGAGGAATACACATCCTTAGGATAAATAAATAAACACATTATCTTCATCTCCTCTCCCTCCACTTACAATGGCTACATAGGTAAGTCTCCTAGACTTTTTACAAGATTACTTATCATTTCTTCCATCTACTCCTCCATCCCCTATATAACCTCAACAAGGTCCATCTCCATCCATCACCACCAGTGAGTATATATCTCCTTAAGTATTCATTTTTATACTAGTCCCCTCTCTATCCATTCTTACCTCCACCATTATTATTCCACTTTCCATTCCTTCACCACCACATGCAGTGATAGTCCATACTACTATGGTTCCTTAACTAGTTTCACCTTCTCCCTCAACTCCTATTACACCCATAGTCTCCTACCAAATTAAATCTAGATCCATCCCTAATTCATTAAAATTCCAATAACTCGAATAAATATTATCATTTGGTCTTTTTATTTGAGGAGGATCCCTTGATTAGGAAGTAGAAGAAGAAGAACATGGACATGTAAGATCACTAGTAGATTATCCTAAGAATGAAGAGTAATGGAATTTATAAAACATTAATGGACATGAGAAAATTTTAAGTGAGTAAGGATCTAAAGATGAAATATAATAGGAAGCATAGCTATAAAAGGCCCAAACAATGATCCTGGGAAGCTTACAAGAAGAATAAGCTCTAGTTAGAGTGTTATACTAGCATATCATCTCTGAAGAATAAATAAAAAGTATAAATAAGGTAGTTTCTTATTTTACTTAGTTTATAGATATCAAGATATATATTTTCCACTACCATCACAAAGCCACCATTTTATATTTTAATTGATTCTTTTATTCTTTCAACATTAGCCCAAATAATGTCTACAAAGAAGAGCATCTATTTTAAAATTCTAGTTCTAATTTCCATTTTTTATCCCACCATTCCCCCTAAACTATTCATATAATTTGGATCTAAAATTAAAAAAAATTATACTGTTATAGTTAGCCATAATGATAGTTGTGAAAACTCTCAACTTGATTAAATATGTGATTGAAACCATCCTTCAGAGGGAAACATCAGGATGGCAGAGAATTATTCATCCACCCCTCCAATTCATTATTTAAATAAGTGATTTATTAACACCTATAGTGATAACTCCCCCTCCAATGATCACTCCACCCTATACCTCTAAAGACCCAAGACAAATTGAAGAATAAGGAGAACTTATGGTTCCCTAATGGGTCAAAGAGATACAAAACCAAAACGATGATATGAAAATCTTTGTCATCACTAAGCTACCCATAGTCTCTACCTATATTGATAAATAGAGTGTAAAAATTCAAAGGGTGAGAAAGAGTAAAGTGGTGAACATAAGTATAAGTGAAGTGATATAATATGAAAAAAAATAAAACTTATTTACCTTGGAAAGGAAGGCCAAAAAGAGACCAAATAACCCTACAAAATATACAGAGGATTTTTATCTTTTGTGGATTCAACTAGAGAGGTAATGAAGGAGATGTATAAGAATAAGGAAGAATAAGACTATTGACTACTATATATATATATATATATATATATATGTATATGTATGTATGTATGTATGTATGTATGTATGTATGTATGTATGTATGTATGTATGTATGTATATATATATATATATATGTATGTATGTATGTATGTATGTATATATATATAAATATATATATGTATGTATGTGTATATATATATATATGTATGTATGTATGTATATATATATATATATATATGTATGTATGTATGTATGTATGTATCATTCATGCCCCTTATGCAATTTTAGATAGTGTCTGTAGTACATCCATAAGGTTCTACAAGATTTTGAATAATATTCAAGCCTTTAGGAGTCAAAGTAAATGTAAGAGGGTGAAGGTGCTAAAACTTTGGAACTAAATAAAATAATTTTATAAAAGGCTTACCTTTTTGGTTTAGTGTGTTATAAGTAGTTAATTCAATCACCTAAATTTGATGTCCATCCAAAATGTTGCGTGGACCTTAAGTTATGTAATTGCAAAAAGGGATGGTGTCATTAACTGACATACGTAGATGATATTTTTGATAGGAAATTTTTAAATCCATGATAATGATCACTTAGAAATTATGAGATATATGAGGGTCACATATGTGATAACCTCTACTAAAAACTAGTAAATATGCCCAATTTTGAAACTCTCTTTAAATTAGCTACAGATAGTTTTAGGGAAGAAGTTGAAGAAACTATCCATAAAGCTAATGATGAGATTTTGTAGCTGATCAATTTTTCTAAAGATAAAATAACTAAGGTTGAAGCCTTTAAATAAATCAGAAGCATAACACACAAGGTTCATGGTTGAATCCATCAATGTATTTAATCCAACGTTGATCAAGTTTGATATTATTAATAAAGAGTTTGAGATAACACATGTAATATTTGAAAAACTCAGAGCCACAAAAGGAATGTAAGGGTAATTAAAAATCAATAAATAAACTAAAAGTGTTTCCATGATGTCATATGGTTCCCAATTTTATGGATATGTAGTAATACATACTCCAACATAGCCTATTTTGATCCTTTAAGGGGATATAGTGGCTACTTCTATCTCCACATCTGTCATGAAACCATTCTCCTCTTTTATTTGTGCCACATCATCACCACATTAAGTATGTATATATATTTTCATGTTTAAATTAGGTTGGGACTTATGGTTCCAAATTTATTTGTCACATATATATTTTTTTGGTTGAGGGATCATATTTACATATACGCATTTGTACATGCATGCTCTACATGATGTTGACATAGTTTTATTATTAGAGATGTAATTTCAACTTCACTTGGAGGATGAGGCTTCCACTATATATATATATATATATATATATATGTCCTCCCAATCCCAAAATGAGGATAATTTTGGTTGTTAAGATTAATAAGATATTCTATGGATTTTTCTATAATTGGTCTTAATGTGCAAATCTTTTTCTTATCTAAACTTGTGAATCTTGAAAGAAGTTACATTAACTTGATATCTTAGTATTTTGGTTGTGCATGAGTATTATTTTAATATAGTTTTAGATTAAGGTAAAAATAGGTTTTGAAGGGACCTCGAAACCCTTTAATAGATTAAAAAGATAGAGCAATTACAAGCACCAAGATAAGAAATCCTTAAACCTACTAAAAAGTAGTAAAAAAATCAGGTAATACAAGGACAACAACATTATCCAATTTATATTCAACCCCCTAATAAACCAAATTAAGATTTTCTATCTATTTTTAGGGGTAAAATCTAGAATAGTTACCTACCTGTCATCAACAATATTCTGTATACTTTCAAGCTCTCTATTTTTCTTAGTTGATCTTCTTCCTGGTCTATCTAGAGAGCCTACATCCAGTTTCAACTTTAAATATTGTTCATCTCCATTTCCAAATTTATCCATAAAAGAAGCATGATGTTTTGCCTTCATTTTCTGGTCTTTTTTACTACTCCTAGTTTCTACCCCCTTAGTCATTATCTTTTTTATCAGCCCTTTTCTTTGGTTTAGAAAATGCTTTAAGTTTTCTCCATTATCATTTACAGTAAGCTCCATTAGAGGGAAATCATTCTTAGCCTGAATCTCCCTGGACTGAGATAAAAGAGAATCTCCCTCCTCTAATTTATTTCCAGCTACAGCTAAGAATTTTCCTTCCTCTAGCTCTATTTTGTCCTCTTCATCTCTCCATTGGTCTTCAATCTTTTGGCAGACAACGATTTGTTTTGATACATCTATCAACTCATCTATTCTTTATGCAGGATTTATGGTTTCTGTTTGCAGCCCATATCCTTCCTTCTCATATTTATCTTCCTCAATAGCAAACTCTTCATCCACCTTAGTTTGTGGATCTTTGGTAGCTTCAATAGAAAGCTCTTTCTCCTCCTCAGCATAAAGAACTTTAGAATCTACATTATTATTTAGTTCTTGTTGATTAATTTCTTTGGGTTTCCATACATTCTTGTGCTGCACCTTTGTCTTTCTCTCACCCAAAACACTGCTAGGATAATTTTTTCTTTTGTAAGGATAATTTCTGACCTAATGCCCCTATTTTCTACATGCATAGCAAGAGTTGGGTAGATCTTCAAATAAAAACCTTTGAGTTTTTTTGCCATGCTTGGAAATTAGATCCACTTTATCTAGGAGATGATTCAAATCTGCCACTTTGAAGTTTGGATCTAGTAGTCGTTGCATTATCCAATGCCACAAGTTCACCAAAAGAACTAGCTATACCTTTAAAAATATCCTCATGCCAAAACTCTAAAGGGAGGCCAAGAAGTCTTACCCAAATGGGGGTGTTTAAGAAAAAAGAATCTGAATGATCCATATTAGGCTCCCATTTTTTAATAGTTAGAGAACATTTGCCAAAAGACCACGGTCCTCCACACATAACCATGTTTATGTCCTCCTTACAGTTGAATTATTTTAATATAGTTATTCATATTGTGTTATTGCATTTTAATGCCTTTGTGTAATATTAGAATAAGTTTTCATATAATCTTAATAGCTTATTAATATTATTTATATTATGGTTATATTATTATAACCATATCATTAGTGTGGTTTCACAAGATTATCTATATTTTTATTTATTGTGAACCCTATTATAACCCACTCCACATTTTAGATTGATTTTATTTACCTATTTACTAGGATATCTTATTGTGAATTGGTATCAAAAATCATTGGCTTCATTATTTTGTTATTGTAATTCTATATGGCTTTAGAGCCCATGGTTGGAAAACCTAGGAGAAGAGATTGAAATCAAGCTATGAATTTTCTTGGAGAATTTTAGCCTTGGTAAGACAATCAGTGAAAGGTATAAATAATCAAAAGAAGAAGAGGAAATCATATGAGGGAAATTTTGTCAGGGAGGAAGCATAGTGAAGATATGCACCTAGTGAAGATTTTGTATGAGAGAATAATTTATTTATAGCTATCTATTGTATGAGATACTCTAGTGAGAAAAATCATGATAGATAAAAAGATAAGGCATTATATATGAAAAGGAGAATATGCTTGATAGCCTGGTAAAGGGAAGGCATAACCCAAGGTAAGTGTGGTAGCTTGGAAGAGGTGTTTTTCATTTGTTAAGTAATTTTTAACAATTGTGTTAGAATTAGCTACAGGATATAATGAATCTAATAGAAAGAATAAATAAGAGATAAAATAGTAATAGTAATAAACAATAACTATATATCTGTGATAATAATAGAAATGAATAAATAAATCAAATATGATGAATTACTTTGATAATTCAATATTAATTTGATGTGGAATACATAAATAGCTATTACATATATAGAGCAAGGTGTGCATGATAAAGATTAGGGAACTCACATAACACATGTAGTTCAACTGATACCTGTCTACAGGAATAGCATAGTGTAACTCCACACTTACAAGATAGGTGTCTAACTTATGTAAATGTTCAACACAAGTTGACTTAGTTAAACAATCTTATCCTATCTTACCCTGAATAGTGGAGTGGAATACCACTATAAAAAGATAAGTGTCTAAGTTAACTACTAGTTAAGCAAACATATGCTTACTAGTGCAAATTATTAATAAACATAATAAAATAATTATAATAAGTAATTAGTGTACCAAAATAATAAATTAAATTAAATAAAATAAATTAAATAAATGCACCAACGACCCCCATAATAAAATCTTAGGTAGGGCTATAGAGATAAGAGTCCCAAAAATGTGTAGACATGTTAGGTAATATGTACAAATAGATGAGGAAAGGAGAAAACCCAAAGGAAAAAAAACTCCTCCTCAAAATGAAGGTCTAGGAGAACCCCCCTGAAGAACTAATGTCCCTTGAAAAACTAATGTCCCACACCCCCAAAAGAGATCTCAAGTGAAAATACTCTCAGTGAAAGTTTTGGTGAAAATATCTAAAATTTGTTCCTTTGTATGACAATATTGAATATCAATGATCTCTACCTAAATCAATTCCCTGATAAAGTGCATATGGATATCTATGTGTTTAGTTCTCTGATGATGAACTAGATTCTTTGAGATTTGTATAGTGCTTTGGTTGTCATAGTAGATGATTGATGGCTTCCAAAATGTAACACCAAGCTCAGTGAGAATATTTTGAAGCCAAATAACCTTAGTAGTGGCATTAACAGTGCCACAATACTCAACCTTTATAGATGAAAGAGAAATAGCATTTTTTTCCTAATCTACCAAAAAATGGGGCTAGATCGAAAGTGAAAGTTATAAATAGAAGTGGACTTACAATCATCATAATCACTAGCCTAATCAATATATATGTATCCCACCAAGTCTAAACATGTACCTATTATATAGTGAATTTTGTATCTAATAGTACCCTAAATGTAGCTCAAAATATGCTTGGTGGCTCTCTAATGAATCTCATGTGGTGCCTACATAAAGCGTGAAACCATGCCAACTGCATATGAAATGTCAGGTCATATATGAGTCAGATAGATGAGTTTGCCTATAAGCTAGTGATATAATGTGACATCAACCATGAAACTCAAGTCTAACTCTAGATAAGAAAGGAGTCAATGTAGGCCTACAATCAGCCATGTGAAACTGAGCTAACAAGTCCATGACATACTTGGGCTATGAAAGTGTAATCCTAGAAGGAGATTGTGCTATTTGAATCCCAAGAAAATAATTCAATAATCCCATGTCTATCATAGAAAGCCTATCATGAAGTGCATTCTTGACACTACTAATGATGGATGTTATGTTCCCTATAACAATGAGATCATCAACATAAAGCACCAAGTATAATAGTGAATCCTCCTATCATAAAATATAGACATTTAGATCCAAGTGATATCTTGAGAACCCAACTAAGAGAAAAAATGTGTCCATCTTAGAATACCAAGCCCTACGGGCTTATTTCAGACCATATAGAGACTTCTTCAATCAACATACCAATGAATAATCCTAAATAAACCCCTATGGCATCTCTATATAAATATCCTCATGAAGATCCTTGTGAAGAATTGTTCTCTTCACATCCATCTAATGTACAACCCAACCATGAACTACACTAATAGCTACTATTAAGTGAATAGAATTCATCTTAGAAACAAGTGCAAAGGTTTCTATATAGTTAATGCCTTTAACTTATGAAAAACCTTTAACCACTAAGTGTGATTTATACTTATCAATATTTCCATCTGCTACAAACTTAGTCTGATATATCCACCTGCATCGTACTAATCTTATTCCCTTAGGAAGAGGAACAAGATCCCAAGTGTTTTTCATAGTCAAAGAGTCATAATCTTCTTTCATCATTGAATCCCACTCAACTATCCTTGTGGCTTCTTAAAAATACTATGGATAAGGAAGTTGTGGAAATGTAGGAATGTGAAAGATCATGCTATGACTATGTTCTCCTTATATCTAAAAGATCCCTAATAAGAGGTTCTACATCTGCCAAAGTCTATCTAGCCCATAAAGGAATCAATGGGTGAGGATATAGAGGAGGAGGATGAGGAACATATCTTACTAAACATTGTTTGGGAGGTATTACCTCATCATCCCTATGAGTAAATGAAGTAGGATTATCATCATCATTACTATCTGATTCTTCTAAGGAAGAAGAATGAGAAATGTTAGAAGACAAGTCTGAAGGATTTTCTTTAAAGTAAACACTTCTCATTATAATAAGCTCATGTGAATCTAGATCAATGAGTTGATATTCCCTAACACCATCAGGATATCCCATAAATATGTAAGTTCAGATTTATTGTTCTAAAGCATGATGCTTGTCTAAAGGTATGTGATCTCATGCTGGACTATCGAAGACTATAAAATGATGCACATCTAGCTTCCTATTACACCAATATTCAAGAGGTGTTATCCCCTTCAAATATTTGTGTGGAACTATATTTTATATATATGTAGCATAATTAATCACTTCCACCCAATACTTAGTAACTAATGATTTTACATGAATAATACAACTTTCCATCTCTTTTAAGAATATATTCTTCCTCTCTACTACACCATTCTATTGAGGTGTGTATGCAACTAAATGTTGAAGATTAATTCCTTCAAGAGCACATAATTATTCAAACTTGTTGTTCACATATTCCCTCCCATTATTTGTGTAGAGAATCTTGATATACTTCCTAGATTGTTTCTCTTATAGAGATTTAAAGTCTAAAAATCTATCAAATACTTCACTCTTGAGTTTCAAAAAATAAACCCAAGTATATCTAGAATAGTCATCAATAAATGTGAGAACATACCAGGTTTTACTAAAGGACAAAGTAGGTAATGGAATTATTAAATCACTATGAAAAATTTTGAGTACTTGTGTATCCCTCCAAGCCTTCCCTTTATCAAACTTATCCTTTGGATGTTTGTCTAAGGCACAACCATGACATACACCCCCTAAAAATTGAGTCTATGGAAGTCCTGTAACCATCTCCTACTATCTAAGCTACTATAAATAGTGGTAATTTAGATGACCAAACCACTCATGCCATAACTTACTCACCGAATTAGTGTGTGAGAGCAAATATATGGAGGAAGACTAAGGCACAAAGTGTGAGAATGAATAAAGTTGAGTATTATTGTTAACTTTTCCCAGTGCAACTAAGGCATTATCCTCTAAATTTCTAATTGATATAGAATCATGTGTGAACTCAATTTTCCTACTAGTATCAAAGTGATTGATTTGGTAGATAGAAAGAAGGTTAGTTGATAACTCTGGCACACAAAGGATATCCTTAAATACACCACTATCAACATCAATTGTACCATTTCCTATAACATCTACCTTAGAATCATCACCTATGAGAATCTAAGGCAAGGAATTTGGTTTTAATCTAGAAAATTATTATTTATCAGAACCCATATAGTGTGAATCACCTAAGTCAATGACCCATGACTTGGGAGAAATTTTCAGTGCAACTAGTGTTGTATCTTTCCCTTTCCTTGAATTTTAAGGAGTGGAAGAATCCTTTGAAGAGGATTGATTTATGTTATTATTTTTTAGAAGACCCTTAAGTTCATTAATATCTTTCTTCCAACAATCTTGTTCACTATGAAACCCCTTTTTGCAATCAAGGCAAGGAGTGCTAGTCCTTTTTTGTGAATCCCCTTTCTTATTAGTAGATTTATAATCTCCTTGTGAGGAAGATTGTTGCCCTTTATTCTTATCTTTCTATAACTTATTATGATTATTCTATTTCTTTTTACTTGAACCTATATTTGATGTTAATGTTGAAACTTGCAACTAGATCTTGAGATTTGGATGACTTGATTAGACCCATAGCTATTAACTTTTCTTCTTCAACCATTAGAATCTTAGATAATACCTCAAAGGTGGGCATTTGATAAGATGTGCCCAATGTGATCTGATGAGTTTGAAAGCTAGAGACAAAGGATGAATATTCAGGACCTAAATGTGTAAGGCACTAAAAATCAATTGAATATCATTTTTTTTTATCAATTTTACATTTAAAAAGTTGTGCTTTAATATCTATGACTTTAGTGATGTAGTCTTGTATTGTAGAATAATTTTTAGGATCCAAAATAATGTGTTCACTGTCAATTTGGTAACCACGAACCTCATCTATTTTGCCTAATAATGATGTTAATCTATTCCAAGCCTCTTTTAGAGTTGTACATTTGTCAAGATGGAAATTCAAATCTAAAGACATGAAAGACCAAATGCATCCAATTAATTTAGTATTTTCAAAGAGAAAGTGTTATGACTCTTTTCCATCAGTAGGTAGAGTAAGAAGAGTTGTTATGTAAGGCATATATCCTAGCATCATTAATGCATTCTAAGAATATTGTTTCAATGTATTATAGGTGTATGTTGTTAATAGTGAGAATGTAAGATTCCCCATGATGAAATCAAAAATAAACTATCACAAAGCAAAAATCAAAGTATAGAACATAGCACAAAACCCCCCTTTAAATTACCTAGTTTTATCCCACCCAAAAATTGTTTTGGGCACTTTATAATTGAGTGTAATTATAAGGTTGGATTATAATTTTTCTAGTTTACAAAAATTTCATTTACGCCCTCTAGTCTAAAATTACAAAAAATATGCACTTTATTATAAAAATTTATATACCAATGTGTTGTGCTCAAAAAAAAAAAAATCAAAAAAAATGGGACCTCAATTTGAGGTCGTATGTGAATGTTATGAGCCTCTAAAGTTATAAAAAAGATGATGGGTAAGAGCTATTGTATAAAAATCTGAATTCTATAAAAAATTAAAATTACAGTAATGAAGAGCATGAAATTTTAAGCTATTTTAAAAAAATCACTCAAAAATACCTCTTGATGTTCAAATGGTGGGCTAATAAAGTTGCCCTTTCAAATCTGCCTGCTGATCCATGTGGCTTGCCAAAAAGAAATTTAGTCTGCACAGTCCATACGACTGTACCTGGGAGTAAAAAAATTGTCTTCCAAAGTGACTGTGTCTAAATTGGATAATTTCTATATGGATCTATCAATTTTGATGTCTTCTAAACACAATGATGAGGTCTGTTTTACTCAAAAACACTTTAATTTTTAGGTACCTACCAGATTTGAATATGGTGCTTCTAGATCAAACCCTTACCAATTTCACCTCTTATGCCTAATTTAGACAAAATTTTAGATGATTTTGACTATATTAGGCACTCTAAACTTAATGGTGAGCTCAAAAATTCTCCATAAAGCTCCAATTTATATATGTATACAAAATCAAAAAATTGATCCTATATCTAGATATTTTTATCTTGAATATTTAGCAATCTATAAATTCAAGATAGCTCTGGTACTATGTTATAATTAGCTGCAAGATATAATGAATCTAATAGAAAGCATACATAAGAGATAAAATAGTAATAGTAATAAACAATAACTGTATATCTGAGATAATAATAGAAATGAATAAATAAATCAAACATAATGAATTAATCTAATAATTCAATATTAATCTAATGTGGAATACATAAATATCCATTTCTTTTATAGAGCAATGTGTGCATGATAACGATGAATAAACTCACACAACACATGTAATTCAACTGATATCTATCTACATGAATAGTGGAGTGCAACTCCACACTAACAAGATAGGTGTCCAACTTGTGTAAATGATCAAAATAAGTTGATTATTAGTTAAACAATCTTATCCTATCTTACCTTAAATAGTAGAGTGGAACTCCAATGTAACAAGATAAGTGTCTAGGTTAACTACTAGCTAAGCAAGCTTATCCTATCTAGTGCAAATTATTAATAAACATAATAAACTAATTACAATAAGTAATTAGTGCACCAAAATAATAAATAATAAATACAAGTAAATGAAATAAAGAAAATAAATGCACCAACAAATTGTGGTAATGTTTAAGTCTAATATACAACATTTATAAGTCATTACAATGCATCATAAGGCAATCCAAGTCATTTTAATTTTTTTACTATTTTTTTGTACTTGTATTTGGTGCTTTGATAAAGGAATGGCACTACAAAAGAATCATTTGTAAGACATTTAAAATATTGACTTTCTTTGCTTTCTATAAATAATCAGAGGTGTACACAAGATCAACATGGTGAAGGAGAATGCCATTCTTGTGAAGAAACTCAATTTATTTGTTTAGTGTTCAAAGAACAAGGTACCATTGGGAGCTCACCATTTTTTGCATTTTTATGCATATGTACAGGTTATTTACTATTGGATAATTATTTTATATCATTATTATGTAAATTTTTAATAAATCATAAATATTTAAGGCAAAAATAAAATAATTTACAAGTATATTGAAAATTAAACTTTTATGTTTGCCTTATAAACTTTGATATTTGCCTAAAACTTTGTTTGGAAAATCATAATTAATTTTGTTTGGAGCAAATCATAAATCCAAAATATTGAAAAATTACCATGATTTAAAAATTTAAACTCTCTTCTATATAGAAAAATAATTTTTGAAAACATGTTTGTAAAATTCCACATTTAATTGTTTTTGTCATTGTATAACAATTTTTTAAAAGATAGAAACTTTAAAATTTCACAAACTATAAACATTTTTTTTTCTTAAAATTGGTAGTGTTATTCAATTTTTGGTTAGATTCAGTGTCTAAAAAGAATATTTGTAAAAATCATTATAGTTTTTTTATTTAATTATTTTTATGAACAATGAGGTTAAAATAATTTATTTACACCATTTATTATTGACATATTATTAGAAACTAAATGGAAAATACTTTAGGTTGTGGAGTCATAGGATACTTATGATAAATGTGTATAAAAACATTGACCATAATATCCTTGGTAAATACTCTAGACTAGTTGATCAACTAGATGACTATGATTAATGTCATTGTGAGGCCCTCATGTTATTAAAACTATATGTGGTAAACAACTTAATTCTAAAAGATATAAATGTTGATAATGTACCATATTTTTTGAAACACTTAAAAACAAAATATCAGGCTTCTAAAAACAACATAATTTTATACTTGAAAAAATATTTTATTTGTCACTAGGATGAAAAGTGGCGGTTTTATTTTTGAATATTTATTGAATTTGAAAGATATTTGTGATCAGTTGAAGGCAATGAGAAATTATATAGATGAGAAAGACATAATTTCTTTGGTTATGCAAAATTTTCCATCTTATTATGTTTTTTTAAGAATCATTGCACATGATTAATGAAACACAAACATTGGACTTTGAGTAGTTGTCAACTCTTCTTAGATACAAGGAAAGGTGGGAGGAATGGTCCATTACTTCAACATCAGAGAATACAAAAAGTGCACTCATGGCATAAACACAAGGCAAAGGTTCTTATAAATTTAAATATAAATGTTTTTATTGTAATAAACCATGTCATGTGAAGAAATATTGTCATAAGTGACAATCTGATTTGGAAAATCAAAGAAGGAAGTCAAAAATTAAAAATGTGTTTGAAGAAGATGAACACAATTCATTAGGCGAATTTTCATGTGTGTCAATGGAGGATCAATTAATAGAGTCAAAAGTATGGTATTTTGACTCAAGTTCATTAAGACACTACATGTGTCACAAATATTAGTATGTCAACTTTGTAGAAGATGATATTTGTAATGAATCAATTTCCTTAGGTGATGGTTGGGTTCACTATGTGAAAGGATACGATGATTTTTGTATTTATTTGAATTATATTAGTTTAAATTTTAAAAATGTTCAATTTGTTCCTAACATGAACAACAATATTCTTTCCATAAGTAAAATAATTATGAATCCTAACCTTTATTTGGATTTTAAATGAAATAGATGCATTTCCAGTAATATTTGTGCAAATAAAGTTATTGTTATTAGTTCTAGTCATAATGGATTTTATAATTTGATTGATCCCAAAATAAAAAATAACATACACTAGCAGTAGCTGAAAGCACTAGTGAGGTATGGCATAAGAGGTATGGTCACCACGGTTATGAGAATTTGCATACATTAATTTAGACTAATATGTTGAATGGAATGTCTTATATTCCAAATATTCATAATCTATGCTCATCATGTCAAATAGATAAGACAATTTAAAATTCATTTGACATTAGTAAGGAATAGAGAACTAAGCATGCATTGGATTTGTTACATGTGGGTTTGCATGGTCCAATGCAAGCATCTTTAATATTAAGAGCTTTGTATTAATTTTTACTTATAGATTACTTTTTTAAGAAAATGTGGGTTTATCTTCTTCATATAAAGTCATAATGTTTATCTAATTTTGTTGATTGGAAGGTTATGATATAGAAATAGGGGGTGAAATGTATAAAATATCTTAAATCAGTTAATGGGGATTAGTTAGTATTTGATAAAATCATCAAATTCTATAAAAAAGAAGGTATAACTAATCAAAATTATACATATCAAAATGACATCATGGAAAGGTAGCATAGGATAGTGATGGAGATGGCACAGTGTATGGTGGATATCCAAAATGTACCATATCATTACTAGGTAGAATCTATGAATACAATAGTGTACACTCTTAGTATAAGTCCCATACAAGCCTTGCATAATGTAACATTAGATGTAATTAATTTTCATGGTTTTAGATCTACTACTTCTATATTGGGCATATTATTCATGTATTTTTGTTATTGTGAGAAAATAAATGCATACATATTATTATATCTCTACATACAAAATTTTTCTTAGTAAATATGTTGATGTAGATGATACGGTACCATTATTTTCTAATAATAGTATTTTAATGCTACATGATGATGATGTTTTTGGAACAAGTTTTGGTACTAAATTTGAATAGGGTTCAAAAATAAAAAGATCAGAAGTGTCAAGTTATGGTCGTGACAAGAGTGTTTCTCACTCTTCACATTCAAATCAATAAAACCAACATAAAAATCCTAAGTGGTACCATACCATAATGAAAGATGAAAGAAAAGATGAATTTCCTTACTTATTAGAAGGGCAATCTATAAGGTTAAAAAAATATAAAGTGTAAGGTGAAGAGTAGGTAAATTTTGATCTTAATACTATTATATCGGTATTGAAACCAAGCACAAGTTCAAATACCAAATTCAAACCAAAATGGATGCTTTCCATGAAAGTTGGTGAAAGAGGAAGGGGCATACAAAAAATTAAAAATAGTGTTTTGAATAGTAAATGTCCCAAAGTTATTCAACAATGGAAGGTCCTAGGTGTTGGGTTTTTCAATAAATTAGCACATAAATATATCTTAGAAAATATTCTATGTTGTTTAGTCTTGATGTATATTATAAATATGTTTGTCATACTTGATCACTCTAACAAATAGGTAAAGCATGACACATCCAAGATATGATAATAATTCAATGAATAACAGAATCTAGTGAACCTAGCATTTAGTGTTTTTCCTACTCTACTTATCAGTTATAGTGGATCATTACCCATGTACTCTAATAATATTTATTGGTGACAATTGGAACAATTGGATACAATTTTTTAGTGGTAGTAGATCTATATTTTGGTTAAGTTCATGTATGGATTTAATCCTAATATTTTAATAATGACTAAAAAAAGTCATTTAGTAATTAAGGAGGGTAATATAATAATTATTTATATAAGTTTAATATATTATTACCATTCTTTATATTATGGTTATATTGTTATAACCATGTGGTTAGTGTGGTTGCACAAGCTTGTGTATATTTGCATTTATCATCAACATTGTTACAACCTCCACATTCTAGGGTGATTTATATTTTCCTATTTATTAGTCTATCTTATTATGATTTAATATCATGGATTCTTGGATTTATTCCTATTTTATTTCAATTCTATACGTAATAATCATAATCTCTCTTTATAGATGTGCAATTGCAATTTCACAAACATGGTAACCTTTGATTATATATGCTAATGTAAACTATATTATTTTTCCCTTAGAATCTTAACTATGTTTAATTGTCTATATATTTATATTATATTAGATCAAATATTGGTTCTTAATTGCATGTACAACTCTTATTTTAAAAACTGGCTTAGAAATATGTCGTTTTGTTTGATCCATAGACCTTATTTCCTACCCTACCTTTCCTTATTTTTTTAATATTTTTTATTAGACCCATCTTAGGTTATATTCACCATCCATATCAAATATACATATATTCACATCATATCCAAACCATATAATGTAAAAAACTACTTTGATCACCACTATTTTACTAAAAGGTTATTTATAAAACCCAATACCCTATAACTCATACCTTTCAGTGAATATTTCTTCATTGATCCTAAAACATTAGAGGGTACCTCATAAGATTATTGGTGTGCATAAAACCTACATCAAAAATAATTTATCTATTACTATAATGAGGATAACCTTTTATTTTCTTGAAAGAGATCACTTGAGTTTCAATGGATATACCTAGAAGATTAAAAAGGTATACGTTAGACACTAACTTGTTATACCCACCCTTGGAAATTCATGAAAATGTTAGATCAAATAAAGGCATATTAAGAAGGCCTTAGGTCCAATCATATACTCCAAATATATGAACCTATCTTCCTCTATACCCAATGGCCCAAGATTGGCTAACCAATTTTATATTTCCATCCCTAGAGATGTGAATGATCTACTTAGAAAACTTGATAATTATCTTCCTTCTCTCCTTCATGAGGTAAGACTTATGAATAAAATGTAAAGGATTACAAGACTACTTTATGGATTCTAAATATAACCCATGGATATGTGTCCTACATACTCTTTCCTTTAACATTTCAAGATGTTGCTTATGATCGGTTCCTTAATGCCATAGAAGATTTGATTACATATTCCAATAAATATAAAAATATTTTTTTGTTATAGTTTGGATAAATCACCAGCCCAAGTGTTGTATACCAACACTTTTAGAGCATGAGGAAAGAACTGAATGAAATAATTTGAGACTTTAAATGTAATATTTCAAAAAATGTACAATCAACTTTAGGTTACCTATAAACCCATTGAGTTGTTATCCCTCAAAATATACAAGATTGTCTTAGATCCTATTACTATTATATTTATCCATAGGGCACCTTAAATTAACTATTTATCCCTAGCCTATGTTGAGGATATTAACATTGATAGATGACTAAAATTTAGTCACAATATCTAGCCCCACTTCATATTGGTCCTAATTTTCCAACCCTCAACCTGATTCCAAATGTTAATCAGAATGTTGTTGCTCAGAATTAGAACCAGGTGTACACCCAATTACCTTTATCCCATGTTACCCTTAAACATAACCTTAAATTCATAAAAAATATTGTGTCTACATCCAACTAACAAAATATAAGTTAGTATTTAATACCAATCAATATTCATACTACACAGGGTATTGTTGTTGATTCTACAAAAGTAGAATTAGATGTCATCTAGTGAATGGTACAAAAGTCGATCAATGAATTATCAAACATGTATAATTGGATGGGAAATACCATATTATATAATTCTAATTTTAACATTGCATTAAAAAGGTAAAACATGTCTTTCAATAGACTTATAAATAATATAGAGTAGTATCCGCCCAATAATAAGCCATAGATAAATACATTAGAAGTAACACTTCCTAATTGGTATGGAGTCCATAACACAACCTAGCATGGCGATCTATATTGCATATAGTTCTATACTACCCCTTTTAATATTTTAGAAAGAAATGGATAGATAGTAAGGTTTTAAAAATTATCCAGATCCATCATCTTCTACCACTTCAGGTCCTCCAAGCACAACCATGGTCTTTGAGATATATGACTTCCCATTTTCAATGGAGGATGAGAATGAAATTGAGGAGAATACAGATGATATATATTTTAACATTTTAGATCTTAATGAATGTAAATCACATGTTTGTTAAATATATCAATATAATAAATTAGGTTAATAATATGCAATAAATATAGCCACTAATTTATTACTAAATTTACTAGTTTTGACCTTTCTAAAAATTTAAAAAAATAGTGAAATTAAGAACTTAGCTAGAAAACAACTAAGATGGATTATCTGGGTGTTGTAAATTAAGGTAGAAGATAGTATGAGTGTGAAAAAAAGATCCTAGTATCATAAACCATCTAGGATATTAGTGTTATAATTGGATAGTATCACCATTATTAAAAATGAGGTATTAGTATCCTAATATTGGTAGTGTTATCCTTTGTGAAGGACTATTCTAAGCTTTTGGATGTACATATGTCTAGATATTTAAGGTTTGTTCCTACATGCATTAGTTATAAAAACTTGTATATTACATTTTTGACTAAATTTATGAGCCTACCCTAATCCTTCATGTGGATAGGGTATTCTATTGATATAAGATGAAAAGTGTGTTTGTTAATGGGGTAGTCTTGACTTTCTAAACATCCCATTATGATGAGAGTTGCATACATACCAATACTCTAAGGAGGGATCAACCCTAATGTATTTATCACCACCTATTAAGTGTAAGTTAAGTTAGTATGATAGTGGCCTTGAGTGCCTTGAGTGCCTTGAATGTCTTTTAGAGTGGAAATATTGGTAATCTAAGCTTAATACTATTGTAGATGGTAGTGTATAAAAGTAGTGGAGAATAGGGATTGATAACCTTAATTTTCATAACTTGTTCTAATTTTTGAATTTTTCTTTTGCATCTTATTTCCATATAGTGATTATATGGATAAAATTCATGTATTTATATTGTTCTCATGCTTTGTTGGTACTAAAAGAGGGATAGGCCAACCCTAGGAGGTTATAAAATTAAAAAGTTATCTACTTGTGGAAAATAGAGGGAAATGACATTAGTTCCATTAATGGGACACTAACACCATGTGGCATTAGTGTCCTTATTATGGTGTTAGTGTCCAATTGATATAACAATAGGCATGAAGTGTTAGGGTGCAAAAATGAGGGTCTGGGACTAATTTATAGATGACTAGGGATGCAGGTGGCTTGAATGAAGGTTTGATAAGTGTGATGATATAATTTATGATATTTATAGGCTAATATAGGGATAGGTAGTCTCAATTAGCACTCTTATAACTCAAATACCACTTTTAGGTGATTATATTTTCCCTCATTTATTTTATAAATACAAAAAAGTGAAATGACTAATGGGTATCTTCAATCCCATTCATTTAATAATGTCAATCTAGGGTTGGTGTTTGAAATAAATGCATAATATGAGAAAGATATTTATGGTAAAATGTGCCTTATACCACACTCCACACTTGTAAGAATAGAAAAGCACTCTTGCAGAAATAAAATCACTCATACATGAAATTAAATCACCTTAAAAGAAAGTAAATTGTTGAATTGAAAAGAAATAATAAATAAATAAAATACTTTCATGTTCATAATAAAATAATTATAGACATAAAAAAATAAAATAACAATTTATAAAAAAATAATATTTACAAAATAAATAAATAAATAAAAATACATTGATCCATCTTCCTTGGAATGAGTGGCCAGATCTTTCCTTAGAAGAGGATTTATTTAAAACATAATCTTCATAATAGATTACTCAAAATGATGGAGTGAAAAATATATTGGTTTATTACATTTAGATGTTGGAGGTTACATTTATAATCTCATGTTTCC
The DNA here is from genome assembly GCA_037957365.1 of Torreya grandis. Lineage (NCBI taxonomy): Eukaryota > Viridiplantae > Streptophyta > Pinopsida > Cupressales > Taxaceae > Torreya > Torreya grandis. Next base: position 1,246,963 of record JARHVA010000844.1, read on the forward strand.
AACCAACACCTAATTTAGGAGTAAGAACATAGATATTCTATCATATCTCAATTTCCACAAAATATAGAAAGAGAATTTTTTTTATAATAATACAACATCATCTCAACCTCCACAAAATATGGAGATATCTATTAATTGTAATTAAATTATACAAATATATATTTAGATACAATCTATGAATGGAAAGTCTATATATAAAAATATATATATAGAAAGAATCTAAATGGAAAACATTATTGTGATAGTCAAAAATGATCTTGGTCATCCAAAAATAATTGTAGTGATTTTAAAATGCTTTTTAAATGAGTCTTTGGAAGTTTTGTGATAGTCCATATCAATTATATCAAAGTCTATATCAATTTTATGGAAGTCCATAACTCACCTATGAAAGTGTGTAGCTTGCCTATAGAAGTATATAGATCACTTGTGTAAGTCTATAGCTTACTTTTATAAGTTTTTAGATTGCATGTGGAATTTTGTAGCTCACCTATGGAAGTAAATAGATCACCTATGGAAGTCCATAGCTACTATCTGAGTTTGTAGTTGTAGACTAGGTGAGTCCATAGATATTGGGTGAGTTCATATCTATGGACTGGGTGAGTTCATAGCTAATGGGTGATTCAATATCTATATATTGGGTGAGTCCATAGCTATTGGTCAAGTTTATAGCTTGGCCAAAATTATACATCTTATTTAGGAGATACTCTATAAAACTTTAAAACTAATGAAAAATTATTCTTTAAATGGTTACTCTTCATACTCCATCTTTTCTAGCTTAGTATGGATTAAATATGCACATATTGGCATCTTTTTCCTAATAATCATTATAATTATCTAATAAAAAGATACTAATGAATTAGAAATAAATAGTCATGATATATTATTATTTTTAATTCTAAATAAACTATAAGTTCATAAACTACATTTAGATCCACTTCTTATGTAAGGAAAAATGATGTTATTTCATGGAAATAATTATCTTTCTAGGGGGATCATTAATGACTAGGATAAAGGTAAAAGAGGTGTACTTGGACTTACCTAAGATTTGAAACCCATGAAGTTATGTCTAAGTATGTGAAGCATGATCCAATGTGTGTCCTCTAATTTAAATGTGCATAAATCAATCCTTACTTAAGTGATATCAAAAGCAAAGACTAAACTAAGTAAAATTAAGTAAAGAGAGAGGAGAGGGGAATGGAATATATACACCTTAATAGGTATATGAAATAATGAATAAACCTAGTGATATCCTCTATGAGTGTATAGTGATCAATCAATGAATAGCTTAGATTGAGTTAATAAATTTCTCAATCCTCATGTGTAGGTTGATCAAGAACTCAATATAATTTTGACTCCATCATTTCCCATCCTTGCTTGGTGGATCATGACTTGTGAAATCTTTCATTGGACTAATGGTGTGTCCAAACCTCTCATGTAAGTGGCTTAATAACTAAAGTACAAATTGAATCCATCATTTACCACCCATTTTTAGTATATGCATATTAAAATAAAATTTTATGATGTAATTATAAATTTCTAATTTGGTATGTAATATCTATAGCCACTCAGGTACATTAGAAAGCTTTGGGCCACTCGATAATGCCAAACCACTACAGATGTCGATTAAGGCATGAAACTAGTGTGTAACCTATAATATGATGTTATATGTATATAAAATGGAGAATGACATGGAATTTATCATTCCATATAATCAACCAGTGTGCAAGTGATCATATGAAATTAATGTTTCATGCATATTCCCCTAAATCTGATATCTAAGCATATATATTCTAGACTGAGTTGTAATACTTTGTATTTGGGTAAGTAAACTAAATTGGAATGGTAATGATATGAATAATTCCCCTAATCTAATAAAATTGGTATGAATATGAGTTAAACTAATATGAATCTGAGCAAAATTGATAAATATGTAACTGAACCTATGCAAACATGTAAAATACCTACTATACTTTTTTGGCCAATCTGGGTTTTTCTAAAATTGAGACTATTAGAAAGTAGTTCCATGTCTTGGAAAATATCATCATTATTTTAAATGTAGTGCTAGTGTCCCAATTTAGGCACTAATTCCTTATGGTCTAATTTTTATACAACTGTGCTAGTATTTGTGTCACTATCCTCCCACTATGTTTACCTAAATCTGATTTCTATAATCTAACAATGTATGCTAAAAAAATGTATTATGAGTGTAATATAGGAGCCTAATATATGTGGAAAACCCTTGTGAATTCCCTTTATTTAAAGGGGAGTTATTTAACCTATGCAAGAACTATCCTTAAAATAAAAATATCTACAAAATGTGTGTTAGTCGAAGCATATATGATAGCTGTATAATAGTCCAATATAATGTGCATACATAACAACATAATGTAAGATAGTTTGATCATAAATATGTAATATATGATTTATTTCATGTATAAAATTCACAAGGGTGTTAAGATATATATAACAAACTATGAAACAAAAAATAAAAATAAAAATTGGGTAGCTACTTGGGGGGTAGGGCATGATGTCCATCATGACACCCAAGTAGGAAGGGGAGATGCATGAGGTCCCTCATGGAATATAAAACTAGAGTATGTAATAAATAAGAGGTAATTTCATATCCATGACACATACAAAAATGCATACATACAAAATATATGATGCATGTAAAGTAGGCCATGGGGCCATAATACAAGGGACATGGACACATGTCACTAAATATGAGAAAAAATACATACAAGGACATTTTAAAATGTCTACATATGAAATAAATAATCATGTTGGATTAGAGAAACATATAAGGACATGTTCAAATGTATGCATACACAATCAAGAGGGCACATATAAGGACATGGGCACATGTCTAAATAATACATACTAGGAAAAGAAGTGACATAAATAAAAAGAGCAATGGCATATTCAAATGCCCTTAAATATAAGAAGCATAGAGACACAATCAAGTCTAAACTATGAAATATAGAAATGAAATTATTTATAAATATGTAATACAATCTATGTAAGAGATAAGATGTACATATGTTGAGTTTAAATTAATAATAGCTAGTAAAAAAAATTAGTAATTATAGCATGACCAATATCAAGATATAACAATGCTAAAGTTATGATGTAGAGGTTAGAAAAAAGTAATTTTGTAATTGAGACTGTGTATAAGGTTCCCCCAAGTAGGTGAATGTATCAAATGAAGACCCTATGTATCAGTGTATATGCTTCTAATGGGTAGATAATATCAAATTTAGATCGATGTAGTTGACCAGAATCTTGTAGTAATATACAAGCACTTGACAAGAACAAGTAAAGCATGTATGTATGATAAAATTGGCCATACTAATATAGATATCATATGTAGTATTTGTCAAATATAATAAATGTAAACATAGTAATGTATACAATCTATAATTTTGTCTTTTCTAACTAAATATTTGAATGTTTTTCATTTTTATATATATTATATTATTTTTGTATTTTATAGGTATAATATATGTAAAAGTAACATAAATGAACTATGTCAAGGAGAAATATAGAATAAAATTATGTCTAAGTAAATATTGGAAATAAATGAGATAGTGTATAATCAAAGTGCAATGTCTCTATAGATCGAGGATAACATCCATGGGATGTGGATAATCAAATGGTGGATCTGGTAGGAGGTTATCCAATGTCAACTAATAGATCTATACAAACTCAAATAAGTCATCATCATCATGATCATCATACTATTTTTTATGTATCATTGGAGCCTTATGCTTTGTGTTAGTCTAGATTTTGTGTATCTAAATATCATGTTCCTCTACTATGTAAGATGCCTCCTATGTGATTCTAGGGTAAACCACATTAAACCATGGAGTATCTGTATGAAACTTGTGGTTCTCATATATGTCATCATATAAAATTTGAACATGTGTCCCTCATGATAAAATATCAAACATCTATATGATTAATCAACTATGTCATCCATCACTTGTAACCATGTACTACCAAGTGTAACCTATAGATGAGTGACCCTACTCATGATAAATAATAATGTGTTGGCCACATTAGGACCATATGTAACTCATAGGGAAATATTTCCAATGGAATATTGACAAAGTATGGTATGTTGTAGCTTATTTTCCTGAAAGCCTATGTGCTATAAAAATGACAAAGTGTAAGTATTAGAATCAGAATCCTCATATATGGCCACATGGGGGATGTATCTATTTACAACAAAAATTTAGATAATCAATGGATCATTTTATGATTATTTATGTCAATGATGACTCTTTCATGGTACCTATCTCTATTGAGGTGGAGGTTGTATAATATAAATAGTGCCCTAAACCTTAAATTTATTCAACTTATGTTGTAATGTTGATCATGTATCAGTATCATGTCCTTTAAGTATATGAAAATGACAAAAGGGTTGACCTTCTTGTGGTGATAATATATTAACAAATCTATGAGGAATTATGTGTAATACAATCAATATTCTATCAAGTAATATCTATAGAATTTGGTGTATTATATATTATGAACTCCCTGTCTGAATCTATATAATTGGGTTTATATGTATAGATGTATCCATATGTAATGAATGAATGGATGGATCTACCACTATTTATAACTAAGTAGGAGAGTCAATAGCTATAGGATTATTAACTAATGCTGATACCAATGTAGGAAGAAGTATAAGTGCCTTAGAATCATCTATGTACTCTCTTGGTCCCATTAGTTTGAAACTTAATCTACATAAATAGTCATCAATGTCAAGAGGTGTTGGACCAACCTCTATGGTGGCCTAATAATTGGTATCATAGTTATAGGTGTATACTTCTTTTGAGTTAACAAGTAATGGTAACTATGATGTGAGAATCACATCATCTACCCTAGGTGTGTACATTTTTACTATGGGAGGCTACTCATCCATCATAGGTGAAGGTAATTATGTTGTAAGAAGATTTAGAAGGGATATATGAATAGTATTACTAGACTCCCCAACATCATATGTATTAATTTATGTAATTAGAATATTTTGAGGTTGGGAATCTATGAGAACATTAGGTTTCCCATCTGAAGATGTACTCGAAGTAGTAGGCTTAGTGAGTCTACAATACTTGAATGGTTGATTATCTATTGGACAAGTGTATAAGTATTTGTTATGTTAAAAACTGATACATCTATGGAAAGTAGAGGGTGTGGCCTCCATATCATGTATCTATGGTCTCCCAAGTAATAATTTTTAGTGTAAATGATTAGTCATCACCTAAAAGTGTGAAAGTAAGGTTTTTGCCCCTACATTAATGTCTAATGTAATAGAACCCAATGTTTGTCTAAGAATGTCATCAAAACCTCTAATATTCTTATATGTCTTCTAAATGGATGCTACAACCCCCATAGCATGTAGAAAAGTGAGGTTTCATATGCTAAGTCCTAAACCAATATTAATTATAACTCATTTAATATTGGTGGTATTGATTTGTGCTTGAATGAAAAATAGTAAATTGTGAGCAATAACTAACTATGATAGAAATTCCTCATTGGAGAAAGATATAAGATCCTTAATGTCCTTATATTTTTCATGATAGATATGAAGTAATCTCAATTTGTGGCACAAGGAAAATAAGTGTGATTGAGTATTTGAAAAAGAATATTTTTGAAAATAGTTACCTTCTAAATTAATTCCTATATGGATATCTTAACCAGTGTATTTCTTAACTAATCCACAATATCAAATGCTCTTTATTGATCTCTAGGTCCCATTGTAGTATGTTATGGATGTGTAAGTATGGTGGGATTATGTTTTTCCTAAATAGGATAAGGAGTCACCCTATTATGTCTAGTAACAACTTAAATCATAGGATCTACTATTTGTTGAGGGTGAGTATTAGAGGTGGGATGGGAGAGAAGATAATTAGCTGGTCTAGGTGGAGGCAGAACAAAAGGATTCATCTTATCCCTCTATCATCGAGTAGTAACTAGAGGTAACCCAAAGTGATGCATGTTTTAATGATCCTCATAAGAATGGGACTCACAAGAGGGAGGACCAATGTGTAAAATAAGTTTAACTCTAACATGATCTATGAGAGTAATGACATACATGTGCATTTTTCTATTAATGGCTAGTATTAATCATGCTAAGTAAACCATATGAGTTTATGCCATAAAGCAAAAAGTGGCATTTGCCATTATAATCATGATGGTAGGATAAAAATTAAAAATTTAGTAGATGATATAAATATTAATGGAAAGCCTAATGGTGCACTAGGATTTTTAAATAATTTGCTCAAACTAAATTGGGTCCACTAAATGTTTTAGCCTTTTAAGACATAGTGAATGTAAATATTATGCTTTTTTTAAATTATACGTAGAGTAAATCAAGGTAATAATATTAAATAAATACAACCATTGATTTTTTACTAAATTGACGAGCTTTGACCTTTCTAAAAATAGTAATAAATAGTGAAATTAAGAACTTAGCTAGAAAATAGCTAAGATAAATGATCTAGGTGTTGGAAAATGAATTCAAAGCTAGTTTAAGTGTTGTAAATGGGATAAAAGTTTCATAACACCTCCTATAAAGTATCACCATGATTGGATAGTATTGAAATTATTGGAAATGTGGTAATAGTGTATTTATATTGGTTGTAGCATCCTCCATGTAACATTATCTTGAGATTTTGGGTGCACCTATGTCTGGATATCTAAGGTATGTTCTTACTTACATGAAGTCTAAAACCCTGTAATATATGATCCAACCTTAATCCTTCATATGGCTAAGGTGTGGGGTAGGTTGGACATCCTCAACACCTCATTGTGATGAGAGTTGCCATCATACAAATACTTTGAGGAGGCATCGAGCTTGATTTATTTCTCCCCACCTAATTTTTGGTTCAAATGCAAGTGAAGATAGTATAGTAGTGGCCTTGAGTTCCTTGAATGTGCTTGAGACTATAAATATGAGTAATATTATTACTATTATAGATGGTAGTATGCAAAATTAAGGCATAATAAGGATTGATAACCTTAATTATGCATAACTTGTTCTAATTTTAATTGTGTATTTTAAATATAATTTCCATCTAGTGGTTAAAGGGATAAAATTCATGTATTTATACTATTCTCATGCTTGTGTGGGTGCTAAAATAGGTCTAGGCTAACCTAGGAGGTTCTAGATTTGAAAATATAACCATTTGGGAAAAAGAGAGGGAAATGACATTAATGCCATTATTGAGACACTAGCACCATATGGCACTAGTTCTTTTATTATGGTGCTAGTGTCTAATTTAGAAAACACTAGGCATGAATTTCTATAATGAAATAATGAGGGTCTAAGATTGTTTTAGGGAGGACTAGGGATGCTTGTGGCCTACATAAAGGCTGGACAAGTGTGATACTAGGCTCTAAAATAAGTCTATAGATAATATATTGATAGGTAGTCTCAATTAGCACTATTAACACTCAAATTCCACTTTTAGATGATTATAATATCCATACTTTCTAGTAGTCATAGAGGAACAATTATAATTTGAGAAATAAGCATCCTACTACTAATTCCACAACTAAAACAATAGTGTTACTACTCCTCTAGATCTTAAGGCCAACAATAATATTCCTCCTCCAAAATTTAATGATTAGTTATAAAGTACATAATTATAGAGTAGAGGATGGTATAATATTATTAAATATATGAAGAATATCAAGGATAATATCAGTCTTCAAAAGCTAGCTCAGATCATTGAACAAAGAAAGTTGATACTCTAAACTTGGACTAGAATATCATCTACTAAGAAATTAAAAGCTACACATGAAAATGTGGTTGTTTACAAGTACATTCTCCAAGTACCATATTTTATGTTAACCATCATAATGTTTATAAATAACATGCATAATTATTTAGCTAACTCAAATGCCTCAGCCAATGTGATGTATATAACTATATGCAAAAAATTGAGTTTGAACCTAGATAATAAAAAAGGGTAGTCATATAGTTATGAAAGTATTTTATCCCATGTGTTGGAGATATAAAAAATGTGCACATATAGCTTGCATCTAAGCCATGTGCACAATAGTACATAGATATTATAGTCATTGAAATTCTAAAAGTTTATTTCTTGTTTTTGAGACATGATTGGTTAGAGACACTAAATGGGTACATGCCTACTAATTTCTCACATATGTGGCTACCTTGGAAAGTAGTAGTCAACTATATCTAAGTAGACTGAGAACCAAATATGAAACATCTAATCATAGAATACAACACCAAGAATGAGAAGGTTAATTTTGTAACCTCACATGGAGGTGTGTACATTTTCACCACCAAGAAATAACCTCATGAAAAATAATTTTAAGGTCCTTCTTAGTTATGTAATTTCCATTTTGATAGAGTAAGATCAAGGGAAGTTTTTACTATTGGCATAACCCTGATCAATCCAGATAGGAAGCAATATCTGGATGCATATAAGTTGCAATTTTGTTGCACTAATGATTGAGATAAGTATGAATCACTAATCTTAGGCTTGTATTTTTCACTGAAACATAATGTCAAGTAGTTGAAAATATTTGGTGATTTACAATTGGTCATTTATTAGACCAAAAACAAATATCAATACAAACTCACTGACTTGAAGAATTACAAGCATTGATTATGGGACTTGATAAAATACTTTGAAGCATTCAATTCAGGTCCATCCCAAGGGAAGAAAATTATATGGTAGATTCACTAGTAAATTTATCTACCAATAATGAACCACTTCAAGATTCTAAAATTTAAAAATTATGTGGAGTTTTTTCCTTGTCCTTTCATCCCAAATAATGTGGATAACTTCTAGGTATTTGAGGGTGATCATTAGAAATATTATACAATTTATAAATAGATCTACAAACTTTGAATACTATTAATAAATGAGAATGATATCAAACCCATGAGAATAGAATATCTTTAATAATATGGTGTCTTAAAATTTAAATATAATTGCATTCCTATGGATATGGTCTCCTCAAAGTGAATTTTTGACTAAGATCCACAAGCTCAAAAGCAAAAGTAACTTAAAGTGACTAAATATAATTTTCTCAAGAAGAGTTTATCCAATGACAAACATATAAATTATGTAAACATTATCTTGAGTTTCACTAAAAGTGAGATACAAAAGTTGATGGGGTTGATAACATAATATAAATATGTGATTGCCTAGACATATGAATATCTGAAGGTCTTCAACCCCATGGTCATAAAACATAACATCCAACTAAATATAGAGAATAAAACCTTAATGAAGAGATAGATAACATTAAATTCAATTATATAACCTCTCATCCAAATAGAAGTTCAAAAAATATTATATGCTAAGATTGTTTCTCCAATAATGCATTATACCTAGGTATCCAACTTAATGTCAGTTAAGAAGAAGAATGGATAAGTCAAGATCTATGTTAACTTTATAAATTTGAGTTGAGCATTAAAAAAGGATAACTATCATTTGAATTATCTATATAAGGTAATTTAAATTGTTAATGGATCTTATATGATTTCATTCTTGGATGGATTCTCAAGCTAAAATCAAGTGTTTGTAGAAGCATAAGATAAAATGAAGTCTGCCTTCATCACTAAGTGGGGAAATTTTGCATACAAAAAGATTAATTTTGGCCTAATAAATGTAATATAAACCTTATGTCAATCTATGGACTTTGTATTTTAGGGACTCATCATAAAATACATCATAATTTATATGGATGACTTAACAATGTTTTAAAAATATAGAGATGATCATGCATCCATATATAGATAATGTTTGGTAGATGTATAATATAAGAAATATCACTCAATATAAATAAGAGAATCTTTGGATTAATTGAAGGAAAATTTTCAATTCATGTCATTACTAAGGGTGGGATCTCCATTGACCTGGAATGAATCTAGGCTATTTCCAACCTGATACTTAATAATAGTAATAAAGAGTTGAAGTCTTTATTTGGTAAGATAAACTTTTTAAGGAAATTCATTTTTTAATTTTTATATAGTGTCAAGCCATTGAAGGCCATATTAAAGAAAGACACTAAAATAGAGTATAAAATAGAAGCCAAGAAAGATTTTCAAGACATCAAAACCACCATTACTCAAGTTCTTGTTCTACTTAGCCCATATTTCACTAAAGATTTATAACTTTATTAATTTGCCTCAAATCATAATATAGTTTTTGTACTCACATAAAATGTAGGTTATAATGAACATCTAATTGCCTTCATGAACATCAAATTGAAAGATGCAAAGTTTAAATACTCCATTATAGATATATAAATATATGCATTGATCGAAGATGTCAATAGTTTTAGGAATTATGTTTTGAGGAAAAATATGTATTCCATCATTCCTAACCTATTTATTAATCTCACACTTGGATATAATGAATTGGAAGAAAGAATATGCAAATGGATGGAAAAATTACAAATGTTTGATCTTGAAATTACACTAGCCAAGATGGTTAGAGGATGAGGAATCATCCATATCATGACTTAGACCAATCCATGCATTTATATTGAATAAATAAATGAGAATTAGGTAGTTGGTTGTGAATGAAATGGTTGAATCATCCACTATTTACTCATAGGTACATGTCACCCTGAGCTAAATAGAGAGAAAATATGAGTCCTTAGGCTCAAATCAACCCATTATATGATAAAGAAAGTATTCATGTACTAGAATAACTATAGGGCATACATATGAGGTGTGTTTAAAAATAATTTATGGACATTGTATACAATCTACATAATAATATAGGTAGTGGAAATCAATTCAATAACCAATAACATTTTAAGTATGAGATACTACTAGACTATGATTTTGAAAGATGCCCATAAACATGTTATGACTTGTCATGAGTTCTAGGTGTTTGTAAAAATAGAGGTGAATGATACCATACCTCTAAAAATATTCATTTAAGTACACCCTTTTGTTAAATGGGTTTTTGACTTCATTTGGGTGATAAACACAAACCTTTTAGTATGCCACACTATTTCTCTAATAGCTATTGATTAATTTATGAGGTGGATAGAAGTTTTGACTAATATTAATTCTATAGCACTAGATGATATCAAATTTTTATAAGAGACTTCAAATTTTTTCACTCTAATTTATTTAGTTTGTGATAATGGTTTAGACTTCCAATCTGTTGAATTTGTGAGTGGGTCAATAAAAACCAAATCACCATTAAGTTCTATTCAAATTATTATCCATAATATAATGGATTCCATCAATTTGAGACAAGATAAACCAAAAGAATGACATCTACTATTAAAGTATGCACTATGGGTAGATATAAAAAGACACAATCAAGCCCTCAAGGATTTACCTATTTTTCTAGTGTATGGATAGTATCCAATTTTCCCCATCACTCTTAAAATCCAAATGTATAAATTCACATAATAATATATGGTGGAAGATGAAAAAATCTATTTTATACTAATTGATATAGTCTAGATGGAATATTCATAAACTTAAGCCCTATATAACTTCAATAAACACTAAGACATTATCAAAACAAAATTTGACTAGAGGTCTAGAATTAAGGCTTTCATATTTTAGACCAAGTTATTTTATGGGATAAATCACATGATAAAAATGGACAACATGATAAGTCCACTCCTTTATGGATTCTCCCATATCAAATATCTAAAATTAAAGGTAATAATGCCTTTCATTTAAATGACCTCCAAGATAAAGACCTTGCATTTCCAATCAATGGATAGTTTTTGAAACATTATTTAATGGATACTCTAATAGGAGACATTTTTAAATGACCATAAGTGAAGATGTAGATGTAGGATTAAAATATATTTATTACTTTTGAGGTTAATCTTTCTTATTTCCCTAGATTAGTGTTTCCTAATTTCTACATTTTTCTTTAGGTAGATTAGTAGTTATGCTTTATAGATTAGTTTTTATCAAAATTGAAGAATAGAATAGTGGATTTTCTATACTATAATTACAAAATATTGATAAAAAATAAGGGGAGATTATAAAACTTAAGAATAGACTAGTGGATTTTCTATGCTATAATTACAAAATATTTTTCAAAAATAAGGGGAGAAGGATTAATTTTATAGGGATTAGTTTACTCGTTCTTTTCTTCTTAGAGCTGACATTTTATTATGATGCATTAGCAAAATTCTAGGTTCTGAAATACTTAGGATTATTTCCCCATTGATTCATCATTTTTTGTACATCAACACACACCCACTGAATTTTTACTTAATTTAAATAAGGACCCACTATTTTTTGAATTTCCTTATTTAAGGTGTTATAAACCTCAGATATCATTGATATTGGTTTTAATGTGCAAAAGGCTATGGTTATCTTTAAATGTCTAATTTGCAAAATTTTAAATTATGTAAAACAAAGCTTGGGAATCAATTACAATTCATTTCACAACTTGAAATTTCATAATTTCTATTATAAATTGAATTTATGGTTTTTATACCAATAGAGTTAATATATCACATCCTAGTGTTTCTTTGATTTTCATATGTTCCCAGGACTATCTTTAAAGACTTAAATATTATCTACATTTAGGCCCCACTTTCATTATATTCCATAAATTTTCAGAGCTCTAAGATTGAAAAAATTGGTAAGATCACATTACTTAGAGCCCTTTGGCCCTCAAAAAATATCCTAAGTATTTCAAAATTTTGGGATAGATGGCACATTCATGTTACTTAGAATGCACCATAATTTAACAAAAATATCAAACCTTATCGATAATAAAGTTATTATAGGTTATCTATGGGGCAAGACCATGTTAACTAGAATATAATTTTACTTCATAAAAAAACTAAATCCTCCATGTTTTTGGGGCCTTATACCAAGTCACATGGCATAATTCCATTAACCTAGAACCCAAAAAGTGAAAGTAAATACTAATGGCCCTATGACCCTATAGTATAATTTCCTTGAGGTTTTGATATTTTAGGGTTTGATAATTGGCATAATTACATTAAATTAGAGATTAAAATGGGAAATATCAAGTAAATGGCACTGTGGCTTTGTGATACTAAGTCTCTGAGTCCTTATAGCACTAATAGCAATCCATGCATCAATATCAAAATACTCAGAGCATTCCTAGAGGATGTACATAGTTTATATTTAAAATATTCATGGCCCCTATTCTTTAAATTATTGTAACCCCAAGACCACTCCACATGGATTAATTCTATTAACTCATAGCCCTATAGCATATAAAACAAGATCATAATTTTGAAGACCATGGGTGAATAAAGAATAGACAAGTTTCATGATTAAAGAGATGCATAACCAATTACACATAAATAATTTAAATATATAATAAAAATTATAGTGCATGAAATATTGACACATGTATTAAATGGGATAACAAAACATACATGAATCGATGAAAAGTCACCAGTTGGAGAAAAAACCTACAAAAGCTTATTGATAAATTTAAATCCAAATGGGAAAATAATAAAAAGGTTGTTATTCACATTTATGTCACATGAATTATGCATTCCAAGTGTAGGATTTGGCAATTTATGTGAAATCTAAAAAAATATAAGTCGCTTCATTAATCGAGCATTGCAATCCTGAGTTATCAAGTAACCAAAAGCCCTAGCAATTTTCAAAAAAAATGAAGGAATATTAATATATCTTACAAAGTAATAAAAATTACAAGATTAATAAAATGGCATCCCTAACACCACCACACATATTTTCTCCTTTCACATACTCCATTTATAGAAACACCAAATACATTGACATTGTATTTGATAAAAGTGCCACAGATTTTAATTTTCTATATTATTTGATCATATAGATCGAATTAGAGTCAATAGCATCATTATTTTCACAAGATCATTTATCATAGGAGGATAAACTATACAATAATGATTTGTTTCCAATCAAAACCATGGAGCTCCATTAAGTGACAATGAATCATGATTTGTTCTTCAATGGCACTTTTTATAAGGACTATCTACATCTTAGAAAAGAAAAAATACAATTTCATATGTTTCTGGATGGGCATTTTAAAGGTAGATTAGGATTCTATGGTCTAAGGTTTCTTATAATCAAGTCTCAAATAATGTGTCTTGAGCACAATATTATAGAGTGAAAATTAAAATAGTGGTTATTTAAGGACTAGAGTTTAAACCCCAAGGGAGGTATTTCCTCTAACAATATCATAAAATTGAAGATTGGTATTATAATATCCATGAAATTTATTAATCAATTGTATGTTTTTTAAAAAATTACTTATGTATATGTGGAATGTGTCTCATTACTAGACATTCTCCAAAATTCTAAAAAAATTATTTCCCTAGGAGAGATTAACAGTGTCATATTAAAGGCACAAATGTTTAAACATGAATAAGGGCTAGCTAAAAATAATTTTATATGATGTCATATCTATTAGATTTAGAGTTTGGGATGGTCCATAGATCCCATGGAGAACTATGCCATCTATCTATAGAATATGTAGATAATAGGATCTATGAGGATTATTCTTTCCCATTTGTTTATAGATTTAGGAATGAGATTATAATAATTAGTGAGTAAATTAATCCTCAAGTCTAACAATCTATTCATGAAACTTATGTGCCTAAAATATTTGATAATTTGAGAATAATCATGGAAAAAATGTATTATTATTTGTATTATCTATAATGTACCATAATTAGAATTGCATGAATAAGGGCACCCCCTCTATTTTTACCACACCAAGTTCTAGACAAGGTGGTTAAACAAGAGATTACCCCCCAGTTATAACATAGGATATATGAGGATCTAGGATTCAAACATCAAGCTTATTACTATAAGAACACTTTAAGCATCAATAAACTTAGGTTTGTGATAAGGGCTCATTTCAATTAGGTGGGCAAGGTAAGATCCCATTACAATTTAAAAGTAGCCTAATTCAGGGAATGGGACCCCAAAGGAAAAATTAGAAACTATATTCAACTCTTCAAGGATAATAATGGGTTAACCATTAGATATGTCCACCATGAGTATGAATATGATGTTATTTTTTTAATACATCATATGATTTTAAAGTTTTGACCTACATGAGTGACAAACAGATGTCAATTATTGTTACCTTGGCCATTCAATATAAACCATAAATTACCAAAGATCAAGAAAATGAGATGGTAAGGTAGGTAGAACAAGCTTAGAGTCATTAGTGGCCTCTAACACAACCATGGGACCCAACATAATAAGACCAAGCTCCCTCTCCTACATAAGAAGAGGCCAATCTACTAGAGGAAGATCCTAATAGTCAAAGGGAGGAGAACCTCTAGATTAGAAAGGAAATTCTCAAAGTTCTTCCTAGTCCACATCTTCTCTCCACCCATTTAGCTTCTACTATTATAGGCATAACCACTATAATTTATAGGAATGTACCTCCTCAAGATAAATAAATGATCACATTTTATTTTCCACCTTGCCCTCCACTTACAACATCTACACAGGTAAGTATAATAGAGTTTTTGTAATCTTCCTTCTCATCCCTTACATCTACTTCTACATCCCCTAAATAACCTCAACAAGGTCTATATTCATCCATCACCACCAATGATGAAATATTTCCTCAAGTAATTCCTACTATACATGTTCCTTCTCTATCTATTATTCCCCCCATCACCATTATTCCACTTTCCATTCCTTCACCACCACCTATAGTGGTAGTCCATACTACCATATTTCCTTCACTAGTTTCACCTTCTCCCTCACCTCTTAAACCTATCATATTAACATATCAAATTAAATCTAAATTCCTCCTTACCTCCTTCAAAGTGCAATAGCTAGAGGAAATAACATTATTAGTTCTTTTTATTCCAAGAGGATCCCTTGATTGAAAAGCAAAGGAAGAATAACATGGACATGTAATATCACAAATGGATTAAACTAAAAATTAAGAAGAAGGTAATATATAAATAATGAAGGGACCTGAGCAAAGGTTAAGTAAGGAATCATCCAAATATGAAACAAAAGAGGAGGCACAACTAGAAAAGGCTAAAACAATGAGCATGGGAAGCTTACAATAAGAAGAAAATCCAACTAGAGCCCTATACTAGCATATCCTCACTAAAGAACAAATATAATGTATCAATAAGTTTATTATTTTACTTCTATTAATTTTTTAGATATTCAAGCCATTAATTTGCTGCCTTTCATTTCAAAACCACCATTTTATAGTTCAATTGATTCTTTTATTCTTTGAACATCAACCCAAATAATGGCTTCAAATAAGAGAATCTATTTTGAAATTTTGGTTTTACTTTCCCTTTTTGATCCACAAGGGTCACCAATCCCCCCAAAATTATTTTGCCCAAACTCCCCTTTTCTTTATGGATAAATGGGGACCCACCTTTTTTTATATTATGGTCTTAATTTTCAGCCCCTTTGATATGTGTTTATATGAATTATGGAAAAAAGGCTGATTGGTATTGTGTTTTCATAGGCTTTACTCATTTATTCTATCAAGTTCATTCTATTGGGTCTATGTTTATCAATCTTATTATATCAAACTTATGTTTTATCTAGTCTCATTGATAGGGTATTTGTTTTGGGACCTATTATTTTTATAACTTGTTCTTCTAGGACTTGTGCAGTTTATCTATTTGGGTTTTATGTTTTGAGTGTTTTGTCCATTGCCTTTTTCCACTAATTCTTTATGGAATTTTCTCACAAACTTACTCAGTCATGGAAATTGTTGTAGATATTTTGTCCAAAATAATTCCCCCAAATTAATTGGGTTTGTAGAGATTTTATCTGAAATAAATCCTACAGCATATTTCCTTTAGCCCACTGGACCTACCTTCAAACCTTTCATAAAAATCTTTCCAATACAATTTTGTCAAAATAATGACCCCAAGGACACATACACTTCAGGATTTGTGTAATATACCCTTTAGGACTTTGTCCTAACCCCTTTGCTATATTGTACCTACCCTTCAAGACTTTTGTCTTGGGCCCTTTTCCCTCCAGAACTTACTCTTCAAGATAATTATCATGGTAATTTTTCCCTACATACTTTCACTTTGGCCTTTATGAATATCCCTTCAGCATTTATGAAGTAGATCCTTTGATACTTTTGTCATGTATTAAATTCCCTATGAAGTAGACCCTTCAAATTTTTTCTCAACAAAAATAACCCTTTGGTACTTTTGGAAGTAACCCTTTGTGATAATTGCTTCAAAACTTTTATTCAATGAAATAGGTCTTTACGGAAATTTATGTGGACATTTTCTCTAAAATAATTCCCCTGACAAAATTAGTTTATAGACATTTTACTGAAACATCTTTTCCTAATGAATACCTTACTACTGAGAACAATATTGGCCCTATTATACTTAGCTAAATAAAAGGTGAAAATACTTCCCACTAATAGTATAAGACCCTTGCAAACTCGAACTAAATTTTTTTGAATTATACAATAATTATGAGCAAAGTGAACATTGGTAATTTATGTTACACAAATTGATATTTAATGTAAAATTATATATATTCAATTCACAACCATCGAAGCCTTCGTTCTTTCTAACAAGCTTACATTAAAAGTCTCATGTTATCATGTTCATAAAAGAGACCTAGATACTCCCTACAAAGAGAATTGAGATTAAATAATGATCAAGATAAATCACAATTGATAATATATCATACATAATACCTAAAATGAAACTATAAGTAGCATAGAGTGTATACAGTAATGGCATATTCATCCAAGACATTTAGGAGAGAAAATCCACCATCACCATACTCAATCAAAATTTTTATAGAGTTCATGCATATAGTGTTTGATGCTACCATATTCAAAAATAGATACACCAACTATTCAAAATTATAAGACATAGTTGACTCTATGGATGTGTTTTTAGAGGAGGATGAGATGACACTTATTGATAGGCTATTTATCCAAGTATTATTGGCTTTCAAACTCCAAATGTTACATTTTGTTGCTACCAAGCCAAAGGTGATGCCATGCATTTACCTCTTATGGGATATATTTTTCTTGGGTAGGATATCACAGGATTATTTCCTTCATTACTCTAGAAAGAACATAGTTATCAAGTGCATTTTGGGGGATGAATTCCAAAGATACCTATCTTTGAAAATACCCAATACACACTTCAAAAATCATACATTGCATCAATTCAATGTAGAGATCTCAATGGAAAATTCAATCTCTTCATGGTTACTCCCACACTAGACCATCACATGAAAAGAGAAGAAGCCAAAGGGAGACATTTCTATTAACAAGTTTAGAATGGGGATATACATTGGCATGGATCTCTTGAACTGACTTTATGGTATGCCAATTATTTATTTTGTTAATCTAGACTAGGTGTAACTATTATACATGATGCTCACCCATGATGTTGTGTATGCCATAGGAGAGATAATAACTTTCAGTTGACAGAGAAGATAAATCACAAGGACAAGCATCTCATGCCTTTAATAAATTTATATATGATTTCCTATTTTCTATATGTCATTATGGGAACTTTGTATAGAGACCTCTGAGAATTATGGACTCTAGCTATAGACTATCAAAAGTAGAATTTGTGGCAATTAACAATTTATGCATATATATGCATACACCAAAAATATGGTCATAATAGTAGAGGATGTATATCCATAGGTTTGGCAAGCTATTCATGGCTTACCCATGCCCAAAACTAGACCAAATATTGTAAAGAACTTGGATGGTGTTACCTTTTGAGTCAACCTTATTCAATTTTTTGTGAATTTTGCCATATAATAAGTTCACCCTCTTATCACCTTTTGTGTGTAAACTCGTAATATAATTGAACCTTTGAACTTGAACCTTTTTTAGAGTTTAAGAGTTTAATAAGTTTAATGGTTCAATAGGTTTAATGGTTCAAAGTTTTTCAAAGTGAACTATTTGTCCCTTAGTGTATTTCAATTATGATTTTGAACCTTTTATTTAAACTTGAACCCTTTTTTAGAGTTCACCAGTTTAACAGTTCAAAAGTTCAATATTCGATGTTTTGTAAAGAGTCATGTTCACTCAATTCCCTTGTATAAATTAATGCATCATTGAACCTATCATTTAAACTTATCACTTGAACCTATCACTTGAACCTACATAGTGGAGTTTAAAAGTTCAATGGTTCAATGTCTCCAAGTTCAAAGTTTCTAGAAAGATCATGTGATTATTGGTTGGTCTGTGTAGTTCATCTCATATCATTGAACCCTAAAATTAAACCACATTTTCAAAATTTCAATGGTTCAATGGCTCAATGACTATACTCTCATCTCTCCTCGAGGCTTTCTCTAAGTTAAAATTAGTGGGAGATTTAGAGAAGAATATATCCAAAATGCATTATAAAGAAAAAAACTTGAATTTTCATGAGGTTATAGATAATCATTACTCATCAAAATCACACATAAAAAAATGCTTGGCATTAATGCATATGTTAGAATGCATGTCTTATCAAGCATATTTAGCACGTATTATTTTAGTTTAATCATTTGATCTAGTTAATATATGTATCAAGAGAGAACGATTCTAATTTAGCAAATGAGCATACTGGGTGATACAAAGAAGAACAACATAGGTGGTATAAGATATTTGATTTCTCGAATTCACAGTGATTTTAGACAAATTTAAAGGTGAGTTTTACTCTTACTATAAGTTTTTTCCTTTACTTGGTTGGGAAAAAGGATCCTTTTTATTTTATGGCAATATTTAAAGAGTTCAAAACTTTTTATTTTTTCCTCCAACCTATGGCCATGAAACCTACATGTCTCAATTATGAGCATGGTCCTAAGCTCATATGTTCTCCTCCAAAAATTGGGGACACCCCTCTAGTCCAATATGATTTGGAAGGTTTTAAGGAAAGGGCTAGAAATCTTGTGTCAAATCCTATGATGCAAAAATTTGTATAAAGTGGTTTGGTTGAAGCTGCATCCCTTCCCATCACTGTCTAATGCCCTAAATTAGTCCTTGAATGTATGAATAGATATGAACCTTAAAATAGGTGCATCAAGATTATAGATGGCAATGTTTTATTGCATATAAATAGACAAATCCTAATGTCTATAATGAGAATTACTCCCAAGGAACCATACTCTGACCTCAATATTTCTTCTTTCTATAGTTACTTTTCATTAGAGAAAGTAATTTACAAGAGCGTGATTACTAGGAATTAGCTTTTGAAATTACAAAATGGAGGTTTAAGACTGCCTAGACCATTAACAAGAAATCATATGATTCCAGAAGTATAAGATATTATAGTATTACTACACAAACTAAAAGGCAATGCCCATGCATATTATTGGGAATACTATATGTACTTCTTCATATAGGTGATCCTCTAAGGAGAATAGTATTTGGATTGGGCAGAAATTGTAGCTAAAAGTTTGCATCAGGGTATAAGTAATTGTTTGGGAAATAAAGAGTTTTATATGTCTTCATACCTCTTCTATTGCTTGGCATCTACAAGACACTGGGTAGGATTACCACATGCACCCTTGGCTGAAGATAGTATAATTTATGAATATTACTCATAATTACACATGCATAATTGTTATAAGGATTACAGGAGAGTTAATGATGTTTTTACTGGGAGGATGAATTTTGAATTTTCAAACAACATCAATAAAAGGTTGTCTAATGAAGCTATACAATTAATCAACATTTATGGTAGTTTCTTCACTCAATTTTCCAAGTTCACTTATATTAGAGTTGGGGGTTTTGACAGTGAACCAAGAAGGTTACCTAAGTATATTTTTGAATGATTTTTGTTAATAGAAGTTTGCAGACAATTAGCACATGTAGATGGAAATTCTCAATGAAAAAGAAGTCTGGTATATATTTTCTTATTGAAATTGGGTGTTACTCATGCAAATCAACTTTGGATGCTTTAAATTTAGAATTGGATCTTAAGAAATTCAATTTTCAATACTTCATAGCCAGATCATAATTTGATAGCAAAGGTTTTGCTAGAGATAACTTTGATCTTGGAACAGGGTTGTCACATATTCCTCAATTAGAGGATTATTGGGAGGATAGTTAGATGAATTTGAAGGCATAAAAAGACTATGGTCTAGGTTCTCCTTAGGGAAAATTATTACCCTTAATTTGAATATGGATATCTCTATAATTTTTGATAATGATGAATAGGTGACTGATCAACAATTTGAAAAGATAGAACAATCACCTATTCTATAAATTGACTGGGAGAAAAAGGAAGAAGATAGAATTGAGGTTAAGACCCTCCTAGTGATAATAAGGACTGAGAAATGGTTAAGAGAGTAGAAACTCAGGGGAGCTCAAAACATAGCTTCCCAGTAATATACATCAATAATTGAATCCCCATTTCCAATAAGCTCCTCTAATTGACTTATTGTTATTTGTGATGTAGGTACTTCCATAGCAAAAACTAGAAGGGATCCTATCATCAAAAAATCTGAAAAGGCCTTTGTAACTACTCTGCCTCCTCATGCAACCAGATCAAGGACCCAAAGCAAGAGAAAGAATTAGATTTTTGAAAAGGCAATTGTAGATTTGAATTCTAAAGAAGATTTAGGAGAAGCCAAAGGTGATGAAGAATCTAGTTTACCAATGATAGAAGAGGTTAGTGCATATCAATAAATAGTGATTCCTTTTGATTTTATCAAACTAATGATTATTTTAAAAGTACATTTTGATCAACCAAATCATGATAAAGATGCCTCATCCTCTGAACCCAAGTGGTTGGAAATCTCAATTAGCAACAAAAGGAAGGTAGTTTCATTTTCTTTTCCCTTAGAGGATATGGTAAGTGTTTAGGGAAAGCCCCTAAATCCAAAAATTTAAAAATAGCATCTAGGGTAGACGTCGACCCTAACACAGGGAATTGGAATGCATAAAAATTTAGTCCAAGAACTAATGAAGAAGTTGAAGATCCTACAGTTCAAGATTTGACAATTGAAAAGGTGGATCTTGGGACTGCATCACGTGCCATAGATGTACATCACCTTGAAGTGTCTACCAAAAGGATAGTCAATATAACCTAGAAGGATGAAATAGATAAAAGATAATTAAATTATATTGTGTGGTCAATGGCAGAGTACATTGACACCATTCATAGTCTAGATCCATAATTGATCACCCAACTGCACCTATCTTTTGATCTAAAATCACCTGTCAATCAAAGGATTTTGGACTAGATACATAGACTTAAAATGGTTACCTAGGTATTTGATAATTGGTTGGATAGCATCATTTAGAAAGGTAAAAAATTCATCTATAAAGTGATTAATTTATATGATTTAACCATAATTACTATTGAATATTTAAAGACTCAAAATGATTTTTAGATAAAATATGAAGGAAAAGGGATGAGCGTGATGAACTAGATTGATGAAGCTTAAAAGTATGGAATAACAAAGTTTTTGTCAGAAAATAACTTGAAAATTCTGGATGAAGATGTATTATATGTAAGTAGGAAAATATTGAATGGAGAAATTTAGTATCTTGACAAGGACAAATGGAAATCACAAAAATGATCAAGGAAATAACTAAATTCATTTAGTCATTACAACATGATATACATATTATTGATATCAAATACATAAAAGATGATGGAAAACTAGAAAAAGATATCAATATTGTGATTCAATCCTTTAGGAAAAAGATCAACATCATTAAATAAAGTGACAAGTTATCAACTAAAGATTTTTCTCAGATTTCAAAGGTAGATTCACTTCTTTGTTGCTACATCAACACTCTCCCAGAACATACAGAAAAGATGGGGAAATTTTGGAGGGAAGAAAACATCTAGAAAGTAAGGATAAAACACATCAACATTCCTAATCTTACAAAAAAAATTAGGAATTTGTTACGACATTTCAAGAGTGGAAAGCTCAACGTGTCTACCCAACTGAATAGAGTAAATCTAGAGATCTTAGTCCGTCACTTCATTAATGATTTTACTTACATAGATTCTTCTATTAATTTATTAAGTTTATTTTCTATTCGAAACTTTATCTTTAAGTAAATTTGTTAAAAAAAACTAAATCCTGTATGTGTCAAAGTTACTTTAACTCTGGTTTAGTTTGACAAATGGATTAGTTATGGAAACTATATATATATATATATATATATATATATATATTTGATTGTAAAAGAGAAGATATAGAAATAGAGAAGATAAAAAACAAAAGGAATTAGAAATTTTTAGAACTGGAACATTGTTGTTGACAATATATGTAATGTTTATCTGAAACATTTTTCATCTATGAATGAAAAGGAGAATTAATTATTACATACTTAAATCTATGTGTTTGAGTATTTGAGATTGGGTTTTCTATGTGAAATCTTCTTTCATATAGTGATTAATCTTTCATTATACAATTCATTATATGTGTTTTATCCTTTATTGGTTTAGCAATATATATG
The DNA here is from genome assembly GCA_037957365.1 of Torreya grandis. Classification (NCBI taxonomy): domain Eukaryota; kingdom Viridiplantae; phylum Streptophyta; class Pinopsida; order Cupressales; family Taxaceae; genus Torreya; species Torreya grandis. Next base: position 1,270,374 of record JARHVA010000844.1, read on the forward strand.
TTTATCCATTTAAATCGATATTGAAGATAGAATCTGTGTATTCTATTACCCATTACTATTTTAAAATATCGCATTCATAACATGATGATGTGTCAATGTTAGTTTACCTTTAAAACACTTTTTGGTTCAAAGTGTATCTGAATATTTCAATTCATTGGAAATCTTAGTTTTACCTTAATTCAGAGGGGAACTAGTCTTAACAGTTCACCCATTTGTTGTTTAACTTATTTTTTCTTAAAAGAAGAAAGGTATGGAGTCAAAATAAAACATTTTTAGATAAGGACAAATATGTTAACCAATAGTTGGTAAAGGGGATTACTTCCTCTATCCAAAATTTATAATCATAATGATTTAGGGGAATAAGGGTAATCTTATGTGTCTCCCAAAATACATCCTAGACAAGTTAGCATAGAAATAAATCACTTTCCAATCATGTTGGAGTGTCAAAGAGGACCTATCTGGGTAGAAGAAAGACTTGTACTTTGGTCACCATATAAAAATTGGGAGAATGGTGTATACTATGAGGTAACATTCTGGAGAAGATTGAGTCAAGCAAAGGAGATATCATTTCCCCATACTTCCACATAAATTCTAGGATCTACATGGACTTATTTATAATCATCTATAGGGGCTTAATATCCCTTATAGACATTAGCCCTATTCATATGAGAATGAATATGTTTTAGATAGGGAAAGATTTGTTGGACTAAAAGAATACCATTTGAGAATGATCCAAGAGGACCCCATAATTACTATAAGAGAACTAGATGGCAAGAAGGCTCTATACAAGGGATGGAAGCATAATGAGTTTTGGAGAGGATGGTCTAAGGAGCAATCTAAGGATTAGGTGGTTCCCTCATATTAAGCTCCCCCTTTGAGATTAAAGGATATCAAGAAATAACTAGGGTGCTTGAATTTAGTTCTAGTAGGGGAGCACACATAGGGGACCCCATAAGTTTAGATTTTGATGAGGAGAAAACACAAGAACATCACACTATAAGTGCCATTCAAGTGACTACTACTATGCCTCAGGTTTAGATTGTTACATCTATTAAGATAATAATATAAGAGGTGGAAACATCTACCTAGCAAGGCTTCCCCACATAGTTGAATACCCCTTTGGTTTACATAAAGAAGATAAGGACTCCAATAAGTAGTCCTATAGTGGAATCATCGTAAGGCTTACCTACTACACCTCCATTCTTATAACTATCACAAGGAGAGGTGATAATTAAGGATATTTAAAATCTGATGAAGAGGTAGAGATAGAAATAGTTAAGGCCATGAGCCTTTAAGTAGAGACTACAATGCTCATTTCCTCTAGTCTTCAACCCTTTATAAGTGATCTTTTATCTTTTGTGCCAATTTTTAGATGTGTTTCCATTTATTCTATGTTGAGGACACCCCAGGTGGAAGTGCCTACTTCCACCTCCATGGATCCCTTCACCACCACTAGCATTGATCCACTCTCCACTTCCATCCCACTCACCATGCTAACCTCTTATTTCCCTTCTAGAACTTCCACTATCAGAGCCTTAAAAAAGAATAAGATGTCTAGGAAGGTATAGACTACATTGTCCACTCCACAACTCCATGTCTAGTCTACCCAGATCACCCTTCCAATGCCATCACCACCTTCATAGAATAAACTATTGTGACAAGTTCTTGTAGGGGAAGGAAGGCCAAATCCTAATTGATCATAGTCCATCCACTCCCTTAATTGGAGGAGTGGATTGGTCCAATATTATATGGCCTTCCCTACTTGATGTACTTGTTAAAGTATAAAACAAATAGCCAAAATTAGAAGATGTTGAGGTAAAATTTGGTGTTATAACCTCAAATGCTTCATAGTTGGGCATTCCTCCATGGGCCATGGAGTTGAGAAGCAAGGCTTCATTTATGACTAGCTTCATGATCACTAATATTCCCTCTATCTCCACTCTATTTGACCCCCGATATGGTAATATATATAGGATAAATAAGAGGAAGGTAGAGGATGATATAGGTAGAGAGATAATTCTTAAATAAAGACAAAGTATTCTCCCTCACTAAGATGTAGAATAGGCAATCAAGATAGTCTCCTTATGTCAAGAATATTTCATACCTAGCCCAATCACATAAGGATGTTGTAGTATCCATCCATGAAGGCATGGAGATGGTTTGACAAGAGTTAGAGGCCTAGGTGGAATAGTTGAAGGAGCAAGAAAAGACCAAATATATCCATACAGGTATAGAAGTAGAGGTTTATGAAGCTAATTCCAAATGTCAAAACTCCTTGGGGCATTAGATTTTATGAGGGACAAATTGGCCACTCATGTAAATAATGCCAACCAATTATATAATTCCTTGAAATATGACAATTCTAAGTTAAATATGTTAGTTTCATACACATGTAACTTGTATATAATCATCTAGACTTAATGACAACATAAGAGGCAGCTAATGCCTTGAACTTAGTTATGGTAAGGTAGAAATAAGCAAAGAAGTTTCTAAAATTAGTAAGGGGCTTAAACCCCAAATATCAGGCACATGAGGCCCAAATCATCCAAATTTTCCATGATTTAAAGTTATCAAAAGTAAAGGATGCCATAGGCAAATTAATCAGTACGATCAATTTTGATAAACTCATTCAAAAAGTGGTGGATGACTTCAACTAGGGTTTGTAAGGCTTAGCACTAGAAGAGATATAGTTTGAGTTGAGTATAACCAAAAATAAAGTTATGGAGGTGGATATTTTCAAGAGTAAATTCTAGACGACCAAAGATGAGCATGCAAGACTCCTTGGTCAACTTAAAAGGACACATCAACCATCTTGCTAAACTTGAACATTATACAATAGTAGCATAATGTGGCATATAAATTATATCAAGAGAATGAGGCAAAAAAAATCATGCTTTTGATGATGTGTTGACATGTTTAACTTCAACTACTACCACTACAATTACTACACTGATTAAATTACATGCAGTGTTTCACATGATGCAACCTTGATACTCTAATATTTGTTACATGTACAATTTTGTAATGATACATATTTTCCTTGTAGTATGAACTTTTTATTAAAAAATGAATTTATATTTTGTACACTTTCACACATTACATGGCTTTGAAAAGGTCAACTTATTAAATTGATAACTATAATATTTCTCTTATACAATTTTGACTACATTTAGAACTCATGTTCTAACTACCACATGTAAACACTTTCGATGAACTTGGAAGATGAGATGACCCCTTCCCCAAGACTATCTAAAGAGTTGTAATCCAAATTGTACTTTTTTAGATAATTTTAAATATAGGAGAAACATTAATTTTGATCATTATCGAATGTGTTTGTGTATTTTCTTCCCAATTTATGTGTAATTAGTTGTTACTTTCTTTGGTTGTATGTTATAATAATCTCTAGTGTGCAATAAATGCAAATGGATTTTTGATTATTTTGATTGATGTACTCATCCATAGATATGCTATATCTATTTTAATATTGGTTAATTACATTAATTAATATGATTAAGTTGATTTATTCATAATTTTGATTATGCATGAGTGTTTTCTTGGATGTAGTTTTTTTTTTGTGTGTAAAAGATGCCTTAAATACTTCACTAGCCTAAGCCATAATCTCCTAATTAAGAGTGTGAAATAGCTAACCCAAATTGAGAATTCTTTGTCTAAGGCTTATTAATTTCTTGAATCACTATATCCTTAGACTTCTTATCCATGTCTGACTATGTGTGTGAAATTGATGCTAGCAGTAGCCATAGGTTATGACAATACTTGTCCTTTTAGAAACCAACCAAGGGAGTAGTTATTAAAAAACATAGAGATTTGTTTTTTTCCTTACCCTTCCCTATTTTTTGAGTTTAGTTTGAGACCTACCCACTTTTAGTTATAATCCAACTTTCCATCTAACTCACATCAAGATTCACTAACTTTTAAGAACTGCACCTCTATCCAAAAAACCTTGTCAACAACCTACATGCCCTACCAACTATTCCATCAATAGGTTTTAAAAACATGCATACTTGTAAATCATGCCCTATAGTGGGGTTTACCACCATTAATATCCTAAAATGTTATAGGCTACCTCATTCCGCTATGGTTTTCATTAAACCTAAATCACCAATTTCACTAGCACTAGAAAGAGGGCCACAACCCCAATAAAAATGGTTATTATTATGTAGAGTTGTAGTGGAATTACCAAAGAGAGTGACTAGATGTAATTCCCATTTTGGTTTTCTGGTCTCACCATTGATAAATCATAAGAGACTTAGAACTATGTAAACAATCCTTGTTCAAAATAATCCACCTCCAAGGACTCCTTCTCTAGTAAGGAATCCTTTATCTATTAATTAGATAATGGCTCATCCTTAGTTGGTTAGATCTTTTATTTCCAAATTGGGAGATGTGCATGACTTACCTCAAAATCTTGAATAGTACTTACCATCCTTTTTTCCTTTAGGAGAAAGGATAGTAGAGGAACATACCAAATCAGTTAAAGTTGCTTTAAGGATAATGAATGTCATAGATGAGGATGTTGTATGAATATTATTCCATTTTACTTTAATGGCTGATGTTTATGATTTGCATTTGAATTTATTCAAAAATTACATCACTTCTTGGGATGAATTCCAATGAGTTTTTCTTGTGTAGTTTGGATAGGTCACCAATCCTAGTTTGGTATACCAACACTTCAATAGCATGAAGAGGGAGCCTAACAAGTCCATCTATGGTTTCAATGTAAGATGGTAGAAGATGTACAACTGGTTGACCCCAAGATATAAACCATAGGTGACATTAGCATTAGAAATGTACATGAATACTTTGGACCCTATTACTATCATGTTTTTTAGAAGACCAATTACATCCAACACTTTGGCATTAACATTCAAAGAGGATATCAGCATAGATAGGTAGATAAATCCTTAGATGCCTAGAGTTCCTAATGTCAATAACATTTTTTCAACATTAAATATGGTACCACACATGAATTAGAATTTTCCCACATTTAATCAAAACCAATTTTACACATTACCTCTATTGATGCAGACAACATAGCTTATTTTTTGCTACTTGAACAATCATGTGATGGGAAATGGTTATTAGTAGAACCAAAAAGTAGCTACACTTCCCACTATCATTATATAAGGTAAAAATTCCATAAAGGCATAAGTAGATTCTATTTAGAATATGGTTCAAAAGTTGAGTAATGATTTCTTAAATATGCAAAGGAAATGGTCAATGTAAATGGCTTGATTGGAAATCAAAATACTATATTTTAAAGATACACTAGACCATTCAATAGGCCTAAATAGCCTAACAAGATACTAAAGATCAACATTGTAGAAATGGCTCTTCCTAATTAGTGTAGAATTCATAATATTTTTTAGCATGGTGAGCTTAATTGCATTTAGTTTTTTTCAGTATTATAAATATTTTAGAATTAGTCAAACAATATGAGATGCCTAATCCACCAAGATCCTAGCTCTTCAAGTACCACTATGTTCTTCAAAACTCATGTGTTTCCCTTCTTAGGCAAAGAAAACAATGAACCAAAACACAATATGGATGAAGTTCATGATTTCCAATAGTTTTAGAGAGGATCATACAATCTAAGGAACAAGAAGCCACTTACAACATAAACTCCTCCAAATACCATGTTGATTCCTCCTAGTCTTAAAGCAGATAATAACCCACCCCCTCCAAAGGGAAATGATTAATAGTAGAATAAGGAAGAACCAAGTAAAAGAGGATAAAACATTGTTGAGGATATGAAAATGATCAAGTCCAATATAACTCTTTATGAGTTATCTCATATCCCTGAATAAAAGGAATTGTTATGGAAGTCCATTTTTGGAAATGACCCTATGGAAAAATCTAAAGCATCTATAGATAGAACAAACATTTTTGATGCCAACATCATCTACAAGAGTAATCTAGAAGTTCCACCCTTCCTACTGACTATCTAAGAATTCAATAAGAATATTCATAATTGTTCAATTGATTTTAGGGCATCTAAGACTATCATGCATACTTCTATATGTAAAAATTTGGTTTAATAACAATCCCTGTAAATAGAATGATTTCTCAACTAGACAAAATGGTGTTACTAGTAGTTGGATAATTGACCAATGTACGAATTCAAGTAGCATCTAAATCACAAGTTCAGATGACCATTGATATTCTAGTGGTAGATATACCCAAAGGCTATAGACTATTACTAAGTAGGGATTGGTCCAAAATACTCAACATATATCTCTCCATAGTCTTTTCTCATATCTCACTACCATGGAGAGGAATTGTAAAGCAAATTAGAATTAGTAGAGAGTTAAGGATGAAGTATCCGATTATGAAATACAATGTCAAGAATGAAGAGGTAAAGTATGAGTCGCCCAACCTTGATATTTATACTTTTACCACTTAGATCAAATACACAAGCTATACCCTAAAGGTATCACATCACTATGGAATTTACACTTTGATGACACTAGATCCAAGCAAGGATCAAGCATGGGAATCAAGATAATTGATCCCTAAGGTAAAAATTTATTGTTAATATACATGTTTTAATTTTCGTGCATGAACAATAGGGCTAAGTATGAGGGTCTAATTGTGGGACTACAGTTTACACTCAATAATAATGTAAAGCAAATATCAATATTTGGTGACTTAGAGCTTGTGGTTAACCAAGCCATAAACAAATACCAATGCAAGTTATCTTGTTTGAGAAGACATAAGCATAGATAATGGGACCTAATTGAAATATTTGAATCCTTTAACATAGTAGCACTTCCTAGAGAGAAAAATTAGACCTTTGATTCATTAGCTAAAACTGTTACTAATCTAGAGATGTTATAAGAATATAAAGTAAGGAAGTTCTTGATTGAATTGGTACCATGCCCCTCTATTCCAGATAACATAGAAAATTTCTAGGTCTTTGATGATGACCATCAGATTATCCAATTTTTAAATAATTCAAGGGAATTTGAATCCCAAATCAACGATGATAAGGAAATTAATCACCTCAACCAAAAGGAATCAAATAAAGAGGGAATTATTTAGCTTAAAGAGAATTGAATTACCATCGACTTGGTCTCTTTGGAAAGACCATTAGACATAGATCTTTAAGCACAAAAGCTAAGGCATCCCAAGGTTAATTAATCAAACTTCAATAAATAAAATTTAAGAGATGAACATATCCCATGTTATGTTAATATTGGCCTGAGTTGTACCCTATAAGAGAGATAATGAGTGAAGAATCTAATCATTCGGTATATGGACATCATTTCTTGGACATATGAATATTTGAAAATATATGGCCCACATGTCATTACTCATATGATTCCCTTGAAACTAGATCACAAGCCATTCAAACAAATGTAGATATTATTCAATCCTATTTTGAAGCCTCTCATTTAGAAAGAAGTGGAGAAGTTATTGAGTGCAAAAATCATCTTTCTAGTAAGACATTCTACTTGGGAGGCCAATTTGGTTTGAGTAAGAAATAAGAATGGTGAGATTAGATTGTATGTCAATATTAGGAATCTAAATAAGGCTTCTAAAAGGACAATTATCCTTTACCTTCTCTAGATGAGGTGATATAGATAGTAAGTGGTTCTGAAATGATGTCCTTCTTGGATGGATTTTCATACTACAATCAAGTACTGGTGCAATCTAAGCATAGAATGAAGATAGCATTCACTATGAAGTGGGAAATTTATGTATATAAAAGGATTTCATTTAGACTAATAAATTTAAGAGCTACCTTTTAATGTCCCATGGATCATGCATTAAAAAGACTAATATAAAAATGCATAATCATCTATATGGATGATCTTACAGTATTTTCAAATAATTTTAAGGACCACATAAGTCATTTACAATCCATATTTGATAGATGTAGAAGGTTTTGTATTTTTATAAACCCAATGAAAAGCATATTTAGAGTCACTGAAGGCAAGATTTTGGGGCAAATCATCACCAAGGATGGGATCACAATTGATCTAGATAGAATTTAGGTGCTCTCAAGAATTTAGCCACTACATAGCAAAAACTAACATAAATAATTCTTAGAAAATATTAAATTTGTAAGGATGTTCATCCCAAGATTTGTATAAATCATTAGACCTATGAATGACATGCTCAATTAGGATGCCAAAATAGAGTGGATAGCTAAAGCCTAAAAGTCCTTTGAGGACATTAAAGACATAATATCATAAACTTTAGTATTGATCAGTCTAGATTTTAATAAATATTTATACCCATATTCATTTACTTCAGAGCATATGATTGTAGTTGTCATCATGTAGAAGAAGGATGAGACCAAGCATCCAATTTAATTCATGAGCATAAATCTAAAAGATGTAGAATTTATGTACTCCATGATTGATAAATAGATTTTTGCCCTTGTCAAAGATGTGAATTTTTGGCATTATATATTGAGGAATAAACCATTGTCATTATGCCTAATCTTGATATCAAACTCAACCTATCACAGAATAAGCTATGAGAATTCCAAGGCAAATACATGGACTAAAATTAAAAATTTGACATAGAGATCAAGCCTACAAAGATCATATAGGGCCAAGGCATTTTTCATCTTATACTAAACTAGATCCTCATATCATAGTTAAAGAGGTATCTGAAGCTCAAGTATCTAAAGGAGAGTGGTATACTGATATAATATAATATTTACTTATAGGAACTTGTTCCCCAATGATCAATAGAGAGAGGAGGAGAGATTTGAGGATCAAATCTACTCATTACATGATCAATAAGGGAGTCCTATACCAAATAAATTATGAATGTATCTATCTTAGGTGTGTATCTATAGAGGAAGCTAAAGAAATCCTAGATAACTTACATCAAAAGATAGGTAGTGGTCACCTATCTGTAAATACCATAACCCATAGGATCATAATAATTGGTTATTATTGGCCAACCAACTTTAAGGATGCTCATGTTCATGTGAGAACATGCCATGAATGTCAATATTTATCTAAAAGAGAAGTACATATAAAAATTCCTTTATATCCAATTATTAAAGGAAGGCCATTTGCCCAGTGGGGTTTAGACTTCATTGGTGTCATCAACCCAAATTCATTAGTAGGCCATAAATTCATGCTTGCTTCTATTGATTATTACACCAAATGGACTCAGGCCATAGCCACTAAGAATAATAGAGCATAAGATGTGATTTACTTTTAGATGAACACATAACCACTAGATTTAACATTCTCATTTATTTGGTTTGTGATAATGGACCAAATTTCATATCAAAAGAATTTATTGAGTGGTCACATGACAACTAGATCATTTTCAAGTCAGCTTCTAACTATTAACCCCATGGAAATGGATTAGTAGAATTAACAAACTAGAATCTAATCAATGTATTCAATAAATCAATAGGGGATAAGCCTAGGGATTGGTAAAATTTATTAAATTATTTTCTTTGGGAAGATAGGATTAGATACAAGCAATCCCTTAAAACTTCACCTTATCTATTGGTGTATCGGTGCAAACTAGTTTTCCCTATCATGTTGAAGCTATGCACTTATCAGTTGATGCAAATATACATGGAATTTAACAATAAAGTAGAATCAAGACTCTTGGATATACTAGAAATGGAAGATTTAAGGACTAAATCCTTACATAAATTTAGAAAACACCAGATTGAAGTCAACAGGTGGTTTCACAAGAGAGAAAAAATCAAAGCATTCAAGATTATGGATCTAGTGCTACTTTTGGATAAAGCCCATGAAGATAAATGACAACACAATAATTTTTCCCTATTATGGATTAGATCATACTAGATTTAGGAGATCATGGGTAGTAATGAATTTCATCTGAATGACCTTGAAGGAAATGAGCTTACATATATAGTCAAAAGATAGTTCCTAAAGCATTGCTTTAGGTCTATGCCATTTGCTGATGTTAAAAAGTAACAAGGGACATATGAGTTTAGTTGTAAGATTAGACTAGGTTTTATGCTTTCTTAGATAAAATTTCTTGATTCAATAGATTATATTTTAGTGATTTCTTAGATTAGTTATTCTTTTTTTCTCTAATAATCATAATTATGTTTGCCCTAACTATAACCAAGTTAAAATCCAAACCAACTAAGCTTATGACTTATAGGAAAGAGGTAAAATTATAATGTTGAGTATTTTTTTTAATATTTATGATGAAGGTAGGTAATCATGGGTTATTATGGATGGTTTCATAATTGAATACTTTTACCAGGCATGTAGAAGTTGCTCTTAGAGTAATTCATACAAATTTAGAAAGTTTTTTCATTTTATTGAATCAAATGCACTTATCATAGTAAATACCTATTATAAATGATAATTCTAGGAATAGATGTGGCTGATAGGGACATTCTAGTAATGATTTATTTTGTAATTATACCAGCTCACTAGGGTTCCATCTCTTTTCTTTTCCATTCCAAGTCAAAAAAAATGAAAGAAGAAGAAAAATAATGAGTTCAACACAGAGAAAATTTAAATAAAATCGAGTCTCACATGATGAAATAAGTTCAATGTATCATGCATCATGATCAAAACAAAATAATGGAATGAGAAGAGAAGGTGCCCAAGGTATCTCTATCGGGGCTATCGATGCCTAGCTAGTAGCAAAGAAATGCTTGAGTTTTCCTTGTTTTTATACTCTAATATATACTAAAATGAAGCCTATATAATGATTAAGCCTTTGAAAAATTCATGAGGGTTAAATGAATTACACATTTTGACACACACAGATCCAAAAAAATAGAAGGAAAGTATGTTGTGTGATTAATTTATGAGTTTCTTTCATGTTACTAATTTAAGTATTCTTTTATTACACATTTCATGATTGATTTAGAATTTCCAAACCATAGTTCTAGGTTCTTGAATTCTCAAGATTATTCCCCCTATAAGTCACCATTTATTGTTCCCAACCTCCCCTTTTCTTTAAGGAGAAATTGGGACCCACTTTTTTTTAGATTATGGTCTTGATTTTGAGCCCCACTGCTATATGTTTATACAAATTCTAGGAAAAATACTAATTGGTATTATGTTTTCATAGGCTAAACTCTTTTATTCAATTGGGTTCATTCTATCAAGTCAGTGTTTATTGAGCTTATTCTATCACACTTATGTTTTATCCAATGTCATTATCAGGGTGTTTGTTTGGGGTCATATTCTTTTTAGAACTTGTTAATTTGGAACTTATGAAATTTTTTATTTTGGGTTTTATGTTTCAAGTGTTTTTTCCATTGCCTTTATCGACCAATTCTTTTTGGACTTTTTCCTGCATATTTATTCAATGGGGGAAATTATTGTGGACATTTTTTCCTAAAATAATTCCCATAAATGAATTGGGTTTATAAACATTTTGTATGAAACAAATCCTCTAAAATATTTACTTTAACCCTCAAAACCTACCCTTCAAACCTTCTACAACAATTTTTTCAATACAATTTTGCCAAAATAATGACCCCAAGGGCACATACACTTTAGGCTTTGTGAAACCTACCCTTTGGGTCTTTATCCTATCCCCTTTACCATACTTCACCTAGCCTTTGGGATTTTTATCTCGAGCCCTTTCCCCTCTATAACTTACCCTTTGGGATAATTATCATGGGTATTTTACCCTACAGACCTACCCTTCAACCTTTTTGAATATCCCTTTGGCCTTTATCAATTAGATCCTATGAGACTTTTATCATGGATGAAATGCCCTATAAAGTAGACCCTTCAATTTTTTTTCCCAATGAAAATATCCCTTTGGGAATTTTGGAAGTGACCCTTCGAGATAATTGCTTTAAAACTTTTGCCTGATAAAATAGGTCTTTAGGGAAAATATTATGGACATTTTGTCCAAAATAATTCCCTCGATATAATTAATATGTGGAAATTTTGCCAAACATTTTTTCCTGATGAATACCTTACTACCGAGAACACTACTAGCCCCTACGATACTTAGTTTAATAAAAGGTGAAAATACTTACAATTAATAGTATGATACTCCCCACCAACTTGAACTAACAAGGTTTAAATTATGCACAATTTATGAGAAAAATAAACATTGGGCATTTGTATCACATGAACTATTATTTCATGCAAAATTATATATATCTAATGGGTAGCCATCAAAGCATTCATTGATTTATAATAAACTTGAATTTGAAGTCTCTTACTATCCTTTTCATCGAAGAGCCCTAGATACTCCATATAAAGAGAATTATGAGTAAACAGTGATCAAGCTAGATCAAAATTGACCATACAGCATAAATAGAACCTAAAAGGAAATTATAAATAACATAAAGCATATACAACAATGGTATCTTCATCCAAAACATTCAAGAGACAAACTCCACCATCACCATATTCAATCAAAGATTTTATAGATTTTATGGATACAATGTTTGATGCTACCATATTTGAAAATAAATACACCAACTATTTAGAGTTATGGAATGTAGCCAAATTTGTAGATGTGTTTTCAGAGGAGGATGAGATTACACTCACTTATAGGCTATTTATCAAAGAATTTTTGGATTTCAAATTCCAAAGGTTACATTTTACTACCACCAAGCTAAAGGTGATGCCATGCATCGAACTCCTACAAGATCTATTTTTCTCAAATAAGATATCATAGGATTCTTTCCTTTATTTTTTTGGAAATAACATAGTTTTTTCATGAATTTCATCACCTAAGTTTGAAAGATACCTATCTTTTATACTCATTTCACACTTTGACAAACACACATTGCCTCAGTTTAATGCATAGAGCTCAATGGAAAAGCCTCTCTCTTCATGGTTACTCCTAGACCAAACCATCACATGGAAATGAAAGAAGCTAAAGGGATTTATTTCTATCAACAAGTTTAAAATTGGGATATGCATTGGCATGGATCTCTAGAACTAACTTTATGGTATGTCAATTATTCATTTTTTTAATCTAGATTGGGTGCCATTTTTATACATGATGCTCACCTAGGATGTTGTGTATGCCCTAGGTGAGATAATCATCTTCTTTATGAGAGAGAAGATAATTCACAAGGATAAGTGTCCCATACCTTTAGGAAATTTCAATATGATGTCCTAACTACTAGATGTCATTATAGGAACTTGTTACATAGACCTCAAGGAATTATGGACTCCAACCATAGACTATATCAAAAATAGAATTTGTGACCACTACAAATTTATACATACATATGACTACACTAATAATATGGTAATGATATTAGAGGAAATATATTCATAGGTTTGACAAGCCATTCATGGCTCTCTCATGCCCATAATTGGACTAAATATTATAAATGACTTAGATCATAAAGGGGATTACTTCCTCTATCCAAACTTCACAGTCATAATGATTTGGGTGAACAAGGTTGATCCTCTGTGCCTCCCAAAATATGTCTTGGACAAGTTAATAGAGAAGGAAATTTCTTTCCAATTATGGTGGAGTGTCAAAGAGGATCTATCTAGGAAAAAAATCTTTGTACCTTAGCCACCATATAATAATTTGGAAAATGGTGTTTACTATGAGCAATCATTTTGTAGAAGTGGGAGGCAAGAAAATGATCTATCATTTCCCCATGCTTACACACAAATATTAAGAACTACATGGACTTATTCAAAAGCATCTATAGGGGATTAATATCCCCTACAAACATGAGCCCTATTCATATGATTCTTTGTTTCTAAATGCAAAGGATGATGAAGACATTTTAGATAGGGTAAGAGTTTCTAGATAGAAGGAAGACCATTTGAGAATGATCCAAGAGGACCCCTTAATTTTTGTAAGAGAATAAGATAGTAAAAAGGCTCTATACAAGGGATGGGAAGACACTAAATTTTATAGAGGAAATTTCTAGGAGAAATGAGAAATCCAAGGACCAGGCAGGTCCCTCATCTCAAGCTCCCCCTTTGAAATAAAAGGCTATCAAAAAAGAACCTAGGGTGTTTAAACCCAGTTCTAGTAGGGGAGTACAAGTGGGTGACCCCATCAGTTTAGATTCTAATTAGGAGGATAAAACATAAGAAAATCCCACTAAAAGTACCATTCAAGTGATTACTACTATGCCCCAGGTTTAGATTGCTACATCTATTGGGATAATAACATAAGATGCAATGGTATCTACCTAGTAAAGTTTCCCCACACAATTGAATACCCCTCTAGTTTCCACAAGGAAGCCTAAGGCTCCAATAGGCAATCCCATAATAAAATCATCACAAGACTTTCCTATTATATCTCTATGCTCAAAACTAGCATAGGGAGAGATTATGATAATTAAGGATATTGGGGATGATTCTGATGAAGAGGCAAAGCTAGAAACAACTAAGGCCATGAGCCTTCAATAAGAACATATAGTTCTTAGTTCCTTAGGTACTCAACCCTTTATAATTGTTCCTTTATTTTTATACCAATTTTTGGATGTTTTTTCATTTATTTTTTGTTGAGGACACCCTAGGTGGAAGTTCCTACTTCTACCTCCATTGATCCCTTTACCACCACTACCATTGATCCACTCTCCACTTCCATCCCACTCACGATTCCAACCTCTATCCCTTATAGCACTTCCACATTAGAGCCTCAAATAAGAAGAAGGTGTCTAAAAAGGTACAAAATACATTGGCCACTCCACAAATCCATATCTAGTCAACCCAAATCACCCTTCCAATACCATCTACCACCTCCATAAAAAGAAACTATTGTGACAAGTTTTGATAGGGGAAGGAAGGCCAAACCCCAATTGATCACAATCCATCCATTCCCTCAATTTGGAGGAGTGTATTGGTCCAATATTATATGGCCTTCCCTACCTAATGTACTTGTCAAAGTATAAAATAAATAACCAAAAGTAGAGGATATTTAGGAAGAGGTTATTGTTACAACCTCAGATGCTTCACATTTTTACATTCCTCCATGGGCCATAGACCAGAGAAGTAAGGCTTCCTAAATGCCTATCTTCAAGATCACTAATCTTACCTATATCTCCAATTTATTTGAACCCCCACTTGGCATTATATATAGGCTAAAGAATATGAAGTTAAAGAATGATAAAGGTAGGCAGATAATTCTTGAGGAAAGACATAAAGTATTCTCCCTCACTAAGAGGTAGAATAGGTAGCTAAGATAGTCTTCGTATGTCAAGAATACTATAGACCTATCCCAAACACATAAGGATGATATAGTATCCATCCATGAAGTCAAGGAGATGGATTGAAAATAGCGAGAGGCCCAGGAGTAATAGTTGAAGGAGAAAGCAAAAATCATACATATCCTTACAAGTACAAAAGAGAAATTTCAAGAAGCTACTTCTATATGTTACAAATCTTTGGATGCATTGGAATTAATGAGGGATAAATTGGACCCTCATGTAATTAATTCCAACCAATTATATATTTCCTTAAAATATGATAATACTAAGTTAAATATGCTAGTTACATAAACAGGTAACTCATTATACAATCATCTAGACTTAATGACAACACCAGAGGCGTTCAATGCCTTGAATTTAGTTGTCACAAGGTAGGAAGAAGCAAATGAGTGGATATAATTTTATTTGGGGCCTTAATCCCTAGAAACCAAGCACATGAATCCCAAATCCTCTATATTTTGCATGATTTAAAGGTGTAAAAAGTAAGGGATGCCATAGAAAAATTGATCAGTGGGATCAATTTCAATAAACTCATTCAAGAAGTGGTAGATGACTTCAAATAGGTTTTTCAAGGATTATCACTAGAAGAGATAGAGTTTGAGTTGATTTCATCTAGAAAGAAAGTCACAGAGGTGTAAATTTTCAAGAATAAATTTTAGATGACCAAAGATGAGCATGCAAGACTCCTTGGTCAAGTTAAGAGGATACATCAACCACTACTATTGAACTTGAACATTATATGGTAATATCATGATATGGAATATAAAGTTTATCATGATAATAAGGCCAAGAAAAATCAAGCCTCTGATAATGCATCGACATCTACAGCTTAAACTACTACTACCATAACTACTATACTAACTAAAGTACATTCAACACTTCACATGATGCAACTTTGATAGGCTATGATTTTGTGCATGCTCAATTTTATAATGGTGCATAGTTTCCTTATAGTTCAAGCTTTCTATTGTAATATTAAATATATATTTTTTACACATGCACACATTACATGGATTTGAAAAGGTTAACTTATTTAATTTATAACTATAATATTTCTCTTATATCATTTTGACTATAAGATTTCTCTTAATTGTAAACACTTTCCATCAACTTGAAGGATGAGGTGACCCTTCCCCAAGCCTATTTTAATAGTTTTAATCAAACTTGGATTTTTTTCAAATAATTTTGAATACAAGAGAAACAAAAAAATTGATCGTTAGTGAATGTGTTTGTGTATTTTCTTCCCAATTTATGTGTAATTAGTTATTACTTTCTTTTGTTGTATGTTTCAATAATCTATAGTGTGCAATAGTTTTGAATGTATTCTTGATTATTTTTATTGATGTACTTATTTGTAGGTATGTAATAGATATTGAAATATTGTTAAATTACATTAATTAAAGTGATTAAGTTGTTTAATTCATAATTTTGATTGTGCATGAATGTTTTCTTGGATGTAGTTTTCTATGTGTATGCAAAAGCTACCTCAGATACTTCACTAGCTTAAGCCATAATCTCCTGATTAAGAGTGTGAAATATCTTCCCTAAAAGGATCTACCTTTTTGTAAGGAATGTGAATTTACTACATCATTATATCCTTAGACTTATTATCCACATATGACTATGTGTGTGCAATTGCTACTAGCAGAGGTTTTGAGAGCATCTATCCTTTTACAAACTAAACAAGGGAGTAGTTATTGAAAAACATAGACCTTTATTTTATGCCTTACCTTTTTGTCCTTTTTGAATTTTTTTAGACCTACACACTTTAGGTTAGAATCCATCCATCCAACTCACATAGAGATTCACTACCTTTTAGGAACCACACCTCCTTCCAAAAAACCTTATCAACAACCTACTTGCCCTACTAGCTATTCCATGAATAGGTTATAATAGACCACATAACTACAACTCATGCCCTAGAGTGGATTTTACCTCCATTTAGATCCTAAAATGTTATAGGCTACCTTTTTATGTTGTGGTGTGCATAAAAACTTCATATATATATATATATATATATATATATATATATATATATATATATATATATATATATATATATATATATATATATATATGTATGTATATATATGTGTGTGTGTGTGTGTGTGTGTGTATGTATATATATATATATATATGTGTGTGTGTGTGTATGTATATATATATATATATATATATATATATATATATATATATATATATATATATGTATGTATATGTATATATATATATATATGTATGTATGTATATATATATGTATATATATACATATATATATATATATATACATACATACATATATATATACATATATACATACACACACAAATATATATGTATATATATATATGTGTATGTATGTATGTATATCTATATATATGTATATGTATGTATGTATGTATGTATGTATATATATATATATATATAGATAGATACATACATACATACATACATATACATACATACACACACACACACACACACACACACACACACACACACACACACACACACACACACACACACACACACACACACATATATATATAGATATCTCAATTGGATCTATAATTGACACAATTTTTAGTGTGCATTCAGTCACAATGATAGTTGTGAAAACTCTATGCTTGACTAAATATGTTGCTAAAGTCACCCATCAAAGGGAAATATCAGGATGGAAAAGAATTATTCATACACCCCTCCAATTCCCTCTTTAAATAAGTGTTTCTTTTACACATACAGTGATAACTCCCCCTCCAATGATCATTTCACCCTACACCTTCAAAGACCTAATTAAAACTAAAGAAGAAGGGGAAATTATTATTCTTTAATGGATCAAACAGATAAAAGGCCAAAAGGATGATAGAGAAAACTTGGTCCTCACTAAGCTACCCATAGTCTGTACCTAGTTTGATAAATACAATGGCATAATTCAAAGGTTGAGAAAGAGGAAAGCAGTGAACATAAATACAAGGGAAGAGATAGAGTTTGAATAAATAAAAAAATTATTTCCCTTGGCAAAAAGGCCAATAAGAATCTAAATGACCCTACAAAATATATAGAGGATGTTTTATCTTTTGTGTATTTAGTTGGAGAGACTATGAAAGAGATGTATAAGATTAAATAGGAATCACAATAATAACTATTATTTAAATAGATCAACTATGCCCCTCAGAAATTTGTAGATATTGTCCATAGTGTAGCCACAAGTTTCTACAACATTTTAAATAATATTTGAGCCTCTAAGGGTGAATTTCAACCTAACAAGCCAAAGGTGATAAAAATTTGGAACTAACTATAAGCATTCAAAAAGAAGCTTTCCTTCCTTTTTTAGTTTTTTATAAGTAGTGAATTTAATCACTTCAACTTGATGTTCATTCAATATGTTGCATGGGCCTCAAGTTAAATAATTGTAAAAAGGTATGATGCCCCTAAATGGAATATGTAAATGAAGTTTTGATAGGATAATTTACAAGTCTTGAGAATGAGGCCTTAGAAATCCTGAGATATATGAGGGTCACAAATGTGATAACCTCTCTAGATATCTAGTAGACAGGCCTAATTTTGAAACACTCTTTAAAGTAGTTGTGGATAGATTTAAAGAGGAAGTTGAAATAACTATCTATAAAACTAATGATGAGATTATAAAATTGATCATATTTTCCAAAGATAAATTAATTAAGTTTGAAGACCTTGAAGCATAATTTAAGAGATCAAAAATATAGTACATAAGGTTTATAGTTGAATCCATCAAAGTATTTAAGCCTACCCTACTCAATTTTGATATTATTAATTAAGATTTTGAGATAGCACATGCATTATTTGAAAAACTCAGAGCCATAGAGTAAACCTCAAGTTAGCACTAAGGATGAAATTAACTACAAGTGTTTCCATGACATCATAGAGTCCCCAATTTTTTGGATATGTTGTATTACATACACCAACATGGCCAGTTTTGATCCCTCAAGTGGTTATAGTGTCTAATTCTATCTCCACATTTATCACGCAATCATTTTCCTCTTCTATAAATGCCACATCAACACCACCTTAAATATGTATATATATTTTGATGTTTAAATTAGTATGGGACTAATGGTTCCAAATTTATATGAAATATATAATATTTTTGTTGAAGAATCTTATTTATGTATACACTTTTGTGCATGCATACTCTACATGATTTTGACACATAGTTTTATTAATAGAGATTAAATCTAGAATTAGCTTGGAGGATGAGGCATCCCCTCCCTAAGATTATATAGGATAATTTTAGTTGTTAACATTAATAATAAATTCTATAGACTATTCTATAATTGGTCTTGATGTGCAAATCTTTTTATTATCCGAACCTTTGAATATTGAAAGAAGTTCCATAAAATTAGTATATTAGTCTTTTGGTTATGCATGAGTGTTATTTTAACATAATTATCCATGTTGTGTTATTGATAATTTTAATGCCTTTATGTAATAATAATAATCTTCCTTTGTAGATGTGTAATTATAATCTCACAAATGCATCAACCTTTTATTATATATACTAAATATCATTATATTCTTGTTCCCTTTGGACTCAAAGTGTGAATATTTATTATTTTGGTGCTCAAACTTTACAGTTTCATAATTTATTATGCATCTATATGGAAAAGGCTAAAGACAATAATGAAATGATTTTTTAAGTATGTTATAAGGTTGTAAATAATGAAGGTTTAAGGGATTTATAGTGATAATTAGAATTTATGGTGTCCATTATTAAAAATTTAGGCTCAATGAATAATTTGGATTAGAAATTTATTTGTCACACACCGATCCTTGGACATTGTGAGGCAAACTGATATTGGGATCTTCTTATCAGAATTTTTGTTTAAGTATGAGAGATTTGAAAAAAAATTGGAGCACATGTTAACAAGATGTAACACAGGTTCATCCCTTGTTTAAGTAATTTATGGAGGCATAGATACAATACAAGTTTCCACAATTTTAATTATGACTTTACTTATATTCATAGTGGAAAAACCAAAGCAGGAGATGATGCTTAAAAATCACTATAAATATTTAACTACACCTTGAAGTATGTACATTTTTTGATAATATCATAAAATTTACATACTAAATTAAATTATTTTCATATTTAAATTAATTTTTTTGGATCATGACATATACTACACTAAATTATCTACATTGTGTTGTTTCTAAAAATGGATGGCCATATGATTTTAAATATTAAACTTCTCCACACATTTAAGAATGGGTGACCACCCATTATACATAGTTTTGAATTCATATTCTAAACTTGTATGTTTCTTTTTGGTATAAACTATTAATCTATTATAAAAAATGATTAATGTAGATGGATAATTAAATGATGAGGTTTGTTTAAATAAATTTTCAACTTTAGCTCAAGAGGAGACAATTAAACAACTAAATGACATGTTTAACCAACAAGATAAACTTTATCATAATTGTTATCATTTAAAATGTGCACTTATTGATAATATGATATTTTTTTGCAATACTGGGATCATTCCCAAGGTTTGGGACCCTTGTGCTCCTTGGGATGATCCTTTAGAGAAAGATGACTTCCTTCTAAACTAACTACACTTAATTTATGATCAACATGTAGGCCTAAAAATAGTTAAAATAACCTACTGCTATTACTAAATCTATATTATTTTCCATAGAAAATAGGGAGAGGGGATCATTAAAATGTAAAAAGGTGATCCACCAAGATTAAGGAGAGCATGCCTATAGCTTTAAGGAATACAAGACAACTACTGAGAACTAAAAACGTATACACAATCTTCAAAATAGATATCCCTGTCACATAATTAATTTTCATGGGGATGAGGGGCTCAATATAGCATTAGAATGGGTGATAAAAGTCCACATATAATACTTGCATAAGCATAGTTTCACATAGCATATGACCTAAAATAAAGTCTAATTCCATGTAAAAATGCTAAGGGATGGATGATAGTGAAAGGGAATATAAATACATAAACAAAGATCAACAACCTTAAAACATACTCAGCATGCAAGAATCATGAATAAGGGTAAATTTAGTTCTAATTAGATGAAATGTTCAAGAAATAAAGGGCTCATGAAAGGAAATTTTTTATATTAAATTTTGTGCCTAAAATATGTCTCCCTTTACAATGAAAAACCTGAGCTTTGTAATTTTGTGCCTAAAAGATGTCTCTCATTTAATTTTCTTTACAATGAAATATAGCTAAGAAAATTAAATGAACATCATATCTCAATGATCATAAATATCTTTGTATATTAGATAGGGATGAGACAAACTTAATTAAGACACTAATTATGTCATTGAGGCATGGTGATGATTTTCTTGAGCTCAAATTTCTCAGCCTGACATCCTTTCTCATTAGTTGCCCAATGACCATCATTAAATTATTCATCAGCACATGATGAGTTGAAATGATTATGTGTATTAGAATTTGGCTATGAATCCTTTGGATTCATTGCCTTAGAATATTTGGGCTTGATTCCACCACTTTTATCACTTCTCTTTATTATCATCTCAAATTCATTCATTAAAATGAACTCTAGAGGTTAAGTCTTTACCACCTCTTCATTTTATATCTTGACACATCACCCTATCTCACCTTATACACCTCATCCACCTTTGTGCCACATGTTAACACCTCATTTGTCATTACTCTACTAAATAGACTAGGTGTGACATCTTTATGGTAGCTAGATGCTTGTAAATTTCAATTCATTATATCACTGACATCCCCTAAAGATATGTGGTAGTCATTTAATTTTTTCATCCTCATGCACTTTCACTCGACCTTAGGTCTTTATATATTTTTTTGATAAGTGATCACAATAAAAGTGATACAACTATTTGAGTAAAAACATGATTCATTCCTCTTCACATCTTTTGGCATCATATATTTTGGCATGACTTTTGTTCTAAATACTTAAGTCTAAATGTCTTTTAGAATCACATCTTTTATTTTCATGTTTCTTGGCACAAATTTTCTTGCCTTCACATTCCATGCTTTCACATCAAACTTGTGACACTCTTCACATAAAAAGTGCAAAGACAAAACTTTTATGTTGGCATGCAGTCTTTTCTTTCTTATTTTAGACTTAGCTTCTTGTCAGTATTTGACTTGGCTAATATGGAGCTTTTATACACTTTAACTAAAACTCAAATCTTATATTTTATTTATGTCTTAGACCCTCAAACTAAAATGGAGGTCCTGAAATCAAGGTGATTCAAAAGTTAACATTCTAGTGACATATATGGGTTATTTACCTATTAAGAAGGAACCTAGTGGCCCTTGAAGTAATTCTTTGGGCATTGAGTCATGGGAGTCTCAAGACATT
This sequence comes from Torreya grandis, assembly GCA_037957365.1. Lineage (NCBI taxonomy): Eukaryota > Viridiplantae > Streptophyta > Pinopsida > Cupressales > Taxaceae > Torreya > Torreya grandis. Next base: position 1,292,878 of record JARHVA010000844.1, read on the forward strand.
TAATACTACAAAATATTAACCCATGTGCATGAAAGAGTTTATTCTTAGATTTATGTGTGTGCAACCATTCCTTGATTTGATGAGTGTTGGTTCTCCATTCAATAAGTTGAAGAGGGAATAATAGTAAAAGTATGAAAAGATCTAGAGAAAATAGAATAAACTAAATAATATAAATATCTTGAAAAAAACTTTAGGAGTTTTCATTGAGATGGATCCAATTAACTAGAATAGGTATTTATTCTCCATTTATATTTTATAGCTAAAAAGTGATAGCCTACTTACAGCTAGTTATGACATAGGAGCCACTCCATATGGCATCAAACTTTATGTACCTCTCAACATTTTTTCTTTCTTCATCCTATTTGAGCACTAGGTATCCTTATTTGAAACTTCTATTAGTATCCCTCTTATCAAAATTTTTAATCATTTGATCCTAATGAAGCTTTAAAGTGTGCATCACTTGATTCCTTATTTCTTCTAGATCTATTAGTTTAGCTAGCTTCACTAGCATAGGACCATTTTCAACCAACTCTAGCTGATGATCAAGCTCTAGTGATGGAATTTAAAGTAACATATCTAGCCTTACTTCCCTCCCATAAACTAGCATGAAAGGATATTTGCCTATTACTCTTTTTGGTGTTATCCTATCTACTCATATGGAAGCTTTATGTTATGTGTACTAATACCTTTGATTCTCCTCCATGGTTGGTTTGATGATGTAGATTATATTATTCTTGGTTGAATTGGCCAAACCATTACATTAAGGGTAATAATTTGGGTAGGTTCTCAAATAAATGTCATACTTAACATCCCATGCACTAATTCTATTTCTAATCTATTCCAAAGTGTTATCTGATATGATTATGGTTGGAACACCAAACCTAGTGATAATACTTTCATATAAATCTATTATAGATGTTTCATTTTCCTCATTAAGTTTAACTACCTCTATCCATCTTATGAAGTAGTTTGTGTGTATTATAAACCACTTATGTCTAGCACCTAAAGTAGGGTTGATCATTCCAATGAAATCTAGGCCCCATTAAATGAAGGGCTAATCAACATGTATTGAGTATAGTGGAAGAGTTGTTATCCTCTACTTACTATTAAATAAAGTGAACTTTTTACAGTTCCTTACCCATTTGTAATCATCTTTATATAAACTTGCCTAATAAAATATAGCCCTCATAATTTTGAAAATAGTAATCTTTGGTGAGTAGTGACCTCTAGATATCCCATTATGAAATTCTCAAAGTATCTTGTCAGTTTAATCTTACTTTATACACCTCAAAAGAACTCCATTGATGTCAATTTTGAATAGTAAACCACTAACCAACACATAATAAATATACTTCAATATAAAATGTCTTATTTTTAAATTTATCAAACCCTTTTGGATACTCACTTGTTTGGAGTAAGGTCTTCTTTATTTGAACCCAATTGTTAGAGGCACCATGATTGGTTGGTTGGTCTTCTTGTAACATGAGAATTATCTTGATTTTAGATTATAAATTAGTTGCTAACTACTCACACAATCATTTTCCCCTTATAATCTTAGTGACCTTAATACTAATGTCATACTCCATGACTTTGGTAATCCAATCTACTCTCTTTTAATTGATGTCTTTGCTCAATAAAAAATCCTTCACAATTGGATGTGAGACCATTAACTAAATTTTATTATTAGAGAACATGTGTCTAAACTTTTTGAATAACCTAATAACACCAAACACTTGCCTTTCTATGAAACTATATCTCAATTCATAGTCTTTAAGTGCTTGACTAAAGAAAATAATAGGCTACTCTATTTTATCACTATTTTGTTTCACTAGGATTGTCGAGAAGCATTCATCTCCTCCAAAAACATAGAGGATGTAACCTTTATCATAAAATGGATTTAAAAGTGTAGGGGCCTTAGATATTACTCTCTTGATGAATTAAAAAAAATTCTTTCATCTCATGTCTAGCTGAATGTGGAATTATTATTAAGCATGGATTTGAGTAGCTTAACCAAGGAAGTAAAGTTTGGTATGAACCTCCTCATGAAATTTATCTTTCCCAAAAATATTTGGAGACATTTCTTATGACTCGTAAGGTAAAAGTACATGATATCCTCTACCCTTTTGGATTAATATTCAATCCATCTTTAGAAATAATTTTACCCAATAACTTACTCTCATGGATCAAAAATACTCTTTTTTGGTTTTAAGGACACCCTAAACTCTTTACAACTATCAAAAACTTGTTCCAAATTATCAAAGTGTTAGGTAGCATGCTAGGATAAAACAGTGATATCATCAAGATAAACTAAGATCATATTGTTGATGAGACCTTTAAATTCCATATCCAAATCTCATTTTAAAATTTCCCTAGTGTTGGTAAAACTAAAAGGCATTTTTATATATGCATAGGTTTCCCAATTAATCATAAAAGTTATTTTGAATTGATTAGACTTCCAAACAAGTATCTAGTTATATCCTGAATAACCATCTAGAAGGGAAAACCTCTTAGATCTAACTACTATTTGGATAATATAATTCATTTTTGGGAGAGGGTAATGGTCTTTGATGGATTCTTTGTTTAAATCCCTAAAGTCTACACATAACCTAATATTTCCATTCTTTTTCCTAATGGAAACTAGATTGGCTACCTAAGAGGAGTGTTTAATTGAAAAGATGATATTAGCCTCAATGATCTTGGTTAAATCCTTCCTCATCAAGGGTTAGAGCTTGGGATTTATAGGTCTTTGCTTTTACCTAACTTATTTTTCATTAGGATCTAACTCAATTATGTGTTGGGCTAAGGCTGGGTCAAAACCTTTGAGGTCCTGGTAACTCCATACAAATATATCATCATAGTTTCTACAAAGATGAATAAAACATTCCTTTTAAGGATGATTACATAACTTCTTAGCCTTCTTGAGTTTTCCATTGAGATGATTAGTTTCTCACAATTCTCCACTTTGAATGTAATGTTCCTCTTCTTACCTTTGAATTAATCATCTAAGCTGAAGATATTTTCCAATGTGACCAATCATTTGGGTAGCATTTTTCCTTTCAGTTGAATTATTTGATCCATGTACTATGATTTTAACCTTGACCAGCTTTTGGTAGAAAAATATGCCGCCTCTTACAAAAATTTGATGATTTACTCATCATTTTCAAACACCTACTAGTTATTTATGTTTTATAGGACTACATACCTTATTACAAGTTTTAGAAGTTGTTTTTAATCTTTCATGACATCACAAGGTAGATTATAATATGATATTACCCTTTTAATTCTATTTTTATAACCTTTATTTACCCTTGGGATAGAATGGATGTTAAAAGCTTCAAATCCTTCAATAAAGTCTTAAACTTTATGTTTATAAGCCTTTAGCAGACTATTCATGGATGCATTCTGGGTTTTGATTTAATTTACAACCAATTTATTTTCCCAAAACACTTAAAAAACCTTAATCCTTTTATTTTTTAACAATTAGAGTCCTTAGATCAGTGCCTCATATACACACACATTATTGGTACAACTAAACTATAGCATCATGCATGAAAATACTTCTCCTTATAAGGATAGATCATCAAAACACATGCTTATGTTTTTTTTTGCTTCTAGATAGATTAAAATATATCTACCATGTTCCTTAAAGGTCTCTTGAGTCTTCATGACGTTTGGAAAAATGGAGTTCTCCTTAAGAATGTAATAAGTGCCTAACCTTGTTTCCTCTATACAATCATATGGATCAAATTCATAGTGATCATTATCCCACTCATCTAGTGTGATATCTATAACCTCCTCTAAAGGTGTGATAGTCTCATAAATAAGAAAATAATCCTCTTTGTCATGCATTATATAGTTCATGTTAATTAGATTAGGTGAGTATATAACTATATGATCTCTACAAATAGGCTCAACCTTGATAGTTAATTTGGTTCTATATCTAGTCCTCAATAGCATGTGTGACTATTCAAATGACAAGTACTCACCTATTTTTGTAGTGAATTCTCTTGAAAGACAAAAACAAAAATAGTAAGGTAGATCTACAATATATATTTCTTCGGTGATAAGAGGCTAGGACAAGCATATAGAGTTATATTTAAACCCTTAATGCTTCCTACAATTTTGATAGTTATACCATCTGGCTGGACAACTCCTTTTTAAATTAGGATATACTATACACCAAGCATATCAACTATATTCTTAGGCATGACTAAGCTAATTGTATATAAATCATAATATTATAAACAAGGTACTTACCTATGATCAAATAGATATAAAATGGTGATGGCTTATTTCTCTTGTTAGACTCTCTTTCTTCAGGTTGACATAAACTTGTAGAAGTATTTGATGGCTTATTTCTCTTCCTCATGTGAATGAAAGATCTTCAATACTTATTTCAAAAAAATTATTTAAGAAGGAATGGACATAGCCTCCCACATGGTCAAATTAAAACTTATCTTCTTCATTTATTCCATTATGTTAAAGGGAATCTGAGCTACTTTTATCTAAATTTTTTAGATAGAAGCATCTTCCTTAGCATTTTGACTGACTTGAGGTTGATTCTTCTTTTAGATAAGGTCATTTGTTTATGCTTGGGTAGTGGTGGTAGTTACCTTATATTTGTCAACTTAATTTCAAGCTTGTGAAATAGAGGCTTGGGCTATTCAAGAAGATTGATCACCCTCCATTACCCTTCTTTTAAACCTTATATTATAATCCATTGGATTATTGAACACATTTGGTACTTGGCTCTGATTTATGACAATGAAGTCATTATCTTACTAATTTACCAAATTGGATTAATCATCTTATGTTTGGGCCTACTCATTTACTTCTTTCCTTTTTTAAATTGATTGATTTAGATACTCTTGGGGATATGATATGTGTTGCACCATAAAAGCTTACTTTAACACTCCATTTGCATAGGTAGATTGACTAAGTAGTTAATTACAAGGAAAACATGATTCATAATCTTAGGATATATTATTTTTATTAGGCAATAAGGATTTAGATTTGCTAGTACTATTAGATTTTTTCAAGTTAGATGTTCTAGGATAAGTGAGTTGGCCTTGGGATTTCACATTACTTTGGTGAGGCTACCTAGCATGTTAATAAGACAAATTAAATGGTTGGTATGGTTTATAATGTTAATATTACTACCTATTTAAATATAATAGCTCATTCTCAAAACTTTATAGCAGTGATTTAATTTCATGTATCTGACTAGAAGGGGCAAATGTAATTGATGGATTGATTGAAATAGGGATAGGTGCTAATGAAGGTTGAACAATAGGTTGTTTAGATGGTGGCTCTAGAAAGAAAGGAATGGGAGGCCTGGGAATATCATTTCTAGCCTAAATTAGATTATTCTTATCCCTAAAAATAATGTCATATGCATCATGAAGTGTAACTCCTCGAATGGATTAGACCTTTATAGCTATATAAATATTTAGAGGCCTCAAATAATATAAGAATGCAGTATTTGGATACGGTTTAAATAAGGGTGGTATTTTAGCCCAGACTCTTTAAAATATAATTAAATTTAACCATAAACTCATATGGGGCTATCTTAATGGTGGTGAACTACTCTATCAAGGATAAATGGTCACTTTTGTCCTTAATTTGCTTGCATAACTACTCTCCTATATCATCCCAGTTATGAATGGAATTAGGAATCATATTTAGAGAGATTTCCCTTTCAAAGAAGAGGCAAGGAGCCTAACTTATACATTATATTCAGTGACATGGTGGTCTAAGTATATGTTTTAAATATTTCTTATGTGTTCAATGGGGGTAGTTGGATTATCATTGGTAAAATATGACACATTCTTAAGAGCCACAACTAGAATTTCATCATATTATGCTAGAGCCAAATGACTATGCCCATTAAAGGGAATAAATAGTTGGCTTCTTTGGGCATCCATGAAGGGAATAGGAAAGAGTGTTCCCATAAAATTATACTAATTTTCATGAGATGACTATCCTAAATCCCTAGACCTCCTAACAAGAGATAAGGATGCTCTAACTCTTCTTACTCTTTGGGGTGCAGTCAACTTAATAAAATGAAAATGAGTACCTCTTAAGGATTATCTTGTTTATATTAGAATAAGATGGAGAACTAAGATTTTATAAACCAAGGATACTTGGATTCACCATATGCTTTTAGGGTGTCTTAAACACTATAAATCAATTAAGAGCAGCACCAAACTCTTAACCTACTTTTGATCTCTATACCCACTTGGTGTTCCAAGATTTGTTGTCATTAGAAATATGCACCCATTGATAATATGATATTTTATTGTAATAATGGGATATATGATACTAGGAATTTGATGATGGAAGGGAGGTTAGATCAAGTGTTATTTTTCATATAAAATAATTAAATAAATCCACTAACAAGCTTAACACCTCCATGCATAGATCATAAGGGGGAGCTTAGTGAACAAACAATAGATGATAAAGCTCAACCAAAATTCAAAGAACTTACACATTCCTTACCTTACTTGAATGCTCCAAATGATGTGTTTATTTGGCTTAATTGGCTTATGCTCAAGAAGTCTTTGGCAAATGGAGTTGTGTGGCTCCTTCTCTCCTTGGCACCATTTTTTGGTTCATACTTACATGATATAGCTTAATGACTTGGCTTGTGATTTTAGAATTATAACACTATGGATTTCAATCTTGTCATAAAACCAATATTATAACATTACATGTCCAATCTCTCTAAATGAAGAGGTCTAGGCCTGTATTTATAGGTTTAGTAACTAACCCCAACCCAAGGTGAGTTAGAGTGTAGTTATAGCTTATAATGGGTTCAAACCTAACCTTAGTAAGTTAATTAACCTTAATAGAGTTAAAGCTTTAAAATGGACATGATTATCAATGAATAAGCATGTTTGACATATTCTAGGATATTTGATAACTCACAAAAATGTAATTATGAATTCCTTAGATATTATTTGAATTTTTAATTTACTTTTTGATAATTCATTAATTTTCATGGTTAATTTAATTAGGCATTTAATAGGTTTTACATTTTAATTAATTTTGTTTAAAATTTTAGCATTTTTTAACATTTGATTTAATGTCATGGTGTGAATTTACCCCATTTAATTAGTTTATAGGCCAAATAGCACCTTATGAAGCCAATTTTGAGATGTTTAGTGATTATTTAGCTTGATTTCCAAAGGTTAGTAAGAATCAATCTAAAGTTTGATATGAATCCATTAGTGGAAAATTTTCTATGTCTATAGATTTCCCCTATTTAGGAAGGAATTATAAGCTATAAGCACAATAACATCTTCTCAAAGATTGAAAAATTCCTATATGCTTCAAATTTAATGATAATGGATGAATTGTAGGGTGCCCCCTTAAGGGAGTGGTTGGAAAAGGGGTCAAAAAATGGTCCCTCAAAAGAAGGAAATGAGTGGACTAAATATGAAAGTATGAGGTAAAAGTGAACTAATTTTCCCATAGGAAGTTATAATCAATGGCATACGGAGCTATTCCAATCAAGGTAGCCAAACATGATGATTTTCCCATAGATGGTTATAATCATCAGCATGGATAGGATAAAAACATGCCCCAATTAGGCAAAATAAAGTGAATGATTTACCCAAAGGTGGTTATAATCATTAACCCTCAAAGTTACATAAATGTAATGATTTTGCCAAAGGTAGTTATAATCATTGTAAATACAAGTGGGATGGTATACAATGATTTGCCCAAAGGTAGTTATAAGAATTGTATCTTGATTATGGAAAACATGATGATGCTAAATGTGATGGAAAATTTGACACAAAGGATAAATATGAATTAAGTAATTTTCTAGTAGGGAGATGCTCATTTGAATTGGTAAGGAGGAAAATTCTTTCATTATTTAATTACTCTATTTGGGATATGATTTGTATTAGATTAGGAATTTTTTTGGTGTTGGTACCAAGGATATATCTATGTTGCATTCTTTTGGAGACTCCTCAAAGATGGTTTTTTATGTAGCATGTGATGGTAGGCATCATAATAGAACACCATGAGGACTTGGCTGAAATATGCATAAAGACTGACATGTGATTTAATAATTAATTAAAAATAATGCACCAATGATAAAAACTATGATGACAATGTTGACATATGAATATGGATGGATTAAATAATAATGCACAAGGAATCACCCAATGAACACACATAGACTAAATCAAAAAAATAATACTAAAAGCAAACAAACAGGAAAATAAATAAACAAACAAAATAATAAGAAAAATAGACATCTCCTTGCTATGTGGGGTGCTCAATATCCCATAGAGTGTGCCATTTATGATACTATGAATTTGATGATTGAGGGGAGGTTAGATCAATTATTAGTTTTCATATAAAATAATGAAATAAACACACTAACAATATTAACACTTCCATGCCTAGATCTTAGGGGGAGTTTAGTGAACAAAAAATAAATGACAAAGCTCAACTAAAATAGAAAGAACTTAAATATTCCTTACCTTCCTTGAATGCTCCAAATGATGTGTTTGTTTGGATTTCTTATCTTATGCTCAAGAAGTCTTTGGAAAATGGAGTTATGTAGCTCCTTCTATCCCTGGCACCATTATGCGGCTCATGCTTTCTTGATGTAGCTTCATGGCTTGGCTTTTCATTTTGGCATTATAACACTATGGATTTCAATGTTGTTATAAAACTAGCATTATAGCATTACTATGTCCAATCTCTCTAAATGAATAGGTCTAGGCTTGTATTTATAGGTTTAACTACGAACCCCAACTCGAGATGACTTAGAGTGTAGTTAGAATTTGGAATGGGTTAAAACCTAAAATTAGTGAGTTAATTAACCTAGTAGAGTTAAAAGGTGTCAAATAAACATGATTAGTAATGAATAAGAATTTTTAAAATATTTTAGGATATTTGATAATTCAAAAAACTGTAATTACGAATTCCTAGGATATTATTTGATTTTTGAATTTCCTTTTTGATAATTCATTAATTACTAATGGTTAATTTAATTAGACATTTAATTAGGTTTTGCATGTTAATTAATTCTATTTAGGATTTTTTAAATTTTATAAGATTTTATCTAATGTCATGGTGTGCATTTTCCCTATTTAATTGGTTTATAGGTCACATATCATGTTATGAAGCCAAATTTGAGACATTTAGTGATTCTTAGGCTTGATTTGAAAAGGTTGGTAAGAATAGGTCTAAATTTTGGTATGAAGCTATTAGTGACTATTTTTAGGTGTATATAGGATCATCTCCAAGGTGTGATACATTTTCACTCCTTGGGATGAACCTCTAGAGAAGGTTGACTTCCTTCTAATCAAAATGCATATAATTTATGATCACCATACAAGCCTAAAAATAGTTTAAATAACCTATTCTTATTACTAAATATAAATTATTTTCTAGGTAAAAAAGAGGGTCTTTTTTAAATGTAAAAAGGTGATGCACTAAGATTAAAGAGACCACCCATATGGCTTTAAATAGCATAATATAACCATTGATAACTTAAAACCTATACACAATATTTAAAAAAGACAACCCTCTCACATAAGTAATTCACATAGAGGTGAGGGGCCCAATGTAGCATTAGGAGGGGTAACAAAAGTCCACAAATAGTACTTTCATAAGCTTGGTTGTAGATAGCATACAGCTTGCAAGAAAGTCTAATTCCAGGTAAAAGTGTTAAGGGATCAATGATAGTGAAAGGGAAGATAACTCCATAAATAAAGATAAACAACCATAAAACGCACACAGTATTCAATAATCATGAAGGTTAAATTAATTTCTCATTAATTTCAAGGATCAATTAGTTAAGGGCTCATGGAGGGAAAACTTTCACAATAATTCTATAACTAAAAATGTATCCCTTTATAATGAAATGCATGGGCTTTTTATAGGCAATTAGAATCCCAGTAACCATTAATTACAATAAATAAATATAGTTAAGAAAATTAAATGAACATCAGAGATTGAGGCACATAAATCTCTCTTAAAATAAGATAAGGATGGGCCAAAGTCAATTGGGATCCTGATTACATCCTTGAAGCATGGTGATGATTGCCTTGAGATTAAATTTGTCAACCCGACATCCTTTCTCATTGGTTTTGTAATGACCAACATTAAATCATTCATCAGCCTAGGTTGAGTTTAAATTATTTTGTCTAAGAATGTGGTTATGGATCCCTTATAGTCATTGCCCTAAAATATTTGAGCTTGATTTCTTTGTTTCTATCACTTATCTTCATCACCAACCCAAATGCATTCATTAATACATGCTCTAGAGGTTCATTATTTTCCACCTCTTCATTTCATAGTTTGACACAACACCCTTTGTTAGCCCATAAACTTCTTCCACCATTGTGCCACATGTTAACACCTCATTTTTCATTACTCTATTGAGTGGACCAAGTGCGACATCATTTTGGTAGGTAGATGCACATCAATTTTAATTCATTGCATTATTGACATCCCTGAAAGACACATGGAAATTATTCAATTTTTTCATCCTAGCACACTTTTACTCAGTCTTAGGTCTTCATGGATTTTTTTGATGAGTGATCATGCAAAAATCATGACAACTATTCATTTAAACCTGTGAGTCCTCCCTCTTCATATATTTTGGCATCATGAATTTTGATATGAATTTTGTTATGAATACTTAATTCTTTGCATCTTTTGGCATTGTACCTTTTGTTTTCACATTTTTGTCATGCCTTTTCTTACCTTCGTGCTTTTGCACTTTCATGCCAAAATTGCAGCTCCTCATGAAAAAAGTGTGAACATCAAAATTTATTTTAGGCATGTAGTTTTTGTTTTAGTCTTTTATAATTAGATTCTTATTAGACTTTGACTTGGAAAATAGGGAAATTTTATACACTAACTATAATAAATCAAAGCCTGCATCTGATTTATGACTTGGGACCTCAAGCTAAAATGGAGGTCCTAAAAGTAAAGTGACTCAAGAGTCAATAATAACATAAAATTGTTGTTGGTAAACACAAAAAATATATCAAATCATGCTCCATAAATTATCACACTTAGATCATAAATAGGTATTAATTATTACTTTTCAATTATTAAAAACTTCATTACTTCCCAACATTGATTTGATTTAGTTTTTCAAGAATTAAATAATTATAATTTTAAATTATTTTTTATGTTTGACTAGAGATGATATACATGTAAAAATTTGATATTACTATTACGTTCAAAAATAAATTCAATGTAAAATTGAATCTCAATATTATTATCTTCTATAGTGTCTCCAAAAAACTATTTTCTTATTCTTGACTTAGAAGGATTATTAATTCAAAAGTAATATTCAAAAGATAAAGACACATCCCAATTCAATAAAGATCACTTACAACCATGAAGATATTTTACCCAATTTTTAGAGGTTGCATCCACATAGTTTTACTTATCTTTTTAGTCTACATCTGATACATATGTCAATGTACAAAGAACTATAATGAAACTATTGATAATATCTAAATTTGAGGCATGTGATTTATTTTTTAGGGGTTTAGATCATTATAGAAAAATGAGGAATATTATTAAGAATCTTGACATGATTTGGAAGGAACCTAAAATTTAATTTAATTCTATAAGAACTATTGTAGTCAAACCACTAAACAAAGGAGTACCTAAAGAAACTTTTATCATTTCAATGAAATTTTCTTATGAAAATGAATTTAGAAATATAAAATAGCATATCGTGATATTGTTTACACAATTAACCTTTATTTGGGATGTAGATGATGTAAATATTTTTTTGAAAGATGTTCATTTATTTTTGACAAGTGTTAAATGAGGAAATAAATAAAATTAAGTTTACACTGCTTAATTTTTTTTTTTTTTTTTTTTTGATAATTTTTAAAATTTCTTTGTTATCTAATCTTTTCATTCGTTATTTTTCTTTAAATTTTTTCTATAAATAGGTTTTTTTGAAAAAATAAATTTTTCCTCAAACATTTTTGATAGTATGTGTTTCTCCCCAAACATTTTTGATACTATGAGTTTCTCGTAGATAAATTAATATTTAAATTCCATTCTAAATTAATATTTAACATACAATATCACAATGGTTAGAATAACTTATTTTTAATCAAATATTAGTACCTCATATTATTGAAAAATAATTATTTTATGGGTTGCCTATTTCAAATATCATTATACATGGAAAGAAGTTTTTGGTATTAGAAGTAGAAGGATTGATTTCCATAGTTATAGGTATTACTAAATTTATATCACCAACTAGACATATATATTTTTCATATTCATGTTACCAATTCTATGGTCATGAATTCATCCCTAACTTGTTGAATATTTCAAGGAAAAAATTTGATATTGAGTTTTGGTGTACTTACTTGAAATCAAAAATATTGATTTAACCTTTTAGTGTTTTACCTATGGAGATCCTAAGTTATATTAAAGGGTTGAGTTATCTAAATCAGTGAAATAATATGCAATAAATAACCATTGATTTGGTAAAATATTTTAATTTTTTTTACTTTATAAATATAATAATAAATATGTGAAAATAGAGACTTATCTAGAAAACAAATTTTATAGAAGATATGGGTGTTGAAAATTAGGTTATGACCAAGTCTGAGTGTCATCAATAGGGTCCCTAAGTTAGATTCTTCTCTAGATAGTAGTGCCTACCTAGACAGTAGTGTCATGTGGATATAGTGTCTAAAAAATGGCACTAGTGTCCTTTTTACAGTACTATTGCTAAATACTAAGAGCACATGTGCCTATGTTTCTAGATTTTATTCATGTGCACATGAGATCTAAAACTCTATATTATTCCTAGAATAGTTGATTTATATTAGAAAATATAATCCTCCTTGAAAGTATGGCATGAGATAAAAATGTGTGTTCATTAGTAGGATAGGTTGGGAATCCTTAAAATCCTATTGTAAAGAGAGGTACCTACATACCAATAATCTAAAGAGGGAACAAGCCCGTTTTAGTTCTCCTACCTAGTGCTTGGTGCAAGTGCAAGTGAATGTTAGAATGATAGTGGTCTTAAATTCCTTGAGTTTTCTTGAGATTAAAAATATTTGAAATTTGGGCTTAGGGTAACCATAGATGGTAGTATGAAAAATTAAGGAAGAATAGGGATTAATAACCTTGATTTTTCTCAACTTGTTTCTTATCTAAACAGGAGTTTTGCATATTTTTTCAATAAAGGGGATTGAGGTCTAATAGTCTTATATTTTTAGTGTTTTGTATCTTGTATGAATAATAAAATGTGATTAGGTCAACCTTAGGATGGGTACATGTTTAAAAATATATCTATTTTGGAGAGTTAAGAAAAGGGACACTAGATTCATTTAGGGGACAGTAACACCATGTGGATCTAGTGTCCTTAATATGGTGCTAGTGTCCAGCTGGCAAGCTATTGGGTACAAAAGGTTAGGATCTAGGAATGTAGTTTTGGGATCATGTTTTAGCTAATTAGAGATGTATATGGTCTGCATAATGGATGAAAAAGTGTGATGAAAGGCTTTAGGATAAGCCTAGGGCTAATGTAAGAATCGGTTGTCTTAATAAATGATTTTAGCATCCAAATACCATTTTTAGGTGATTATATTTTCCCCCTTTATGTTATAAATGAAAAAAAGATAAATGAATAGTATAAAGGTAAAAAGAAGCATGCTTGGACTTACCTAGGAAGTGAATCTAGTGTAGTTGAGTATGAGTATGTGAACTTGGGTCTGTGTATGTGAAGCTGGGTATTCGTATGTGAGAATAGGTCTATGTATGTGAAGCATGATCCAAAACATGACCTAAAATAAAATGTACATAAGTCAGTCCTTAATTAAGAGATATTAAAATTAAAATACTATGACGAATAAAGTAACTGAGTAAAGAGATAGGAAAGAGGAAAGTAATGAATACACCTCATTGGCTATGTGAACCAATGTATGAACTTGGTGATAACCTATGTGTGTGTATATACATAGTGATCAAATCATTGAATAACTTGGACTAAATAGATAGCTATATAAATCCATATATGTGTGTGTGGATAAATAACTCAATCTAGTTTTAACTCCATCTTTTCCCACCCCTTCTTGGTGGATCATGACTTGTGAATAACTTGGATTAGACTGATGGTGTGTCTAACCTTATCATGTAGATAGATCAAGAATTAAATTAAGCTATGAATCCATAATTTTCCACCCATGTGTAGTATATTCATATTAAAATAACTTGTGTAAAGTGCTAAAAATATCTAACTAGGCATATCTAATTATGTTTGATGGCTCTACTGCCACTTGAGTACATAAGGTAGCTCTCGGCCACTTAATAATGCCAACCATTATAAATGGAGTAAAGTATGAAACTGGTGATAATCTGGAATATGATATCAATTTTATATAGTGTAGAGAATGACATGGAGTTTTCCATTCCATCTAATCAACCTATGTGTAATTGGGCATATAGAAACTATGTGTCATGCACATGCCCCTAATTTAATATATGAGTATAGTGATTTTAGACTCAATATGTAATAACTATATCTGTGTATTTAAAATTAATGTGGGAGTGAGCATGCCACACATGATGCTCCTAATCTGAGAAACTAGTATGAATTTGATCTAAAATGAGTATATCTGAGCAAACTTTGAACTTAACTATCAAACCTATAGTTGTATTTGTGTAAACCTATACTATACCTAGTGTACTATTCTAGATAATCTAGATTACCTTGAAGTTGGGGCTACTAGAAAATATTTCCATGTAGTTTATAGTAGTATAATGTGATGTTAGTGTTTGAATCTATGCACTAATGTTTGTCTGGTCTAAAATCTGTGTAACTAAACTACTTTCTAAATCCTTTTGTATATGAGTTACCTATGTCTAATTTCCTAAAGTGAGCCTTTGTGATAAAAATTATCTATGAATAGTAATGTAGGAATCTAATCTCTCTGGCAAAACTGTATGAATTCCCCCTTATTTGAGGGGATTTCTTAACCTATGCAAGAACTATCCACAAAATAAATAGCTCTATAAAATGTGTTAGTGATGTGTTGAAAATCATCTATACTCTCTATCTCTACCCTCAATTAGATCTAACATCTTCAAATTATCTTATTTTATACATGTAGGCTCTGTATATAAATCATACAACTCACTTTTATCCATATACTTCATTCTATGCATTCAGTCCCATACTATTTTCCACACTAGGCTTCATGCCATGTAATAATTTGGTTCAAATCTAG
Organism: Torreya grandis; assembly: GCA_037957365.1. Classification (NCBI taxonomy): domain Eukaryota; kingdom Viridiplantae; phylum Streptophyta; class Pinopsida; order Cupressales; family Taxaceae; genus Torreya; species Torreya grandis. The sequence goes on from JARHVA010000844.1 coordinate 1,308,123, forward strand.
TTTATAGTTTCCTTGTCTTTAATATAATTCTAATTAAATTATTTACACTCCTTTAGGTCCTCTCCAACCTCTCATCAACTCCACTTTGCTTTGAAAATCAACCTTTAGACCATACACCATCTCTTATGTTGTCACAGGCTCTTCTTATAGCCTTTTTTCAGACATTTCTCTCTTATATGGAAAGTAAATTGGGTTATTGGACAAAAATACATTTAAAAATAACCTGTATTATGTTTTTAATCTTCAAAAATTATCATTCCCTTAATAATCTTTTAGATCACTTTTTTTAGATCAAATTTTGACTCTTTTTAGATCTTTTAGACCTATCTTTGCCATGTAAACTCTCAATACTATAAATACATACATAGAAGTATGGTAAAACCCTATAACACATAAAATATATTTTTATACTTGAAAATATAATTTAATACCAATTTTGATAATTTTTTTATGGTTCTCCTAGAAGCCATAGTTTTGTCTTAGAACCCTAGATAGGGTTATGTACAGGCAGACTAAGCCCGAGGGCTTCCAAATTCATTTTCAATGACACAAAATTGTATTTAAATAACTATAACTCATAAATAGGAGATTTACACACTTAATTAAACTTTTATAAGGGTTAATTACTTTTAAACATCCCTTAAAACATTCTAAACATAGATGTTCTTACTTCATTGTATACATTCCTAGACTATAGGTTACTCATTCTCAACCAATGAAGGGTTTCTTTTTTTTTGAATTAAAATCCATTTTAAACATATTTAAAATGATTTAAATGATATTTTAAACTCTTTTATACCTTTTCCACTTAGTAAAATCATTTCTTGATGTTTTTATACATAGTGTTGCATAGATTTAGATATGACTATAAACATACACATAGTTATTTTATGAAGACTGGGCATGATATCCAATACAATGGATCACATAATGAATTATAAAATTATAAATAATATTTATTAATTTTTATTCATGAATTACCAATATTTAATTATCTTCCAACAATATTCAACTTGAACTTCTTTTGATGGGTACACATATCCCAACATCTTATTTAAGGACACTGGTTACACCAATCTATATGTCAAACTAAATAATATTCCTTCATATAATGGAAATGAAACTTAATTAAACCTTTTATGTCATCATATAATTTTATTTTAACATTATTTATGATGTTTCAAAATATAAAACAAATTCTTTGTTCCTCTTATACTCACAATCCATCAAACGTAGAACTTAAGGAATACAAAGTCTGCAAAGAAATTTCATGAAAATTTTTGTAAATAATCACACAAATTATTTGATAACCTTCAATAAAAAATCAAAAACTATTCCATATGAGAATATAAAAATAATAAACTATTTATTTATTACTTCTACTCATTTGTACAGTAACTCTATCTTGAGGATAGAATACAAGGGTGTTTACTCCTTTTACATCTTCATCTATACCCCTATCTTTTTCAAGGTTAAAAAACTAACTCCTTATTTATCTAAATTAATACATACCATATATACTCTTAAATAATTACTTTAAAACCATTTATTGATTCAAGAAACTTCCAATAATCCCTAGACCCACCTAAGGTGATGGACATAACACTTGCCACCTCACTCCTTAACCTGACTTAGCATAAACTTTTCATTTAAGACTCCTTCATACAACATGATCCCTTGAATTAAATTTTATACCTCATAAACACTATTAAAATCTCATTATAATTTTGAAAATTCAAATTACATAAAAGGGCAGGAAAACTTCTTTTAGACTCAATTTAAATTTGGCTTGCCATCATGACTTATTATAAACTTCGCATAAACATTGGGACACTTAACCATCCTTATGCCTCAAAAATGGCCTAGTTTTATGATGAACTTACATTATTTAGCCAAATAATATAGATAACTACATGATATTCCAATATAATGTGCAAATATAACATTAGATTGTAGGAGAATATGAGCATAAGTATGTAGTGTACTATTATGATGTATTTAACATTGCATAACAGTGTCAAGATAGATGTAATAAATATGTATAATATCAAATCTAAGTATCTACCTAGGTATATGGGGTATGATGTCCATCATGGCACCTAAGTAGGAAAGGTAGATGCATGAGGTCCCTCAAGGCCTTGAAAACTAGTGTAAATAACAAGAACATAAAACTATCATGGTGAAGATGCATAAAAGAAAGCATACATATAAAACACAATACTCATAATAAAAAGAGGCCACATGTACATAATATAAGGGACATGGGCACATGTCACTAAATTTAAGAATAGAAGACATGAAAGGACATGTTCAAATGTCCACATATGTAAACAACAAGAAATTTGGTGAGAGACACATAGAAGGACATGTTCAAATGTTTGCATACACAATAAAGAAGGAAAACACAAGGGACATGGGTAAATGTCTAAAGAATACACGAATATAAGTGGAATAAATCGAAATAGCAATGGCATATTCAAATTCCCTCAAATAAAATAAGCATAGGAAACACAATCAAGCCTAAACTATGAAAGATAGAAATGAAAGTATGTATGAATGTAGTATAAATATATGTAAATACTAGGATGTATATATGATAATTCTAAACTATTGATAGTCAAAAAAGTCTGAGCTTGAGTGGTAATGATCAATATCAATATATATATATATATATATATATATATATATATATATATATATATATATATATATATATATATATATATATATATATGTATATACATAAATTAGAATGTATATAATGTAAGGGTATAAACTGATAGTAGAAAATGTGTATGATATACCCCTAAATAAGTAGATATATCAAATTAATAAACTTGGATCAGTGTATATGCCCCCAGTGGGTAAATGATATTAAGTTTAAATCAATGCAGTGGAACTAAGTCATATATTTAATCTACAAACACTCAAAAATAACAAGTTAAACATTTATATATGATAAAATCATCTATACTAAGATAACTAGCATATGTAGTGCCTGAAAAATAGAATAAATGTAAACATAATAATGCATACAATCTATAAATTTTGTGTTTCCTAATTTATATTTGAATGTTTTTATGTTTTGACATGTTATATTATTTTTGTATTTTTTGGATATAATCTACGTACAAGAAAATGAAAATAAACTATGTATAACGAGCAAGAGAGAAGAAAGTATGTACAAGAGGGTATGAACCATACTAACTAAAGAGTTTCATGGGAGACTCAGGATCACAATAACCTATATCAAACAAGGTATTTATGATCATTCATGTGTGAAAAGGAAATTATGATCCCATAATATACTATGCAGAGTAATATGCCCCCAGTGGGTAGATGATATTAAGTTTAAATCAATGTGGTGGAACTAAGTCATATATTTAATCTACAAACACTCAAAAATAGCAAGTGAAACATGTATATATGATAAAATCATTTATACTAAGACAACTAGCATATGTAGTGTCTGAAAAATAGAATAAATGTAAACATAATAATGCATATAATCTATAAATTTTGTGTTTCCTAATTTATATTTGAATGTTTTAATGTTTTGACATGTTATATTATTTTTGTATTTTTTGGATATAATCTATGTACAAGAAAATGAAAATAAACTATGTATAAGGAGCAAGAGATAAGAAAGTATGTACAAGAGGGTATGAACCATACTAACTAAAGAGTTTCATGGGAGACTTGGGATCACAATAACCTATATCAAACAAGGTATTTATGATCATCCATGATGTGTGAAAAGGAAATTATGATCCCATAATATACTATGCAGAGTAATATATGTTTGTATCTACCTATGTAGTGATGTTATGAATCTATAGCATTGACCATGATGCCCTATGAACTATAGGGGTCATAATAACCCATATGGTATAAGAATAAGTTATAGGTGAGGTATGTGCCCTGTGCTAAGAACCCCTAAAATCCAATAATACTAATCTTGGCATAAATTGAGTGGAGGAGGGTCCTCTAGAATCTATGACATATCTCTTATGTAGGGGTCTCTCTAATAATGGTCTCGATAGGAGAGTATGTGTACATATCAATATTGTAGGAGTAGACCTCATCTATATTAGTGGTTCTATTGAAATCTATGATGTATGAATGGTATCTATACTCTAAGATGTAATTGATAATTCTACAATATTTGCTAATGGTGTTAGAACTATAACTGGTGACTATGCTAGAACTGTAACTACTCATTGTATTAGAACTACCTATGGGATGGGTAGATGATACTCATATGGGACACCCTCAAATTTGACTACTTAATTTGTATGTATGTAATTCAATCATTCATGTAATATAGATGGGATGGTGTGGATTTCTTCTAACCATGGCCTACCCAATAATATATTAAATACACCTACATTAGGTACTACTAGGAACTAAGTGGCTATATATGTTGGTCCAACATGTACTGTAAGCATAATATCCCTGATGTAGATCTACACATGACTACTAAAACCATTGATGATTGTGTCTTTGGGGAATATATCCTAGTCTGAGTACTTTAAGTACTATAAAAGTGTCATAGTTCACATGCTTATACTTGACTCATTATCAGCCATAACACTATGGATAAGATGATGATATATGTATGCTCATATAAAGAGTGCATGTAAATATATATCATTATCAAAAATATCCTACTCTGAGAATGTGATGATTGGTCTAGGTTGTAGTGTAGTATGTTACATTTTAATGATGTTGTGTAATGGATGTCCTTCCTATGTAACTGTATGATATAAATTTGGTCGTGGATATACCTGGTATGTGTAGTGAACATATGATGTGCCCCTTGACTCATTCATTATGTGCTTTGAAAATAGATTTGTGAATATCTCAAGTGTTTTAGCTTTTATTTTTTGTTATTTTAGTGTCTATATGGGTTTACCCACATCAATAACAATAACCTCAATTTGATCTTATATCTTATGATTCAGGCTTATGTATCTCTTTGTTATGTGGCCTCATTCATTGTGATACTCATAACATAAATTAGAATCATAGATCTTTGGAAGAGACCATATTATATCAACCTCTTTAATTGGAGGGAGAGATATGACATTGCATTCCAAAAATTTATGTAAAACCTATGCTAGTGACTCTGGAAGGTTAGTGAAGACTCCGCATTGAGGAGTGGATAAAACCAATCTAAGATATGGCTCAAAAGTTGTGTTGATTATGGCCTTTTGATAACTCATTTTCTCAATGTACCTTACATTATATGGAGGATTTTTTTAACTCTTAATAGTCTATTTTGATCCATTCATATACTTAAGTTTTCCCATTGTTAAGAACCTAACCTCTCTTTCTTTGATTGTATGGCAAAAATATGTAAACATAGGAAACTTCTTGAACAAGATAGCTTCATGTAATGTTGGTAAGATACTTTGTTTAAATATTTCCCAAAGCTCTTTATCTACCATGGGGATATTAAATTTGGATAATATATCCTTGTATCATAATACATAATCTATGAGAGGCTCTTTTGACTTTTTATTCAATTATGCCACTTATGCATGTGATATCTTATCACTGATGTTGATGGATAAATGTGTTGAGAACATGTCAACCAAAGGATTGAATTTTGTGATAGATTGATTTGGTAAATCATAGAACCATTATAGGGCTTAATCCTTTAAATTCCATGGAAAAAACTTTGTGAGAAGCCAATTGATGGAGACATAGACCAAGCATGCTACATGAAAAGCTTTGAGATGATGCTATGGGTTACCCTTGACATCATATGATCCAAGCTTAGGTTCCATAAAACTACATGGAAATGGAGTTTCCACTATGTGATGTTCCAAAGGTGTATGTAAGATAATGTTAGAATACAAGGCATGTGATGGCCTAGTGGCTCTCTTCTCAAGATGTAACATCTAAAACTATGAATTATGAATCTCATGCATAAGGCATTATACATCTGGAGTGGAAGAACTAGCCAATAGTGGTGTAGTTTTCACTAATGGTTATTGAATTATAATTTTAATTTATGCTAATTGAGTTAGTTGAGTTAGCCCCATTGTAGGTGTAATGACATTATTAACTAGGGGAGTTAAATATTGACCATTGTTTGTCTTTTAGAATTCTTCCTAAAGTATAGTGATGAAGTCATCTTATATATTTATATGTTTGGACATAAATATTTTAATTATTGCTTATATGTATCATAAAATATATTGGTAAATTATGTCATTGTAATTTAAAAGGGAGGAAAACAAGTGTTTGTAATATTTTGAACTTATAAAATATTTTAATCTAATAAAGATTGCAAAAATAAATATGGAAACAAAGATGATATTTTGGAATTAAAATATGAGTGTAAATATAAAAAAGATACAAACCTTAATTATGTGTAGGGTTAGTTTTTTTGAAGTAGGGTTACTTTGCAAATATCTCAATTTTATTTTAATAAATGAAACCCTAACATGATATTGATTAAGTGAGCTAGGTTGTGAAAAAAAATAAGAAAAATATGAGTTTGTAACCCTATTCTAGTGCACAAAAATTTAGGGAAGGTAAACCCTAGGTAAAACTAAGGTTTTAATAAATATTATAAGTTAGGTTCACCAAATGATTTAACCTTATAGGGTTTTACCTATGTAAATCCTAAGTTATATTAAAGGGTTGAGTTGTCTAAATTAGTGAAATAAAATGAAACAAATAACCATTGATTTGTTACATGATTTGACATGATTTTAATTTCTAAAAATAGTAGTAAATGTGTGAAAATAGAGACTTATCTAGAAAATAATTTTTGTAGAAGATCTAGGTGCTAAAAACTAGGTTATGAATAGGTATGTGTGTCATTAATAGGGTCTCTGAGTCAGATTCTTCCCTAGATAATAGAACCCTACCTAGACATTAGTGTAATGTGGATCTAGTGTCCTAAAAATGGTGCTAGTGTCCTCTTTGAATTATTATTCCTAAATTATAGGAGCACATGTGCCTATGTTTTTGGGTTCTATTCTTATGCACATGAGATCTAGAACTCTATATTGTGCCTTGAATAGATGATTTATATTTCAAACCCTAATTTTCCTTACAAGTATGGCATGAGATAAAAATGTGTGTTGATTAGTAGGATAGGTTGGACATCTTCAACACCCAACTATGAATAAATTTTCATACATACCAATACTCTAAAGAGGGATCAATCCTGATGTATTTATCCCACCTAGTGATTTGTGAAAGTGCAAGTGAATGCTAGAATGATAGTGGTATTGAATTATTTGAGTGTGCATGAGATTGAAAATATTTGAAATATTGGCTTAGGGTAGATGCATATGGTAGTATGTAGAAGTAGGGAAGAACAGGGGTTAATAACCTTCATTTTTCTCAACTTATTTCTTATTTTAATATGTTGTTTATATCTATTTTCCATATAGTGGATAGAGGTTTAATTGTCTTGTATTTAAAGTGTTTCATGGATTGTGTGAATAATAAAATGTGCTTAGGAAGAACTTAGGAGGGTTAAACATTTGAAAATATATTCTTTTATGAGATTTATGGAAAGGAACACTAGCACCATGTTGAGTACACTATCACCATGTGGTGCTTGTGTCCTTAATGTGGTGTTAGTGTCTAGGTGACAAGCTATTGGACATGAAGGGTTAGGATCTAGGAATGCAGTTATGGGATTGTGTTTTGTCTAATTATAAATTTTTATGATTCACACAATGTCTATATAAGTTTGATAAAAGGATATAGTATAGATCTATGGCTAAGCTAAGAATACATTATCTCAAGAAACACTCTTAACATTCAAATACCACTTTTAGGTGTTAAAAAATACAATGTTATTTCATTCAACACTTTGAATGGATAAAAAATGTTGAATATATTTTTATGTGGGGGATATCATAGTGAAAAAATAGTGATAAATTTATCATATTAAATAAATAAAATATTGTGCTATTATACATAAATAACATGCAAAAATTTTCTAGACAAGTACACATACTTGTATGAGATAAAAAAACATATTGTTCATAGGTGAGAAAACATGCTATATTTGCAACAAAAATAAATCCTTCTTAGAATTAACTCCCATTTGTAAATTTGATGCCACATTGCATTAAGATACAAAATATTCACACACTTATGTACATGGGTAGATCATGTGAGGTTACACCCAAATATGTGTCACTCTTTGGAAACTTCTTATTTGATCAACTAAACACTTTTGGAACTAGAGATATGAACAAGATAAGTGAGGGTTTTGATAACTAGACTCACAACCAAAGATAAGGGTTTGAATTATGGACCCACAACCAAGAGGGTTTGGTGGATCCCGTAACCAGTACAAAGCACAAAAAGAGTATTTTAAGGTTTCCACAAATGTAACAATCACAACTATAGGGTTTAGAGGATCCCACAACCTTGGTAGATGAAATAGTAAGATGGTTTTAAGGGTCCCAAAACTATAACACCTAGAGGGTTTGAAGGTTTACACGACCTTAGTATAAATAAAGAGATTAATTCCCAATATAACTTGAAGAACAAATTCCCTTCAATAGAACTTCCTCCACTACAAAATAGGAGCCTACCAAAAGCATAAGGTCTTCAGTGAGTCTTATACTTCCTAGAACTTCCATACATCCAATGCAAATCTAAAACACAATAAGTGGGATTATCCTTTCACTGATTCTAATAGATATAAAGTCCCAAAAAAGAACTACAAACTCCTCAACAAATTGGTCATAGCTTGAAACAAAATAAGGTTTTTCAACCAAGCATGAGTAATATCCTTAAATTATTAGGCAAACCCCATAACCCAAAAGAGGAAAGAGTGGAATACTCTATCATACACTTTAATAAGACAAGTTTTGATTTAGTTTCCTCTATCCACCATAATAAAAACTAATTGGGACTAAATACAGTCCCCCATGGGTTTGGTCTTCATCAATATTTTTGCTCATTCTCCATAGGCCCTATGTGAAACAAGTGACCATACATAATCACTTAATAAAAAAATAGCCCATAATGAAGAATGAAACATTTTAGAATGGGATATATAAAACCTTTTGAGGAATCTTATATCTTCTTCATTATCATATAATATTGAAGCTATCTAGATAGGGGTTTCAACAATATTTCTATAGTAACTCGATCCTAGAAACCACTCCAAAAGAAAGTAATTCTCTATAAGGAATGTTGAAATAGGTAAAAAAACTCTATTATTATCACCTATTTGGGTAACCTCAATATGGATTCCTTTGGTATCAATAATCTCTCATCACTATAAATATTCTACATTATTGACCCTTATAGCCTTCAAGGCTTTACCTAGGCAACCCCAAACAAACCCACTCCATAACTATGATGGGGCTCTTGAAAAATCCAAACAAACGCTAACTGAGCACTTGTTCTACACAAAATAAGAGTAAGTTTAGGTGCTTTTACAATTAGGATGCCCTTATCATGATTGAGTATGTCTGTAACATCTACCCCACATCACAGACTCAGGTCATGTCATCTTAATAATGGACTAAAAATGTGTTCATTTTTAAATTGGTTCTCCACCAAATGAAGAAATTTGGATTTGAACCTGGTATACTTTGTTACCCAACTAACCACCCCTGATAATTTTAGAATACTAATGGCCCAATTAATACCCCTAACCCTGTCATCTAGGTGAGGTTGAGCCCTTTTTTGGAGTGACTGAAGTATCTAGGTCATAATGTCTCCCCTAGGCTCTTTTTAATCCCAACATTCACTCCATGTGAAACCAACCCTACCTAGGTATTAATAGTTCACCTGTCAGCCATAATAGGCCCTATCCATGTGTCTCCATGCTAGACCAATATAAATATCCATGCTAGGTGATTTGGTTATGGATCTTCATCATTCTCATCATCCCTACCTCCTTTTTCCTCACCATAGAGGTCTCACCCATTGCCTATTTCAAACCTTACTCCACTTCACTCCATAGATTCAACCATAAATCATTCTTTGGAAACTTAGAAAATAAAAATTAATGAATTTGATTTAGTTATATTGATACTATAAATACATAATTTTATTTTTTACAAAAAGTTGTATAACAAATGAAATTTGGTTAAATTGTATAATGAGATGGAACTATTTTAAAGTAAAAAAGTGATAATTACTTATAAGATATTACTGACTAATTTACATATTTATATAAAAAATAATAATTTTATAGACAATTGAAATTATTATGTGGAAAACTTAATTATTACTGATTCAAGGTATGTGTCATATTTCCATATCATTTTACCATACAAATATTTATTTCAAATTTTCAAGTTTGATCCATGCAACATGTAAACTTTTTAAAGCTTCATAGTTATTCAAGTTGTTCACATATTTCACATACTATGTTCCATGTTATGGTTCTAATTGTATCCATGTGTCAATTTTTTAATAGGTCATATCACTCTAATCCATATCCATTCACAGTATTGGTGATATTCTTCATTGGAATATTTATCATATAAAATGTAAAACCTAGGAAGCTTTTGGTTATACCATGACATCAAACATCTATAGACATCTTTCATAGAATAGATATACTTCATGTCATTCCACATAAATATACAAAAATGTATAAGCACAAAGAAGAGATGTATTTATTTATATTTTGTATTTTATTTAGACTTGAAAATTAATTGTAAGGAATATATCCTATTATCCAATATCCTGATATCTTAAACTAATTTAATACTAATATATGTATTAAATTTGAGTTTCATATATTAATGATAATTGAATCATGTGTCATTTTCCATATTATGTATTATTAGTGTTCTATTTATTTATGTCTAATTAAGAATTGTATGTTGAAATAAATTATGAGGTACTTCCTATATATAGAATTAGTAGCATCATGAGATAATTGAATTATGAACACATGACATGGAATAGATTTTAATATGTCAACATGCATTTGAATTAAAAATTATTCACCATGAAGGATCAATTTTGGTTGAGAATTTTTTTATTTGAATACATGAATAGTGCAAAGACATAAGTAATTAAAAATGTGGCACGTGGCTTGTCACTACTACCTCACAATATCATACTTGCAAACCTCATTTGATGCTCATGAAATGAATGGTTACAATTGAGAAACATCATAACACATAAAATCATCACATTATCTCACATTATTGCATTTTGAAAGTTTGTCTTGAAACCTTAAAGTAAGTTATTACGAGTGATATATATTATGACACGTGACATTATCTTAATGTCTTATAGTGATTGTGTGAATACATAAGTAGTAGAAGCAAAAGTGAAGTCTCTAGAATTGATAGTGACATAAAAATTGTTGCAAAGAGGTGAAAATAAATAAAAGTGTCCAAGAAGTGAATATTTATAAAATTCAAAAGTATCAAAGACTATGAGAGATGTGAACAATGAGAACGTAATAATTGGAAGCATCTCACATATAATCATCATGTTTATGCACCATATTATGAAGACCTAAAAAAATGATTTAATAATTTTGAAATCTAAAAACTTATTACTAATTTAATAAAAGTGGAAAATATAAATAAAATTTACTTAGTCCTATTTCCCGCTAGACACAATAAAATAGTATTATCACTTAGGAAGTTAATAAGTCTCATTTTACACAAGATAATAATATTGTCACTTAGGAAGCTAAGAAGCTAATATTCTTATGTTATGCAGAATTGACACATGCCCATTCTAGACAAGAATTATTTTTGTTTATTTAGTAAAATGGTTATATTAGGGCCCTCACTTGTATAAATATATCAATAAATTAAAAAATTCACTTTTTTTATACAAGAAAAAATACAATATACTAGCATAAATATCAAGGGGAAATATAGAATAAGGTATGTAGTACAAGTAAAAGAATATTAAAATTGGAAGTTTAACTTTTATTCTCCTTTTTAAACATAGTTGCATCATATCATTCTAGAAATGACTTTATGTGAGAGTGAAATTCACTTGGTGTTCTTACGCATGAGAATCTGGGAAACATCTTTATAAAATATCATTCACATGTTATAATTGATATAATTTTATTGATTGTAAATTTATGGCCTAAGAGAATGGTTTATATTAAAATTAATTATAAAGGGTGAACAACAAGCTTAATCATCTAGACATGTCTATCAATAAATCCAATAAGTTTATTTTTCTTACCTCCTTTCTTAGTAAAACTTCCAATCATCAAAGGAACACATGATGTGGTTCTATCTTCAGTTAAATTTGATATGGGATTTATATGAAATTTAAATTTTTATAAATCCTTATTGGAACGTTATCCCAAATCTTTGTCTAGCTTTGCCTAAATTTATTCAAGGTGAGAAAGAAGTGTCATGCTAACCTTTCCTTTTGAACATCTTGTATTATATAAATTTGGTGTTTAAGGTTCTCTCCAAGTAATTTTTCCTACATTACATATCTCATTAGGACTAAATTTACCATTTTACCAAGTTGGTAGAGATCCCAAATCACCTTCAATTCTTTGGTTCCATTAATTTGTTCTTCTCACATAACCTTTCTCATAATGAATTGGACAGTATTGAATATTGATATAATTACAATAATAGAAATGATAAGGTCATGGATTATCTTAATTTTTATAAAGGGTGGGTTAGTTGTTACCTTGTATACCTTAATCTACTAGTAAATCAGTATTTTGAGGATAATATCAACATCAAAGTAGTTGTAGATAATTTTGAAAGATGGAAAATCCTGAGGAATAGATTGAGGGAGAGATGTCATGTTTTAAACAATGAATGACTTGATTTACATTGGAAGGATATTATTATATTTATGAATATTAATAATTTATTGAATAAAGGATTACTAACATCATAAATACCTGATATGATAGTCTTTGACCATGGGAGAGTTACTACTATTGACAAAAAATCTAGAACTATTGGTTATGTATGTTTTATGTTTGATTATGTTAACTTTAGTTTAAAATAATTTGATTTAGGGGTTAGTGTTAATTATATTTAGTTCACTTATCCATGTAAACAATTAAAAATAAGTAGGTGTGCTCATCCATAATAAGTAATGCATAATACATAATATTTCCTACTTTATTTCCTCATTATTTATATTAATATAATAGAAACAATTGTTACAAGTTGCATATTTCTCTTTATACTATACCAATTTAATATTTAATCTATTTATATTATTTAATATTCTATTATAGTATATCATTATATTTTTAAACTTTGTATTTCTCTTCTTTAATACACTTGAACACTTTATGTTATATCTAATCTATTATAATGTCTCAATATAAATATTGACTATATGCCTTACAATTAAATTGTCGTGTCTATGTGAGACATGCCTTTTATCAAATTAAGTCATCCTATGCTACATAAAATATCAATCTTTACCATGTGGCCCAGTCAATAGAATTCTCTATTTGCTTGGCCTAGATATATATTTTGTTGTCATGGTAAAAGTGAAGATTTTGTGGTGACTAAAGTTTGGTGCTTTAACTAGTTAGGAATCATGCCAACCTTTTCTCTTTAACTAATTTGGAATAATTCCAACATTTTCTCATATTTTATAACTTTGTGTAGTCCTAGATATAACTCTGAATATGTTTATAGGTGTAAAAACAAACCATCTACTTAGTCATAAAACAAAATATTGATTCATGGGGTGGATGCCTCCTTAGGTAGATATTTATTATATTTATTCATCATATCATTTGAAAAAGTATTCAAAATCAGAATTATAGCTTTGGCATTTATAATTTTATTATCTATCTCCATATTTTCCTTAGCTTCCATCACTATGTCTTTCAAAAATAGATAATTATAAAGTATATATAAGTATACTTCATGTCCCTTAATCTGGTCATCCATCTTTTTCATCTGAGTATTCAATAGAGTGTCATATTCCTCGATGTCCTCATATATTAGTATGCATTGAGTAGTATTTTATTTTTATTTTTCATGTAGGCATGTCATTTTTTATCCCATTCTGCTTTAGAAGCAATGTTTTAGGCTCCAAAGTTATTAGAAGTAGTACATATCTTATTTTTTATTTATTCCATCTCCTTAATTTTATCTTGTGTCCATAGGGGTTAGTGGATCAAATAAGAGAAGTATGTGGTTGCATCTTTCTTTACTTCCTTTAATTTCCCCAAATTTTACTTGTATTATTCCCCTTTTATATTATTTTCCCCTTAGATTGGACCTAATATTTCTTCCTCATATTCTTGTCTAGCCTCTATTTTGATTAGGATTTTATCCATTATATCACCTGTATGGCTAATAAGATTTTCAACTGTTTCTTCCCATTATTTCTCTATAGGCCAAGTTGTGTCTATATCATATTATGGTCTATTGGTGGTTAAGGTAGTTAAGAACTTTTTGATGCCTTCTTATAGGTTCATGCATAATGTCATCCAATCAACTCTAGAACTATGAATTAGATTTTATCCAACTATTTCTATATCAAATTTAACTTTTACAGCCATTTTAGTTTGTCCTTCTATAACATGCTGAAGAAAATTTGATAGCACCATGATTATGGATGTTGTCTACTTATGTCATGTCAATTATACTTTTATTATATTCAATTGGTCCATGAGTAGTTATACTACTCCTAACCATTCCAATTATTCCTAGGGTGCTCTGTAATGAAATTTTAGTAGTGTCCCATATTTACATAGAGCTCATATAAAGAATATTGACCTCTTTTCTCTTCCCTTGTTTTTGATTTTATCATTTTCCTATTTCTTCCCTTGTTTTATTTTCTACCTCATCTTCATTTATATTCTCTTCCTCCATTATCTTTGTTTGTTATTCCTACTTCTTTTTGTCCCTTTCATCCATTTTTTAATTTTTCTCCTCCTCTTTGATTTTAGTTTTCCTCTCCTCTTATACTCTTTTTCCCTCTCATATCCCTAGTTTCAACTTACAATCTAATGAGAAATAATTACTTTAAATTAGAATAAGGTTATGTGATATGAATTTTTTAAATGATTTCTTAATTTATTCTTATTTAGATTATGCATTCATCATTGACTTATATTAAATTGTGCATGTTGATCTTAAACAACTTATTGTTAATGACTTGTTAAGTCACATTGCTCTAAATATATCTTTCATAACCTATTAGTAGCATGGTTATACCTTTTTAAGTGTTATTATTTTATATTACTTCTTAACTAGTAAATTCTTGGGTTAGGACTTGGTTTTTTATTAGTTCATTATAAAAAAGGGTCGTAAACCCTATACAAAACATCCCCCCTAGAAAAAAGGCCTCAAACATTCCAGAAATAGTGCATTAATAGCAAATAAAAAATGAGAAAAAAACAAACAAAAAAACTAGTAGAACCACTAGGGAATATCATCTATCCCATACTTGGCCAAGAACTTGACCATATCCCTATAATCACCAAGGTTGTCAATCCCCACATCTCTGAACTTGTCATTAAAATCCTTAACAATAGCAAACATTGAAGCCACATGATGGAGGGCCTTGGCAATAAATTTATACATAACCTTCCATTTCTTCTACATCTTATTCATCTTAGCTTTGAACACCATGAACTTGTCAATAGTCTTGACACATAATGAATAAATTCCCATCTTCTTCTAACCATGATCTTCCTCATCATCCTCCATCTCCTTCGAGTTAGGCTTTTTCAATTTAGAAAAGTGGCTCACTCCTTCATCTTCATGTATAGATTTAGTGGGTGTTTTATCTTCTCCCTCCCCATTGGTATCCTCAACAAACTCATAATCATAAAAAAATTTAATACCCTAGGGGTTAATGGATGGGATTCCTATAATACAAGTAGACCTATGAACTCATTGAGCCCCATACTTGCCAACACCACCCCCATTAGCATTTCCTACTTATTTAGGTCTTGAGCCCCAATCTATGCCTTTCATGGATTCTATAACCCTACTAAAGTCCTCTTTCCTAGTTTTATCCTTCTTAGACTATATGTTTCCCTCATCTTCCACAATGTTTTGGTCCCTTTTAGTAGACATCACCATAGCCTTCTCAGTCTCTTGATTAATGGTGTCAAGTCTACCACTAGATTTATTAGGAGATTTAATCTCAAAATTAGGGATAAGTGTCCCAACAAGGCTACTAGAATATTTGATTTTGGGACCCCTTTTATATTTTTAGGGGAAATTTTGGGGGTCCTGATAGTTTTCTTTTCTTTACCTTTAATAGTAGGAGATAGGGTCGACAGGGTATCCTCAAGCGAGCTAACATTAATTAGTTTTAGTGGACATAAAGGAAAATGAAAATGGTATAACCTTAGAATGAGGCCTTGGTGAATGGGTATGAGAGGGTATTTAGGGTTTTTAACACAAATTTCCTTGGTCAACTTAATAGAGTTCTCCAAAGAAGATAATAGGAAAAAGGGGAAGTTAATCTCCATCTTATTCCTAAAATGGTTAAGCAAAGCAAAGTGGTAGTGGTAAAATAACTTGAATTTTCCCTCTAAATTGAAGTAATTCATGATTATGAGGCAAATTTTCCCCCACGGTGCTGATAGCTTCTCCCTAAAAAAACCCCTAAAATTTCATAGCAACCTCTCCTTCGCTAAAAAAAATACCCATATTTTCTAGGTCCATCACCTTGTTGTATCAGCTATGTTTTTTCCTTTGATGGGTAGCCCTATGGCTTTCCTAATCACCTCCTCAAAGATCGTAAAACTAATTCCCCCAATATGTACTTGCCTATAATCCTCTTCCCATGATTTTATGAACTAATGAGATAAATTCTCATCATAGCCAATCATCCCATCAAGTAATGGAACCACATCCCCCTCCTATATAATGTTACAGACCATAGTGTCCTATCAAAATTCCTTAGGAGAGATCTACTCAATCTTAACAATGTTACCACCCATCTTTAAATCCTATAAACCATGTAGCTAGAGAGAATGTTTAAGGCAAAGAATGATGGAATGCTTAGCAGGATACCCTATGATGTAAGTAATCCCTTTTATACACTTCCATCAATTCAAAGGCCATGAGAATCTTTCAATAATAATGACATAATAATTCTAAAGATCTGCATTGCCTTTGCCACCCTAATTTTCTTCCTTGATAAAGACCCATGTCCACCACTTCATGTGATAATGAAAATAAATAAAGATGGGGATTGAAGGGAAATTATTACTCTTGAGCCATCTTAACCTTTGATCATCTTTCCATCCCATTATTTTCCATCTCAACATACTTCTAGGCTAGCTTACCATTGCAATAACCTACTTTCCCATTGTTTAGCTCCTTAGCATCCTTTTAATCTAGCCTATCATCTAATCTACCCATCCACCAAAAACTTGCCTCCTCAGCTTCTTAGTAGGATAATAATTTTTTTAAATTTTTCTCACACCTCTCATATACCATGTTGGCATCTTTATAGGTCTCTTATTCAACTCCTTTCATTTCTTGTTTGTAGTCTCACTCCTACAAAATTGAGAAATAATAACTCCCTTCCCGTCACTCTAAGTTTGAAACCCAACAAATCCAAAATAATTTAAAGTCTTCATGCCTTTAAATGAAAAGTAACCCCCTCCACACAAGAAAATTATGTAAATTATGAAGAGCCCATAACACCTAATCTATTTGTGTACTTCCATCATTTTTAATGAGATTTTGTACCTCACTAGGCAGCATGGATAAAAACCTCCAACATCGCCAACCATTACTATTATTACCTAGGTTTTCCATAGCATTTGTAATAGTATTAGCCTCCTTATAGTTATGAGAAACCTTATATTCCTTCATAACATTGAGAAATAATTAGATATCACCAATAATGTCTAATAGATTCTAAACTATACCTATTGATTTGAGGGTAGCATTCACAATTATTTATGAATACCCTTTCACATGAAGGTGTCGAATGTTCAAGGAGATATAAAATTTAATACCCCACAACATGGCTAAAGATTCAACCTCATTATTACCTTTGATGTTAATTCCTCTATTTAAGTAGCCATAAACATTCCCAAATTTGATCTGATTATGCCTCCTTCACTAGCCACCCTTGGGTTCCCTTTAGCTTCCCCGTCAAAGTTAAGCTTGAACCATCCTTTTTGAGGCAAGGTCCATTTAATTTTATCCCTAGCTATATTTTTAGAATTATCAATTTGATATATATTTGGGCTAACAGTCCAATATTTTAGTAAGCTTTGTTCTTCATATCTTAGGGGGTTCTCGATAGCTTTAAATTTGTAGGAATTGATATTCTCTACTAGTAATTTAGAGAAGGTCTGGAAAACCTCTAGGGGGTTTTAGACTTTTCCTTGAAAATTATATTGTTACACTCTTTTCACAAGTTCTAGGCAAGGTGAAGGGGAATGTGTAATTGCATCTCCTTGACAATAAAAAATGTATAGCAAAATGGGGTCCTCCAATCTCTAACGAGGTCCACCAGCTTGTCATTGAAAACCCAACATAGGTTCAGCCTCTACATGATAAGACTCTAAACCTCCAAATCAAAGTTATAGTGTAGAATGAGGTGATTAGTTGTCTCTTCCTCTTTACCATAAATAACACACTTGTTTGGTATTTGAGATCCTCTCTTCTTAAAATCATCAAGAGTCAAGATTTTTTTATGCATTAGGGTCCACTAGAAGAAGTTGATTTTAGGTAAAATTTTAGGAAGCCAAACTTTTCCCCATAGCCTATCCTTTGTAGGATCTAAAAATAGTCCATAGGCACTTTTCATATCAAATAGGCCTTTTTCATCCTTATCCTAGATCATTTGATCTTATTTAGGGAGGAAGCAAAGCATAGAGTTGGTCAATTCCTTTTTAAGCTAAAGAAAAACCTCTTTATCCTCATCTTGATCAGTGACACAATCTATGATGTTCTTCCAACTCATGATATACCCATTTATACTAACATAATTAGCCACTTTATTAGTAAATAACTTGCAAGCTCTATCATTAATTTTTCCATAATTCAAGTTTTTGAGGGGTAGGTCCTTAACTATCTATCCTCCCAAACATTGGCATTCCTACCATCCCCTATATTCCATATATTTCCTCTATGAAGGAGACCACAAGTTTTGAGCGTTCCATTTTAGATGACAAAACCTCTAGGAAGTCTAAGATCAGCTATCAGCTTGTGACCTTTATCCCCATTGAAATACTTAGTGGTCATGATATCACCCCAATCCTTATTGCCTTGAATCAAGTTCCACCCTGTCTTTATCATTAGGGCCCTATTCATGAGATGAATCCTTATTAAACCCAAACCCCCCTGGTATCTAGGAGTATAGACCTTATCCCAACCTACTAATGCAATTATCTTCTTTTCCTCCACTCTAGACTAGAGGAATTTCTTCTGAATCTGCTTGATCTCCTTAGCCACATATCTCAAGATTTTGAATAGGCTTAGGAAGTAATTAGGTATGACTTTCAAGGAGGCTTTGAGGAGTTTAAATTTCCTCACTTGACTTAGTAAATCTCCTTTCCAACCAACCAACTTTCTCTACATTCTCTCAATAATCATATTACAATAATCTAAGGTGACCATGGTGATCATGAGTGGAAGGCCAAGGTAGGTAGTAGGCAACCTTATACTAAAGCAACCCAATGCTCTAGTAATTTTTTGTTGAAAGTCTTCCTAAGTGTTTAAAAAATATATGTGAATTTTTGACTTGGTTCTGAATGCAAAAGGTTTATTATTTGCATATTTTTAACAAGCTTTATGTATTTATGAAAGTGTTTCTACTTCTAGTTCACAGTGAAATTCAATAAGTTCACCATTTGGTATTTGACCATACTTGGAATTCTTTTTGTTTGGATAAAACTTTACGAGATATAACATTTTGGTTTCCTTATTTTTATTAATACATATAGTTTTAATAATCTAACATGTTTTTAGCTAGATATAATATTTTTTTATGTTTGAATATTCAAATGACTATGATTTAAGGTAGGTTCATCATTGTATTTTTTTCTTCCCACATGTATTCATGACTAAGACACATTTATTGTCAAAATGACCATGTCATTTTATGATATTTAAGGTCATCATTGATACTAGTCGAATTGTGCCTTTTTGGTCCTATATTGTTTATCATTAATTATTATTTATTAGTAATAAATAAATTCAAAACTATATATTAGTATGTCCTTTTAATTGGTTATGTGCTAACTCGGTTTTTTTAGAAGCTTGCTTTAAGTCTTATATCTAGCTATGTGGCTCAAATATCTTAATTTGTTAGGTATCTTTCTATAATGACAAGATTTTGGCTAAAGATTCAATGTTTTATTATGTTTCAAGATTTATAAATACCTTCATAGATGTTCTAAAAGGACCTAAATTGAGAGATAACTATGTTTGATTTCATAGTGTGACTTTATTTATCTTATTAAATGACATCTTGGACCATGATTTAATATTTGAAAAGTAAATTAAATTTAATCCTTGGAAAATAATGATAATGTGTTTTGGACTTAATCCATGAAGATAATTTTGAAGGTCATTAAGAAACCTTGGAAAATAATTTTTTTATAGGAAATATTTGGGTTATGTTTTTCTTTAAGTCAAAATGGAAATAATGAGAAAATTCATTAAGGTAATCATTGTGTGATTTTTACATATGGGCATGGCAAGATAGTATCATTCCATTTTAAACTATAAATTGACTTAAGTCAACTTGATAATAAGATTTTATTTAGGTTTTTATACATGTTTGTTTGTATAATATTATATTTTTAGCATTTTGGGTAACATAATGAGGTAAAAGTAGGATGGGGGAAGAAGAGGAAGTTTGTGATAGTTACACTCTGAGTTCTATGTTTTTTTATACTAAAGGGCATAAATTTTTCACCCACCCTCTAAGTTATTATATTTTTTTATGTAAATTGGTATATTTTTAAAAGGTCATTGGAGGCACGATGTGAGCTAAAAGAAGCAAGAAGAGGAGGAATGTTTGGGAAGAAATAAGTGGAGCCTCTTTCTAATAGAAAATTTTTGATTCCTTCTTGTTAAATTTATGTACATGATTGTTTAACTATGGAAATGGAAAGTTTATTTAGATTTATTATTTTGTTTAGAGTACATTCCCATATATGCATACTGGGGTATGTATATACAAGTCTACACCATGAATTGGGAAAAATGTGTGTGTTTTAAGGGCTTAAAATACTTGTTTAATTTTGAATGTATTTACCCTCCTTGGTGTAAAGGTTATATTAAATGGGTTTTAGCATGGCATTGTTCCTTGGTTAATTTA
The DNA here is from genome assembly GCA_037957365.1 of Torreya grandis. NCBI lineage: Eukaryota > Viridiplantae > Streptophyta > Pinopsida > Cupressales > Taxaceae > Torreya > Torreya grandis. Next base: position 1,329,360 of record JARHVA010000844.1, read on the forward strand.
ATGAGCCTTAGACACTTATTCCTTGTGAAGGCACTCTTGTATTCATGTTTGTAATGTTTCCTACATGATGATGTAGGTTTTATATTTTCTAAATATAAGGAAATGGAAATATTCATATGATGTTACTTTCAATTTTATTAAATCATGGTTAGGTTAGATATTTTTCTCAAAATTACTATTTATGCCTTGATAACTATGTTAGAATATGAGCAAGGTATTTTTCTAATATGTTGATTGAATATGCCTTCCTTTAATTTTTTGTTCTCAATATTTATGGTGATTCTATGTGTGTTTTATATTGATTTGGGTGTTTCATATTATTTTTTGATACTAATTTGGTTGTATATTGATTGGGGTGTCTTGATGTGACATGTGAACTATTTGATTTTTCTATAAATATAGTGATTATGGTTACTGGTTAATATACTTCTTTGGCTTGATAATTCTAGTCACTTATAGATATTTTAGCATATTAATTAATTGATATTATTATTTTTATATAATTAAAATAAGCTAAACTTGAAGTGATCATGATTGATATATGGGATGACACTTCTAAATTGGATTTATGAGGGCAATCACTATCTCTTTTGATTACTATGTACTTCTATGATGAAATTATTGGTTGACTTATTTTGTTTTGCTTGTTGTATTCCTATGTGATACTTGATGTAGAGGTAAGCTATATTTCTTGGTGAAATCTGATATATGTTTCCTAATAACATTATGGTCATACATGAAAAAGTTTAATTTTGATTTTACCTAGTGTGATATGGGTTCTTTGATGTAGGGTTTCATTATTATGCATGCATAAATTGTTCAGTGTTACTTGTTATTTGAGACACTACTGATGTTCTAATCTTTTCATTTTTATGTAATTAAGAGTGTTTATTTACAATAGAGGTATTTCCTAATTTCATGAAATATACATTGCATAGTTTTTATTGGTATCTAGTTACAATTCCAATTCATGGAAACCACTATGTTTTGTAAGACATCTTGTTGAAGTGTTTTCAATCCTAAATTTTATATTTGATTGAATGTTTAATTTTCAATATTATCTAAATTTTATGTTCTAGATAAGTGTGTATTAAATTATTGTGTAATGGATTTTTATATTTTGAAGCAATGGGTCCTTAAAAATCCATTTCACAGGATAAGTCAATGAATGTCCTATATCTATTATAAAAGGAGGTAAATTTTTTGGTTACAATTAAAAGGAACTCAAATTTATTATAAATATTGTTTTATTATGTCATGTATGAGAATAAATTATTACTTATAAACTAGTAAGCATAAGTTTTACTCAGAACTCTCTTTTGTATGAAAGCTGGTATAATACTTGTTATGATTTCTAGTTAATCTAATGTGTTATATTGTTATCATTAAGAAGTTTAGCTTTTATAGCTTAGTTTTGACCAATATTTTTTATAAATACAATGTAGGAGATGAGTGTATTGGGCCTAACTAAGTTTACTTGTTTCAAATGTTTTAAAATGACTCTTTTCTTATCATACTATGTCTAACCTAAGAACATGTTCCTTATCACCAAATAAACTTTAAATTGAGTGATATGGGATCTTAATAACATGTTGAGAGGTATCTTATATTATCATTTAATAATTTATTGTTAAGTTATATTGCTTAGCCTTGGATTATTATTAATACCTTATAGTGTCCTTCATCACTCTTCTATTCAAGTCAAGATATGTTGATTAAGTCATGACCTGTAGTAATTTACCTTCATTATTAAGTGTTAAAATAAATTTATAATATGTTAACAAGATATATGTTCCATAATATTAGAATGTGGAATTGAAATTTTAAGAATTATCCAAGTATGCTTAGAAATAGGATGGTGGCTTAGAGAAATTTTCAAACTTGATTGACATGTTGCTCTCTTTAGGTATTTTAACATGGTTAGAATATCCTTAGATTTTTTAGTTAATAATGTTTCAAAAATATGTGTCATTATTTCATGGATATTCAATAATTTATATTAAACTAGTCTTATTTTAAGGCTAGATGTTTTGGTAAGGATCTTCTTCTTGTTTAAGCTTGATAGGTTGTTCTTATTTGTGAACCACTTGCTTCTCAATTTTACATAAAGGTTAAGATGGGTATTTATCTATACACTTACCCTATCAATTACATTTGGATTCTAATAAATTATGTAATGTCATTTACATCCTCCTGATATTTATATAAAAAAAATTGAAGAGTAACCTTGATATTACATCCATCTTGTAGTTAATAGAAGTGGATTCCCTTGAAATTTAAGTGGTGTAGGAAAATAATGAGTTAGATCCTTAAGAATTCAAAAAAAATCAAGGGGGTGGGGGGTAAGTTTGGGTTAATTACATTGGTATCAAATTGGGTTTTCATCCCTAAGAATCTCTAGGAAGATAATATTTATGATTTCATATTCATTAAACTAAATTAAGAATGATTCAATTAAGTTGAATTATGATATAATCTGATAAAGGCATTTAACATTTCTTCAGTTGAATAAAGTAATGCTTTAATTCATGACCCTAAACTACTAAAATATAGTAAGTTTTCATCTAAATGGAATCACATTTGATATGTATCTTCATATTCACCTAGAGCCTTAGTTGAGTTCACCTTTCCCAAAGTTATGTCATGTTAAAAATAAGTGTCACTAGTCAATTAGTGGTTTGTATGCACAAAGTAATAGGGCAAAAGTGATAAAATCCTATTATTAGAATAAAATAAGAATTTATATTATCCATTGATGACTTTTATGGGTGTGTCATCATATGATGTTTAAGGTATGATATCTTTGGGGTGTCTAGAGGTGTAAATCTAGCATAGAATACCAAGTGAGTTGAATAAGACTAAACTACTTGATCATGTCAATGGATATTTTAGACCTTTGTTTATGAGTCAAATAGTAAGTGTATTAATCCATGAGGAGTAAATGGTCATTATGGCATGTTATGGACCTAATATGTGCTTACATTAGACTCTTATAGAAGCAACCATTTTCTTGTGAGGGTTAATGTTATATCTAAGATCACTAAATCTTATTATTTTCATATCACATCAACTAATGGTTTCATTAAATCATTATAAATTCTTAAGTAATTTTGGGGTTTAAATACTTAAAGTTTTTTAAGATGCTAACAATAGCATTAAAGCTGGTATAATCATAAGAATTGAGGTATTTCAAATAGGCATTTAATACATGTCTTTTGTCTTTCTCAAATTTATATGGACAAAAATATAAAAGAATAATTCTTATTTCCTTAATAACAATTTAGGTATATTAATACTGATTTTAGTTGCTTATATATTGCATTTACCAAATAGTTTAAGAATATTATGATGTGTCTTGGAAGTGAATGGAATTATTATTAAGGGATTAAATTTGGTTTTATGTTTATAAAATTGTTATATTTACCATATTATATGGCAAATGAAAACCCATTATTTTTTTATTCCAAGTAAGATTTATCTCACCCTTGGATGACATATAGATAACATATATAAATTATTTTCATGGTAGGAATGAACTTGATTACGTATGAAAAATTATCATGTGAGTTATGATCCATACATGTTTTTGGATTATTTTTTTTTTCTTGTTAAATAAATGGCTTGTTATGATATTTTATTTATTTTAATTAATTATTTTGATCCGATTTACAATTTGACTTTTGATAAAAGTGTAGTTGCAGTAATTGTTGAACTGGTATAGTACTCTTATCACAGATAGTCTTGTAATGAGTGAAAGTAATTTTATAGGTATAATATAACTCTCCATTTGATGGCATAAAATTAAGATATTTTGAAATAATATTTATCTACAAGGTGTACATTTTTTCATGCGCTTATTTAATTATATGTGTTGTTATCACTTAGAAGTATACCCTTACAAGATCGTGTCCCTATTCTCACTTCTTTTGATACAATATAAACTCTCCAAGGTGTGGGTGACTTTATATTAGAGAGAATATCTATATGAATGGTTGGTTCCATTTTATACACTCACATACTTCTCTATAAGCTCTTTAATTTTTTGCTTTCTTGACTAGTAAAAGGGGAAAGAAGCAATGTTAAACCTAAAAATAAATATGAAAACTATAAATGTGGGGTGATGCACCAATGTCAAGGTAAACTATGTATATATTGGACACTCTTTTTAGGCTTGAAACTTTAAAACATTAACTTAATATTAATACAATGTCTCTTGCATCATTAATTCATACATAGGTCTTGATAAACAGTCAAACTAGCTTGAAAAGAATGAACAATGTTTGAATTCACTTCTAGATTAGGTAGAAATTAGAATTAAACACTTTATATGACCTATAATAGTTATCATATTCTGATTAAAGGTGATATATTTAGACATAAACATAGGAAAAATAAGCATTCACTACGTTACATCAAGGAATATTAAGAACACACTTCAAGAGCAACCTAAAAATGGAGGAAAAATTAACTCTTTATTGCTTTAAATGTGAGGTAGTAAAACTTTTGGTAGAGTTTTAGTAATTCAAAATAATAATCTCACATAATCATAAAAAAATTAATATACATATAAAAAAATAAACAAGGAGAGAGGAGACAAGAAACAATAGATGAGTCCCTTGTCTAGTCCAACTTCACTCCTACCTCAAACTAAACAAACTTAACTAAAATTTCAAACTTCCAAAAAACTTCCCCAATTTCCAATGTAGTAATTCTTGATTTTAAACATTAATGAAATTTTTTATCCTTATAATATGGTTTTTAAATTAGAGAGATAATGTAATTTGAATTTTTGAGAAGTCAAATATTCTTACATGTGTTTGAATAGTCTTCAACTTGAAGATATCTTTGGCTATATTTAATTAACTCCTTGTAGACAGTTTGAACTTTATTTAATCCTCAATTAAATATTTTTGATCTTGAAATAATATTTTATTTTTAATTCAATTAAATTTATTTCATCTTAGAGTTTTACTTTGACTTATAACTTGGAATTTGTCTTCAATTATCTCACTTGCATCTTGCATGCCTATTTGACTTCTTGACTTTCTAAATTTAACCCAAAGGTGGGAATAGTATAGGAAATATTTCATGATTATGTTATAATTATTATATTTCATGAAAAAATTTCCTAAAATTTTAACCAATACTTCAACTGAACTTCTCCACTTTTGCATGTTTTGAACTCCACATTTTTAGGGTTCCTTGATAGCTTCTTGTTGACTTGACCTTTTCTAAATTTAGATAAAGGGGGGGAAAATTTAGAGAGAGAGAATAATGTTTATTTTTAAGTATTCATGAAATATATTTTCTAATTATTCATTTGATGATGATAGTTACATCTCTTCATATTATTATTTTTTGGAAGTGTGCATCATCTGTGGCTTGACAAGTTTCTTGAATACACTATGAAAACCTTGAACTTGATGAATTTTAATTATTTGACTAGATAATAAGTGTAAATATTATTTAAAAATAATAAATATAGTTTCATATACCTTTAAATAAAATTCCAGATCCAAACTCCATGTACAACTTTAAAAAATGCTATCGTATGCTCTCTTGAACTCAAGAAACCCTAATCTATCTCATGAATAGACTTGAATTTTGGAATTTTATCCTTCCTCAGGTACACTAAATATTATAAATATATTTTAAACCTTAAATTACATCAAAACATACTTCCATGTCATATTCCAAGATATTTCATTTTCTAAAACTCAAAATATGCACTTTTTGGTGTTTCCTAGCTTGCACAATTTCATTTCTGAATGTCAGTAGGTCTAATTTTTGATATTTTATTGAGTTTTATGAGGAATAAATACCTAACTATTTTTTAAATATGACATTTAATAACCATTATAATCATTCCAACCATTTTATGTTCTCAAACAATCTCTTAAACCTCTCAAAAACTATCTTTTTTTATTGTCTCTATTGCTTGCTTAAAACCTTGATACCTATATCTTTAAATTTATAAAAAAAAATTCCTTAAAATTTTTATTTATTAAGGTGTAATAATTTAATTTATTCCATATAATATATTCCACCACTTATATTTTTCAACAAGGAACTCAAAAATATAATTATATCTCTTAAAATTGAGCCATTGGGGCAAGATAAGGGTTTTAGAAGACATGTTCTTGTTAACGATTATTCATAAAGTTAAGCCCCTATAAATTGAAAAAAATAAATTTAATATTTTACCAAATATTAATTTAATACCATTATAACTGAATCTTCTTCTCCTTCATGTACTAAGCAATTGAGAATTACCTTCACTAGCTTGCAACTAGCTAGTTAGAGGATTAGAAGAAACCTCTACCAAAATTTTATCATATGACTATTTTAGAATTATAAATTATTTAATTATGATTCAATTGATTTTTATAGGTTATTGTATTAATTTCATTTATATTCTAAATGATAATGATGAAGTGTGCAATGTGATTGTCCTAGTATGTTTGAAGGAGGCTTGGTTGATCTTCTATTTTAGCATGGTTAGAGATGTTTAGGGATGGGAATGGAGTATAAATCATGTGAAATAAGCCCCTAATATGTGTTATATAATTTTAATTCTTGTTTTAATTATTTTATTTCATCTGGTTGATCATTCTTGTCATATAGGCATTTTGCATCTAGTGGTAAAAAATCTTAGGCAATTTGATGACATCACCATTGCCACACGTGGATAAATCAGGGGGAGTTGGTCATATGGTTATTATCACACTAGCTACTAAATTTATTGTTTCTAAATTTTATATCATGTGCTTAATTGTATTAAAATATATGCAAGTGTAAAGTTAGGCTCCCAAGCAGTTTGACAGTGTTTTCCCATACATAACCAAATTTGCATGAGGTAAGAAAGAGCTAAGTAACCAATTTGGTGATGTAATATCTCACACATGTTTATGTTTCAAGAAAATTTGATCATATGGGTTTGTTTAGTTTTATTCCTATTTTATTTTTGATAAATTTTAGATCATGCACTAAATCACATCAAAATATATACATGTGAAAAGTTGGTCTTCCAAAAAATTCTTGACATTGTTGGCTTTATGGTAAAAAAATATGAGTGAGAAGATTAATGGTTTTATATATTTCACTTTAAAAGGTTTCAGGAGAAGTGTGATACATGGTTGGATTCTCCTATGTGAGGAAATCATATGGTCTATGTTTGAAAACATGTGAGTGAGTGAGTGAGGTAAAAGATATGACTGTACAAAATTGGCCTTCTAGGTAGACTATAATGGTTCCCATACATAATCATTTTTACACAAATTAAAGTTCAAGAAACATTGATGGAGTGCATTGTTCTAATATTTTAGGATGTATCGAGATGGTGTCAAATGTTTGATGTTTAACATTGAGTAGAGATAAAGATCCAGCTTCTTTCAAGGATCAATGGTGATCAAGTTGTCATAAAAATAAATATTAGTAGTATTCATTAAAGTCAAAAGTTCAAAGTGGTAATTGTATGGCATTGTTAAATATAATAAAATCTTGAAGAGATAGATGGAGCACATGAGGTCATAGTTTCTAGATTACATGAGATGAGGTCAATGCTAGAGGTTTAATGTTTGGGCATTGGTGTGCTATGAGTTAAAGATCAAAGAAGATCAATAATGCACAATCAATTAGAAGATGTGAGGACATGAGATGTAAGCATAGTGTTTGAGGTTTAATTGTGAGCATTTGAATTTGAATGTTTGAATTTGCAAAGTAAAAACTAGTGCTTTGTATTTTGGCTATATATTTTGATTTATGCAAAATTTTCTCATGATTCAAAATTAAAATTGTATAAAACTCCAAGGACCATCTAGAAATATAAATTTTAAGTTCCAAAATTGTGATTATTAATAGTTATGATGGTTCAAATTTGATTGTGTGTTTGTGTGTATTCTAAAAGTGACCCAAGAAGGATATTTAAGCTTGTTCTATTGGTATTTTCATATATCATGTTAACTTAGCTATTTAGGAGTGTTGTATACTCCACAAGGATGATCTATGTGAATTATGAAGGTTTGAAAAATCATATGCAGTATGAACAAAGGTTTAAAAGTCAATTATGTATTTATTTATGGTACTATATGCATAGAATATTGTTTGAGCCAATTGTGCTTAAGCATAAGGGTACTACGTTGGTTGTTTTCACTTAAGAAGGACCTATAAATCATATGGAATGGGTTCATGCATTTGGAAGTCATCATGTATTCTTTTTTTATTTGATGAAGTACTAAATGGGTGAATAGGTCTCCATAAGACCTATAAGAGATACACGGGCCTAATTGAAAAGTGTAGCTACTTAAGGGTGACTCATAGATGTTATGGCCAACCCATGAAGATGGTATTGAGATTTATATTCCTATGATAGATGATTTAAGGCTTAAGTAATTCCAAATGGTAGACCAAGATGTTGATAATCATGTTCACTCTATAAATGGTGAAACTAAATGTGTTTGTTTATGGACTTCATGTGAGACTTTGAGGGTTATGTGGATGTCAATCCAAGTGAAGAAGAGAACATTTGAAAGAGAAGGTATAGGTAAGTGAGGACCAAAAAAGAGAAAAGAGAATTAGACATGCTTATTTGATCATGGTGATAAAGGTGATCATATAGGTCATTAGACCTAATAAGCCTAAAAGAGGTAGAATGAGTGAGTATGCTCATCAGATTATTTGAGAGAGTGTGAAGGTAAGATGAAGTCTATGTGTTCTTAATAGATGGGTTTAAATCTAGAGTAGTTTGATGATGGTGTGTATGACCTATAGGTCATATTTTTGATGTCATAATAGTGCTTTTGTAGATTTGAATATTGAGTATGAGTGAAGGTGAAGAGTGATAATCAGAGGTCCATCACTAGGTGTTAAAGATATCAGTTCAAAGGTGGATGTGTGCATAGGTGTTATTGTGGTAGCTTAACATCTAAGGGGGTTTCATCCTCCTTGTAAGGTGAAACTTGTTAAATGTCTCATTATTTTGGTAACTCAGCTAGACAAGTGTTGTATAACCTTATGGTATTGTAGTCTCATAAAATAGCGATGGTAATTCCTTAATCAGTTGTATCTAGTCTAAAATAGTTCTCTTTTTTAGGATAGTAGTCCAATTATAGGTTCGAGTGGGTTTTCTCCCCCAAGAGGGTTTCCCATATATGTCTTATGTTATGTGTTTGATCTTGCATTGCATCTCTTGTTCAATGTTATGAATGATGTATATGCTCTATGAATGTATGTATTGAATGATTAAGGGTTTGAAGGAATTGGGTTTGAATTGGATTATCTAGGCTCACTGATTCACCCCCCTCTTAATTGATTGTACCTATAACAATTAGTATTAGATCAGGTCCTTTTAAGGAAACTTAATAACTTGAAGGTGATCCTAAGTTGGTAAAAATATGGCTAAGTAGTTGAAGAAAGAAAATCAATAGTGGAAAGCTAAGATCAAGGCACTTAAAGAAGATATATATACGTTGAATAAAGATGCCAAAGAGGATGTTAATGTTATCAATGATCTCAAGGTTTAGCTAGTAGATTCCAAGATAATTTTATGTTCAAAATAAAAAGACATCATGTTTGATAAAGAAGCTTTCCATAATAGTAGAGAAGATGACAAGGAAGAAAAAGTTAATCTAGAAGATGAGCTCATGAGTGCACTTGGTAAACTAAAGGATCAGAAGGAGAGGAATCATAAAATGAGGAATATAATCGAACATATTGAAGCACAAATTAGTTATCTTGAGGGAATTTTGTTAGGTTTATCCAAGAAAGAAGAAAATAAATATCAAGAAAAGATCAAGTCTATTGAAGTACAAGCATATAGATTGAAAGACAAGGCCAACAAAGTTAAAGAGGATGAAGAGAAGATCAATATTCTTGAGGATCAGCTAAGGACTAAAAATGTAAATCTAAAAGCAAAATAATATGAGTGTAATCAGCTAAAGGTTGAAATGAAGTCATTGAAAAGTGAGAATGAGCTTGTTATAGTCAAATTAGATAAGCTAGAAGAGAAGCATGAGAAGCCTAAGTATGTCAAAGGGGTGTCTCTATAGAGGCTTCAAGGAGACACTTGTCAGTTAGAGAAATATTGGTAGATGTTAGATATTATTTGATGAGATGGTATGAAAATAAGGTATGTTTGTGCATTTTTTTGTATATATTTTTTTGGATAAAAGAAACTTATGAAGAATCTTAGTGGTCCTATCTTGAGATGGAGTTAGCTTCTTGATCATGGTTTGTATTATTTTTTATAAATGTGAGTTTCAAATATAAATTTGCATATAAATTTATGGTAGATGTTAGGTGAGCCTATAATTTGAACCCATTTATTCTATACTTATGTTCTAGATCTTGCTAAGCATGTTAAAGGATTATTAAATACTTGTGTATGCCATGGAAGTTCACTATGTTCTAAAGATGAGGTGTCTTTATATGAGTATTGACTATGATTGGATAGTATTTGAAGAATTTTTGAATATTTCATGTTTTATGTGAAGCATGAAGTTAGTGGGATCTTTTTAATTAGTCAGGTCCTAGGATCAGAGGATTGAGTAGTTGAATCTAAGAGAGAAGGTATGGAGGTTTCTGTGTGCTCCCAGGTTTATCTATCTTATTGTAGGTCAAAAGCCATGGGATAGAATGTATGGGTTACCAAAGATTTGGAATCCCAAATCTTGGTCCAGAAGTACATAATGGTTGTCTCCAGGTGCTTAAGAAGTTTTAGAAGTGGACATTGACCATAAGGAGGTTTGTTGACTCAATTTGTTTTAAATTTCTAGGTTTTTAGGCTATGTTATAAAAGTGGTTTTCCTTATTAATTATGGTTTAAGGCTTCTTAATAAGTTTAATTATCTAAATGGGTTCTCAAATAAAGCTTCATAGACATCTGAAGGTTTGTGGATTCTAATTTATTAAAGTTTTTGTCAAGATGGAGGCCTAATTGGCTAGTAAGTTTGTGAAGGAAGTATGTTACATATGATGATCTAGGTGATGAAAATTTTCTTTTTTTTAGGGGGAATATGAGAGTTCTCTATATATAAAATTTCAATTTTTGAATGTGTATCTACTAAAAGTTATGGGCTTTACAAGTTCTAGGTAAGATTACAAGGAGACTAGACAAGCCTAATGTGAAGAAGAGTGATTTTTTATCAAATTATCTAAATATAAATTTATGTTTGTTTCAAGTATATTTCTCAATTTTTTTGAATGCATAAGGTTAGTTTGGAGGTCCTTATGATAGCTTGAGAGAGAAGGCTAGTAATCATGTGTGGTGGTTATGCATGGTATGTGGAGATCTAAAGATGCACAAAAGGTGAATTGGCTAAGATTTATTAGGGAGAGTCTCTATTAGATGTTTCTTGGTGATTTATATCATGTTTTAGTATCTTTTTTGTGTTATATCTTCATTTATTTCAATTTTTGGTTAAAGAGTGTGTTGACATGGAATAGGAGGAAATTGTTAAGGCAAAAAGAGGTTGTCTCAAGGTAAAGGGAAGTTTGTATCATATTTATAATGTTTTAATATCCTATTGATGGTATTTATATGTACTTATGATCATATTTTTCCCACTTTTTCATTGTTTCAAATGGGGATAAGGTTCTTGTTGTAAGAATGCTTGAAAGGAAAGAAGGAAGGTGAGTTTTATATTGCTATATGATGGTTGTTGACATCAATGACAAAGGGGGAGATTGTTGGATAATTTTCAATGCTGACTTGATGATATCATGTAGGTTTTAAGGTTATTGGATGAAGTTCATTGATAACCTAAGTGATAATGACAAAGTGTGTAATGTGCTTATCGTAGTATGCTTGAAGAAAGCTTGGTTGATCTTAAGTTTTAGCATGGTTAGAGATGTTGAAGTATGAGTATGAAGTATTAATAATGTGAAATAGGTCCCTAATATTTTATCAAATGATTTTATTTCTTATTTCTATGATTATATTTCTCTAGTTGATCATTGTTGTCATCTAAATATTTTGGGTCTAGTGGTAGAAAATATATGTAGGTAGTTTTATGATGTCACCATTGCCATGTGTTGATGGGTCAGGGGGAGTTGGTTATATGGTTGTGATCACATTAATTACCTAATTTATTTTCATTAACTTTTATATCATTCACTAAAGTGAGTCAAAATATATGCAAGTGCAAATTTGTGCTCTTAGGTAGTTGACAGTGTTTTCCCATACTTAGCCAAATTTGCATGAGGCAAGAAAGAGTTGAGTAAGTAGTTTCATGATGGAATATCTCACAAATGTGTATGTTTCAAGATAATTTTATAATATGGGTTTATTTAGTTTTATTCCTATTTTATTTTCACTAAATTTTAGATCATGTACTTAAATGCATCAAAAGATATGCATGTGCAAAGTTAGCCTTCTAAGTTATTCTTGAAATTACTAGCTCTATGGAAGAAAAATATGGGTGAGAAAATTAATGGCGTTATATCTTAAATGTTTGAAGGTTTAAAGATAATTTTGACACATGTTTGGATTATCCTATGTGAGGATATCATATGGTCTAATTTTGAGGGCATGCAAGTGAGCAAGGTAAAAGATATGACTGTGAAAAGTTGACTTTCTAGGTAAATTGCAATGGTTCCCATACTTAGTCATTTTTTCACAAGTTAAAGTTTAAGTAAAATTGATGGAGCACATTACTCCAAGATGTTAGAATGGAATGATATTGTGCCAAGTATTTGATGTTTAACATTAAGTAGAGATAAATATCAATATTCTTTTAAGTATCAATGGTGAGTCGATGATCATATAGATAGAGATAAAAGGATTGCATTAAATTCAAGAGGTAAAAGTGACATTTGTCTATAATTTTTAAATTTAGGACAATATTGAAGAGATCAGTGGAGCACATGAGGTCAAAGTTTTATATTACATGATATAAGGTTAACTGGTAGAGGTTTAAATTTTGGGAATTGGTGCAGTATGAGTTAAAACTCAAATAATATATATGGTGCATGATAAATTTAAATATGTGAGGACATGATATGTGAGCATAGTGTCTAAGTTTTAACTGTGATCATTTGCATTTGAATATTTGAATTTGCAAAGGAAAAAACTAGTGCTCTATATTTTGGCTATATCTTTCGATCTATGTAAAATTCACTCATGGTGTACAAATAAAACTTGCATAGGAATAAAAGGAACATATATAAATATATATTTTAAGATATTAAAGTTTATACAATCATAGTTATAAAATTTAAAATTTTATTATGTGTTCATGTGTATTTTTCAAGTGATCTGAGATTGATATTTGAGCTTTTTTTATTGGTATTACAATGTCTCATATTGACTTATCTATTTGGGAGTGTTGTATACTCCATTAGTATTATTTGTGTGAATTATTAAGGTTTTAATAATCATATTTAGTATGAAAAAATGTTTAAAATCTGATTGTTTATTCGTTCATGGTCATTGTGTGCATAAAATGATGTTTGGGCCAATTATGCTTAACCAAAAGGGTACTATGTTAGTTATTGGAATTTAAGGGGAAATTATAGATCATATGGAATGATTCCATTATTTTAGAAGTGTTATTGTGTTCTTTTTTTTTTATGAAGTGTTAAATGGTTGAATAAGTCTCCATGAGATTTATAAGAGCTACAAAGGCCTAATTGATAGGTGTAGTTGCATAAGGGTGACCCATAGATGATATAGATGACCTATAAATATTATACTTAGTTTTATTTGTATGATATATTCCTTAAGGGTTAATTCATGTCTAATGGATGACCAAGATGTTGATAATCATGTTTGCTTTATAAATGGTGAAATCAAATGTGTTGGTTTCTAGACTTTATGTGAGACTTTGAGGGTTGTATAGATGTGGAGACAAGCAAAGGAGAGAACCTTTGAAAGAGAAGGCACATTTCAATGAGTAATAATAGAGATAAAATATAATCATCCATGCTTGTCTAATCAAGGTTATGAAGGTGATCACATAGGTCATTGGACCTAATAAGAATAGAAGAGGCAGAATGAGTGAGTATGCTCATGAGACTATTTAAGAGAGTATATATGGTGATTGAAGGAAAGGTAAAGAATATGTATGCCCATTAGATGGTTTGAAAGGAATATTAGGTTGATGATGGTGTGTATGACCTTTAATTCATATTTTTTATATAATAATAGTGTTCTTATAGATTTTAATATTGAGTATGAGCGAAGGAGAAGAGTGATAATCAGAGGTCCATCACAAGGTGTTAAAAACAACAGTTTAAGGGTGGATGTGTTCATAGGTGTTTTTGTGGTAGCTCAGCATCTAAGGGGGTTATATCTTCCTTGCAAGGTGAAACTTGTTAAAGGTCTAATTATTATGGAAGATCATCTAGATAGGTGTTGTATCACCTTGTGGGATTGTAGTCTCACTAAATAGGTATTGTAGTTCCTTGATCAGTTGTATGTAGTCTAAATTGATTCTTATTTTTTAGTATAATAGTCTAATCATAGGTTCCAATGGGTTTTATCCCCCAATAGGTTTTTCCACATATGCCTTGTGTTATGTTCTTGATCTTGCATTGTCTCTCTTGTTAATTGATATGAATGGTGTATATGATCCATGAATATATGTATTAAATGATTAAGGGTTTTAATTAATTTGGTTTGAATTGGATTATCTAGGCTCACTGATTCACCCCACCACCCTCTCAGTGGTTTATACCTCTAATAATGAGTCATTTATGATTATTATTTTGGCCTAATGAAGGTTTAATTATGTTTTGGGTACAATTTCTAATATTCACTTCACTAATGGAGTCTTCTTGAAAACTTTCACATAAGCAACTTTGACCAATGATGGAAAAAATTGTCAAAATTCTTGATGACTTCACTAAGATGTTTATCTGCTAAACACTCAAGACTAGTATGTCTATACATTGGTTTATGGAGTTATGAAAATATTACCAAATATTATTAAAATTACCTCAATAAACTATAAAACATGTGCATAAACACTTGTTAAATTTTAAAATAGAACAATAACTAACTGAAATAATTTGCAAGATAAGACTTAGAGGAGTTAAAAACTAAACTACTAATAGAACATGTGAATAGTTCACTTGAATGAAAGATAAATTTAAACACTAATACATAAAAAAATTAATATCCACCTAGATCAAAACAAAAACCTCTCAAGTCTTTTCCATGTGGTTGGTGAAAATGACTAACAAACTGGTGTGTGAGTGTCATTCTGGTTGGATCAGTGCTTTGTCTACTTATAAATCCCTCAGATTGTCTCCAAGTGAATCAACTAAATTAAAGATATTTACAATATAAACAAACTCATAATGTGTTTCAATACTTAACTCATATTTCTCTTTCACATTAGGGAAGATTTACAATATAACCACATTTTGATTTACCTTCACAATTACTTTATTAGTGTCTTCACAATGAGATGTAGGCCTACGAAGATTCTTAACTCCTTGAATCAATCAAAATTAATTCTAACACAAGTCATCAAAACCTTTTTGATCCTTTCTTTTTTTTCTTGAGGTTCACTATGAATCAATACATCTTCTTTTGTATCTTTACTCAGCTCATGTCTATGACTATTACCTTGTGAAAACAATATTGCAATCTCACTAGATGCTACCATATCTTATGGAAAATCTTAATGATAATCTTCTTGAATCTCACTTTTAGCTACAATTTGATTTTGATCTTCAAGTGCTAAAACATTATCTTCTTCTATGCTAAATTGAAACTCATTTAACCAACACAACTCTTGATTATCTTCTTTTGACAAATTCTCATCTTCACCTATATGTTCCTCTTTTGCCTTCCATTTAATAGGTTATCCTTCAAAAATGGATATGGTGGGAGGGAAAGAGGTTTCATTTGGTGGCATATGAATATAGATAATTTTTGGTTGATCTTGAATAGGCTTTGGTATTGAAGAGGAATTAATAAGGCTTTGAGATTTGGAAGTAATAGTTTCATTCAATATGTATTTGAAAGAATGGAAAGAAAATTGTGTTAGAAATGCGTTAGGATTCAGGCTTCTCTTTCCACTCAATAATCAATATCTCACATTATATTATGCCTTTATATTCATTTACAACTTCAAATTTAGGTATGGGTAGAGGGATCAATAAACTAGAAAATTTTATTAGTTCAATTTCTATAACTTTAACCATCTCTTGATTTTGGATTGGCATAGGATAGGGATCTTTCTCAAGAGTAGGCATGACATGATCAGGGGTCCTAGTCTAAGAAAAATTTCAAGATGGAATGGTCTTAGGCTCTTGGGAAAGAGTGAGTAAATATTACATATGTAAAAACTCTTTCATAGGATTAGGAGTTCTAAAATATGGAATTTTGAATCAAGTAGACTCTCTTGAAGGTTTAAGGGATTCTAGTTCTTGTCTCCAACATGGAACTTTAGACTCAATTCTTTATACTATCATGGGAAGATTTTGTATTATTTATATTCTAATCTCGTTATATGTCTTCAATGATTCTATCTCTTACTGATGTATATATACCTGATTTGTAATCTCTTATTGATGTGTGTTGTATTCCTCTTCCCTATCAATCTCCATACATCGCCGCTCAAAGTTAACTCTTATCTCTTGCACACTTTTTTAAGTTGATTAGAAACATGATTAGGGGTTGGAGGGTTATAAATGTCATCATAATAATAATATCCTACTGGTTTAGTAACACTTGAGCTAAATCCATAAATATTCTCATCTTTATATGAATAATATGAAGGTACAAAAGCTACATTTTCATAAAATGGAGGATTGAAATACATACTAATTACTATTTTTAGTCACTTATAATACTTAAACCAATTGTATATAACTTGGAATAACAAAATTTTAAATATTTAAATAATTTATTTGCTTCAAATTTCTAAACCCACACAAAAATTTAGTAATCTTTTGTGTTATTGTCCCATCAGACATGCTAAAAACCATTATCACTCAAAAGTGCACTCTGCAAGAGCTTGTGATGATTATCACTCCTATTGATATAATGTAAAATATTCAAGGTGTGGGTAAAATTATTTTTAAAATAATATCTAGACTAAGGGATGGTTCCATTTATTAAACTCACTCACTTCTTCATAACTCTCTCAGATAGTGATTTCTTGACTAGGAAAAGGGTAAAAAGAGCAATGTTAAAGTTATAAATGAAAATTAAAAATAAAAATTTGGGTTGATGCACCAAATTTAAATTTAATTATCTAGTTAATTAACACATTTTAGAATCTAAATAACTTTCACACATTCACTTCATTTTCATATAGTGACTCTTGCATTAGTATTTCACATAAAAGTCTTAAATCATACTCACACTAGCTTGGAAGGAATAAATAATTATTGAATTCACTTCTAGATTAGGAATACATCAAACTTATACACTTAGTATGACCTATAATAGTTATTTTTTTATAAATAAATGTGAAAACATCAAACATAAACATAATAAAAGTAGTCATTCACTAAGTTATATCAATGAATATTAAGAACACACTTCATGAAATCTTCAGAATGGAGGAAAATTCAGCTCTTTATTTATTCAAAGGTTATGTAGTATAGATTTTGATAGATTTTATGTAATTTAAAAGAATAATATGAAAATAAACTTCTCAAAAGGAAAATACATATAGAAATGGAAGAGAGAGAGAGAGAGAGAGAGAGAGAGAGAGAGAGAGAGAGAGAGAGAGAGAGAGAGAGAGAGAGAGAGAGAGAGAAGAAACTCCAGATGAATCCCTGCTCACCTTAGTTCACTCCTGCTTCAACTGAATCTTGAAGTCAAACTTCAACCTTCAAATTCAAATGTAATATTTTGAGAGTGTAAACTTATTTTCCTTGGAATATATCATATAAATGAGAGATATAAGGTATTTTGAATTTTTGAAAAGTCAAATATCCCTTACATGCTTTGAAAGTCTTCAGTCTTAAAGAGATCTTTAACTATCTTCAGTTAACTCCTCTTGAACTTATAATTAATTCCTTTTAATATAAATTTAATTCCTCTTTATATTTGATGTATCTTGAAGTTTTACTTCATTTAATTTTATTTTTATCGTAAAGTAGAGTTTGACTTAACCTTTATTGCATGTATATTTTATAAATTTAGAAAAAAATTGTAATAGTAGGAGAAATATAATATGTTTTTCATACATTGAGATTCTTTTTTAACCTTTAGTTTATATTTGAAAATAAACACTTAAACTCTTCTTAACCTTTAGTTAGTAAAGAAATGTGTTTCACTTGACTTTTTTAAATTTAACCAAAAGGGGTGAAGTAGAGATATAAAATTCTTGAATTTTGATTTTATTAAAAACTTCATGAAATATTATTTATAATTATGCATTTGATAATGACAATTATAATTCTTCATATTGGTTCTTCTTTGATTTGTACATCTTTTATAACTTGACAAGCTTCTTAAATGCACTATGAAAAATTAGAACTTGATGAATTTTCATTATTTTATCATATAATGAGTATAAAGATGATTTTAAAATCATAATCATGGTTTAACATACCCTCAAATAAATTTTCAACTCAAAACTCCATGTATAACTTCAAAAAATACCATTTTGTGCTTTGTTGTTCTCAACAAACCTTGATTTGTATTATGGGTTCTAAAATGAGTTGCAAGCCTCACCAAACACTCCTACTATTCTAATTAGATATGTATCAATGGGACATACCTGACATTTTTTTAAAATATCCAAAATACCACACCAAAATCTCAGATAAAAAATCATAAAAAAGTGCTTGCTTGTTCCTTGAGGGTGACTTAGAGATGTTTTTAATGATTTGAGCCTATTTTAAATTAATTTTCATTTCATTATCATGGATTAAAACCTATACATTAATTATATACATTATAAAATCATATTTCTCCATTGAAAGGACTTGAAACACTCATTTTCAATTTCATTTGTGAGAAAAATAGTGAAAAACCTTAGTTTCCTTCATGATCATACCTATATTTTGGAATTTTACTTCTCCTTAGGTATATTAAGGACATGATACTAGTTTAAAACATTCAATAAAATCAAAACAAACCACCGCATAAAATTTTAAGAGATTTCATTTAATAAAACTCAAAATAAGCACTTTTTGGTATTTCATATCTTGCACAATTTCATTTTTGAATGTATGTAGGTTTGAGTTTTTCCATTTTATTTAGTTTTATGAAAAATATCTTAAATCTCTCAAAAAATTTATTTTCTGACTATCTCTCTTGCTTGCATGAAACCCTGATACCTGTACATTTATCTTTCTCCATTATTTACCTTAAAATTTTGATTAATGAAGGTTTTTGAATGTAATTTATTAATTATAATATTTAAAACCACTTTTAATTTGAAATAAGTAACTCAAAAATTCAATTATATCTCTTAAAACTAAGCCAGTGGGGTTTAAGAGGGGTTTTAGAGCACATGTTGTTCTTAATAATTATTCATAAATTTAAGCATTTGTAACCTAAAACCAATGCATGGTATTTAGGTAATAGGGGATCCAATATTTCCTTAAGACCATTTTAACCCACTCTTCTTCTCCTTCATGAACTGAGCATTTAAAAATTTGCTTCACTAACTTGCAACTAACTAGTTAGAGGAACATAACACATTTGAACAAAAGATAAAATAACAAAATAGTTCAGAATATAATATATGAAAAAATTAAAGGAAATATATGAAATATAAATACTTAAGAGTAAAACATAGTGTACCAAACACAAAAAAAATTAGTCTAAACACAAAAGGTGTTACCTTTATTTGTATCTTAGAGTTTGACTTGATTTATCTTGACTTGTAACTTGGAGTTTGACTTGAGCTATCTCACATGCAATTTAGAGTTTGAATTGACCTTTTTCGCATGCATATTTTCTAAAATTATCTTGAATTTGGTATATTAGGAGAGATACAATATTTTTTTTCATGCATGAAGACTACTTTTTAACCTTTAGATCATCTTGGAAAATAAACACTTAAACTCTTCTTGATCTTCAATTAGCAAAGAGATGTGTTTGACTTAACTTTTCTAAACTTAACAAAAATGGGCATAGTAGAGAGATAAAATTATTTAATTTTGATTTTATTTAACCCTTCATTAAATATTCTTGTTGATTATGCATTTGATCATGACAATTAAAACTCTTCATATTGGTTCTTCTTGGATCTGTACATTTTCTACAACTTGACAAGCTTCTTGAATGCACTATGAGAATATATAACTTGATTAATTTTAATTATTTTATCAAATAAGTGTAAATATATTTTAAAACCATCACCATGGTGTCACAGACCTTCAAATAAAGTTTCATCTCTAAACGCCATGTACAACGTCAAAAAATGCCATTTTATGCTCTCTTGGATCAAGAAACCTTGATTTCCCTCGTGAATAGACCTATATTTTGTCATTTCATCTCTACTAAAATAAATTATATACATTAAAATTATTTTAAACTTTAAATTAAATCAAAATAAACTTATAGGTCAAATTTCAAGAGATATCATTTCATAAAACTCAAAATATGCACTTTTTGGTGTTTCTTAGCTTGCATAATTTCATTTTTGAATGCCTGTAGGTATGTTTTTTATATTTTATTGAGTTTTATGAGGTATAAATACCTTTAAAAAAATTTATTATTACCTTTAATAACACATATAAACATTATAACCATTGGATGTGTTCAACCAATCTCTTAAACCTCTAAAAAATTACCTTTTCTAACTGTCTCTCTTGCTTGCTTGAAACCCTGATACCTATACCTTTCCATTTCTCCAATATTTGACCTAAAATTTTTATTTATTAAGTTTTATTAATTTAATTTATTCCCTATAATATCTCACACCACTTTTGTTTTCAACAAGGAACTCAAAAATGCAATTATATCTCTTAAAACTAAGCCATGGGGGTTTAAGAAGGGTTTTAAAGTACTTGTTCTTATTAATGATTGTTCATAAATTTAATACCATTTAACCTAAAAAAATAAACATAATATTTATTTCATATGTTCCAAAATATTTTCATAATACCATTCTAACCAACTCTTCTTCTCCATGTACCGAGCATTTAAAAATTATCTTCACTAGCTTGTAACTAGCTAGTTAGAGGAATAGAAGAAACCTCTGCCAAAATTTTACCCTCTGAGTTATTATTAATCATGTTTTTATCATGATAAATTTTTAATTATATTTTTTATACCTTTTTTAATGTTCACTAAATAAATTGAGTCTTTTTTAATAACCTACACATAAACAACTTTGACCAATGGTGGAAAAAATTGTCAACATGTGTCACTTTGGTGGATTTTTGGAAGCTATGATAAATTATAGAGTTTAAATAATGAATATTTATATATCTCAAAAATCATGTTACAATTTTTATACTATGCCTAGAAGGAGCAATGTGAATCCCTAATTGGGTGGTACAAAAATCCTAGCTACCCTCTCTAAGACTAAAAAAATATGGGTAAATTCCCTTAGATGGCCAATAAAATATGGTGGTATTAGTTTTCCTAGACAATCATGAACTCACATGGTAGTGGAGAGCATGATGAAAACCTTGAATTTATAAATTATTTCTTAGAATGGTTTCTCTAATGTTTAGTCTAGTTGGTATGAGATGATGCACTAACCCATGAATGGTAAATTTTTTTAAAGAAAAGTAGTTGAAAGAGTATATTTTATTGTATTTTCCAACATTTTATGATGAATGTTATTCAGTTCATCCATGAGGCATAACAATGTTTTTTAAAAATTCCACATCAAAGCTAGAAATTATGCCTAAAATTTAATTGTTTTATGTTATTGTGACTATTGTCATAAAAATTGAAGGATTGTATGATGACATATCCATGAAATAAGAGGAATTAATAGAATGAAATTATTTGAATTTTGAATTTTTTATCCTAATTTCAATGGTTTAAATAAAAATTTATGGATGTCTCTAGTTGTATAAGCTAGTTTTGGTGTTTAAAATAGGTATGCCTAAAGTAAAATAAGCTAATTGCCTACATTTATCTCCTTAAACACCAAGATGGTGACTTTATAAGGGAGTGAGGATGTCATATCCCCAATTATAACTGACAATCAAATGGGAAATAATTATTTTTAGTTAAAAAAAAGGTCATTTGATAAGACTACTTTCAATCATTTCTTAACTAAGTTCTTATTTAAATTAGGTGGTCATCATCAACTTGTAGTTAATTTTGCATGTTGATCTTAAGAAACTTATTGTTAATGACTTGTTAAGTCACATTACTTTAAATATTTATTTCATAACCTGTTAATAACATGGTTACACCTTTTTAAGTCTTAGTAACTTATATTACTTCATGATCACTAAAGTCTCATGCTAGGAATTTATTTTAAATACAAAAGTTTTATTATTTAAATATTTTTAATAATATTTATTTAGTCATAAAAGTGTTTATGCTTCTAGGTCATGGTGAAAGTCAACAGGTTCATTATATGGTAGTTGACCATACTTATTATTCTTGTGCTTGGATAAAATAGTGTGAGTTATACCATTATGGTTTCCTTATTTTTATTAATACATCTAGTTTTAATGAGATAACTTGATTATAGATGCATATAATACTTTGGCTATGTTTAACCTTTCAAATGACTATTATCTAAGGTAAGGTCATGATTATAATCATTTTTTCCCACTTATATTCATGATTAGGACACAGTGATTTTTTAAATGACCATGACATTTTATGATATATAAGGCCATCTGTAACAAAATTTTACACCAAGACCTCGAGGCATTAGTGAAATACACCCATCAAGATCATAACATCCCACCATGCTTCTGAATCCCAAACTCTAGGCTAGATTTACACCCATACACTAGGATCCCCTGCATATACGAGCCCTGAATAAACACTACCTTATCAACATATCCACCAGCTCAATGACATGAAATCGAGTGAAGGCTATTATACCAAATGTAACAAAACATTACACCAAAACCTCAAGGCATTAGTGAAATCCACCCAATAGGATCATAACACCATCATTGGCACTAAGACAATTATGTCCTTTTGATCCTTCATTTTTTATCATTGAATATGATTTATTACTAATAAATCATTCATAACTATATAGCAGTATGTCCTTTTTAAGTGGTTATGTGTTAGCTCAATTATTTTATAAAGCTCACTTTAAGTCTTATATCTCGTTATGGCTCAAATATCTTACTCTATTAGGTATCTTACTAGAATGCCAAGTTGTTGGCAAAGGTTTCAATGTTTATTATGTTTCAATATTTATAAACATCTTGGTAGATATTCTAAAAGGACTTAAACCAAGGGAAAACTATGTTTTATTTCATGTTGTGACTCTGTTTATCTTATTAAATGAAGTCTTTGGCCTTGGATTAATATTTAAAGAGTCAATTAAATTTAAGTCTTGACAAATAATGATAAGTCATTTTGGACATAATCCATGAAGATAATCCTGAAGGTCATTGGGAAGCCTTGGAAGTCAAATTTTTATAGGAAATCATTGGGTTATTATTTTCTCTAAGTCAAAAAGAAAATAATGAGAAAATTCATTAAGGTAATAATTATGTGATTTTTATGTATGGGCATGCTAACGTAATTATTATTACATTTTATATTCTAAGTTAACTTAATTTGACTTGACAATAATATTTTATTTAGGGGTTTTTTCATGTTTTTTGTATAATCTTCCATTTTTTATATTTTGGGTTATGAAATGAGGTGGAAGTAGAATGGGGGGAAGAAGAGGAAGCATGTGACAATTACACTCTTAGTTCTACACTTTTTCTAATACAATAGTAATGTGAAGGGAAAATATTTACACCCACTCTTTTAGTTGTGTTATTTCTATAAGTATGGAGCTTGTTTTGGTTTTAAAAGGCCATTAGAGGCATGGTACGAGATGATGGAATCCAAAGGAGAAGGGCTACTTGGGAAGAAAGCCAGGGTAAAAAGAAGAATTGGAGCCTATTTTTAATAGGAAAAGTTTACTTCTTGTTATATTTCTATACATTAGTGTTTGAGTATAGAAATGGAAAATTTAATTTTCTTTATTAATTTGTTCAAAATAAAGGCCCATATATGAATAATAGGGTATGTGTATACAATCTTGAATCATGAATTAGGTAGAATGTGTGTTTTTAATGGCTTAAAATGCATGTTTGAGTTTGGCTTGCTTTACACTCAACATGATGGTTGTATTAAATAGATTTTATCATGGCATTATTCTTTGGTTGATTTAATTAGGGTCAAACCCTAGTTTTTTGTGAAGGTATTATTGCACTCCTACTAGTAATGTTACCTACACAGTGGTGTAACATTTGTAGTTTACAAATACAAGTAATGATGTTGATTTCAATTTGGTTTAATCATGATTGGGTTAGATATTTTCCTCAAAATTACTATTTATGGCCTAATAGCTATGTTGGAATATTAGCAAGGTACTTTTATAATATGCTAATTGAATACACCTTCTTATTTTATTTTTTCTCAAGATTTATGGTGATTCTATATTGGTTGTATATTGATTGAGGTGTTTTATAGTAATTTTTGATATTATTATGGTTGTATAGTTATTGGTGTGTATTGATCTGACATGTGAAGTAATTTTTTTACATAAATGTAGTGATTATGGTTATTGGTTGATATGCCTTATTTTGGCTTGTTAATCGTATTGGCTTATAGATATTTTAACATATTAATGAATTGAGATTAGTATGTTGATATTATTAAAATAAGTTAAATTTGAATTCATCATGATTGATCTATGGGATAACACTTCTAACCTAGGTTTATGATGGCAATCACTATCTTTTTTTATTGTTATGCACTTTAGTGATGAGATTATTGGTTGAATGATTGTGATTTATATGTTTTACTCTTCCGTGATACTAAATATAAAGGTAAGTTAGGATTTTTTTTGTAACCTGATATATGTTTCCTAATAATATTATGTTTATACATGTATAATTTGAAATTAATTTTACCAAGTGTGAGGTGGGTTCTTTTATGTAAGGTTTCATTATTATTTATGCAGAAATTATTGAGTGTTACTTGTCATTTGAGACAATATTGCTACTTTAATCCATTCTTTTTTATGTAAAGAAGATTTTTTTTAATGGAGGTATTTACTAATTTGATTAAATTTTTATTGCATGGTTTTTATTGATATCTATTTGCAATTCCACTCCATGGAAATCATTATGTTTTGCAGGACAACACCTTGTTGAAGAGTTTTCAGGCCTAACTTTTATATATGCTTAAATATTTTATTTTTCAATAATATTTAGATTTTATAGTCCAAATAAGTGTGAACTAAATTATTTTTCAATGGATTATTGTATTTATAAGTAATGGGTGCTTAAAAATCTCTTTCTTAGGATAAGTCAATGGATGTTTTATCTCTATAACATAAGGAGGTAATTTTTTTGGTTACAAGTAAAAGGAACTTCCTTAATGGATTATTATTATTGGTGTATTAGGTCATGCATGAGAATGGATTATTTATTATGCCTTACTAAGCATAATTTTTTATCATAACTCTATTTTTTATGAAACCTATTATAGTGTTTGTTATGCTTTCTAGTTAATCTAATGTGCTAGATTATTATCATTAAGGAGGTTAGATTTTTTAACTTAGTGTTGACCTCCCTTGTTGAAAAGTTCAATGTAGGATATGAGTGGATTAGGCATAAAGAATTTGACTTGTTTAAACTATTATAATGTAGCTCTTTTCTTATCTTCACTTTATTTAGAGTAATCACTATCATTACTTTCAAGGATGGTTGGAACCATGGGGTTCATTAAAAAAATTGTTATAAAATATTTTGACTTATATAACAATTGGAATTATCTTATTTGCAACATTATTTTCATTATTTGATTTATTTTTGTTAGAGTTTTATATAACTACATCTCTCTTGCTTCTATTTGGAATATCAAGCATGAATGAGTGATCATTTGATAGTACTATTGTTATATACAACTAAGGAACTTTTTGTATATTTCTAAAAGTTATTATTAACTTTAAGTGCTTAATAGATATAACATGGTATTATGGTGTGAAATTATTCTAAATTGGATATGATTATAGTATGTAATATTGTTGCAATACAGCCCACCTCCATGTTAAGCTATTTATTCACCTTTAATGAATTTTAAATGGGAATCATTATTTAGTTTTATTTATTTTTTGACTTTCATTGTCTACTTCACCTATTGATGACTTAAGTAGAAAAGACTAAGTTAGTTATGCAAACCTTGTGCATGTTTTCTAGAAAATATACTCCTCAAAGTAACTTTGGATAAACTCTATTAGAATTCTAATTATACTCCTTTTAGTTACATAGGTTTGGGAATTTGTACATTGTTTTTTGGTAATGTTTGAAGTATGTTGTTTATGTTATCTTTATTAAGTAATAATTTTACATATCACCAAAAATATAAGTTACTCAACTAAAGCTTTATAGTTATTTATTAATGGTGTATACTAATGGATAAATTTTTCCTTGAATTTTTAAGGTGTAACATTTGAGCATAGTGGAAATGGAGGCTACCCTATGTGATCTAATATTGATTGCTACTTATTTCAACTATCTCATTTATATTTGTGTCAATTATTATATATCAATTGAGGTAAATCCTACATGGCTTGTAATGCTAGATAAGTATTGATGTAACTTTTGTAGGGTTTTTCTTAGACCTTTATCTTGGATTTTCTTGAAATTTTGTCAAAAGTTTATTATGCAATAATTTTTATGAAGAGAATGTTAAATGCTGAACATTATCATTTTAAATGATAAAATTAATGGTGACTTGGTGAAGGACTCAGAAACCACTCTTTGTAAGCTTTCATAATTGTATTGTTCATTATGATGATTAGTTGTGTTTAAATTTTATTAATTAAATGGATGTTAAGTTTCCAAGGTAAATTTATTGAATATGATCTTGGTTAGTTTTGATCTATTATATCATACTATGTCCAACCTAAGAATGTGTTCCTTATCACTAAATAAACTCAATATTGAGTGATATGGGGTCTTGATAACATGTTGAGAGGAATCTTGGATTGTCATTTAATAACTAATAGTGAATTTTATAATTTGTTCTTGGATGACTACCACTACTTGATAGTGTCATTCTTCATTCTTCCATTTAGGTCAAGATACGTTGACTAAGGGTAATAGTTTAGCTTCATTCTTAAGTGTTGAAATAAATTTAAAATTTGTCAACAAGCTAAATATGCCATAGGATTGGAAGGCACAATTAAAAGTTTAAGTGGTATCCAAGTATGATTAAAAATAAGATAGTGTCTTAGAGAACTTTTCAACCTTGAATGAATGTTATTGTCTTTAGGTCTTTTAATGTTGTTAGAACCTCCTTAGATTTGTTAGTTGATCATGTTTTAGAAATATGTGTCATTATATCATGGACCTTGAGTAAGTCATTTAAACTTATATTATTTTAAGGACAAATGTTTTGGTAAGGATCTTTTGATTGTTTAATCTTGATAGGTGGTTCTTATTTTCAAACCACTTTCTTCTCTTTATGTATAAATTAAGATGGATAATTATCTAAACCCTTACTCTATCAATTGTGATTGAATTATAATGATTTGTGTAATGTCATTAACATCCTCATGAGATTTATATAATAAATTTAAGAGTAACCTTAATCTTATATAAATATTTTAATTAATAAAAGTGGATACACTTGAGTTTAAAGTGGTGTAGGAAAATAAGGAGGTAGATCCTTATATATTCAAAACTTTTAGGTCAATTTGGGTTCATTACATTCCTCCTCTAATTTTATTTTGTTCTCCTCTTCAATTTTAATTTTATTTTCTTATATTTTATTTGTATCTTCTTCTTCTATTCTCATTTTTATTTCATTTCTTTTTCTAATTTCTTATTCTTTGCTTCCTATTTTTCAGCCTTCTCTTTTTATAGTAGTTTTCTACCCTTTTGGGTAGCTAGCTCTACAATATCCTTTATTTTTATTTTTATTCATATTATTTATCTTTATAACACTAATCTTTGTATAATTTTATCATATTATAAATCTTTAAATCTTTTTAGTTATTATTTTTTTAGAGTCCCCTCAACCAAAACAAATTTTTATTTATTTTTTAGTTTGTTTTATTGGAGTTATCTCAACCTTTTTGTATCCTCAGGGGATATACGAGTTTCATTTGATATCTTTATGAGATCCTATTCTATATATCTATCCACTATCATCTAAGCTTACTTGTTTTTCTCCTTTGTTTGTATTAATATTTCATGTAGGTAATCAAGTAGTCCTATTGTTGTGCCATCTAATTAATATGGTGTTAACTTTGTATAGTCTAAAATTTATCTAAGTATATTATGTCAGCCATTAATACTTGTATTGTTATACATTTTTCCTACCATTTGGTATCCATCCTCTCCTTTTGCACATACCTATTAGTCTGTTCATATTAGGTACACCTATGGTGGTATCATTTTATTCAATTGTTTGAATTTCCTTTTCATCTCCTTCTGAGGAATCTATTTCTAAATATGTTACTAGTGTTTATTTTTACTTTTTTAATACTTTTTATTTTTCCTTCCCATTTTTACTAGTTGTAGTCCAATAATTTATAAAAGTGTTTGGATTGTTGTTAAATATGTTATAGGGGACCATTCTTATTCTTTTTCTATCTAAATTTTTATTTTTTATTTTTTTAGGCTATCTCTATTATTTTTATATTTTTTATCTCATAAAATATGAAGAGGTAATTTTATCTACCATTTATTCTAATCCTATCACCTCACCATTAGTATAAATCCTTTACTATAAACCGTGTAGTCTCTTATTCTTATTATTTAACTAATAGTTCCAATACTAGAGTTCCTTTTGTCAAACATAAGGATCTACATACTTTAGGTATTTATGAAATGTTCCTGAAGTTGTTTGTGGTAGTGATGTATCTATTTCAAGGGTTTATTCTTATTCCATAGATTAATAACCCACTCATGCTTTACTCCTCAATTTTTCTAATCTAGGATCTAGAGTAAACTATGAGATCCAATAATAATTACCTCAAAATTATCATCACTAACCTCATAGGGAAGAGGTGGAAGAGGTGTGGATTTCCTAAAAAATGGATATATGTATATATTATTTGTGTTTACTACATAATTTAATTTTTTAAATTAGTTTTGAACTATTTCCTTGGATATGTAGTATCTATCCACTACCATGTTTCTGATTATTATTTTCCATGCAATAAAGTTCCCTACCTCCTCTACTAAAAGTATGGATTCAAGTGTAGCTTTTAATTGTGTTCCTACTAGGTCTAGAAACCCATTTTGGTACAAAATTTGTTATACATTTGTATTTTTTATTAGTATTGGATGTATAAGCATTTTGAAAGAGGATATGAGTACTTTGTTATACAACTCATATGGGCCCCTTGGGCTTTCTATATTTTTATTGAGATGTATTATTTTTTGATACTTTCTAATTATTAGGTTACACCTTGGCCACCTTGTGGAAATTAACCCTATATTTTAGTTATATGTTTTATATTCTAAGTTCTTAGACACTTGTGTTCATTATTGAACACTAGTGTTAACGCTAGTGTTTGAAGGCTGACACAAGTGTCCAACATTGTGTTATTCTCTATTTTTTGTTCTTATCACTTCATGACCATTTTAAAGGGACCATATGGTTTGTTCCATTGTTGGATTTCATGTCCCACTAAATTTTTTATTTAAATTCAAAAGGAACACTATATATGAAAAGTTAGGACATAGTGTCTTTTGCAAATCAAGTTTCTAATTTATCATACATATCATTATTCAAAAGCTAATAATTGGACCTTACACTAAATTGCATAACACTAAAGTCTAAAGTATTAAAAAAATGTCAAATTTTAACTTTCATTGCTTGTACAAATGGATAAAATAGGAAAAATGTCATGTAGTTGCACAATCACCATTGAGTTAGCATGTGATTTGAGTTAACCCTAATAACAATACTATTGTTAAGTATTGCTTAGATAGCCATATACTATAAGGAGCACCATATACTTAAATATAGTTATCCTTCCTAGTTTTACCAAGGGTTACAATAGGAAAAATATCATATAGTTAAACAATCATCATTACATAGCAAAACTAGGAAGGAGAACTACATTTAAGTATATGGACCTCATTAGAGTATATGGCTATGTAGCATTACCTAGCAATACTAGGGTTATTAGGGTTAACTAAAATCACATGCTAACCTATTTTTTTATTGAGTCATAGGTGGTTAGCTTTAAATATATAAGGTTTTAATTCATACTCTGATATTGATATCTTATGCACACAATATGAACACGCAATCTTAAAGGCAACAAGAAACCTAGTAAGCCCAAAAGAAGTTTCAGGAAAGAGCACATATGTTGTATAATACAAATGCATTTAAAATTAATCAATAACAATGACATAAATATACTCATGGTGATGTAAGTGTCTAATAACAAATAA
Source organism: Torreya grandis (assembly GCA_037957365.1). Classification (NCBI taxonomy): domain Eukaryota; kingdom Viridiplantae; phylum Streptophyta; class Pinopsida; order Cupressales; family Taxaceae; genus Torreya; species Torreya grandis. The sequence continues at coordinate 1,359,852 of JARHVA010000844.1, forward strand.
GAAGTAAAACCCCAAATGAATGGAATACATAGTTGTGTAGTGATCTTGAGACAAACCTTGATAGTTGTGATAGTCTAGAATAAATCATTAAAATAATATATGCTCTCCCTTAACTCTAAATCCTATATTTTTACAAATGTTTTTATATTTACTACACATGATTTAATGTATTTATTTTTAAATATTTTATGATATTTTCTAAATCTAAATATTACATTGATCCACTAATTTTTTTTATTTATATAGAATTTTTTTTAGAATATAATTTTATATAAAACAATCCAGTGAACCTATCTTTTGATCTAACATTGCATCAAACCCATATATTTCCCTAAGGTTCCAATTTTATAAAAATTTTAAAAAAAAATTATTTTTCCATATCTAATTTTTTCTATGGGGGTAGAATAAGTTATGTTTATTCTCATTTTCCCTAACTTTTTTACTTCTTATTTTGAGTGTGTTTGGATTAAAACTTTTGAAAATGACTCCCCATACTAAATATCCTTGAGAACCTCATCATTTAAATGTAATATTAAGCCTTAATCAGGATCAATACATTGTTTGTGATAATTTAATAGCTACTTATAAATGTGACAAAAATCATGATTTTTCTTATAATTATGATAACGAATGGATAAATGATGTAGTTAAAGTTCATACAATTATTGATTATTATATAGATACTCTTAGCACTAATTATGATTATTATTATTATTATTATTATTATTATTATTATTATTATTATTATTATTATTATTATTATTATTATTATTATTATTATAATACATATGTCAAAAGTGAGTTTGAGGAGCCTAGTCTTCATATGCCTTCCATATTTCTTGACTTACAATCTCATGATGCATTGTTTAAACAAGAACTTAGTTTTTATTTACAATTTATCTATACATTTCATTGAATTAAATATTATCAAGAAGACACAATTTCAAATATAAATACACATCTTATTCAAAAAGTTAATTTTTCATGCTTAAAATCTTTTCATGATGTGTCTATTCAAAATTATAAATGCATGTTTCCTTTATCAAATGATGGTTATGTTGAATGTATTCCTTTTGCACCAACTAATGATAACATTACAAAAATTGATGACCTTTTTGTATATATAAAAAATTAAAAAAGTGAAGATGTGTTTATCTCTAAAAATATCAATAATACAAATGTGTGCAAATTTTCTTACCATCTCCTTATAGAATGGAAATATGAAAATGATCACACTAGTCATCATAGTATACATGATGCATATAAATGAGAAAAAAAATTTTATGATAGTGTTGATTGGAATGATAATTATTAAAATATTCATATTGATGAAGAAGATTATTTTCATTCACCTCATGTTTATTTTAACCTTTTCTTTCATAGTGAACAAAAAATTAAAATGTCATTTATTTCATGTAATGAAGATTCACATAAATCAGCATGATACGCATGATATGTCAATTAAACTCTTATGAAATTATTATTTACCTAATATTTATACAAACCTTGGTGATGTTAAAATATATAATTAATTCATTATATACATTAATTTTTATGAGTGTTCATTTATGTAATACTTATATAACATTAGAACACTTACAAGACCTAAAGCGACCAAATGATGAGACATTCAAGATTATATTATTAGGTTCAAGGATCCATTATCTTATTTGACATATAGACCCTCATAATTGGAGGTAAAAATCATATTTGGCAGGGGTCTTATTTCTCCATTAAAAGAGATGTCTTTACACCAACCTTTCACTTCATTTGATAATTTAGATCTATATATACGCTGGTATACATGTTATCCCATGAATGAAAACACAAACTATAAACATTTTGTTAATAGTAAAATATATTGTTAACCATTATTACAAAGGAAAGAAAATAATTAAATATGTTCTTAAGAAATTTACAAGTATGCATAATAAATATAAAACATTAAAAGTACTTCATAGAAGGAAAGAATCAACATATTAAGTATCTCATATAGCTAGTGCATCTACTTCTAAAAATAAACAACCACTTTAGTTTGATCACACTAAGGATCAGACACATTATATACTAAATATATTATGATATAAATGTTTGATCACTCTTCCTATAACTAGTATCATCTACCACGCAAATTATAAAATATAAAGGAAATCATTTTTACACTTATCATGGTATTAATGGACATTTTAATAGTGATTGTTAAATAATAAATATGAATTTTTTTATTATACTTCATCCATAGGTTATTTTTATAAGGCCAAAATATCCCATGACACTCCTCACATAAAGTGAATGGTATATAAAAATATGTAGAAATAACCCATTGGAAGAAGTCCTTCCCTTATGACATGCTCTTTAGTAATTGATCTTTCCCACACTTGTCTTATCAAGAAACCATTGTTTTATAATTATCTTAGATATGTACCTATGGGAAGCAAAGAGTTAGTGAGTGTGTCCACACTCATGCATCAACATATATTTTATCCATATATTGACATGAGATATTGGAAATAAATTAGAAAGTGGGTACTCAATTACAACATAATCATTATCATTAGGAATTTTTATTTCCAACTAGATTCCATGTCATATGATGATAGAATTTAAATTATATTCTCAAAACATATAACACAAAAACTATTAAAACCATTAAACATCTCACATTTAATACACTTTGAGAAATAAAATATAAAAATTATGATAAAATTCCAAGAATATTTATCATGTATCTATATCACAATTAATATAGAGTCTTATAATATGTCAATTATATATTGGGGGAATATCCATATGTGTGTATCAATCATCACTATCATCATCTAGGGAAGTAATCTCTCTTGGTATAGAAGCACCAACATCATGTCTAATATCTCAAGAGTGAGACCACTCTCGTAACCTCTCCTTTAGGGCTCTTACCTGATGTTCTGTTCACTTGTGATCTTTTCATAAGTACTCATACTATTAATCAATGTCTACATAATATTTTTTGTTTTCCTCTTAGTAATAACTCACCATTCTAACTCCACACACACCTCATCTTGCTTAATGACCAATATATGCTATGCATCCATAGCCATGGCCATAGAAATAAAAAGTGGTGCATGTGCACTATTAATATCCATAACATGCTCTAAAAACATCACATGTTTCCATGGTCACATTAAGTATTAATGATTGTTTTAATATGTAATGTGACCATGGAAACCCACTCTTGATTGCATATAATTAAAACAATCATGTTATTAATTAGATATATATCTCATTATAATCTACAAAATATGCTAAATGTACATCAAATGAAATTACTATCCTCGTATTCCACTCTGATCATTACCTCATCTAAAGGCTATGGGCCTATGGGATCACCTGCACCTTTATTTCCTTTATCTTTGCCTTGTTCTTCAAGAGACTCACCAAGGAGGGGGAACAATCATAAGAAATAGCAAATCCCATAAAACTCCAAACCACCACTATGTGTATTCCATTAAACACTTGACATCATCACCATTTACCAATAGAACAAAAATGATATATTTCCTTAGTAGGAAATAATCGTATATCTATAGAAATAGTGGTGGGTATATCATTAGGCCTATGCCCAATTCTAACAATCTAATGCAAGGTATATGGATATGAATAGACATCCTACTAAATTTAAAACTAATAAAAAAAATGATCAAATTGGAACCACTTGTACACAATAGAAACTTTATCTACCAACCACATACTCAAATTTTTCATAGCTTTCACCGATCCTTAGACCAACAAGTAAAGGTCCTATAAGGAGGTAAGATAATATGTATCCATCTCAATCATTCTAGTATAGTATCATACTCTATATTTAAATTTAATCATTGATAGAGTAACACCCATCATATAAAAACACCTATGGTTGGGCCCATTCAATAAGGGGATCACTAATAGGTTATATATGTAAAATATGCTTGCATTCCCATACATGTAGAAGATTGGTAGAACCCAATCCACCATTTTGGGTCTCTAAATAGAATATATATATAAATATATATATATATATATATATATATATATATAAATGGGACACCATGGTACAACCTAAATGAAATCTAGTACCTTTAAATACTAAAATATGATTTATATAGCATTTCAGCCTTATATACTTGAAAAATAGCTACTATCACTCTACTCTTTAGTTTCAGACCTCCCTACTACCAAAAGGCTCACATTCATAATCTCATTGTGCCTAACCATTTATATAATGGTCCACCCTTATCATTTATGATTGGACTTATTGCACTATACATTCCTAGTCTATCAAACACTTCCATCCCAAATAGGGACACTTGCATCAATGTAAGTTCCTAGATGATTATCAAATCTAAAGTCCCCAAAATTCATCTAATTTTAAAATCTTTTGAATATTATGGGTTGGCACATTTTATTTGTTTAAACCTTTAGTGATATATTTCAAAAATGTGTGGTATAAATAAAAAACTAATCCTATTCATTAGCCATCTAGAAAACACTAATCAAACACCTATTCAAGTTCATTTAATAAATTACATAACTGATTTATACTACCCCTTTATTTATTATTTTCATATCAGTCATAGGAACAATCATATTATGGGTCTAAATCACTTGAAAAGAAACCTATGAGAAATATTTGTCAAGTTACAACCTAGATCATTGCATGCCCTTATGTAATCATCTAAAAAAGACAATTGAGTGCTAAGAGTGTTATTTTAGACCACCCATCCCTAGCTTATACCTATGCATATCTTAAGGCATATTTAGACATATATCCAGCCTTTGCGTGGGCTACAAGCATCGCTAAACATCCCTAAATTAGTCCTAGATCCTCATTTTAAAATCTTGGCCCCTAATGCCTTAGGTTCTACCACCTAGTCTTAGTGCCATAATTTGGATATTAGAACCCCATGGCACTAATGTCCTAATTTGGGCACTATTGTCTTTTTCCATCCTTTTGTTACCAATGGATATATTTTCAATTGAGCAACTACCTGGGGTCATCCTAAACCTCTTTTAAGACCTGCACAAGCAATAGAATAGTATATATACATGAGTTTTAGCCCTTTATCCACTAAATGGAAATTAGATGCAAATCACACAAATAAACTCAAGATAAGCTATGCACAATCAAGGTTATCAATCCCTATTCTAGCCTACTTCTACATACAACCATCTATAGTATTCCTAAGATTAGATTACTTAGATTTCTAGTCTTAAGAACATTCAAAACACTCAAATCATCATTCATACTAGATTTAGTTGTACTTTCACTAACACTTAAGTGGGGAGAACTAAATCAAGCTTCATCCCTCTACAAAGTATTTGTATGTAGGCAAATCTCATTACAATAGGGTATTGAAGATGTCCAACCTACCCCACTAACAACACATTTTACAAATTGTGCCAATTGGATGCCCTAATAACATGGAGGTTTAGGGTTTACATTAAAAATTAGTCAAAATAGGTCATCTATAGAGATCCATAACTTGTGTGGATGGGAATAGACATGGAAAACCTAGACATAAGTGCACCTAAAAGCTCAGAATAGTTTTACACAGAGGACACTAATGCCAAAATAGGGACACTAGTGCCACGTGAAATTATTGTCTAATTATGGCACTACTATTTAAGAAGGGTTTTAATGCTTAGCTCTTATACCTGATACTCAGAACAACTATCCTAGTTTGTAGCCTCTAGATCTCCCATTTGGTTAATTTCTAGCTAAATACTTGTTTACATTATTTATTTATATTTCTAGAAAGGTCAAACTAAGTCAATTATTTTTCAAATCAGTGGTTATATTTATTACATGTTTTTACCGTAATTTACTATACACAAACCTTTAACAACCTAGGAAATAAACTCCATAACCATAAAACTTTAAATCATTTAGTGAACCCAACTTACTTCAAGAACATTATTTCAAACCCTAGTGCACCATTAGAGTTTCCCTTATTATTTATATAATATACTCAGTTTTAAATTTACATCTTGTCATCATTATTATCATGATGGATGAAATTTTATTATTTTTAGCATAAAATCTTATGGTTTGTCTTGCATTCCTATTACATACCATTTTTATATAGATGCATATGTATGGCACTTATCTCATAGATCATGTCGGAGCTCAAATTATTTTACACACTAGTCTACCCTCTCTTGAGTCCCCCTTTTATGAGGATCAATATTACATGGATCACTTTGAGTTACCTATGGTTACTACTCAATCATAGAGAGCTTAGATGACTCCTTTTATTTTGCCTTCACCTAGACCAATTGATTACCTTTTATCACATCTTGCCTCTACTAATTGCCCTTAAAAAATAGTAGATATTACAATTTAAGATATTAATAGATAGAATAAAATGCCTCCTTAGCCTATACAAGAAAAATGTAACCCCACCATCCCTATTCATCCAAAAAACACTATAACAGGACCTAGAGATCAACATAGAACATTTGATATTATGGATTAGTTGAGAAACATACTGACCAGCATCTCTATATTAGAATTACTTCAATAGGAAAGTATTTTTAAATATATTCTTTTTCAAACACTCAATCATACATATTTTTCTCATGACACCAAGCCAACTTAATTTACATCTATCATGAACACTATCAAGGACATTGAGGATTTTATATTTTTATAATGAGGATTTTCCATCATGATTAGTTATTAATCAAAATCTATCACTCTTCATTCATGCACAAATCAATACCACCACTAATGAGTTCTAATTGATAGTGGTTCAGGACTTAACATGTGCAACCTCATATTTCTATAGAATATGGGGGTTGATATAGAATACATTCAGAAAACATATAATAATATTAGAGGTTTTGATGACATTCTTGTTTAAACTCCAAGTTTCACCATTATAATAATATGGTTCAGTTCTCTTCAAGCTTTGGGTAACATGGGATTGGTCCAAAGAATGTGGGTGACCTATAAGAGGATCAAACCTCTAAGTTATGGGGCTATATCCCCTAATACATCAACTTAATCTCACTTCCCAAGACTTAATAATTTTGGGATGAAAAGAGATAGAGTGAAAACATGAAATGAAATCTATTCTAAGGATGGTGATGCACCAATATTCATCTTTCTACTATCAACTGATCTTCAAACAACACTTTCTAAATCAAATGGAGACTAATGACTAAAATAGGATTCTTTATGAACTCTTAGACATAAGTGTTTCATATGAATGCTATGTGAAATGTGTGTAACTTTAAGGCAATATAAAATATACCTACTTGAGGCACTGTCAACCAACTCACTCTTTAATACAACTACCATACTCTAAAAAATCACATGACATGCATAGGATGACATTATAACAACTAGGTGAAGGAGAGGACCTGTAAAAGAGAATAAAAATCACACTTTATGAAAGTATACAAAAAATAACACACTAATGATAACAAAAATTTCTATAATCCTTCCTTTCTTTATTGATTCTGAAGGTTCTCAAGATACAATTTGGTAGAGTTTTGTTACACCTAGTCGAGGGATAAAAAAAAGTCCTTAAGGCCTAAATATATATAGAGGAATGGATCAGATTAAGATAGTATATGGAATGTTAATAACATTAATGGTTCATGCATGACCACCATTACTTAAATTGGTAGTTACAAAGAGCCTCCACATTCCTCCATGTATTTCTTAGGATAACTAGTGTCTTGAATGAACACACTTGGGGTGTTGGTGTATATTTTTAGAAAAGTTTGACCCATGAATATCACATTAATTACACTCTTGTTAAATTACCTCTCCTTATAATATTTACATATCATTGAAATTTTTTAATTAGGCCTCCTCCATGAAGCATTTAGCAATCACCTCTCTCTTGCATGTTGATTATGTTCAAGAAATTATCTAAATCCTTCATAATGGCCATGAATGTGAAGATTTCTCATATATATATATATATATATATATATATATATATATATATATATATATATATATAGGGGTTTTATTATGGTTCATTAACCCCATATCTATTTTATATGCCCATATATATTCCCTTTTGTTGATTATGTGGGCATGTTAGGCATGTAATCTAGTCTCGTGACTTGTTCACTATTTGAATGGCTATGAAAGTTGAATCAATCCTTCAACTAACTGAGTGAGATTTATTTACATTTAAAAAAATATTATATACCAATATTTATTATTTAAAATTATTTCACACCTACAATCTTACTCCACTTAGATTACTAGGTCACCTCCTTCTTGCATTCTAAGACAACCTATTTGGTAAGGACTTATAGAGGAACTTATAGGTAGAGTTGTGAAAATTTTATGACTTAAAAAGGTGAAACAAGTCTCATAGTACCTTATATAATTATTTCAAACCCTTGACAAAGTTTTATACCTCATTTTCTTCTCAAAACCTTGTAAAATTGTAGAATCTATAGGTGTATGTACAAAACAATACCATAGTTGAGGTATCCTCTAATTTTAATAAATGATATAAGTGTTAACTAGGTAATTTACATGCATTTGGATGTATTTTCTTCAACATATTCCTAATTAGGTCCTTATTAGGGTTTTGGGGAGGTTTAAGAGGGTTATAGACTCTTGTCAATGGTTTATAAATGTTAGGACCTTAACCTATAAACTAATGTCAATTATCTATTATATACAAGGCCCCTCAATTATCCCAAAGTTATCAACTCCCCATGTAATTTTTTTGTATATTTATGAGATTTCCAAGTTGCCTCTTAAGTGAGAAATGAGCATTCTGAGTGGTCTTATGGCACTTTCAAGCTAAGGTGACCAATTATAACTTTTTTTTCAATAAATAAAGGTGTATCACACACCTAAAACAACATGAACACATTCCCATGGAGGTCTAATATGTCATATAATATTATTATGTTCTTTGCTCCAACTTTTAGGTCATTTTTCATCAAGGAAGGTGCTAGATTAATAGGTTTGAATGCAAGGTTTTTGAGGTTTAACCATAATATATAGTTTTAAATCACTTATCCACCTTTACTGACATGGAATTTACCCTTTAGGAGCCTCAAATCATATGTATTGGCTTGATCAAGCCATTTACCTCTTCTTATGTGGATACAATTTCTCATTTAGACACCTAGGCATATCTGCAAGTGGTTTTTAGGCATGGAGGAACCTGTAGGTGGCCATTATGTAATCACTTGAGACCTTTGGGTCCATTTCCTTCCTTAAAAACATATGGGATATGCATATCATTCTTATTTTCTCATATATAGGCTAAGTGGCTCTTTTAGGCTTGATCCATACAGTACATACCTAGCACATTCCAACTAGTAGATAATTTGGGTGCTTAGGGTACCTAAGGAGCCCATTAAGAACCTTTAATATACCAATTAATTTATTTGATTACATTTATAGGTTTATTTCCTTCATCAAGTCTAAACTAGGGTTTAAGGGGGTTTTAGAGGTCCACCATCTTAATGATTGTTCATATAGTATGGAACTCCAAACTAAAACCTATTATCATGTAATTTTAACCTATAGACCCCTTCATATATCCTAAATATCCTTGGGTTCCATGTAAAATATATGTGGATATATGAGAAAAATATGGTGTGATTTAATCTCTCTACCAAGTAGTTAATATAGGTTATAGTCTTAACATTTTTCATAGAGTTGGAACCCTAAATCCCACTCTCTCCTTCATATATCTTGAGTCCATAGGGGTGCCCAACTTCCTCTAGGTCTGAGCCCCTTTGTGGTTAAAGATATGAGTGTTGAAAGTGACACTCGACATGTCTACTTAAGTAATGGAGTTTGAGAAGGTGTTACAACTAACTTAGACCATTCCTTTGCATTCCCTTACATAAAATACCCCCTTTAGGTCTTAAACATATCTATACACTTCCACATTATCATGAGTCTACCTAGAGGTTTGATCTACCCCTGAAGTGGATATAGGGTCTTGAGGTTTCATGGTGGCTTTAAGCCTTAAAGGTCCAGATTGGGCTTTGGGTATTCAATTCACCTGAAGATGCATATATAAATTTAGCATTATTTTTCATATTATCTTATATGTTTATACCATCATTCAAAAATTTATCTCTCTTAAATCTACCTTAAGAATCATTATCCTATGTATGGGCTTGAAATAGTTGATGTTGGTGATCTAAGAAACTTATTATAACTCCTTATAGGAATGAAACCAAGGTTCAAATATCATATCTCAAGTTTTTACTATATCCTTGAGGCTTGTCCTCTCTAACTCTATTAGCAGTGCTTATTTATATAGTCATTTTAAGAAACCCTATGTGTCTTAGGTATGTAACCCAAACTAGGAAGTCACCCTAAACTAGTATCTCCATCATATGTAGGATTGGGATATGTATACATACTTATCACCCTAATATCACCTCTTACATGCTCTTAGTACTATCATTTACTCTGGTCATGCATTCTAAACTAACTGAGTGAGAATAATTCATTGTATGTGATTGAGCCATTCTCTTGATCACCCCTTTAGACCTCTTATCTTTGGCATTATTGTCTCCATGTTCTGATCACTAACTGAGTCTACGTCCTTTACTTCTATCATATATCATCTCATGCTCAAGGTTAAGGGTATATTATTTCAATAGTATTATAGGTATTGATTCATGTTTGTTGACTGTTAATAGGTTTGTTGAATAGACCCCTAAGTTAGAAGAGAGTTTCCATTGTTATACTTGAGATCCCTATGTCCTTTCTTATATTCCAATCCATCTTATTAAGATATACATATACATAGTCATGGACCTTCCTTAAATTTGAGACTCATTTGCATATAGTGGTTTTGAAGGTCCTTAAAGGGAAGGTCTGAGTTATCTCCTATAGATGATAGTTATGCTCTCTCAATATGGATTATACATGTATAGGTCTATTTCTAATAGTACCAATGATACTTAATAGCCTTATAGGGTATTTAGACTTTGATTCTATGTCTTGGTCTTGTGATAGGTTTTAAACCTATGGGTGATGGTTGTAAGGTCACATGGAGATTAAAACCTAGAACTTAGAGACTGTTTATGAGATGAATGATAGTAATGAAACCATCAAATGACAAGGGTTCCTTGAGGATTCAAAAAAATGTTTGACTCATTCTCAAGGTGACCTAAAAAGACCCTAGTCATATCTACACACATACATAATAGATCAAAGTACTTGGAAGTCATCAATTAGATGTATGTAATGAGAAATCAAAACCTAAGACTCTCCAAATACCATAACTTTTGCTAAATGTTCTTAGCTTCTACTAAACAAGATTGTGAAGGTATTGGAGGATTATTTGGTAGTTTCTTGGCTTGTGAGGATATAATTAGGTTTTAATATCTTGAGAGAAGGACAATTTTATATGAATACAACATTCATCAATTATCTTTCATTATGTTTTGATAGACTCTAAGCCATTATCATGCAACATACTACCCTTACTTGTAGTGAAACCCAAACATGCAGGCAATCTCACTTGAAAGCATCATTTGAGGGAGTTGGAGGTCCATTTGACCATTCAAATTGAACCAAGGAGATATAAAAAACTTCAAGACACCATCATCGCACCTCCAAACACTACTTATCTCAGACATATTTACTAAATATCCCTTTTCACACATGGAAGCATGTTTGTAATCTATAGATAAATGTAGCTTATATATTTATTGTTCCTATAGGATCACACATGTGAACAAAGGGTGGAATATTCCATGGTATGACCCTGTAGGATTGGAAAAGACATGAAAAATCACTAGTTTCATCAAAAAAGCCAATAATACATTAAAACTATCCTACTTTGTTGGCCTTATGCAAATGAAAAAGGTAACCAAATTACTTAACTTATTAGTGTTTATTCATATATCATATAGTAAAAATCTTGAAACTAATTCCCATGATTATAAGTCCATAATGATTCCTTTCTTTGGAAAAGATATTTTTCCCTCACCTTCTCTCTCTTGTATGGATTGAGCATAAACTTAAGTTCTATTTATGGCTACCAAAGAGCTTGATGTAGGAAGGAGGTCATTTTTTACTCTTTTGACTCTGAAACACTTTTATTTTTACATCAAATTCCTATTTTAAAATCCCCTTATAGACCACTAACTCCATTGTACCAAATCTATACTTACCTAAAAACTCCTACAACCTATAAATATCTTGCATTTTCTAATGTTTTAGATCATTAATCACCATTGGTAGGTAGGATAAAAAATAGGGGTCAACTAATGTTTGAAAAAACATGGTATCATTTGGTGATTTGAAGGGTCATGTTCTCACATGTGTGGGGCCCATTTAGTGGTAAATGAAGGTGTTTGACCTCTAAAGATGACAACATTATCATGTAAAACTATTTGGTCATGGAAATATGGTGATCATGGGGTCTTCAAAGGCATATTTAATGGTTTTAGTGGAATTTTAAGGTCAAATTAGCATCACCTTAAGGTAAAATACCCACTTATTAATATAGTGTGTGTATTCACCTAAATTTGCTCACTTACATTATTGTCACTAATATTCCTATTAGTTGACAATAATTCTGCTTAATCTAATTTATTCTATTAATTTATCCACCTCTATAATCATTAATATAATGACCCCCTCAATATTTATTCATTCACTAACCTTATGCATCCCCATAAATCAATTAATCTATCTTAAATCCCCATTTACCCATCCTAATCTCATTTACTTATTATTTGGGAATTTTTAATTCCCAATAACCCACCTACTAGCCTATCCCTAGGTTCTCCTACACCCCTAATCCCTAATCATCCATCTAATCCATATCTAATCCCATATCATAATCTTAATTAATACCTAAGAGGATTCTATAATTAGAGGATTATATAATCATCTCTAACCTTTCATCCCTCTCTAAAAGCCTCTAAATCTAGAGGATTCCAAGGAATATTAAATTTATTGGATAACCCCATCCATTGGATATCCTCATCCAGTTTCAAATATCAACCCCTGAATTTCCCTTCATAATATATTTAACCAAGACTCCTCCTCCATGAAAGATGATATATCATTCTCATAACCAATCCATGCCAGTCGATAAGTCAAGCATCCATTATCAACATCTCTAATCAAGAATCATAATGTCCACAATCTCAGTCAAGGTAATCCTAATCCAATCTCTTTGTTTTTGAATCCATTTAATCATGGTTTGAATCATTTAGGATTTAATATTTAATTTCAGGATTTAATATTTATTTCATCTAATTACATTTATATCTTAATGGATTTAGAATTTACTTTGTAGTTGATGTTTGAGTTATTTAAATTATATAATTTAATCATAGAGCTAAAATTTCATCTACATTATGATGACCACGATGGGACCATCCCTCCAAAATTAATATTTTTTAATTTTTATTAGTGTTTTTCTAGCTACAAGGTCAATTAGATCAATAAAATCTCAAAATTTCCAAAATTTTGTGTGTATAGCTTATAGTTGTAACATTTCACTAGTAATCATGACATTGTCATACATAGTCATGATATTTCCCTCAGAAGTAGTGATTTTAATTTGACTTCCAAACTTAACCACTAACCATATATTTTAACCATGTAGGTTTTTATCCCTTTGACAATACCGTGACTTGATAGTTATGATTTTATTATGTTAGTTATGATTTTATCAATATGAGTTATGATTTTTCTCAAACCACTAATGGTATGTGTTATAGGTCCCCAATTTTTTACAAATCTATGACTTTTTAAGTCACAAATTTGTCCTACCATAAGAGAATTTATTGATGATAATCATGATTTTATAGGTCTCAAACATAGGAGTAGGGTTATCTGATTCATTTATTGATTATCATTCTATCTTAACCCCTGTGAGTTTGTTTTGTGAATTCATGTGTTTTAATCTCCTTGTGTTTAGGATAGATGAGCTTGATTGGTACTTGAGTATCTATTTGCCAATGCATAATAACATGAGTCTAATAATCATGGATTCACCTTGGTAATCATAGTATTGGGGCCACAAGTTATGATTATTTAAGTTTTCACTGAAACCAGTAGTGTTTGATCACTATCCTTATCTCCTATAAGGTTTATTTTAATATTATTTGTTTCTAGTAACACATGTTTATCCATCTAACATTTTTCTGAGACTCAAGGGTTTTTTATCTTAAAAACATGGTTATTAACTAATCTCAATCCTCTACTAATGTTTTTGTCTTTGTATGGTTTTGTGTGTTTTGCACGGTCAATAGAGAAGGGGTCAGGTAGGGAGAACCATCTGAAGAAACACAAATAAACATATCCCTTTGAACTTTTACTAAAATTGACAAAATTGTAGATCACGTAATCCTCATAGTCATGACTTTGCTCTATCAAACTATGGTATTGTAACCCTAATAGTAATTTTATAAGTTTTGTCAACTCTGACTAATTTATCTCTTATATATCAGCTTAGACCTTACAAGGTAGATTTAGAACTAAATAGAAACCATTCTCTTGTAATTGAGAATTTCTCCTAGTTTTGATTTCATCATAAATTTTCCTTACATAAAAAGTTTTAATACATTTTTAGTTTTTGGTCCCTCATAGTTATCTATGAATAATTACTTTATAATCTAAATCAATTTGTTACCTGTGCAATCATTTTATTTCTATCAAATATCTAAATTTTAAAGTTTTTTAATATCTAACAATATCACAACTATCAATTTATTTCATGCAATGGCTTTTTCATCTTAAGTCATGGTTTTATGATTTAAGACAAAACCACAAATATCAATTTTTAACCAATCATGATTTTGTTGATTGAATTTATAGTTTTGCCTAAATATTATAGTTGTGCAGGTTAACCCTCAAGGTAATCTCTTAGATAAAAAATTAAAACTCACAACTTGTGATTTTTACCCCCCAATGGTGACTTTTTAGTCTCTAGTTGCAATTTTTCTCTATGCATTTATAGATTTACAAAAAGTGGTAGTTTTGTAAGAAATTCCTTAAACTACTAATATTTATGTTTCAGGACTCCTCTCTCTTGTGTGCCAAATAAAAATAATAATCTATGTACTTACAGGTCACTTATCAAAGGATCCATTTGGTACTTTGAAAATTAATTATGATTAACTATTTTATCTTGTATATATCATTTTATTGTGAAAAATTATTCCTTATATATACTTGATTGTTTATGTGTGTGTGTTAACTTTTAAATAGTAATTATATCATGATCCTCATTTATAGGTAATTAAAATCAATCAATTAATAATATCATGTGTTTGCTTATTTATTATCCCCCCTCTAGGATAGCACATGATGTGGAATTAATCCCCATGAATAGGCCTAGTTTATAGAGGTTAGTGTCAAGGATTTCATCACCATGCACTAACTAAACTCTATGTTTTAGTGAAGTATAAAAAACAAGGATGGTTATTTTTAGGCTAAGTGGTTGACCCCATATAGATCATCCATGAAGGGGAAGAGTTAACTCTCTAAACTAGGCATTAGATAACACCCTATATACTTGGGCCCTATTAGACCTTCATGTATATAGGTGATGAATCTATAGATCCTTGTGAAAAATTATCATAGTAATCTTTATTTGTAATAGGTGTACCATTATAAGAGTCAGTATCAACTCTAAAGTAGCCATCTAGTGCAAGTAGGGTTGAGAGGGTTTGGTAAATTTCATAATAGATCACTAGCCTACAGCCTCACCTATGAAGCCATTAGATGGTGTAGGCATTGGGTTACACACCCATAACTTTACTAATCATAGGTTGTGATTTTCTTACTTAAGTGTGTGCTATGATTAAACCGTGTTGTTTTTGAGTTGAGTCAACTTTCACCCAAACTTATACAACTAGTTAGGTCTTTTATATAACTCTTTTTCTACATCCTTATCCCATCATCCTTTTGTATATATCATATTATACATTTGTACGTCACTATCATCCTTACATATGATCCTTTGACACATATAATACCATCTCCCTTCACCACCTTATTCTTCTATGTCTAACCATATCCACCCTATCATTCACATATTTTAATCATCATCTTGTATATCTTTGCCTTCCCCTCTTATGAATATCTTTTTGTCTATCCTTCTAGTCATATCCTATTTTAGATCCATTGGTCATTAGTCATACCCCACCACATATCATCAGCATCAAGTCCATTTTATCCACAACCAATCATTTATCTTGACCTTGTATTGTTCACTCATCTAGTCTACCATCATCTTCTCTTACCTAAACTAGTTTTAGGGGTCACATACGAGTCTAAATCATCCCCATATTATTACCCCTTCATCACTTCATCATCACCTATCATCATACTTGTCCTTGTTCCTTATCTTAATCACCTTCACCACATAATCATACCCCATCCCATTTTGAGAAAATCAATCTAAGGTTTTGATTTAGTCTTATCATTCACATCATCTTATTATCCTAGTCCACTTGATAAAAATCCCATGCCTAGTTGATATTCTACTAACATATTATCAATTTCATAGTATCAGTCTATAAAATGTATCAATCATCAACCTAATCAAATCATCCTTGCCTACTCATAACTAGCACCCATCATCTTGTCCCCTTACAAGTTTAAATCTAGGCACCCATCAAATCCTTAATCCTTTTACTAGCTTGACAACTAAACATTATTGATAGGTCATTATTACCTATTGTACTCTCCATCTAAGATCTAACCTTAGTCCTATATCATCCTAATCACATTTATTCCACATCATCATCATCATCACCTATCATACTAACTCGATCATTGGACCCACTTTTGTTCAAGGAACCATCCCTAATCATTAGCCTCTCTCCCAGCATCCATCTCTTATTATTCATCTCTCATGGAGTTAGAACCTAATTTTATTGACCAATACATAGCTTCCCTTAATGATGAGATGCTCTTGAAGTTCCTTATGATGGGTGTACTACTTCCCAAATGTGTTGAAACCCTTTAACTATTTGTACCTCCCATCTAAGCCCCTTCATGTGAATCCCACACCAATCCTCCATCTATTAGTCATATACCATCAATTTCTCCTTCCCATATTAGCAAATGGGAATCTAATATTAGCCACTAATAGTCTATTTACCTAGTCATGCCAACAACCATCTAATCAAAATTCTAATGCTTCCATGTCTAAGTCACAAAGAGAAGTGGGTTCTTATACTCCCCTTCCTATCTCCTTGAAATACCTTTTTAAACAACTAGTCACCACCAAAATGATGGTATATCTACCTATATTACATCTTAATCCCACTAATCCTAGGCCCTCTTGGTATAAAGATAATAAATACTATGTATATCACCAAACCTAGAGGCATACCATTAGTCTATGTTGACCTTTTCAAGACTATGTCTAAGATCTCATTGATCATGGTGACATAATAATCAAGGATTAATTAAATGAGTCTCTATCCCGAGGTACATAATAAAAGGAATACAAAGATTTCATTCCCCATTAGGATCAATCCCTTCCCCTTTTAAGACAAGGTCAAGACTATATACCCATCTTCTATGATCCCCCCCATCTTCAATAATTCCTTTATCGAAGATGAGTCTCTTCCACATAATCTTATTCCTCCTATCTCCCATAACTCCTTCCATGAGCCTATCATCCATCCATCAACTCCCTCTCCACCATCACATCAAATACCCCATAATAAGAGGTCAATCACAAATAATAAACCTTCTACTAATAACATTGCATTTTATACATCAAATTCATCATCAAAAGTATTATCTTCATCAAGATCATGTATAACACCAAAATCTATATCACATTCCTCATAAAAAACATCATCCCCCATCGACATTAAATAAAATGTTGGTAATGTTTGTCTTGTTGAAGATACCTCCAATATATCACTAGAGATACCTCTGAATCTTGATTAGAATGATGAAGTCATAACTAATTTCTTTCAAACTTTATCTATTAAATATTTTCAAAGTGAATCTAATCCTATTTTAGATGTGTCCACTATAACTATCCCTAGTGATCCTTTTATTGTTTTTGAAGAGATTTTCTCTGATATCAAAATTGGGTCTTCTAAGAACCCCTATAAAGACTATGTTACCCATCACCACTCATTGACCTCATCATACCATCTCCACCACCTTCATCCATCATATATCCCTTTCTTCTTTTCAATGATCATCTAATCACCTCCCTCCATAAGGATAAATAGGAACATACATTGTTGGCCCCTTCCTTGATAAATATAATATGTGCCACAAATACAAAGGTCCAAAATTATATTCATAAATCATAATCAAGTCATCCTTTATCATATCAATCAAAATCAAGAAGATTTTAATCATCAACCTAATTCTAAAATGTCTTCCCTAAGTGAAGCTAAATATCAGGCACTAGAAGGATATCAAAGTCAAAATCATCATCTATCAAGTCAAAAATAAATCTCATATGGTGAAGCCCAAAATTAGACACCAGGGGGGTAATCAAAATCAAAATAATGTTAAAATAATGGATGATTATTTATCAAGTGATTAGATCAAAGATGAATCATAAAGTAAAAATGTATTATATCTCCTACAATCTTTTGTTAATTAGCACCAATCAAATGAAGCATGTCCCACATCTCCAACTTTGTATGTGACTACTAGTCCTAATCCTCCATCATCCATCACCCCATCCTCTCATGATCCTATCATTCATTTTAGTCATAATCCTCCACCACCCATCATATCATCCTATCCTAATCCTATCATCCATCAAAACCAAGCTCTGATTGAATCCATACCTCACATCACCTCCTCAAGTAGTATTGTCTCTCTTAGGGGCAATGGAAGACACGTGGTCTACATATATAAAGGAATCATAGTCAAGAATGAATAAGGGTCACATAGACCCAAATACATCTAGTAATGATAAAATGATTCCAACATAGCATATCCTCAAATTAGGTGTTGGTTGAATATATAGATAGTATTTACAATCTTGCATCTCTATTTTCTCCAATAAATTGAGATTCCATCTAATTTTTTTTTTTAAAGGTGAAATAAAAATCATCCATCCAATGGTTAAAACTAGTCTTCTAGCACCTTGGGCAAGTACCATGACAAAAAATGGTTTTTGACATCATGGTAAAATAATATATTTTCCACATTGTCTCTCCATACTTAGGACTAAAATACATCCATTTCATATCCCTTGTCAAACCATCCTTTATCCATTCCCTCCATCCATTGTTCTTACCATTCATCCATCATCATATCATGTCCCTCTTGTCTTGACCTTTGTAAGGAAGTGGAATGTATCTTGAGACATGTTATCAAACCATCTTGGCATATCCTCTAATATAAACTTGGGAAATTAAACATATGGTTCCTTCATGATGTGGTCACTAGCTATCCTTAATCCATTCTTCCTTGCTCCCAATTCCCTCATCCTTTTATTATCATCATCCATCACTCCATACATCCTTGTCCTAGTTGATAAGATTGGTATTCCATTTTCTAGTGATCCCCTTTGTATGGTATACATACTTATTCAAAAAATACCTAAAATTAAAATATGTTAAAAACCCTAAAAACATAAAAGTTAGAAAATCAAAAAATTGTCCATAATGTCTTATCTTATCATGAATTCCCTAGTTGTATCCATCTCATCCCAGTTATCATCTTTGGATACTATATTTTGTCTTGAAACCAAATCATAGTGGTCACCCATCCCTTCATATCTTCAATGTCACCCTTATCCTAGGTGTTATTGGCACACATGTCCTTGTCAAATAATTTAATCTAGTACCTATCATTTGCATATCAATGCCTATTCACACCTAGAACCCATCACATCACCTCTTTGGTAGTGTGGAAGGTACTTGATCCCATCACTATCTTTATCATTTCCTTTTCATAACTAACACCCATCTAATCACTATTTTTCTAGTATGAAAGGTCTTTGATCCCATCATCTCCTAATCTTTTGCTAGATTGGACTCCTGTAAGGTTTTTTATTTTAGTAATCCTTAGTCATCTTCACACCCATATCCTTATCCACATCCTTATCCTAATATTAGTATCTTATCTAAGTCCATACCTTTATCTAAATCATTATTAAATCCTCATCATCATCACTAGTTTATCCCAACCTAAATCTATCTTAATTCCATAATCAGATCATGATCATCCACCCCATCATCCTAATCACCCATCCTATCATTTGACAAGACATTATGACATTTCATGTAGTTATCTTTGTGTGTTACTTGTTTACATCATGAATATATCTTTTTTTTCTTATTTTTATTACTTCATATCACTTTTTTCTATTGGTAAATGAATGAGGATGCAATGAGGACGCTAAAAGTGCCCTCGAGTATGTAGAGTTCACCATTTGCCCATGTACTTTGGAATTATTTCATCTTGGTCATGATTATATCATGGGAAATACTACCAAGTTCCATATTTATTAGATTAATTAGAATATGATGAGCCTTATGACAATTATAATGACTTGATCACCTACACCCTTATCATTTATCTAATCATCTCATTATCCTTATTCCCATTATTAATCTAATCTTCTTGACCCATCCAAATAACATCCAATATTTTATCCTCATCTCATCATTTGAGACATATCTTTTAATCACTAACATCATCCTCTAATCACTAATAATCATTAGCATCATTATCTTCTCATCAAAACTACATCAACCTAAGGTATTTTCAAACCATGTAGGCATCACTTGTCTAATTTTTATTGCCCAAGGGTATCTCATCCACTATCTCTCTCATCCATCCTCATCCCTTAATCTTGCACCATTCAAATAGTTGAGTCATACTATAAATCATTCATCAATTAATCTATTGACCAATCACCATCATCATATCCTTAATATTTTATGTCAATCACTTGTGCCTATCGATTAGGCTCAATAAAATCACAACATCCATATTTTATTTTATCAATCACTAATAATTCCATTCATCAATTATCACCCCCTTTTATGTATCCTTACTTGAGGTATCATCATTACTCACATTATGGGTCATTGATTTGATCAATGTAGTCTTGTCCATTGGTCGCTTGATCATATCATTTCTTCTTTACACATCATATTGATTGATTTATCTTTGAGATACACCCATCATTAATCCCATCAAATATTTGTCTATCATATCCTATATCTCTCCCTTACATGCATCCTTATTTGGTATATGTCTAAAGCTTATGGCCTTTTAAAGCTATCATCCTCCTACTATGGTTGATTCCCCCTTGGTATGTCTCAACAACCATGACACCCATTATCTTTAATCCCTATGCATGTTTTTTTTGATAGAGGCATCATCAATTTTTAGCTCATTTCTCAAGTTGAATTAATATTATTCATATTTTATCCCACATCTTGCATCCTATCCCCTTACTTGTCCACTACATCCCAACCCTTGTTTATTCTTTTGAGTCACCATTTATCTCATTCTTCTTTGTATGTCCCCTTAAGGGGGCATCATATCCACTAAAATAATCTACTAAAATTCACCCATGACATGGTTTGTATTTGAAATACCATTACTTTTTCCATTTCACTTCACTCATAGTGCCCTTTCAAAGAGGGGAAAAATGTATGCACCTAAATTCACTTGCCTACTTTATTATCACTAATATTCCTATTATTCGACACTAATTTTGATTAATCTAATTTATTCTACTAATTTATCCCCCTTTTTAATCATTAGTCTAATGCCCCCCTTTAATATTTCTTCATTTATTAACCTTATTCATCCCCATTAATCAATTAATATATCCTAAATACCCATTATCCCATCCTAATCTCATTTACCTATTATTTAGTAATTTCAAACTCTTAATGATGCACCTACTAGCCTATCCCTAGGCTCTTTCACACCCCTAGTCCCTAATCATGCACCTAATCCCAATCTAATCCCCTATCCTAAGCCTCATTAATCCCTAAGAGGACTCTAGAATTAGAGGATTCTATAGTCCTCTCTAACCTAGTCCCCCCTCTATAGAAGCCTCTAAATCTAGAGGCTTCTAAGGAATTTTAAATTCCTTGGATAATCCCGATCCATTGGATCTCCTCATAAAATTTCAAATATCAACCCTTGATCTTCCCTCCATAATCCATTTAACCAAGACTCTTCCTCCATGGAATAAAATCTACCATTCTCATAGCCAATTCATGTTAGTCCATAAGTCAAGTATCCATTATCAACGTCTCTAATTAAGCATCATAATTTATAAAATATGAGTCAAGGTAATCCTAATCTAATCTCTTTATTTTTGAATCCATTTAATCATTATTTAAAGCATTTAAGATTTAATATTTAAGTGTAGGATTGAATAGTTATTTCATCTAAATGCATTTAGATCTTAATGGCTTTAGAATTTATTTGGTAGTTGATGTTTGAATGATTTAAATTTCATAATTTAATCATAGAGCTCAAATTTCACCTAAAATATGTATGGATATAAGTGAAGGTTTCAAATGGATAACACCTAAATACCTATTAAAGACCTCATAATATGATAAAATACTTCAATTAGGTTATCATATACCTTCACAACATCCTTAATACTTATGATCAAGCCATACCCTACATATATTCAACACACTAGATGAATTCATGATGAGTCATAAGCTATGATATTTAATCATCTTCAATTGAAAAGACTTGAACCACTACGATCACCCTAAGGCATTTTATGGATATTCACATATGTCTAAACACAAGGAGGACACTTGGCATAAGTTCAAATAAGGTGTATAGACAATCATTATGTGTTTCATGACATGAAAAAATGTTAGACATGATGTCATTGACCTAATAATCAATGACTTCTTTTAAACTACCTTGATTCATCAAGAGGTATGAGAAGAGTGAAGTCTCAAGTGCACTAGTGTACCCAGGGCTTAGGTTGATTAATTTCTATGTGTAAGGGTAGAAAGTACTCAAAAATTCTTAGACAAACATTTATTTTTATTACATTGGATATTATGGTTGGGCTAAAAACCCTACCTACATAGTTCTAGGTGATGCTTAATCATTTTCACTAAAACCTATTACTTGGAAGACCTTGGATACATGTTATGGAGACCATACCCTCTACCTTTCACAAATGCATTAAGTTTGTACATGATGGATAGATAATCAAGCATTCAAATATTGTAGACTCACTAAGCCCACCACCCCAAGTACATCTTTAGATGGGACATCTCATGTTCTTATAGAGTTCCCACCTCACAAGATTCTAATTGAGTAAATGTAATCATATGAGGTTGTGGAATCTAGAAACACTATTATTAAACCTATTATAAATCCTCCTATATCATAGTTACCTTTACCCATGATAAGGGATGACCCTCTTATAGTATAATGATCTCCACTTAGGGTGGATGATAGGATTCTCATAACACAATTATCATTTCTTGATAATTCATAGGAAGTATACATATGTAAATCTGATATAGATTCTTAGGCCACCATATAGGATGATTGAACACCCATTGACATTTATGACCACTTATGTGGATTGAGATTTAAACTAGTGGGCCCTAGAGAGTATATAGATGATTCTAAGGCACTTATGTTTTTTTATACACTAGTAGCACAAGTTGTTCATAGTCCTACAACTAGATACCCACATACTCAATTAAAATTAAAGGTATATCCTTCCATTCACTCAGTATATATGGTTAAATATATCTATATTGACCTAGTTATATGGATTCATCATGTAGTTCATAGGATTGATGACATTACCCATAGTTCATCATAGATCCACCTGTAGATTATCATAGTAGGAAAGTAAACCTTTTTATCATTTCCATAAGCTTTCATGATATGATACATATACATGCTTAGTATTATATCACAATTTGAATAAGTTTAAGGCTCAAATCACTATTCAAATTATACATCCTCTACCTCTATATGTATAATCACGTTAATAGAGTCATCATCGACATAGATACTCATAGAATGATCCATTGACTATCCATATTTTTTAGGATGGATACATCCCTTATGTTGATATAGATGAGGATTTTGATCCTAATAATTTCACTTTGGTCTGTGTGTGTGTGTGTGTGTGTGTATCATATAGGATGTCAAGAGAATGAGTTATAGGATTCCATAAATTTATATGATTCTATGAGACATATCACACTACTAGTTGCATATGTCCCTAAAGTGGCCAACACATTATTCTTTGTCATGAGCATAAGAAATCATATACATGTTACACTTGGTAGTACATGGTTAAATGTGATGTATTCCATAGTTGATCGATCAGATAGATGTTCGGCATTCATTCATGAGGGACATATGGTCTACATTATACATGATGACATAAATGAGAACCATAAGTTCTATATACATACATACATACATACATATATATATATATATATATATATATATATATATATATATATATATATATATATATATATATATATATATATATTGTGAGGTCTAATGTGGTTCACCCTAGGACTACATGGGAGGCATATTACACATTAGAATAACATGTTATTTGGATGCACAAAATCTTGACTAATTCCAAGGATAAGGCTACACTGATACACATGAAATGGTATGATGATCACAATGATGAAGACTTATTTGAGTTTGGTTGGATCTAGTATCTGACATTACATGACCTCCCACCTAATCCACTATTTAATTATCCATATCCCATGGATGCACTCTTGGGTTTATAGAGAGATTACTCTTTTGTTGTACATTATCTCATTTATTTATAATAATTAATTATATGTAGCTTATATATAGAAAATATAATAATATAATATGTCAAAACATAAAAACATTCAAATATTTACTTATAAAATACAAATTATTGATTATATGCATTTCCATGTTTACACTTCTTATACTGGCCAGGTACTACATATGCTAGCTATCTTAATATAGTCATATTTTATCATACATGCATGATTCATTTGTTCTTGTCAAGTGTTTTTAGATACTTAGGGACGTAGGTCCACTATACATATCCAGATTTAATACTTGTTAGTTATCTGGTAGTACCCAATAGAGATCAAATTGCTCAAGTCTAACTCATACCTAGACTAAAATGGGAATGGTCTAAGGTCATGGGATGCCTATATCTAGATCAAATCTCTAAATTTTTATAAAGCTAGCTCCTATGATTATATCATTATTCACTACTTACTAAAATATTGATTTTTGGGGTGAAAAGGCAAAGGAAAAAATTAAAAATAAAACCTAATTTACCTTTGGTAATGCTCCTGAATAGTTGTTTATCCTATGAAATCTTTGAAACTAAAGCATACATATGGATTCGTAGTCATATAAAATGCAAAAATTGGTAACTTGAGCATGGATAATGACACCCAATCATTAGGTCCCTCTTGTTTGCTCTCACAACCCTCATAGGCATCTTTTCATTGATTCCTAGTCCTTTGTAGCCTTCTAGACTTGATCCTACCTGAGCCAGACTCTTCTTTCCATGATATATCCATCCTCCTAGGTCCCATCTACTCAGGATAATAACATCACACTAGGACTATAGCACCAATGCCAATACTGTCTAGTTTTAGCACTCTTGTCTAAGTCCATTTTTGTCCCAAATAGTAAAAAAAAATTATTCCCCATTCTTCTCCTTGTCAGCCTAGCATGAGTACATTCAACCCATGACTAATATATCCCTATAACATCCCATTCAGAGACCATTTATAAAGGGTAAGAAAATATCACTAGGAAAGCAAGAATACAAGAAAGACTACTCAATAAAACATCCCTATTCTCTTCATACAACCAACTAATATAATTACAAGCTTATTCAAACCCTTACACCAATCCCTATCCACCTCAAGTATATCTAGTTTAGCATTTTGCATATTCATACACTCAATTACATAAATCACATCAAGTAGGAGAATTACATATGACTTGATCCCTCTTTTGAGTATTATAATGTAGGTAGCATGCCCACACAAGGGGTGTGGATCCACGTCTAATGAATCTTACACACACTAACCCCCCTCCCCTCTTTCTCAAAATTGGTCAAAACATAATGGAGTATAGAGTTTGAAGATAAAATCTACTCTATAAGGAGCTCTATAGACTTCCAACATCAAAACTTCATGGACAAGGTCACATAGACCTAGTGAACAAAACCCAGAAAGCTTAGATCCTCAAGATAACAATGGTAGAGGTGGAATACAGTGCTAGTGCCAATCCTCTCTAATTTTAGTTCTCCTATCCAATCATAGAACAAAGGTCAGATCTCAGTTTATGATAGTGTCATAGTCTTAAATAGTGAATTCCAACCTATGTCTTAGTCAAATCAATTAGTTTCTAGCTAAGTCTTGTTTTCTTTCCCTTATTACTATTTTTAGAAATATTTTAATTATAATCAAATTTCACAAATCGGTAGCTTAATAATTGTATATGTATTTATTGATTTTACTAATCAAACCCTTTAAATAAATTAGGAATAATGCATCAATATTTCCAAAATTATTAAATCATTTGATGAACCTAACTTACTTTATTTACACATAAAAACTTGAGAAACCCTAGGGTAAATTTCCTACTACTTTTTCTTTTATTTTTTTTAATTTTTTATCTGCATAATAAAATTAGAAATTAGCATTAAATTTTAAAAATTTATAGGGATTTTAAAATAATTTTCTTTCAAACCTTAGTTTCCCATATTAGGTCCTAGTATTTTCCCAATAATTTTCTAATTTTTTACTAGCATATTAAAATCAAAAATTCACTTCAAATTTAAAAATTCAATAGTAATTTTCAAAAGCATTTATTTTTTAAAACCCTAGTTGCATCTACTAGGTCTTATTAAATCACAAAATTTTCAATAAAATTCTAATTTTTTACTTGCATATATAACTCAAAAACTCACTTTAAATTTCAAATTTTCATAGTAAATTTTTCAAAATAATTATCTGTCAAACCCTAGTTGTATATACTCAGTCCCATTGCTTCTTGAGGTTTACATGTTTGTGCATTTCATATCCTTTTTATGTAATTTCCAGTTAACTATTTTTAGGACTTTACATTTCCTATATTAAGTACTTTCATTTCATATCACTTTGTTTATTACAAATTATTGAAAAAACTTCAATCAAATCTCAAATTGTTTTCCTACTTTAGCAATGGCCCAATATACTAGTTTTGATGAAACCAATAAAAGGGCTTTAAGAACTCTTAACTAAAAACCCTGACATGCAATATGACATTCTTAAAATACTACAAGAAGAAAAACAAAGAATGAATAATGGTCAATCTTCCCAAATAATAGAGAAACTAGTTGCAAATAACACTATAGGGGAAACTATGTCTCAACAACCCCCTATAGTAGCTCAACCTACCTCTATACCACTAGCTACAACTAGTACATCTTTATCACCTAATCTAGCAGCCCTTATGTAATAGATATGATCTCTTCAATCCAAGGTGATACATCTTGAGAAAGGTGTTTCAAGACCTACATAGGATTTGGATTATTTTTCTCTATTAAATACACCATCAGTATGTCACATTACTTCTACACCCTTACCACAAAGTTTTATTCAACCCAAGCTTACTCTATATGATGGAAAGGGTGATGTAGAGACACATTTGATATCTTTTCATGCAGCATGCTTGGAATATGTACCAAATGACTAGCTACTTACCAAGATAACTCCATGGAGCCTGAAGGATTATGCTTTAGTCTACCAAAATAATTGGTCAATGCATCATTTAATCCCTTAGCTGACATGTTACTAGCTCATTTTATGTGATAAGGTTTCATATGCTCAAGTTTCACAACAAAAACAAAGGTCAAATGAGCATCTCACAAATTATTTTCTTCAATATAAGACTATTTTGACTAAGATGACTAGCCCCATAACTGATCAAGAGTTACAAGATCTCTTCAAAAAGAGTCTTATACTAGTTTTACATGAATCAATCATGTTCAAAAGATTCGCTTCCTTCACTTAATTATGTCACACACTAAAGGAAAGAGAATTCAAATTAATTTAAATGCGAAAACTCAAATACACAAATACTATAAAAAAATAAACAAGAGTAATAAAAAATTACCATATAAAGTCAAGGTCAATGATAACAAGAGTTAAAATCAACTGATTGTTAATGTGGCTTCTGATCCCCCTCAACATATGGTTTTATCAGCACCTCCTCGATGAACCTTTACCAATCTACCATTTTCTCTAACCAAATTTTTACAATAACTATTGGAATGTAACATCATATCTTTCCCTTCTATTTAGGAAGTTGACCCAATAAAGCCTCTTATATAGGGATATGATTAGCATGCATTTTGTGAATTTCAGAGGGCACCAAACCATACAACAAATAGATGCATTATTTTGAGAAACAATATACATGATTTTATATATTGACAATCGTATTGATATTGAAACTTCAATTGACACTCCTTAGGTAAAGCAAAAATAAGATAAAGCATTGAAAATATTATTTGATCCTTTTTCATAGCACTCCAAATAAGAGATAGGAGATATAGAAAGGGTTTATCATGCATATCATGCACATCCCCCACTAGATACATATAAGTCACCTTCTGTTAAGACACATCCTTTGAGAAAAATGATTGGTGTATATAATTCTAGAGTTCTAGCTAGACCTTCCATCTCCTTTTTAGATTAGGAGATCATCGATGATAATTAAAATTATCATGCACTCTTTATCAGAGTTTGCATTCATAATCATCATATTAATAGTGTTCTCATAGACAATGGATCTAGTGTGAACATGTGTACTATGGAATTATTGTAGCATTTAGGATATTTAGAGTAGGATATTACCCTAATGACATAATTATTAACAAATTTAGTGGGCATATACAAAGTTCATTGGGTGAGATTGTACTTCCTTTATAGGTTGGTCTAACACATGTGGCCATACCATTTACTATATTTCCTAATGAAGGAGTTTTTGATATGTTACTTGGTCGACCATGGATTAAAAACCTAAGATAATTAACCTATATATTACACATATATATGAGATTCATTCAAGTTAATTATGTTGTTATAGTTGGTGGAGTTCCATATTAGAGCCATCTTCTACTTTGTAATCACCAGTTTCAATTCTACCATCAGTTTTAGTTTTACCATCAAATATAGTTCCTCCTTTAATTACAATTAAAACATAGTTGAGGCATCCATCACCAACACAAATATTTCATACACCTCCATAGCTTTAGCATTCTAGATAGCTTTTAGCTATAGTGTTCACACCCAATGTAGTATCATTGAGATCTCATATATCTACTCATAGAGAATATGTTTAGAGAGATTATTCTACTACCAAATGGTTCCTTAAGATCCTTATAGTTGCATCCACTACTTAGAGTTATAGGGGGACCTCACACTCAATTTTTACTTCAAATATTTTAGAGCATTTATAGCATATATAGCTTTCAAATTCATAGTCTTAGCATTTCTATTGTGCTTCATGATCATGCACGATTCCTCTCCTTGATATAGGACACCATGATAGTGAGTCTCCCACGAGACTCATCGGTTAGTATCATCCTTTCCCAGCTTACCAATACATAGTTTTTATGCTTAATTATATATATCTTATATCAAAAATATAAAAACAATACAAAATCTCAAAATATAAAAACATTCAAATATGTCAAACTACCAAAAACATTTTGATTATATGCATCATCCATGATTTACACTTATACTATAATGATATACCTACATTTTCTATTATATGTTATTATTTATCAATTTATCTACATTACCATGCTTCACTTGATCTTCTTTGAGTATGTGCAGTGACGTTTAGCTCTTTGACTGTTTCACTCTACCCATTAAGTGGGTATCTTATACATCGAGACACAAATTGATATATATACCTATTGGGGGAATCTTCTACATGACTAAACCATCTAGGGTATGTCATTCTTACACCACACACTCTATTTATTATGTTGATGTACATTATTTACTAGCTTACACAGATTACTCTATCGACACTCACTAGTATATATCACTTATTTATTTTTTAACATATACCTAGTCTTTTATTAACATGTCTTACATACTTTCCCTCTTGATTTGATTAGTTAGATGCTATTTTATTTCTAGTTATTTCATGCTTTCCTTTATTGCTTTGCATAGCTAGATATGATTGCATTTCTTAGTTCTTAATTGCCTCCTGTATGTGCCTTAAGAAATTTCCCAATGTCCTTTAATTCTATGTCTTGTGTGTACCTTAGGACATTTGCCAATTTCCTATGCCTATACTATTCTATGTGATTGTGGCTTCCATGCCAACCTTTCTTGTTTCAATTATATGTGTATGTGGCATTTGAACATGCCTTGTATGCTTGCCTTCTACTATGAGTGACATGTTTCCATGTCCCTTATTTGTTTGGCCCCTTGGTACCCTTATATTATTCTTGATTCTTGCCTTTTGTGCTTGTTTCTTGTTTTCTTCTCATTTTTAACAATGCCATGATCCACATCATGCATTTATCTTGCTTTCTTAGATACCATGATGGACATCATGATCCATCCCTCTAACTAATAACTAACAACTAAATAGAATTTCATTTCTAGTTAAGTACATTACACATTTTATTACATTATTATATCCATCTAGGCATACCCATATTGATCTAAAAATATGTCAATGCAAATCATGCTATATCTTGAGATATCTTGTCAATTATCATTGTTATATCATGTATCTTTTTAGCATATCACACTTGCACTACTCTTTCTTCTGAGGGATGTTATTACAAGGTATTAATTCCTACCCTAAAAAGAGAGGACAAAAAATAGGGGTATTATCATAGAGAACAAATCTCTTAATAGTCAAAAATTAGCCTTCAGCACACCCATAGTAGCAACTAGACATCCAAATAGTCAGAATAGACTAGGAAAATAGTGAAAATATCATAACAATTACTAGATTTAGCCCAAGACAATAGCACCCAATGTATACTATAGTGTATGTGTCACTAGTGTCCACTTTTATCATTACTATCTAAATTTAAAAAAACTAGACTTTCTAAAAGAAGTCAAAAAAGTAGGTTTAATTATAGTTTTACACAGCCAAAATAGTTTAGAATTAGTAGTTTTTAGTACACTTTTTCTCAGAGAATCTAGATATAGGGGGAATCATGTATGGTATGATGGCTTTCACTTCAAATTTTAGATAGGTAATTGATATGACTTATATATTAGAATCCATGTTTGAGACACCAATGATTATGGGAAATATGCATGACACATTTGTTTTCTTTTCTTTCTGAGTCCAGTATTACCCAGGCATTCTTAGTAGTTACATGCCTTGTTCCATCAATAAGTGGTTGGAATAATTTTGGAATGGATTTCATACAAGCCTAACTTCCACATTCCTAATTTCCCAAATTCATGAGTGTCTTTCATATAAGCCTAATGCACCAGTTTTGGATTAGCTTTCATACAACCCTAATCTTCATCTTTTAAAGTGGCCAAGAGTGGCCTAGTTTCTAACATACATTTGATTATCCACACCAACATTTTTAGATCACATTAAATTCATGGGATTTAGGAGCCATCTCATATGACACACATTTCATATTAGTATCAATTCATAGCTTCACTTCACAAGGTGTGATGGAGCCAAAAAACTAGTTATCCTTTGTGTTCTTGAGCTACTTATTTAGAGGGATTGGACACATAGTCCAAACATTGATCAACACACACATGATTACCTAGATTCACTTAGTGGGTGATGATAGAGCTAAAGGGATAACCTTTGCATTCATGAGCCACTCTTAGGGAATTGATCACTCAACTCCATTTGTGATATTACTCTTAGTATAACATATCAAGTATATTTAGCATCACTCAGCATCACAATAGGTTTTATATTGGTCCATGTACTTGGTAAGGTGTATTCATTCCTTTCTCTTCCTCTCTCTCTTACCCAACTTTGTACATTCTTATTTTATATATAGCATATCTAGTAAGAACTAATCTACTCTTTGTATTTTATTTTAGATTGATACTTCACAACATGCTCTCTCTATGCACACCCAAAATCACATAGCTTCATGAGCTTCACCCTTGTAGGTAAGTTTATGTACACTTTCAATTTTTCCTTTATCATAGTATTTTGTTTTGTTGCATCACTAGAATAAAGGGGGGAAATGTAGTCATATAAAATGAAAAAATTAGTAACTTGAGTGTGGGTAATGACACCCAACCCTTAAGTCCATCTTTCTTGCTCTCATGACCCTCATAGGCATATTTTCACTGATTCTTAGTCATCTATATTATTTTATACTTGATCCCAATTGAGATCAACTCCTCTTTTCATGATAGATCCATCTACATAGGTCCCATCTGCCTAGGACAATAGTGTTACACTAGGACTATAGTGTTAGTGCCACTCTTATCCACTTTTAGCACTATTGTCTAAGTCTATTTTTGGCCATAATGGTCAATTTATTTTGATTCCCTATTCTTCTGCTTATCCACTTAACACAATTAAATTTAACTCATGACCAATAAATCCCTATAAAATCCCATTTAAAGATCATTTTGAAAGGGTTATAAAATATCACTAATAAAGCAAGAATACTCAAGAAATATTCCTTATTATTTGTATATATCCACCAAATACACTTACAAGTTTATTCAAACCCTTACACTAGTCCTTCACCACCTCAATCACATCTAGTTTAGGATTTTGCATATTTATACACTCAATTATATAAAGCACATCAAGTGGGAGAAATACGTATGGCTTGATCCCTCTTTGGAGTATTGGTATGTAGGTAGCATGCCCATATAAGGGGTGTGGATCCATGTCCAGTGAATCTTACACACACTAACCCCACCCCCTCATTCTCAAAATTGGTCAAATCATAATGGAGTATAGGGTTTGAAGATAAAATATACTCTAAAAGGATCTCTATATAATTTCAACTACCACAACTTCATGGATAGGGTCACAAAAACCTAATGAACAAAACCCAAAAAGCTCATATCCTTAGGACAACAATGGTAGAGGTGGACTACAGTGTCATTGCCACTCTTGTCCACTTTCAATGCTCCTATCCAATCATAAAATTAAGTTAATATCTTAGTTTATGATAGTGTCCCAATCCATCATAGTGAATTTTAGCCCCTATCTTAATTAGATTAATCAGTTTCTAGCTAAGTCTTGTTTTCTTTCCCTTATTACTATTTTTAGAAAGATTCAAATTATAATCTAATTTTATAAATCAGTAGCTTAATAATTGCATATTTATTTACTAAATTTACTACTCAGACCCTTTAATTAAATTAGGAATAATACACCAATATTCCCAAAATTGTTAAATTAGGATCAAAGAGAAACTTTACAGACCAGTCCCAAACATTAGTGTTTCAAAGGAAGGCTTGAAATAATATTTGTAGATTGAAGATATGTGTATGAAGGTCTCTAAAGACACTATATACAAATAATATTTAGTGTAATTTATGTACTTATCTCTTTAATTAGCCTATTGAGGATGAAATTATAGTAGTAAGTAAGGAAAGGACTTGCAAAAGATGATAACTATCACACTTATATGCAAATACACAATCAATGATACACACTACCACCATAAACTAATCTACAAAGAAAAACATTTTATTAGTTTTATGGTGTAAGTTACAGTTTTTATATATCTCTATATAATAACTTCAGGGATCCTATAAAATGGCTTTAAAAGCCTACTTATATAGTAAAATTGAAATACTCTAGCCAATGTGACATGGAGGAGATAAGATTAATCTTATTTGAGTTAAATCAAGACTAGATTCCTTTTATAATATTAAATCAAATCTTCAAATATCTTCAAAGTCTTCAAACTCATGCATGATCTTTAATTTTGGCATAGAAAGGAAGGTTATGAGCCCTTGTTGAGTTGTCAAACCCTTGCATGAAAAATTACACCCATCTTCAATTGTTAACTCAAGTTTGAAGCTGAGTTTGAAGTGTTTGAACATTTTTTACTACATTAAAACAAAGGAATATACATGATTAATTACACAACCATCTGAGAATGATTCAACATTTCATGACTAGTTAACTCCACTTTAACTTTCCCTTGCATGAAATGGTCCTTAAAAGCTTAATTATGCATGATATCTCCAAAAAATCAATGGATAAGTGGCATTGAAACCCCATTTGAACTCTTGATATCCATTTTAATTCTAACCTTAAACTCAATCTTGATCTACTATAAGGACAAATTCTTTACATGCATGGACCCAATAGAGCTATGACTGTCCACTTTAAGTGGTTGTAAGTACTTGTATGTCAAGGAAATGACCATGTCGATTGTTAAGAATTTCTCCAAGATCACACATATAACCTATACCTTGAAAAATAAGCATATGTCATCTTGATAGATGGTATTTGGTCAAGCTTTAATGGAGACAGGTAATCTTATAAAGGTTACATCCTATTCAACCCAAGTCACTTTTATTTTCCATTGTCTTTTGACTTTTAATTCTAACTACCGATCTTTGGTCAACTTTCCATATTATTAAAATTTTTAGCTCCATATTTATTTTCAAGATCTTACTATCATCCCAATCTACCCTTAAACTTGAACCATGTGGTGGCCTTAAATTTTATCTAAGCTCCTTGACCTTTGACTCAACACACACCATCAATTTGTATCCTCATGATTGAAAGATCATCATTGATTTTCTTGGTAGTTGACATGATCTTTCCACTTGGTAGCTCCTCATTTACTCCCAAATTTACTAACTTTTTAACCTAATACTCACTATTGATCTACCATTATATGATTAAATTCATGTCATTGATCTATTTGGGCCCACTAACATTGTCAGTCACCATGCACCATTAGATATCTATTTAAATACCTGAGATCTTAACACTTATCACTTCTACTCATGCTGACCCTTTGACTTGATACTCATCATTGATCTTGCTATGTATGAATGATTATGTCCCATTAGATCTTAAAGACCCACTAACATTGATCAAATCACCACTCACCATTAGATTTGATCTTAACTCCCATAATCTTGCCACTAGGTATCACCACATTAATCTTTGGGACATTTGAAATTAAATGGTTACTTCTTAATGCTTAAACTTGATGTTTGTGTTCCCTTTTCATTTTACAAGTTCAACTTTGAAGTTTTGTAATTTGAGATAGAACACTCATCAAATCACCAAATTTGTAGGGGATAATATTTGGATAAATTACTTCATGCTCATGTAATATTTTAGCTTTGGTTGATTCCATATATGTATTTATTAAATACATGATTAGCTTGCTCTACTTATTATTGTATGACATTAATATGATGGTCTACCTTCTCAAGGCTTGTGTTAGTAATTTTTCCTTAAATATAGACACCATGAGGCATAGAAAATCAATCCAAGGCAATGGTCATCAAAGCTTATAATGATAGAGGTTAACATTTCACTTGTGAGGCCAACATGTTAACATTTTTGGTGGCTCATAAGGGTTGACTAGCCTACTGATCAAGAATAATGTAGAGTCTCTAGACTATATTTAGGCTTAGAATATGTAGAGAAATTGGAAAATTTTATAAACACATAGACACAACAAATTAAAAAACACAAACAACATGTGCACCTATTCACTTATAGGAAACAATGACAATAATAGACTAAAAAAGACAATTACTACTAAAATCATGTGCACATGTGCACTTAGAGGAATGAAACTATGAATATACATAGGAGTGACTCTCCTAATAGTATTACTTGAGTAACATCCCATTCAAATTAATAGGAATTTCCTCTCCACTCAATTTAGATAATTGGAAAGCATTGATTTCCTTACAATCAGTGATAATATAAGGTCTAATACAAAGGATATCAAAATTAGAGTACTTACCCATCTTTGAATGCTCTTCATCTCATTTGAGTACTATGTCCCATTGCTATAATGTCTTTGATGAAGTTTTTTATCAAAAAAATTCTTAACTAGATGTTTTTTTGACCACATGGTATGCATTACATCATCTCTCATCTCCTCTAATTCTCTTAGTTCATTCATCATAAACTCTATTACATCACTACCTAGAAGCTCTAGTTGGTGTGCAAGCTCCAAAGATAGAAGCTCCAATGAGATAGGTAGCCTTTATTATCTTCCATAAACTATGAGATAAGGTGAATGACCAATGGCCTTCTTGGGGGTGATCCTATTAATGCACAAAGTAGTCTTCAACTTTGTATGCCAAGATCTATGATTATCTTCAATTGTTCTTTTGATGATCTGAATTAGGTTCTTGTTAGTGTAATCAAATAGTCCATTACCTTATGGATAGTAATTTTTTTAATATGTTAGATAAATTACTTGACCAAGAGCCCATTAACATACCTTTGCATTACATAATTTCAAAGCATTATCTAATATTATAGTGGAAGGTACTCTAAAATGAGTGACTAGATTCTCATATAACTCAAGGACAAAGTTTTCATTTGCCTATTTTAATGGGATTGCTTCTACCCACATAGTGAAATAATTAGTGGTTATCAAGACCCACTTATGACTATCATTGGATGGAATATTAATCATGATAATAATTCTAAACCCTATTGCATGAAATGTTGCTCAACCTGAATAGGCCTCAATGGCATAACAGCTAGTCTTCATTTACCTGTAAGCATTACAAACATTGCACACATCCTAACCCATGTATGTGCATCCATAGATAAATTAGGCCAGAATTAACCACCTCTAATTATTTTTTTATCTATGGTCTTGGCTGAAAAATGGCCTCTAGAAAGACTATCTTGAATTGCTCAAAAGCTTGTCAAATTGACTAATTTCAACACACCTTAAAATCATACCTCTAATGTCCTTTTTGAAAATCATTCCATCAATAAGAATGTACGATATTGATTTTAGCATAAAATTTCTTCTCCTTGATTAATTTAAGCCCATTAGACATTCTCCTATTTGAAGGAATCTAGCAAAGTCTTATGTCCAGCTAGATGGAGAAGTAGTTTTAGCTTCCTATTGGGTGTCTTAAAGTGTCAAAACCATCTCTTTTTCTTCTTTTACATCTTTGAAAATATATTCACACAATAATTTACCTTAGATCGTATTTTTTAGCTTCACTTAAATATCATTTTCCATTCACTTAGTGACCCATCAAACTCTCTTTTCACTTAAGTTTTTGTTGAGGATGAAATCCTTCACACTAGGATGAGCTACCATTAGTATAATCTTTTTATTTGAAACCAAATGTCTAAAATTTTCCAAACCTATTATAAAATAAAGTACATAATTTTCAACATAATAATACCTCTCCTCATATTCTTCCAAATCTTGACTAAAAAAAGCAATGGGTTGTTCCAAACCTTCACTATTGTATTGCATAAGCATGGTTGAAATTGTACTAAATGTAGAAAAAGTATACATAAAGAAATCCTTATTGAAATATGGCTTTAAAATACTAGGAGCTTGGCTGATTTCTTGTTTTATTCACTCAAAAATTCTCTTAACCTCTTTACTCCAAGTGAATTCTTGATATTACTTCATCATTTGAGTGAGTGGCCTTACCAATTCTACAAATCTAAGAGTAAATCTTTTGAAGAAATTGATCTTGCTTAAGAAGCTTTGTGGTCCTTTCTTATGTTTTGGAAATGATAGACAAATATTACTTCTATTATCTTTAGATCAATAGAAATACCATATTTGGACACCACATTCCCAATAAGTCTCCCCTCATGCACTAAAAATATGCACTTCTTTGGATTCAAAGAAACTCCAAATTATTTGCATCTATCAAAAACAACTCTCAAGTGTGTTAGATGATAATTAGGATCCTTTGAAACTATATTAATGTCATCTAGATAAACTATGACCATTTCACTCAAAAGACCAAGAAATACAACATCCATTTCTCTTTGGAAAGTGGCTCCAGCATTAGATAGCCCAAAAGGCATCTTTTGGTATGCATAAGTACCCCATTTAATTGTGAAAACTATTTTATACTGATCTTGCTCTTTTAGTAATATCTAGTTATAACTTGAGTACCCATCTAGTAAGGAGAATCTTTATGAACCTAATACTCTTTGTAAGATTTGATCCATGGAAGGAAGAAGATAGTGGTCTTTCAATGACACTTTGTTTAAATCTATTAAATCCACACATAGTCTTATCTCTCCATTCTTATTTCTCATTGGTAAAAGGTTTGCTACCCATGTTGAGTGTTTGATAATAAGTATTATAGTTTACTCAATCAACTTGAGAAGCTCCTTTTTCATGAGAATTTTAACCTTTGGGTTGATGGGATTTTGCTTTTATCTTACTGGTTTTGCATCTTGTTCAAGCTCAATAGTATGTTGTATTGATCTAGGGTCAAACCCTTTGAAACCATTATATTCAAAAGAAAATACATCCATGAAATCATTAAATAATGAAATAAAATCTACTCTCTAAGAATCAACGTTCACTTTACCCCACTTGAGTTGCTTAGCTTCAACTATGTGAACTTGTTCATAATGTTCTTCCTTGGAAGAGATGATTACCTTGTCCTTTCTAAGTTGATAATATTCATTCAAAATTATTTCCAAATTTACTAAACCATTAGGCATATTTTTTTATCTCAAATTTAAAATCTTATCTTCATATTGGCATTATAATTTATTTTAATTCCTTGAGCAAAATTTTGACTCATTCTATAGGAAATAGGCTATCTATTTATCACTATCAAAGACTTGTCCACTTACCTCATTATTTAAAACCTAAAGGCCTACATAAAAACTTGATTTGGGTTTGATATTTATTTTCTTTGACCTGATCCACTATATCACATTGTGCTCCTATGGTTACACGTCTATCTGCATGTTATTTGGCTCCTCTAGGAATGAGTGGATATCAAATGCTAGGAAATATTCCATGAGGTCCCAAACCATATGTTTGTAGTCCTTTAGGATAGGGTTCTTTTTCTCACTTAAACCTCTAACTTGTTGTAGTACCAACTCACTATCACCTTTTACCTACAAAAGCTTAATACCTCTCTTTCTTGCCCACTAAAGGCCATGAATAAGAGCTTCATATTATGTTGTATTTAATGTACAACTAAACTAAATTCCAACTAAATAATAATACCTTTGATTTTGAGGTGAGACTAACATTACACCATCCCCACTCCTATTCTTTGATCTATAACCATCAAATAACATATTCCACAATCCTTCTTGATCCTACTTCGATTTGGTGAGACTAGGTAATGAGTCACCTTCTTCATGCATGTAATAGACACCAAAACCAACTTCTTTAATACCTTTATATTGGTCATAACCATGGTTAACATCATCCCACTCATCAAATAGTAGATTTGGTATGCCTTCAAGTGGCCGAGAAGGTTCTTTATCAATAGTATCCTCATCTTCTTCTGAAATACTATAATTCATATTAGACATATTTGCCATATATGGTGTGAAATCTAGAAATAGGCTCAATTCTTATAGTTACATTGGTTTTATATCTATTTATAAAAACCATGCATGAAAATTTTGAAGAAAGGTAAACCTCTTATTTTAATAGTAAAATCTCTAGATAGGCATAGTGAAAAATATGGATGTAAATCAACAACTACATCTTGTGTAATGGTGAAATTTGGACAAGCAGTAAGTAAAATCTTAATATCTTTGAGGATACCCATGGTCTTAGTATGAAAACCATCCAATTGTAACACTTTTTTTTTTTGAGGTTCATAATTGAGTCCTAGTTTGTCAGCTATGGATTTAGGAATGATAAAATTACTAGCTCCACTATCAATCATATAATTATGGATAAGACAATCTCCTATGACAACTAAAAGATAGAATGGAGAGGGATTAGTCATTTTAGGATCTTGAGGCTCAAAAAATAGATTAGAGTTAGTTAAAATAATACTTACTGTTTCTTTTTAAGGTTGTCTATCAGAGATATTGAGCTTTAAAATCTCCTCTTCTGAATGTTCCTTTTGTCTTGGTATTAGTAATGTATCCCACATTGAAATTGATACTAAATTTTTATTCATATGATCCACTATGCTGAGTGAAGAAGTGTCTATCCTTATCTCTAATTTAGGAGCAAGAGGGGTTCATAAATGTTGTGTGAAATGAGGAATGTGAGTCCCTTTCACATTTTACCACTTTAAATATTGAACTTGTTGATTTGATGTCTTTTGAGGTAGCTCATGAGTGGTGGTCTTTTATGATGGTTGAGAAAGAAAGGGATCTTAACCTTCACCAATCACCCTTTTCTTAGATCTAGTATGGGATGCAATTGAATTTTCAACATTAGGCATATTTTGGATTTGATTTATTTCTCTGTGTTCAAAATAATTCTCACCTTCTTATAAGTTCACAAATGTGTTTTTAGTAGGTGCTTCACTGCTACCTACTCCTTGTTGATTTTTCATTTCTACTTGAGTGAATGAATGGATATCTCCATATGAAAGAGAGGATTCCTTATTCTAAGAAGGTGGTTTATTTTCATGTGAAAGAAGATCTCAACTTTGCTACATATAATACTGATGTGAGCTCTTACCAATTGGAGCCATTATCATGTTGTTTGATTGATCCCATTTATTGTTTCATTGAACTTATTGAGAATAGTTGTTTTGAGTTAACACAATATCTCTAAAACTACTTAGAGAATTAGGATGATATTTATTTGATAGAATTTTACCCTTATCCTTGTTGATAGGAATGATAGGGTGTCTTATTATACTGATAATTCTAATTATTATTCTTATATGGTTTGTATGGTCAAACTTTTGGTCTTTACATTGTAACAAACTTGTTTTTATGATTATTGAGAAGATGTGACTCTATCTTCCCTAATCTAGCAGTTTGATCACCTTCTATTTGATAAAAATTTGTTATATCTAGAAGTGGAATAATAGTTTGATTTAGAGGGTGGATCTCTGGAAAAAGAGGAATTGAAAGCCTTGGAGACAACTTGTTTTCTTGTATAATGTAATTCTTAGCCTTGATTACTACTTCAAAAGCCTCAGGTAGAGTGTTCCTTCCTATGGATTGAATCATCATAACTACATCTAAATTGAGAGCCTTCATATAGTACAAAAAAGCATAGTTATGTGTAGGCTTGATCACTGTAGGAATTCTATCCCAAGTCTTCTATAACTTGTAATTGAAATCCACCATGAATTCATGATTTTATCTCTTAATTTATGTAAGTTACTCCACTAGTGAAAGATGATCACTTTTATCTTCAAACTACTTGCACATGACCTCTCCAAATTCATTTTAGTTATTTATTGATGCAGGAGCAAATCCTCTATACCAAGGAAGTGATTTCCCTTTGAAATAAGTTACTAACAACCTCATTTTTACATTTTCCTAAGTCACATGATGCATTGAATAAAGGTTAGCAATATCCACAATATGTTCTATAGGAGTAATTGGATTTTCCCCTATAAAATAAGGATGAACCTTCATATTAAAAGCTAGAATATCATCCCATTAAGTAAGATTCAGAGAACTACCACCATTGAATAGAAAAAAGGCTTATCTTCTAGGAAAAATCATTTAAGTTATGGGATTTATAACAATGTTTGGCTAAATAGTATTGGATTGAATAGGAGTATTTTGTGCAACAATAGGGGGAATAAGAGGTGTAGGATTACGATTTTACTGAGAGGATTTATTCTTATTTATTGATTGGAAGGGTAACTCAATGAAAACTACTTATTTCCCTTTTACATAGGATCTTATGATAACTCTTGGGGGCATGAAAAGTATGAAAATCTAAAAATGATTCACTTTATTTGAATAAGTGGTTCCACCAAGGGTGTTATAATTTTTGGCTATCCAGATAGCACCCGATATAGATTAAATTACTCAAGTCTAACTCATACCTAGACTAATATGGGAATGATCTAAGTCTATGGCATGCCTATATCTAGATCAGACCTCTAGATTTTGATGAGGCTAACTCCTTTGAGTATATCACTATTCACTATTTACTAAATTATTAATTTTTGAGATAAAAAGGGAAATTAAAAAACTAAAAATGGAACCTACTTTACATTTGGTGATGCACCTGAATACTTTTTTATCCTCTAAAAGATTTGAAACTAAGGCACACATATGGATTAAAGAGAAACTCTACAAATCAATCCCAAACATTAGTGTTTCAAAGGAAGGCTTGAAATAAGATTTGAAGATATAATATATGTGCATGAAGGTCTCTAGA
This sequence comes from Torreya grandis, assembly GCA_037957365.1. Taxonomy (NCBI): domain Eukaryota; kingdom Viridiplantae; phylum Streptophyta; class Pinopsida; order Cupressales; family Taxaceae; genus Torreya; species Torreya grandis. Next base: position 1,402,097 of record JARHVA010000844.1, read on the forward strand.
GACACTACATATAAATAATATTTAGCATAATTTCTATACTTAGCTCTTTAATTGACATATTGAGGATGAAATTACAGTAGTATGTGAGGAAAATACCTACAAAAGATGACAACTATCACACTTATAGGCAAATACACAATCAATGATACACACTACCACCATAAACTGGTCTATAAATTAAATCTCTTTATTTGTGGTGCAAGTTATAATTTTTTTATATCTCAATATACCAACCTCAAGGATCCTAAAAAATGGATTCAAAAGCCTACATATATATTAAAAGTAAAAGACTCTATCTAATGTGGCATGGAGGAGATAAGAGTTCATCTTATTTGAGTTAACTAAAGACTAAATTCCTTTTACAATATTAAATCAAGTCTTCAAATATCTTCAAAGTCTTCAAAATCATGCATAATCTTTAATTTTGGCATAGAAAGGAAGGTTGTGAGCCCTTGTTGAGTTGGAAAACCCTTGCATGAAAAATGACACCCATGTATGACTTTTAACTCAAGTTTGAAGCTGAGTTTGAAGTGTTTTAACACCTTTTACTACATGAAAACAAAGTAATATGCATGAGAGTAATTACACATCCAACTAAGAATGATTCAACATTTGATGACTTGTTAACTCCATTTTAACTTTCCTTTGTATGAAATGGTCCTTTAAAGCTAAAGTATGAATGATATCTCTAGGGAATTAATGGATAATTGGTTTTAAAAATCCATTTGGACTCTTAATATCCATTTTAATGATAACCTTCAACTCAAACTTGATATTCTATAAGGACAAAGTCTTTACATGCATGGACTTGATAGAGTTATGGTTATCTATTTTAAATGGTTATAAGTGCCTATATGTCAAGAAAATGACCATGCCAATTATTAAGACATTTATCCAAGATCACAAATCTACCCCATACCTCAAAAACTAAGCATAAGTCTTCTTGATAGATGGTATTAGATCAAGATTTAATGGTGATAGGTAAGTGTGTAGAGCTTTCTTCCTGTTCAACTCAAACCATTTTTATTTTCCATTGGTTTTCAGTTTTTAATTCTGACTACCAATCTTTGGTTGGCTTTCTAGATTATTAAAATTGTCAACTTTGCATTCATTACCAAGATCTTGTTTTCATCCCCATCTTCCCCCACACTTGTGCCACATTGTGGCCTCATGTTCGATCTGAGCTCCTTGACATTTGACTCAAGGTGCATTGTCGATATGCATACTCACAATTAAATGAGTACCATTAATATACCTAATAGTTGATGTGATCTCACCACTTAGAAACTTCTTATTTTCTCTTAGATTCACTGACTTGTTGACCCAATACTCACCATTGATCCACCTTTATATGATTAAGTGTGTGCCATTGATCTATTTAGGCCCACTAACACTGTTAATCACCATGCACCATTAGATCTCTATTTAGGTACCCAAAATCTTGACACTTGTCATTTGCACATTCATGCTAACCCTTTAACTTTATTCTCATAATTTATATTTATCTATATGAAATATCATGCATTTTTGGATCTTTGGTACCCATTAATATCTTTTAGGTCACTACTCATCATTAGATTTGATCTTAGCTCCCATGATCTTGCCACTTGGTAGCACTACATTAATCCTTGAGACATTTAAATTTAAATGGTTACTTCTCAAGACTTAAACTTGACATACACACACCCATTTCATTCTGCAAGTTCAAATTTGAAGGTTTGTAACTTGATAAATAAGGCTCATAAAATCACCAAATTTGCAAGGGATGATGGGACAAAAAACATCATGATCATACAGTATTTTGGCTTTGGTTGATTTCATAGGTGTATTTATTAAATAAATGATCAACTTGCTCCACTCATTCCTACATGAATTTCACATGATGGTTTGGATTCTCAAGGCATGTGTTAGTCATTTTTCCTTAAACAAGGACACCATGAGGAATAGAAAATAAAGCCAAGGAAAAGGTCATAAAATCTTTGAATGATAGAGGTTAATATTTGGCTTGTGAGGCCAAAATGTTAACACTCCTATCTACTAACTAGGGGCATATACACAAATATGTGGGTTCTTTATTTGATACATAAACCCATTTGGGGGCATCTTATACATAGTTGCAATTTCTAGGTTACATATTTCTAAACTCTAAATCATAGATTTAGCATTTTTATATCTTGATATTGATCATCTTACACCTACTTAGATTCATTATCAACTACTACTACTTTAGATTCTACTTATGTACACTTTATCTCTTATACAGATTTGTACCACATGTTCATGCATACTTTCATTCTTATCTTTCCTAGTTTAGACTCAATTATGTCTCTATGCTTCTTCTATTTAAGAGCATTTGAATATGCCATTACTCTATGGATTTACACCACTTATTTTCATTATATTTATTCTTTGGACATGTGCCCATGTCCTTGTGTGTGCCTTCTTGATTGTGTATGTGTATATTTGAACATGTCATATGTGGCTCTAAGCCAACTTGGTTATTATTTACGTATGTGGACATTTTAACATGTCTTGATTTCTCAAATTTAGTGACATGTTCCCATATACCTCATATTGTGTCCCCTTGGAATACTTTACGTGCCTCATGTGTTTTGTATGTATGCTTTCTTATATGCATTATATCCATGACACTTGTTTCCTAATTTTTACACATTCTAGTTTTAGATTCCATGAGGGACCTCATACATCTATCCATCCTACTTGGATGTTATGATGGACATCATGCCCCATCCCTCTAGGTATCTACTTAGTTATTACTCGGATTTGATATTTGTATACATTTTTATATCTATCTTGATAACTTTATGAATGATATATCTAATGTACATCATACACTACAATCTTATGCTCGAGTTAGCTTACATTTCTAGGTTATGTATGCACATCATATTAGTTTATTAAATATATATAATATATGCTCTAGCTAACAAACAATTTGTAGATCTTATTCTTTTAAGGTCAATTCTTGCATAAATTAAATAACTATCCTCAAAAGAGGGGGAATTCATAGGGGTTTGTCATAGATATCAAGCTATCTAAATGTACTCAAAGAATAGATTTCATCACAAGAGCATAGACTATAGAAATTAGTTTTAGGAAAACATAGTGGGAAATAGTGACACAAAGATTACTTTTAGTTGCATATAAATAAAAATAATTGGACATTAACACCCAAATTAGGACACTAACACCATATGGAACTAATGTCCAAGATATGCTGATAGTATCCAGTATCCTTAGTTTCAATAAATTTTAGATTGGATGGAAAGTTACAATAGGTAGAGTCTAGGTTTTCATGGGTTTAGTTACTTTTACTAGTTTTGGCTCAGATTAGCTTAGATTCATACTAGTTTGTTTAGATTGGGGGCATCATGTAAGACGTGATCATTCTCCTTTTAGTTCAATTACTTAGATACAGATTATTACAACTCAATCTAGAATCCATATAATCAAATATTAAATTTTTGGGCATGGGTATGGCATAATTTTTTTTGTATGCTCACTTATGCACCAGTTCATCAGATGGAATGACAAAATCCATGTCATTCTCTATATTTTACACATCAAAAACCATGTTCTAAGTTACACACCAAATTCATGCCTTAATCCATCTATAATGATTGACATTCCTAAGTGGCCCAGAGCTACATAATATTCTTGAGTGGCCTATATGTACCTAATATTCTTAAATGGCCATAGATCCAACATATACAATTCCAATTATAGTTACACATGTTTAGTTACATCACACAATTTTAGTTTTAGATGTATCTACTAAAAATGGGTATGAAATGATGGATTCATAGTCTACTTGAGTTCTTGAGCCACCTACATGAAAGGATTGGACACATCATCAGTCTAATCCAATCTTTCATAGGCCATGATCCACCAAGCAAGGGTGGGTAATAATGAATTCAAAACTATTTTGAGTTTTTTAGCCACCCACACATTAGGATTGAGTAAGCCATAAACTTAGTCCAAGTTATTCATTGATTAATCAATATATACATGCACACACACATAAGTTGTCACTAGGTTTATGCACTATTTTGCATACCCATTGAGGTGTATTTTTCCTTTCCTATCTCTTATTTCTTTACTTAGTTTTGTCTTTGTTTTTGATATATCTTAAGGATTTATCTATGCCCATTTCATTTTTAGGATATGTAATGGACCATGTTTCACATACTCAAATCTAGGTTCATGGGCTTCACCTCTTAGGTAATTCTAAGTATGCTTATTTTTCATTTATCCTAGTTATTTTACTTTTCTACATTTCTAGAATAAAGGGGGACCAAATTTAATCATCTAAAAATGGCACTTGAGTGATGAGAGTGTTACTTGAGAACACCCATCCCTAGCTTATCTCTAGACCTATCTTAGGGCCTATTTAGACATTTATCCAATCTTTGTGTGAAGCACACACATCCCTAAACATCCCTAACTTAGGCCCTCACTTTAACATCCTAAATTTTAGTACCTTAGGTTCTACCACTTAGACACTAACACCATAATTTATAAATTAATGCCCCATGGCACTAATGTCTCAATTTGGGGTTTTTTATATTTTCCCCTCTTTTTTTACCAATGGATATCTTTTCAAATGAACAAACACATAGGATTGGCTTAAACCTCTTTTAATACCCACAAAATCATTAGAGAAATATATACATGACTTTCATCCCTTTATCCACTAGATAGAAATTAGATGTAAATCACACAAACTTAGAATAAGTTGTGCACAATCAAGGTTATCAGTCCATATTCTACCTTGCTTCTACATATATCCATCTATATCATTCATAAGCTTAGATTACTCATATTTCCAATATTAATAACATTTAAATCACTCACATAGGCATTCATACTAGATTCACTTACACTTACATCGGCACTTAGGTGGGGATAACTAAATTGATCTTGATCCCTCTTTAGAGTATTTATATGTAGGCAACTCTCATCATAGTGGGGTGTTGAGGATGTCTAGTCTACCCCAATAACAACACACTTTGTTACTTGTGCCAAATAGATACCCTAACAACATGGATTTTAATGGTTTACATATTAAATAAATCAAAATATGTCATCTATAGAGATTTATAGCTCATGCACACAGGAATAGGTTTGGTAAACCCAAACACATGTGTACCTAGAAGCTCAAAATACTTTTAAACATAGGACACTAATACCAAAACATGGACATTAGTACCACATGGTCCTATTATCCAATTAGGTATAAACTATCCAAGAAGGATTCTAACACTTAGATCTTGTCTATGACACTTAGATTAGAACTTGTCCTAGTGTGTAGCCTCTAGATCTCCTATTTAAGTCAATTTATAGTTAAGTTCTTATTTACATTATTTATTTATATTTTTAAAAATTTCAAACTAGGTTAATTATGTTAAAAATCAATGGATATATTTATTTCATATTTATACCATGATTTACTATACTTATTCCTTTGAAAACCTAGGGCTTAAACTTCATAACCCTAAAAATTCAAATCACCTTACAATATGGTACATTAAACCCTTGTGCACACACAATCTAACATCTAATGGATAAATACATATGTCTAAGACCCTATTCATAATATTAGTTTTGTAGGTAGTGCCCATTAACAAAGGGTTCATTAGGGTTAGTTTGACACTATGAGCTAACTAACCCATTTTTGGTAAGGTAAAAAAACACAAGGTGAAGAGCAAGGGTTTTATGCACATATAGTAATATAAAACCTATGAATGCAAATAAAATACATAAAAAAAAGGAAATATAAAACCTAAAATGCCATAGGTGGTCTCTTCTCAATATAGTTGATATCTTTTATTAGACATAACCTTTAGGATTAGGAAACCTATGTTGACACACATGTCCCAAGGCTGATGCAAGTTTCTAGACTTCCAAAAACAATGTTTATAGAATTTGAAAACTAAATATTGATCTTGTTCCAACTTTTCCCCACCTTTATATATCCTATATCTACCTATGCATCTATATATAATCTAAGTATTATCTACACTTCCTGTTTATATAATCAATGTAACAACCCCACTAGGTTTTACAAAAATATAGTAAAAAAATTAAAATTAATTACACATATTCATCTTATAGATTTCACCATGATAAATATAATTAGTGATATTTAACTACTTGCATTCATCTAGTTAACCACAAAGTTTATAGATAATCCACTTAACTAAGGATCACCATGAACAAATATAATAATCATGAATAATGTTAAATAAATAATAATTACTACATCTAAATCATTAATGAAATAGTATAAATTTATCAATGGTCAATATAACATTATAGACACTATTGTATAAGTACAATGAATAAATATTATAATTTTTAGTAATAAATAAAATCTTAAATAATAATACATGATACAAATCTTTACAGATCATAAGTCTCCATGACTCTAGTATCAACTTGTAATCTAAAGTGTAGTTTTTAGTGTATTACTCTAAATTTGAGGGAGATCATCATTTGAGTGATTTTCCACACCAACCATGGACCATAGATCCCTTATAATATCTCTGAATAAAGTTATGTCCCTCCCTTCATGGATGGGTAGATAATGATAGTGTAGAAATCTAGAGTGACAAATTAAAACTTGTGTGTTATAGATATCTAATACATAATGTGTATCATAAATAAATATATTCTAACATGATATTACACATATATGAAAACTATATCAACATATGAAATGACAATGTTTAATTAAAACATTATTTTGGATAAAGCTTTCAATAATTTAATATCTCTAGGATCAGTCAATTCCATACACACCACTCAATCATATTACACCTCATCTTGCATTAATGGTGCTAATTAAGCCAATGGAATCCATCCACTACTTATTTAGAGTCATGAATTTGATATTAAGTTAAAATATAATAATATTAAAACCATTAGGTTCATTCAAACTATATCCCTTTAACTAATAAAAAATATACTAAATGAAATGTCAAATACACACATTTAGTCCATCAAATGTAATGAAATGAATATAAATCATCTAGTTTACTATAGAATAATAAACAAAATAAAAAGTAGTCCTTAATATAACATATCATCTAGGTAATGATCACATCTAAATTATTTGTTACCCAAATCACAAAGTAACTTATAATTTTTGGATGTAGCTACTAAGAGGGGGGATGAATTAGTAGACAAAAATGAACATTCAATACCAAAACCATTACATCATTAATTAACTTAATCTAGCAATATAAACATGAAAGAACATACATCCAAAGCATGAACAAGAGCATAAATCACATCAACACAACATCTATGTGGGAAACCCTCTTAGGGAATGAAACCCATTGAAACTTCAAGATAGACTATAGTCCTATAATGATAAGATCCAATTTAGACCAACTATAACTGATCAAGGAACTACCATCCCTTATTTTAGTGAGACTACAATCCCATAAGGAGATACTACACCTATCTAGTTGAGCTACCACAATAACTAGACCTTTAACAAGCTTTACCTTGAAAGAAGGCTAAACCCCCTTAGATGTTGAGATATCAAAACAACACCTATAAACACATCCACCTTTGAATTAATTTCTTCAACACCTGATGATGGGCCTCTGTTTATCACTCTTCACCTTCAATCACACTCAATATTCAAATCTACAATATCACTATTATGACATCAAAAATATGACCTACATATTATACACACCATCATCAACCTTCTCTTCCCTTAAACCCATCCAGTATTCACACACATCTTTCACCTTGTCTTCGCTCACCATACACACTCTCTCAAATAGTATATTGAGCATACTCACTCATTTTGCATCTTCTAGGCTTATTAGGTCCAATGACCTAAGTGATAAAATTCATCACCTTGATAAAATAGACATATTTAATCCACTTCACTCTCTTATATTTCTCACTAACCTATACCTTCTCTTTCAAAGGTTCTCACCTTCACTTGGCTCTTTATTCACAAGCCTCTCTTTAAATTCTAGAAACTAACACATTTGGTTTCACTATTTATAGAGCATTCATGATCATCACCATCTTGGTCAGCCATTATGCATTCCTTAACCCTTAATTAAAATATATCATCAATAAATAGCTCAATACAATCTTCATAGGTCAGCCATAGCATCTATGGGTCACCTTTAAGTAGTTGCACCTTTTAATAAGGACTTTGTAGCTCTTATTAAGTCTCATGGAGACCTATTCACCCATTTATCACATAAACAAATGAAAAAATAACATATGACCACTTTAAAAAATCATATGTACATACTACATGACCCCTTAGTTATCCTTAAATGCATATAGTCATCATTTCACTCTTTTGTGCAAGCTCAATCAATATGTTGTGAACATAGTCATTATGAACAAACACATAGTCATATTCTAAACCATTTTTAACACTACATACAAATGTTTAAAACTTAATAATTCACACATAAAAACATAATGGATCCTACAACACTTCCCAATATCCAATTCATCAAGATATATTGAAATAATGTCAAAACAAGCTTGAACGGGTCACTTACAGTCTATGCACGAACACACAGTCAAATTTGACCTTAATATATTTGAATATACATAATTCTAAGTCTTTAAATTAGGTTGATTAAATTAATCAAGTATTCCTCTTCATATTTTCTTTTTACATCATGAGCAAATTTATCCTTGATCAAAAGATATGGTCCAAAAACCATAGACTAGTTTTTCCCTTGTTAAATTTTAATATTTAAATGCAAATGGTCATAGTTAAACTTTATAAAATGTGTTCACATATCTTGTCCTCAAATCTTATATAAATCATACACCATTGATTATCTATGAATTTTAATGCATAGGTGTCAATGCTCAAATGTTAAACCTTAGTCACTTTGACCTTATCTCATGCACCCTTGCAATGTTGACTCAATACACACCATCAATCTCTATGAATCAACTAGGTATTTTTTATGTAATTCACACCATTCAATAAATATATACAAACACCCAATTATTTTTAGATCCTTATCCTTAACCTTTTTTCAATGTTTAAATTTGAATACTCTACACCATTTTGATGCATCCTGACATCTTGGAATAAATATGCTTCATCGATCATTTTATAAGGATCTTGATCTTTACCTAGTTTAAACATAAAACACTTTGACCTCTTTGACTTGACTATTTTTTCTTTTTTTTTTTTTTTTTTTTTTTTTTTTTTTTTTTTTTTTTGTGTGTGTGTGTGTGTGTGTGTGTGTGTGTGTGTGTGTGTGTGTGTGTGTGTGTGTGTGTGTGTGTGTGTGTGTATTAACTCTTTCACACAGTTATATCTATATTTGGTCATGAACCTTAAATTTTTTCATATTTGGCTAAGTATGCGAACCATTGTAATATGTTTATAAGGCCAACTTTGGACCATAATATATTTTGCCTCACTCATTTGCATGATCTAAAATTTGGATCATTTGATATCCTCACATATGATAATCCAACCATGTGTTAAACTACTCTTTGAACCTTCACTTGTGTAAGATAAAACTCCATTAATTTTCTCACTTAGATTTTTTCTACCATAGAACCAACTATTAAAGAACTGTTTGTAAGGCCAACTTTACACATGCATATATTTTGATGCACTTCATCACATGATCTAAAATTTATCACAAATAAACTAGGAAAAAAAATAAACAAACCCATATGATAAACTTCTCTTAAAATATCTAAATCTATAATATATGCCACTATCAAAATGCTTACTCGTATCTTTCTTGCTCATGCAAATTTGGCTAAGTATGGGAAAACATTGTCAAAATGCCTAGGAACCCAAATTTACACTTACATATATTTTAATGCAATTAATTTGATGATATAATATTTAGTGAATATTAATTATGCATAATAATAAACAAACCCATGTGCCCATTTCATCCTAATTCATCCACACATGGTAATGGTGATGTCACCAAACTACCTACTCAAATTTTCTACCACTAGACTGAATGTGTCTAAATGAAAACTATGGACAATCAGATGAATTCCACTTATGCACACAAGAACTCAAATATTATAAAACATATTATGTACCTTTTTCACATGATCAATATTCCATACTCATTCCTAAATAATTCTAACCATGCCAAAACAAAAGATCAACCAATCATACTTTAAGCATACTAGGACAAGCACATTGCACACTTTGTCATTATGACATAAAATATCAAGGAACTTCATCTAATCACCAAGACATATCCATGAAATCACTAAAAACTCTCTAATAATATCCCCTTTTTTCATTGATGTTAACAACCATCATATATAGCAATATACAGATCACCTTCCTTCTATCTTTTCAAGAAATCTCATAACAGGAACTTTCTCCACCTTTGACACAATGACAAAGTGGGCACAATCTGATATTTAGGACCTAAAAATATAACCAAAAAGAGAATACCACCTTATAAATATGATATAAATTCCTCCTTACCTTGAGCCTACTTATGCTTGCCTTAACAACTTCTTCTTGTTCCATGCCAACACTCTCTTCAACCAAGCACTGCAACTAATGAAGAAAGAACACACAAAAAATACTTGAATATAATGTAACTCAATAAGAAATATTTTATATTGATTCCCCCTAAGATCTCTGAACCATTTCACCTTTTCAACATCTTCAGATCTCCACACACCATGAAAAACTAACATAAAGGCTTACTAGCCTTCTCTATCAAACCACCTCAAGGACCACCAACAAAACATCATGCCACTCACCAAATATTAAATATGAACTAAAATAACCCAATAAATCACCTTGAAACACTCATACTTTTCTCTTTTTTGATAATTTCATCAAAAATCACACTTCTTCATACTAGGTATGTCTAGTCTCCTTACAGCGCTACCTAGAACTTATAAAGCCACAACTTTTAGTAGACACACATTCAAGACCTAAAAATTCATATTTATATAAATATCATATGTAACCTAAATAAAATCAATTTGAAACAAATATCTCAACTTCTATAATATACTTCCTTCATAAATGAACTAGCCAGTAAGGGCTCCATCTTGAAAAAAGCATGAATAATTTGAAAAACATAAACCTTAAGATTTCTTTGAAGCTTGATTTGGCAACCCATTTGGCCCATTAAACTTATTATGAAACCTTAGATCTCAATTCATAATACAGACTACTTTCATATCAAATATTAAAACCTTATAAACTCAAAACAAATAAGGTCAACAAACCTCCTTTTGGTCATGTCTGATTCTATAACTTCTTGTACACCTATAGACACCCATCACACACTTCTATATAAGGATTTTATCCTCCATAAATTTTAGAACATAGACTTACTATAACTCATTTTAGGCCTACTCTCCCTTAAGCCAAAAACTAAGAAAACTAAGAGCACACAAAAACATCTTCAATTAGCACAAACATACCTTCAGACCACAAACACAAATATAACACATCACAAAGAAGTGCATAGACATTTTTGAGCACCAAACTCTTCTTGACATTCCATCAATCTCATTAGGCCACCTAGAGACACTCATTCTAACCCTGTATTATAGCTCCTTCACAAATCTCTATAACAAGCTCATGATCTTGTTTCTCCCCTAACTTCATATTTTACTTAGAAGTTGACATCTTCAACAAGTCTTTAAATTCTATCTAATAATATTCAATAATCATATAGAGACACCTCATATTAAGAACACTTTGAACTTCCATGGCATACATAACTATTTAACAATCTTAGCAAGATCTAGATCATAAGTCTAGAAGAAATGCCTTAAACTTATAGGCTCCCCTGGCATTTACCTCACTAATATGTTGATAGATATTTGAAACTCACCTTTATACTAGAGAATCCAAACCATGATCAATAAGTTAACTCCTCAATATAGGACCACTGAGATTATTCACAAGATTATTTTCTCCAACAAAATATATATAAAAATAATGCACAAGCATACCTTGTTTTCATACCATCTCATCAAATAATATATGCCAACAATGAAGCTTCCTCTCACTGACAAGTGTCTCCTTAAAGCCCAGATAGAGACACCCCTTTTACATAGATAGGCTAAAAGTCCCAAAACCTAGGAGACTCACATATCTCCATATCTTTGTCTGACTTTCAATCCTACCTCATCATCCAATCAATTTTGAATGGATGCCTAACTTCATTCTTTTCTTCAGATTTGTCAATAAATACTGACAGCATAAACTCTTGACTTTCTTTCATTTCTGATTCTTTTTAAACCTTGGAAAATAATCCATCAAGACTCTTAAACTTAATAGGGTTATTCTCCTTAGTCTTTACTACCTCAAGTCTCCATACCATAGTTTGATTCTTCTTGTCTTCTACAACCATCTTACCTACTTGATTCTTTATTTTACCCTGATTTGCAACATAGCTTTCTAGAGAAACTTTATTATCATCTTTATGACTAAAATAATTGGTAAATATTACCACTGGTTTCCATGCCCATTTTTGACATCTTTCTTTAACACTAAGAGTTCCATATATCTTATTTTTCTTTGGGAACACATTCAACCTATTCTTGCAATACCTAAAAATGTGACCAACTCTATAACAATTGAAACAAATAAGATCATTCATACCTTTTGCTTGATGATGATTGTGATCTTGTTTTTCTAATTCCTTCTTTGTTATATAATTTAGTCCACCTTGATCAATATTATCCTTCATAGTCTTGGGTCTCAACACCATTGATTTACTTTTAGGATCAGAGTGCTTCTTCAAACTATTCTTGTAAAATCTAGCAATATGTCCTATTTTATTATAACTATAACAAACAATATCATTTAACATACCTCTTGACTAATATAAGCTATGACTTTTCCATGACCAATTTCCCCTTGTTCTAAGGCTCCATTAATTTCCATACCTGACTGACTTCCTTCTATAGTCCTTAGCTCTATGACCATACTTATTACATGTATAATAATGACCATGAAATAAACTAGCATACCTTGAAGCATTTGGTTGTCTAATATACCTTCTTACATTTTTTTTCAAATCTTGAATTCTCTTTTACATACTCAAGCTTCACATGCTTCTCTTTTAGTTTATCTAATTTGACTATAACAATCTCATGCTCACTTTTCAATGACTTCATTTCAACCTTCAGTTGATTACACCCATCTTCTTTCACTTTTAGATTTTCATTTGGAGTTTTTAAATGATCCTCAAGAATATTGATATTCATTTCATCCTCTTTGGCTATTTTGATTTTTTTTGTTATTTTTTAGGCTTTCCTATCTTGATTATGAATTTTCATACTCATTTTTCAAGTAAACAAGATTAGTCTTCATTTGAACATATTCATCTCCTTTATCACTCAAGCTTGAACATGCAGCTTCTAACTAAATTCAAAGAATTTGGATAGTATCCTTATCCCTCTTAACCTATTTAACCAAGTCATCTATCATTATACATACTTGTTCTTTAATATGACTAATCCATTCTTCAAGACTTTTTACCATTGATATCAATTCAAGTCTTTCTTTCTTCAACTGGTTATCCATCTTGTGTTATTTAGGATCTCCTTCAAGCTATTAAACTTCCTCTAAAGGACTTGCTATGATACCAATTATTAGAAGTAGATACCAAGGCTATGGGGGTCAATTAGTAGACAATAATGAACATTCAATTCTAAAACCATTCCATCATTCATTAACTTGATCTAGCAACATAAACATGAAAGCACATACATCCAAAGCATGAACAAAAGCATACATCACATCAACACAACATCTACATGGGAAACCCTCTTGGGAAATAAAACCCACTAAACCCTTCAAGATGGAATATAGTCCTATAATGAGAAGATCTAATTTAGACCAACTGTAACTAATCAAGGAACTACCATCCCTTATTTTAGTGAGACTATAATCCCGTAAGGAGTTACTACACTTGTCTAGTTAAGCTACCACAACAAATAGACCTTTATCAAGCTTCACCTTGAAAGGATGATACAACCCCCTTAGATTTTGAGCTTCCACAACAACACCTATGAACACATCCACCTATAAACTAATATCTTCAATACCTGATGATGGGCCTTTACTTATCACTCTTCACCTTCACTCACACTCAATCTTCAAATCTACAAGAGAACTATTATGACATCATAAATATGACCTATAGATCATATACACCATAATAAATTTTCTCTACCCTTTAACCCATCCACTAGGCACACACAGCCTTCACCTTGTCTTCACTCACCATACAAACTCTCTCAAATAGCCTCTTAAGCATACTCACTCATTCTGCCTCTTATAAGCTTAATAGGTCCAATGACCTAAGTGATCAACTTTATCACCTTGATCAGATAAACATCTCTAATTATCTTCACTTTTTTATATTATTCACTAACCTTTACCTTCTCTTCCAAATTTTCTCACCTTTACTTGGCTCTTCACTCACAAGCCTCTCTCTAAAGTCTAGAAACCAACACATTTGGTTTCACTATTTATAGAGCATTCATGATCATCACCATCTCGGTCATCCTTTAAGTATGCATTAACCCTTAAATCAAATATCTCATTGATACATAGCTCAATACAATCTTCATAGGTCATCCATAGCATCCATGGGTCACCCTTAAGTAGTTATACCTTTTAATAAGGCCCTTGTAGCTCTTATAGGTCTCATGGAGACTTATTGACCCATTTAGAACATCAAAAAAAAAAACATATGACTAATTAAAAAAGAATAGGTCCATATTACATGACCTCTTAGTCATCTTCAAATGCATATAGTCATCATTACACTCTTTTGTGCAAGCTTAAACAATATTTTGTGCACACAATCATTATGAACGAACACATAATCACCTTATAAAACATTTTTAATACTTCATATGAATGGTAAAACCTTCATAATTAACATATAAAAACATTATGGAGTCCAAAACACTCCCCAACATCTAATTCATCAATATATATCAAAACAATTTCAAACAATCTTCTTAGGTCACTTACAATCTATGCACGAACACAAACTCAAATTTTAACCTTAATATCTTTAACTTTACATAATTCTAGATATTTAAACTAGGTTAATTAGATGAATTTAGGATTCCTCTTCATCTTTTATTTTTATTTCATGAGCAAATTTTTCCTTTATCAAAAGATATGGTTTAAAAACCATAAAATAGTTTTTCCCTTATTAAATTTGAATATTTAAATGTAAATGGTCATAGTTAAACTTTAGAAAATATACTTGCATCTCATGTCCTATAAGCTTAGATAAATCATGTACCATTTATTATCTCTGAACTTTAATTAATAGGCTCCAATTTTCAAATGTTAAACCTCAGTCACTTTGACCTTATCTCATGCACCCTTGCAATGTTGACTCAATACACATCATCAATCTCTGCAGTTCATCCAAGTCTTTGTTATGCAACACACACTATTTGATAAATATGTATAAACACCCACTTTTTTCTATATCCTTATTATTTTCTTTTGATCATTTTAAAACCTCAAACACTTGGCACCATCTCGTTGAATCCTGACATCTTAGAATAAATATGCTCTATCGATCTTTTTGTAAGGAGCTCGATCTTTACCTAGTTTAAGAATTTATCACTTTGACCTATTTGACTTGATTCACACCATATAACTATAGTTATTAACTATTTTATATCATTGTATCTCTATTTGGTCCTAAAATTTCACTTTATGTAGATTTTGCTAAGTATGGGAACCATTGCAATATGCCTAGAAGGCCAACTTTGGACCACAATAACTTTTGCCTCACTCATTTGCATGACCTAAAATTTGGACCATATGATCTCCTCACATAGGACAGTCTAACAATGTGTCAATATAATCCTAAAACATTCACTCATGTGAGATATAACTCCATTAATTTTCTCACTTAGATTTCTTTCTGCCACAGATCCAACTATGTCAAGAACTGTGTGGAAGGCCAACTTTACACTAGCATAAATGTTAACACGCTTAAGTGCATGAATTTAAATTTATCACATAATAACTATGAATAATATTTTTTGTTCCTCTAGAATGTTCCCCCTCATGGGTGGATCAAAGGGAACCCGGGGAATGCAAGATGTGGAGGAGTCTTGAGAAACCATATGGGAAACATAATCAATGCTATTGCAATTCCCATTGGTAAGTCAAATTGCCATATTACTGAAGCTTGTGCTGCCCTCCAAACCATTAAGCTAGCTATTGAATCGGGCTATTCTAAATTATGGTTGGAAGGGGACTCCTTGAATATCATAAATATCTTAAATAATAAAAAATTTGTCTCATGGTCAATAGAGGCTATGGTGATGGAAATGAAAACTTTAATTAAAAAATTTGAGAAATTCACTATTACCCATACTTACCGTGAAGCAAATGGAGTTGTTGATTGGATAGCAAATTATGCAATTCAAGCAGGACACAAGGTGAGTTGGCAGGAGACATTAAACAAGAACGTGGATCTTAGAGCTCTCATTCATCATGATACAATTCATGCTAAGGAGGGAGAGATCAGATTGGAATAAAAAACTAATGATTTGGGGGAGTGGATCCATGGAGGAAGATTTACACTCACTAAATAGAAATGTTCTAGAGTACACGAGGAGGATTCAAAACGTGCCAAAATATAGGTGAGTTCTGTTCCAAATTGTTAATAGTCAGGTTCATTGTTTAGCTGACAGGGTTCGAGCATTAAAGGAGATTTGTATGGCTTGTAATAGGAAAGGAGAACCAAGGAAGAAGGAACCCAAATATTGCGAAGAGTGGAAAGCAAAATAAGATGTCTGGAAGATCCTTCAGAGAGGAAAGGTTGTGAGTTACATGGAACGGCTTCATGGCTCAAAACCCCATATTACAATAGCTTTTTTCAAAAATTGGATTGATGATAGGGTTACCTTGCATGGAAATATGGTGAATCTAACTAAGGAATTCATAGCGGAGGTGACGGAGCTTCCAATGGAGGTAATAAAATTTTCAAAGCAGACTAGCATTTCTAATGAGGCTTTTTGCAAATTCCCTAAAACGGATGCTAAAGAGCAGCAACTGGAAAAAAGTGGAGCTTTTTTTGAATTGGAGCAGATTAAGGGCATCTAGAGGGACGTCTTATGTTGCATCCACGAGTACTTCATACTTGATGGAAGAAGCAAAAGAGTCCACAAATTTTGCTTTGTATTTCTCAATCACTTCAAACACAAAGTAAGAATCTCCTTTCCTTTTTATTTACATTTTTCCTTGCTCCAAAGTCTGTTCGCTCATAGGAAAAAGGAATCTCATCCCATCCTACATGAGGGGTTAATTCTTATAATTTAAGGGTATTGTAAGAATTAGGCCATTGTAAAGAATCCTTATTCAGGAAAAAACAAGGACGTACAGAGTAACAAGAAATAAATAGTAAAAGGGAATGAAAAAGCTAAATTCAAACTCCCAAGCTTCAAAAACTAGAATGTTGATGAGGAAACAGAGTGGGAAAGTTCTGAAAACACTGGGGAGGAGAGTTTTGGAGGAAGAGGGAGGAACAGAAAGTGGCCATTTAAGTTCCAGTGAGGAAGAAGTGCAAGATAAGAATGAGAAAGGAGTCACTATAGAGGAAAAGTCTGAAAATAGCAACCATGAGTCTGAGGGAAACCAACAAGTGTTTGAGGAAATCGATAAAGATCTAGATGATCCTGCTATGGACCCTGATCCAAGTAATGATAAGGAAAATCTAGTTCAGGTGGCTAACCAATATTGGAAATGGGAGCTCAAGTAAAGGAAGTAACCAAAATGTAAGCCCTACTGAAACAAAGGAATAGAAATGAATGGAAATGGAGGACTATATTGAAGAAGTTGGAAGCAGTCCTAAAAAGAACACAGAAGATTGGAGTGACAAAAGGTAGAATGACGAAAGGTACCCACTTACTAGATTGGCCAATTCTAAAGTTGATGCTACTCTTCAATTCGAATTATGGACGTATAAGGAGATAATGGAAATCAATAGGAAAATGGAAATAATGGAGGGTAAACAGGAGGCAATTGGAACAAAATCAATAACATGGAAAAGCAGATGAGGATATTCCCATAAAACTCAAAGATTATGAGAACAACCTAAGGGAACTCATAAAGGAAAGTAGAACAAAGATGGAGGAGGTAACCTCTAGCATTTGTGTTGCTGCTGTAAACATTGGAAAAAGAGCAAATGAGGAAATCAAAACTTTGGAGGGGCCTAGCAAGAGAACTAGACAAAGCTCAAGAAAGAAAGCAATGCAAGAGGGATCTACGCAGGTGACGACTGCCATCCAAGAGACTGTTGTGAAAGGTAAGGAAGCAGTGAAGATGATATTGGAACTAGAAGAATAGTTCCTGGTTCTTTTAGTTGGTTCTGCTAGTTGGTTGTGATATCTAGCCTTGGTACCTAGTTTTTTGAACTCTTATTATTATGGATTTTCCAGGTCTCTATAAAACCTGGGGTCTATCTTTGGTTTTTCATTTGTTAGCTTCAGGTCTTTGTAACTTGGTTTTGTTACTTCGGTGAAGTAGGTTTTAGGCTTGCCTGTGGATGTTACTATTTTATCTTTCTCCTTTTGTTTAGGGTTTTGGGGTCCCTTCAAAACCTATTTTAACCTTAATCTAAAACTATGAATAATATTTAATAAACCAATGTGCTTATTTCCTCCTGATTCATCCACATGTGGTAATGGTGATATCATCAAACTGTCTACTCAATTTTTTTGTCTCTAGACCCAAAGTGTCTATACAAAAACTATGGACAATCAGATGAATTCCACTTATGCACTCAAGCATTCAAAACTTATAAAACATCTTTGGTGCCTTTTTCACATGTTTAATATTCCATACTCATCCCTAAACAAGTCTATCCATGTCAAAATATAATATCAACCAATCATACTTTAAGCATACTAGGACAAGCAAATTACACACTTTGTCATTGCCACATAGACTATCAAGGCACTCCATCCACTCACTAGGACATCTACATGACATCACTAACAAATCTATAAAAATAATTTTATATCATCCCCAAAACAATCATTATATACCAGCTTATTTAATTGTTCATATTCCACATGTATAATAAAATCCAGTCCAAAAACCATCTTAATATGCTTTATATTTAAACCCTTAAATACCTTATTTTAATGAATTTATATAGAAATTAAAATATATACAATCACCCACTTTCACATTGTTATGGTTATAATGTTTTCAAATGTAACATAGTTGTGAACATGTGTATGTGTGTGTGTGGCATAATCTTATTCATATCCATAACATAGCCAACAACCATGTAACTGATACCATATATATATATATATATATATATGGAATTTTCAAGTACAATTTTAACACAATACAATTATTTTATTGTATATAGTGTGATCTATGAAGACATCCACTATCTAATGACTTAGAGTATTCTATATATGCAATGTATACATCCAACTAATAAAATAGTGATAAAACCTCATTTATATAGTGGATAAATTCCAAATTTACTTGTTAACATAGACTACATGATGATTTATCATTTATACATAGTCAACCAAATTTTATCCCAATTTCATTTTATTTAAACTACTCAATCAAATGATTCATATGTACATTTAATTCTCTTCCATTTAAATAAGATCAAATACATACACACAATTAATTTATATCAAACATTATTATATCTATGGCTATGTATCTCAATTTCAAAGTTTACATGGTCCATAAAGTGGTAAAGTTGGAACCTAATAAGCAATCCATATATATTATACTATCTAATTTGATTTTCATAGATTCTATCAAACTTGTTTGGTTTGTGAATTAATTCCTATATCTCAAACTTATATATCTCTTTATAAAATTAAATTACAATCAAACATTATAATTATAACTCAGCCTTATGATATACTCGGTCCTTAAATATAAATTTCAATTGATAAATACAATTTTGTCAAGTCATTATACTAGATAAACTCAAAATTTATTTTATAATATAAGGTATAGGCCTTTACTAATAACACTGAGTATATATCCATACTCATATAAAACTATTTTAAATATTTAACAATAGAATTTAAATGAACCCTGACCTTCCATTTATACATTTGTATCTATATATATAGATTTGTATATATATGTATACATAATTTTATTGATCACTAGGCCAAATATATACATATGTATAAGTCGATGTATGTATATATATATATATATATATATATATATATATATATATATATATATATATATATATATATATATACATAGTCAACCAATTTTGTTAACACATAATATATATATGTTGTATCATAGTTAATATGTATTAAAAACACATTATGCATATACAATCAATAGGTTATAAAAACATATAACTCATTTCTCCCTAAATAAATCCCAACCTAGTATAACACAATCAAACTCCATGTAACCCATATAGGATTTTTCTTAAGTTTCATCACTAAAGTTTATGTCCTATGATGGGTTTGACAAACTAAACCTTAATCATAAGACCTTATTGATATGCAATAAAAATGTAATAATCCATCAATGAATATGCCAAGACTTACAAACTGAAAAAAGGTTAAATAAAGAGCTTTCACAAAGGTGTTTACAAACATGGCAAACACCTATATCCCTGCCCCTTTCCTTTTGGGTTATGGGGTTGGATGTAAGGCTATGTAAATGCCTAGGCCATCCATAGGGCCTTGCATATATCCCCTTTTTATTTTTCTAACTAATTTTAAAACAAATGAAAACTCATTAACCTAAATCAATTATTTTCCACAAATCCATTAAAATATTACTCAAGAATTTAAGTACAACACTACCCTGTTATAGTTGATTATTTTGACAAGAAATTTGAATCCACTTTTTTCTTAGCCTGAATACCTTTTAGTTTTCTCCTTATGCTTGTTATTTCCCATATGCATGCCTCATAATCAACCTTATCCTTTATTTTAGTCATTTCCATCAACTTACATAACACCAATTTCTCATCCATTCATGGAAAACAAAACTAACTCAAAAATATGCATGCCAAAATAGCTCAACAAAACCCCCAATAAGCTATAGTTCACCACCATTTATCATGCAGTCCATAACCAAACTCCCATCATGGTTTTTCCAAGAATGATGGTTCACTAAATTCAATGAGTGATTAGAAACCTTAATCATCTCTAAACTTCCCAATGACTAATAAAATTATCATTGTATATTCTTTATAAAATATGCATTCCCTTGAGTTAAATCAAAACCATCATTGACTTCACAAACTAACTAAATAACAAGTCACAATCACCAATGATATTTCATGCAATGTTGACCATCAGCTAGTCAATTAACATAATGACTATACAGCACAGTGAAACATATATGACTTTCAAAAGAATATTGTAATTGTTACCAAGTCATCCACAAATAAACACTATGCATTTGACTTCAAAATCATAGGTTAACCATCTATGTTTAAATAATAACCATAGGCTTTAGTAAATAATTCAAAAAACAAAATGATGTTTATAAAACTACTTCATAATGATATTATTCTATAACACCTTGCATTACGTTAATACTAAACAAAAAAAGCCTATAATTCATTATCTTTTTTAGGTTTATAGTACTATTAAAATTGATAATAGTAACCTTTTAAATGTAAATAGTCACTAATAAACATACTCAATTATGTAACAACATAAATTGATTATTTCCAACAAAGAATCCAAGCAAGCATTTTTAAACAAATATTTAACTATGTACAACACCATAGTAAATCACATTAACTAGTTAGGTACATATTTATCAAATCAACTAACTAAAAACATCAACAACAACTAGATTAGTGAAATCACCTAATCACATAAAATTAACTAAGAACACAAAATATCAAAATAGACATTCAAATAGAAAATAAAGAATATTACAACTATCTACACAAATAATTATTCACAAAACATGATATACTATTGTGGTTTGTCCATGGGTTTATGGTTTCACTCTTTGTCATCCCCCAACATCCCCATCTATACCACCCTCTCTGATAATGTTCTCCCACTATCACACTCTAAGGGATGGATCTATATTTCATCCACCTTATAATAATGAAGTTAGCCCAAAACACCAATATATCCATAAAATAATATTTTATAATTAACAAACATAATCATAATATACAAAATAAAAATTAAAACTATCTCATAACAAACCAATCATGTAAATTAATCAACACATAACTATCCCATAATCAACATATGATATCAAGATTAAAAAAGCATTAGTTAATCAACTAACAACCATGATAATCTATATATCAATCAAGTTTTTTAGCTTAGAAAAAAATTAGGATATGATATCCTTCATACTAAAAGTTGGTCATCATCCTGATGACATTAATTTAAACACAAGTTTTGAATTTAAAACATTTTTTAAATAATAATAATATAATATGCAGCATCAAATAAAGTAAAAAAATGTGGAAATAGCCTATAAAACTCATCATAGTCCTCCCAAGTGGCACTATCTTCATAATATTGGTCTCACTAGACCTTGCACTGTGACACTTCTCTATTATGTAAATTAAGTTTATGAGTGTCAATTATTATGATTGGTTTTACTATAACCATATTGGGATCTAGAACCTACAAAGCATTATAAATTAACACATGTGAAGGATCAACAACATACTTTTCAAGATAAGACAAATGAAAGACATTATGAAAAAGAGCTAGAGCTGGTGGTAATGTAAGCCTATACACTATAGGATTGACCAATTCCAAAACCTTTAAGGGTCATATTATCATCAAATTATGCACCCTAAGAAACTATATGAAGATCATTCAATTTGAAAAAGCATAGAATCATCTCTCAAGTTTTTTGGAACTTGTAAGAGAGATGAATCTCTAGATTATGAGGGTTATATCCCTAGATTTCATCTTTAAGTGCTTGTCACCTAATATAATGCTTGTTAGTGGGAAAAGGGATAGGATTTTTCATGAAAATGAAGCTACACTAAAGAGGTGATACACCAAGACATATCCCATAAACTATCACACTCTTATTAAGCAACTAGGCTTTCCAAGACCAATTTTATGCATTGAAGGATCCTAACATAGTGTTTCAATGTGAAGGTAGGAATACATAGGATAATCAATAAAATGACTCATCTAGGGGTAGATTACAAACCATGGAGACAATTTCATAATTGAATAGGATCTTGGTACATTCATACACTTCACATGACCTATTAATATTATAACTCTTGCTTAAACATGAAGGATAAAAAGGAGTAAGGATGACCCCATCACTTAGCTCCGCTATACATCACTCACACATTTAAACAAAATGTTATTAACTAAAAATAAGACTTGTATAAAATTTTAAAATAATAAATTTAATTTCATACTAGGAGGGCTACACCATACTAGTTGTGGTCTCCCTTACAATAGCCAAGATGGCTCACATTTATAGAATTTGGAATAAAAGAGAGATAAAAGAAGTTGAAGAGGCACAAGGAAAAGTGTCTAAATGTGAGGATAAATTAAAATAATATAAATGAGGTGTAAAATTATTTATTAAACTTATTTTCACATCATTCTTTCCCAAATTATCCTTTTCTCCAAGTGTGGCATAGCAATCTTCTCAATCGTTCTCTCTTGTGTAATTGCCTTCATGATGGGCTTTCAAGCACACCTCAAAGTGGGTTAGTGACAAATTTTGAATGGAAATGAGATGGGATATATATAAATTCACTTATGTGGACATTTTTCAATCCCAAACTACACACCTTCCTTGATGTGGTATTGAAACTCTTCCACAAGCATCTTTGAGTCTTGAAACTCCTTCTTGACAAGAGGCAAAAGGAAAGAGTTTGATCATGAGATCTCTTTGAAAATTAAATTTGAATCCCAAGGAAACTTTGAAACCATATTTAATCATCTCAAATAGTTACATTACCTTAAATCATCAATTCCCCTCTTAGGTGTCACAAGGCCTCCTTGTCTCATCAGGCCTAATTTAGCCAAAATAGTTAAAATTTGGATTTATCTTGATTGGTGAATTTTTTATTAAAATAATGCATATTTTCATCATATTTTAATTTAAAAAATCCATTCATAACCATAAAACTCTCTTCAAGTCCCTATTTTGCTCATAGAGCCTTTACTAGGCTTAGTCCTCTTGTAGCCTTATTTTTGCACAGATCCACTGGTGCAGGAGTATGCACAGACTTCTAGGAATAAGTGAGACCATTTTTGAGTAAAATTTTACATAATTTTTATTTTTTCCAATTTAATGGTGCTAAACTCAAGGAAAGTGTGTTTTTTGATCAATTAGTCCTCCCAATTAGGCCTAATTAGGCGTCTTTAGCCTAGAAGACCAAAAATGCTCAAAAATGGATCCTGTACATGTGAAATATCATGGAAATGTTTTATTAACTTTAACATGACCCATACCATGATCCATATAAAATTTTAGCCTTTGGTTCATTTTGTAAGTATGAAAACTCTAAAATGGCCAAAAGACTAGTCTAGGTCTTTTTATATGCTAGATAAGTAAAATGGATGTTGGGTGAGTAATGAGATTCAACTTGATTTTGAAATTATCTATGAAGGTCTTAAAAATATTATTTAATAACAATATACCTCATTATAACCTCCAAACAACCTATTTACCTTTCAAGCAACTTCCAATTCACCTTTTCTTCATTTCTCCACTAGCAACAAACTCATGGTGACTGCAACCTTTGTGGTGTAGGGTACCCTATTTTCCATAAAACAATATATAGATTTTTTATAGGTTAAAATGTATGTGTTACATCTTAAACAACATTAACTTGGTTTTTTATTTCCTTCTAGTCACCAATATCATCATTTTTTCCAAAACTATCTTCTTTATGCATGGAAAACTACCCCTAATCTGACACAAAACAAAGGGGTTTTTATCTATTTTAATTGGAAAATTTATAATTATATAGTTTTATTCATGTAATAATGTTAATTTTTACAAAATTTTATCACTTGACTCCAAGTTTTGATCACCAAACTAACTCAATTTCCAAGGCAGACTTCTGGATAAAGCAAATTATGAGGGTGAGTAGGATATGACTATGTTTGGATGTTTTATATATGGCCTTGATATTTATTGGGACATTTAAGTACCATATATTAATTATAAAACCTATTTATACCATATTCTAGTTCATTTTTTCCTCAAACACTTCCTCATGCTCTTGGAAATCTTGTTAGGTCCATGATTGCCCATAAGGATATCTTTATTTTAGACAAGGTTGTAGGTTATTTGAGCAAGGATCATGCTTTAAAGACACCATAAAAACCTATTATTTATGTTCACAAGACCATATGAGTGATATTACACTATTTTTCAAGACTAAAACTCACTCCTTTTACACTAATTCCTCTTTCCACCTCACTAACCTGTTTAGGACTGAGACATCCTATAAACCTTACCTTTAGGTTTGAGTTAAATCTTTGTTTGATGATTTTTGGGCCTTATATACATGTTTATTATGATATAAACCATATTAATTAATTATTTTCACTTATAAAACCTTCAAACCATACACTAATTCATGCTTAAGTTTCCAACTAGCAACCTTGTCTGCCTTGACTGTGTTTTTGTGGGTTTAGGGGCTTATACGTCATGACCTAAGCTTAATTTGATGTTCATGGTCCTCCTTTAAATTTTAAATTAGGTAATATAAATCCTTAATTAATTTTAATTACCTATAATCTCTCCAAACTATCATCTACTCATGCCTTCAATTGGATCATCCTCTACCCTGTTTGGGCTGAGACAGTCTTGTAGGTGATTTTATACGAGATTTAAGACTAGTTCATGATGTGTTTAGGTTTTCAAAGGTTTATTTAGTTCACTTATCACCTTAATTTAACCTTAATCCACTTTAACAACTCTAAACCAAGTTCAAACTCAAAATTTCTTACTCACTGCCAACATGCCTCACATGACTGTGTGTTAGGCTACCTACAAGTGTATTTAGATTTGTCCACTTGTAGGTTTTCAAGGACAATTTGGATGATGGTAGTGAAGTGTAGGTATTTTTAATATTGTATTTATCTCAATATTACTCACACTAGGACCCTAGTTTCTTCTTGGGAATCCTCAACACCATCTCTTTATGCCAATCATTGAAACATTGTCTTCACTGTATACTCTACCCTATGTATAGACAAGGGGTAAGCTTAAAAGGTCATTACAACCAGTTATGCCCTCTCTCATGGAAAATTTACTTTGATTTTCCTTTTGGGACCTTTTGAGTTAATTTACCTTATTAGACATGGTCTAGGACTTACCAAATGCATTGTAGGGTGATCACTCCTTGAAAATCCTGTAGATATCACTGTTAACTTTTAGTAGGTTTCTTGACAACTTGGAGGAGTTCAAAGTTTACCTTCCAGTTACCCTTTGGATCCAAAAATTGGCATATTTTCTCTAGGTGAATATGGATACAAGGCCAAAACAATAAAATTGATGAAACTTCTTCTACTATGGCAAATATTAATCCATAAAAATTCTAGAACCTCTATTTTCCACATTTGGGGATTGAGAGCCCAAAATGGAGATGACCTTTCTTGAAGTGAAAACTTGTTTGTATATCATCCTAGGTATTCATGACATGAAAATAATGGCTCTTGGATAATGTTAAGACTCAAATATGTATTTCACTATGTACTCCAAGATGTTTCACCTCCATATAACCTCTTGAACCAAGCACAAACTGACTGAAGGTGATAAGGCAATAAACAAGGGAAAGATGAGCAATTTGAACTTGGAAGAGTATGATAATTTGATATTTCACAATGGAACCCAATTAATATAGATTTTAAAACATTAAACCAAGCTTATTATACATCTTCAAGAGCTCCTTCCATATTGAGGAAACTCAGATTACACACCATGGTTACAATCTTGAAAAACAAGCACAATTTAGAAACTCCTTCAAGGGAATTGAGAGTGAAGGCATTATATGGTGAAAAACCATTATAAATTTCCTTATTATCACCTTAAAAAACCTCATAAAACTCACATAGCTCCTTGGATTTCTATAAACTAGAAAAAGATGCATAAATATACCCCTCTTGAATGCAATTCCATAAAGAGTTGGCTAGAGTGTAAATTATTTTTCATAAATGAGGAGGAACAAAATTATAAAATATTGTTATTAAAATTAATTTAACTCACATTAAAATCCACCCCTATAATCACTCTTTCCAATTCCACCTGTAGCTTCCATAGTGAGTGATTGAATCTACCCTTCCTTGACTTGCCAAGTGAAAATGACATAAAACAAGTTGTATATGGATATTATATGAAATATTATTAAAAAACATTAATATTACCTATTGGGAGGTGGAGAGACACTCCACAAATTATTCAACTGATGGTGGACTTGAGAAGTCCATATAAGTACCCAAAGGGGCCTATTTTTTAAAACTAACTTTTCTTGATCATAACAAACTTATAACTACCACTTGACATGATTATAACATAATTTAACCTTATCCACGTTATTATCCACCTTGGTGATAAATATTTTAATTTTGAAGTCATTTAATCAAGCTAAAAGGTGGCCAAATGACCCTTTTAGCACTTGAAACCTAGTAAGTGGTCAATTTATGACTTGTAAATGCATTGAAACCTATCAAAGACAATTTTAAGACATTTATAAAATAATTTTATATTTTCAGTAAGTTTTACCATAGTTGACTAACATTGAATTTTGTTGACTAAGCCAGTATAAGGAGGATGAGTTTTAGCAAGGATTAGGGAAAGGGTAAATGAGATATGTAGGAGAATAGATGACCCCATAGGACATATGAAAATTTATCTAAAAGCTTAAAATAGTAGGGTTTGACCCAAGTTTTACTTGGGTTTAAATTTGTTCAACATTCTTGGTGATTCCCAAGGGTGGCATGCCTACTATTCCTAAGACTAGTTGCCTAATCCTTCCATTGGGCATGAAGTCGCGCATATGAGCACTCTAATTGACTTGAATAGATTGGTTGCTCAAGGGAAACAATTTGGTTGACACACACAAAAAACACACACCAAATAAGGTAAAGGAAACACACTTGTGCTCTAAATCACTTAGGAAACATAAGACAATTGAAACAAACCACTCTAAAGTGTACAAACTAGATAGATAGAAACGATCCTCCTAGATCAAAAGGAAATCTTTTCATACCATCTCCTTGAATTGAAATAAAAGAGTGTGTAATCTATCATTTAAGTCTTTTCCTTATTTTTTCAACACCTTGATTACTTCCCATGATGTTTACATTGAATTCATCTAGTTTCATAGCCAAGAACATGTGTTTAATAGAAACATACTCCTCTTGATTGGTTTAAATGACAACCATAGTCTTTGGTTCATGTGATCTTCCATTGATTATAGACCCATTTTGATCTTCACATTAAACCTCAACCCCAAGTAGCTTTTCATCATCAAATTTGTATTCATTTTGAAAAGAAAGTTCTCCATCAAATTTTGGTATTTCTAGCAGTTGAATGCATGGGAGAGGTTCTTCAAGACTTACTACCTCTCTTAGTACCTTATACTCTTAATCTGTCTTATGCATTTGATCTTCTTGGAATGAATCATGCTTACCTTACTCTTCTTTTGGAGGTGCTTCATGATCTTTAATAGGTGTAACTATAACATCTCCTTTAAAACTCTCCTTAAGTTCTTAATGAAGTGAAGATACATCATCCAAGCTCAAGCAAAAAATTTCAAAATCATCCCAAAATGCCAATTATTCATAGTCAATATAAGGGGCTTGAAATTCATCAACATTCTTGTTAGTTTATTTTAGAGCATCATGCTAGCTAGTGGGCACCACTTCCTCATCTTGTGTTATAGGTTGATTATCATCATCCTTCATATCATCAGTTCCTTCCTCAAACTCAAAGACTGATCCATTAGGGTAAAGAGGTGTACCAATGACATTCTCTTCATCATAGTTGTTTGAGGCATCATCTGTAATATGTTTAAGGGACTCATCTATAGCAACATCATCTTTCAACTCTTGGAGATTCTTAGGAATAATTAGTTAATCTTTTGTTTGTCAAGGTAATAGAGAAGAGGTACTGAATGGCAATTCTTTAGGTGCTTTATCAACCTTGTCCACATGGTTTCCTTCCCTTTGAAAGTTCACAAGAATGGTACCTTGGCTGCTACCTTCTCCATGAGTATCCCTTTGTATGAAGTTTTGTTCTTCTGATGTGAGGCAAGAAATAGCTCTTTCTTGTGTCACTAAGGCTTGATAACCTCCTCCACCATCATACACAAATTGACCTTTAGATTGTCCCCAATGATCCAAATGTTATTCTTCTTGAACCAGGTTGGTATGGATTGGAACAATAGCCTTTGTGGATGGAATGAAACTAGGATTATAGTTGTTAGGCTTCCTATTGGAAACTTGATGACCTTGGTGATTGTATTAGGGATTGGGTGGAGTACCTACTTGTAATTGAGTTTGTTTGAGCTGAGCTTGAAATGACCTGATCTTTTCATCTTTGTCTATATCATTGTCCACCTTCTTTGGAGTGATTATAGACTTGGCATTGGCATTGGGAACTTTATCTACACTTGGGGTTTCAAACGAACCATGACATAATAAAGTCAAAGCAACTCTTGGGGACAATTTCCTAACTAATATCAAATTATTCTCACCTTCAATAACTATCTCATATGCATTAGGTAGAGTAAATCCTCCCATTTCCTACAACATTACTACCACATTAGTGTCAATGGCCTTGAGATAAGTGAAGAACACAAAGCTTGGAAGAGGCCTCATGATAGGTGGAAATTTATACCATGTCCTTTGAAATATTTCATTGAAATAGTCCATGAATTCATTAGGAATTTTATTTATCACATTTAGCTGATGGATTATTGAAGTGTGTTCACTCTTGTTCTCAAACCTATTCACCAACAATTCTCCAAATCCATCCCAACTAGTGATGCAACCACTTCCCAATGTCATATACCAATCAAGTGATTTACCCTTTAAATACATGGCAAGTAGCCTAATAACTATGTCAACTTGAGTGCTATTATGGAAGTTGAAAAGGTTTGAGATGTCCCTAATGTGTTTATATGGGGTAATAGGACCTTCTCCATTAAAGCTAGGGAGACTTTTGATGGCACTAGGAGGGATAGGATCATATGTAGGAAAATTGATTAGATTTTGGGCGTTGAAGGCTAGGAAATCATGTAGCCTAGCCATCTCTTCTTCCTCTTCCTAACCATGAAATATAATGTGGAAAATTTTATCTACAACTAGAGATTCTCACCTTTGGATTCACCAAATACTAGATTAGAAACACTTCTATAACCTTGGGCTTGTCAAGACTAGTATTCAATTTGACATGGAATAAATTAGGACCAGTAGTCTCACTAGGTATGCCAGAACTGTTTTCATCAAATTCTGCACCCTAGGATACTCTATGAATATCCTTCAATTTTATGAAACATGGAATCATATCTCAAGTTTGTGGGAACTTGTAAGAGAGATGAAACTCTAGATTATGAGGGTTAGCTCCCTAGATTTCATATTTAAGTGATTATCACCTAATATAATGTTTTTTAATGTGAAAAGGGTTAGGATTTTTCATGAAAAGGAAAACAAATTAAATATGTGATATACCAAGACATATCCCACAGACTATCACACTCTTACTAAGCAACAAGGATTTCCAAGACCAATTATATGCATTAAAGGATCCTAACATAGTGTTTCAATGTGAAGGTGGCCATACATAGGATAATCAATAAGATGAATAATCTAGGGGTATATTTCAAACCATGGAGACAATTTCATACTTGAATAGGAGCCTAGTACATTCATACACTTCACATGACCTGTTAAAATCAAAACTCTTACTTAAACATGAAGGATAAAGAGGAGTAAGGATGACATCATAACTTAGCTCCACTATACATCAGTCACACATTTATAAAAAATGTTCTTAACTCATAATAAGACTTGTATTCAATTTTAAAATACAAAATTTTATGTCATACTAGTAGGGTTATGCCATACTAGCTGTGGTCTCCCTTACAATAGCCAAGATGGCTCACATTTATAGAATTTGGAAGAAGAGAGAGAGAAAATAAGTTGAAGAGGCACAAGGAAAAGTGTCAAAATGTGAATATCAATTAAAATAATATAAATTAGGTGTTAAATTAGTTATGAAACTTATTTTCACATCATTCTTACCTAAATTAGCCTTTTGTCCAAGTGTGGCGTAGCAATCTTCTCAATCATTCTCTCTTGTGAAACTACCTTCATGATGGGATTTCAAGAGCACTTAAAATTTGTTTAGCAAAAAAAAATTCATGTAAATTATGTGGAGGATATATCAAGTAACTTATGTGTATATCTTTCCATTCCAAACTATGTACCTTCCTTGATGGGGCGTTAAAACTCTTCCACAAGCATCTTTGAGTCTTGAAACTCCTTAACAAGTGGAAAAAGGCAAGATTTTGATCATGAGATATGTTTGAAATTTAAATTTTAATACTAAGGATACTTTGAAATTATATTTAAGCATATAAAATAGTTACATTACCTACAATCATCAATTCCCCTCTTAGGTGTCACAAGGCTTCCTTGTCTCATTGGGCCTAATTTGGACAAAATAGCTAAAATTTGGATTTATCTCAATTGGTGAAATTTTTATTCATTAAAGGCATATTTTCATCATATTTTATTGAAATAAATCCATTTATCACCATAAAACTCTCTTTAAGTCCCTATTTTGCTCATAGAGCCTTTACTAGGCTTAGTCCTATTGTAGCCCTATTTTTGCACAAATCCACTGGTGCAGGAGTATGTACAGACTTATAGGACTAATTGAGAAAAAATTTGAGCACCCTTTTCCCTAATTTTTCTCTATGACAATTTTCATGGTGCTACACTCAAGGCAAGTGTGTTTGTTGATCAATTAGTCCTCCCAATTATGCCTAATTAGGCCTCTTTAGCCTAGAAGACCAAAAATGCTCAAAAATGGTTCTTGTACATGTAAATGATAATGGAAATGTTTTATTAACTTTAACATGACCCGTAAAATTCTCCATATAAAATTTTAGCCTTTGGTTCATTGTGGAAGTTGAAAACTCTTAAATGGCCAAAAGACTAGTATAGGTCTTTTTGCATGCTATATAATAAAAATGGATGTTGGGTGAGTACTGAGATTCAAATTGATTTTAAAATTATATATTAAGGTATAAAACATATTATTCAATAAAAACAACCTAATTATAACCTCCAAACAACCTATTTACCTTGCAAGCAACTTCTAATTCACCTTTTCTTTATTTCTCCACTAGCAACAAACTCATGGTGACTACAACCTTTGTAGTGTAGGGTACCCTATTTTCACTAAAAATTTATATAAATTTTTCATAGGTTAACATGGATGTGTTACAACTTAAAAAATATTCACTTGGTTTTTTCTTACCTTTTGGTCACCAATTTCATCATTTTTCCCAAAATTTTCTTCTTTGTGCATGGAAACTTACCCCTATTATAAGAAAAAACAAAGGGTTTTTTATCTATTTAAATTGGAAAATTTATCATTTTATAGTGTTATAAAGGTATTTATGGTTCTCTTTACCATATTTTATCACTTTAATCCATGTTTTGATCACCAAACTAACACCATTTCCAAGGCAGACTTTTGGATAAATTAAATTATGAGGGTGAGTAGGATATGACTATGTTTGGATGTTTTATGGATGGCCTTAACATTTATTTATTAATTTTTATACCCTAAATGCCTTATAAAATATATTCATACCATATTATATTTCATTTTCCCCTCAAACACTTCCTCATGCTCTTGGAAATCTTGCTAGGACAATGACTACCCATAGGGATATCTCTCTTTTAGGCTTGGTTGTAGGTTACTTGAGAAAGGTTCATGCCTTCAATACACCATAAAAACATATTATTTATGTTATAAATCCCATATTAATTATCTTACACTATTTTTAAAGGTTAAAACTCAATCCTTTTGCACCAATGCATCTTTTCACCTCACTACCCTATTTAGGATGAGACCTCCTATAAACCCTGCCTGTAGATATGAGTTAAAGCTTTGTTTAATGATTTTTGGGCCTTATCTCCATGTTTATCATGATATAATGTATATTATTTAATTTTTTTCACTTATAAAAGCTTCAAACCATACACCAATTCATGCTTAAGTTTCTAACTAACAACCCTGTCTACCTTGACTATGTTTTTGTGAGTTTAGAGGCCTATAGATCACAACCTGAGCTTAATTTGATGTTCATGGTCCTCCTTCCCATGTTAATTTATGTAATATGACTCTTTCATTAATTTTTATTACCTAAAATCCTTCAAAACTTGCATCAACTCATGCTTAATCCTTCAATTAGATCATCCTCTACCTTGATTGGGTTGAGACAGTCCTGTAGGTGATTTTATACAAGATTTAGAACTAGTTCATGATGTTTTTAGGTTTTCAAAGGTTTAATTAGGTAAATTATCACCTTAATTTAACCTTAATCCACTTTTAAAACTCTAAACCAAGTTTAAACTCCAAATTTCTTCCTCATTGTCGGCATGTCTCACATGACTATGTGTTAGGCTGCCTATAGGTGTATTTAGCTTTGTCCACCTATAGGTTACCAAGGACCATTTAGATCATATTATTGAATTATAGGTCTTGTTAAGGTTGTATTTATCTCAATATCACTCACACTAAGACCCTAGTTTCTTCTTGGGAATCCTTAACACCATCTCTTTATGCCAATCATTGAAACATTATCTTCATTATATACTCTACCCTGTGTACGAATAGGGGGTAGGCTTAAAAGGTGATTAAATCTAGTTGTGCCCTATCTCATAGAAAATTTTCTTGGATTTTCCTTTTGGGACCTTTTGAGTTATTACCCCTTATTATACATGGTCTAGGACTTACCAAATGAATTGTAGGGTGATCACTCCTTGAAAATCCTATAGATATCATTGTTAACTTCCAATAGGTTTCTTGACAACTTGGAGGAGTTCAAAATTTACCTTCCACTTAACCTTTGGATCCCAAATTTTGAATAATTTCTCTATTTAATTATATCAAAAAGTCAAAAATAAGAAAAGTTATTAAAACTTCTTATACTATGGCAAATGTTAATCCTAAAAAACTCTACAACCTTTTTTTTTCCACATTTGGGGACTAAGAGCCCAAAATGGAGATGACCTTTCTTAAAGTGAAAACTTGCTTGTCTATACTCCAAGGTATTCATGGCATGAAAATCATGGATATTAGATACTGTTAAGACTCAAAAATAGATTCCATGATGTACTCCAAGATCTTCCACCTCCGTACAACCTCTTGAAACAAACACAGACTGACTAAAGGTGACAAGGCAACAAACAAGGGAAAGATGAGCAATTTGACCTTGGAAGAGTATTCTAACTTTATATTTCATAAGGTAACCCAATTAACATATGTTTTCAAACATGAACCCAAGCTTATTATACATCGTCAAGAGCTCCTTCCATGTTGAGGAAACTTAGATTATACACCATGACTGTAATCTTGAAAAATAAGCACAATTTGGAAACTCCTTCAAGGGCATTGAGAGTGAAGGAATTGGATTATAAAAAACCATTATATAGGTTTGTATTCTCACCTAAAAAAACCTCACCAAACTCACATAGTTCCCTAGTTTCCTAAAAACTATAAATATATGCATAAATATACCCCTCTTGAATGCAATTCCATAAAGATCTACCTAGAGTGTAAATGATTGTTCATAAAAGAGGATTAACTAAATTTTAACTTATTATTATTAAAATTAATTTAACTTGGTGTAAAATCCACCATTAGAATCACTCTTTTTAATTCCA
Organism: Torreya grandis; assembly: GCA_037957365.1. NCBI lineage: Eukaryota > Viridiplantae > Streptophyta > Pinopsida > Cupressales > Taxaceae > Torreya > Torreya grandis. Next base: position 1,437,044 of record JARHVA010000844.1, read on the forward strand.
CTTATAGATTCATTAGTCAATGATTGAATATGCCCTTCCTTGTCTGGTCGAGTGAAAATGAAAGAAAACAAGTTATAAATGGATCTTATATGCAATTTTATATAGTAAAAAAATAAATATGACATTTTTTTATGTGAGGAGACACTCCACCACGTTTTCAACTGATGGTGGCCTTGAGAAGTCCATACAAGTGCCCAAAGGGGCCGACTTTTGAGGAAAAAGTACCATTTCTTGATCATAACATACTTATAACTACCAATTGACATGATTATAACATAATATGACCTTATACACGTTATTATCCACATTTTTTATAAATATTTTAATTTTAAAGTCATTAAACATCATTTAATCCAGCTAAAAAGTGGCCAAATGACCCTTTTAGCACTTGAAACCTAGCGAGTGGTCAGTTTATGACTTGTAAATGCATTAAAACCTATCAAAGACCATTTTAAGACATTTATAAAATAAATTAAGCCTTTTAATAATTTTTACCATATTTGACCAATGTTGACTGAGCCATTATAAGGAGGATGAGTTTTAGTAAAGACTAGGGAAAGGGTAAGTGAGACATATAGTACAATAGATGAACCCATAAGACATATGAAACTTTCTCTAAAAGATTAAAATAGTAAGGGTTGACCCATATTTGATGTGGGGTAAAATTTGGTCAACAGGTCCCATATATCTTGGTGAAATTTTCACTGACTTCCCAAATCTAATTAAGATTGTTTTAGGCTAACCTAGAGAAACACTTTATCACCTATAGAAAATTGCCTAGTTATTCTCTTTAGAATAGCATATATTTTCTATCCATCATTGGCCTTGGCCAACCTCTACTTGATTATCTTGAATAGCTCTTCCATTTAGGAAAGCATCTCAAGTCTAAAGACTACCCTATCTTCTAACCTATCCCAACTGATTAGTGTTAAACACCTCCTTCTGTACAATGCCTCAAATGGAACCATCTTCAATTTTTATTGCTATGAGTTATTATAAGAAAACTCAACCAATGGAAGGTACTCCTCCCACTTGTATTGTCTATCCATGCAATATATATAAATGAGATCTTCTAAAACTTGATTAACTCACTCTATCCATCCATCAATTTTTAGGTGATAAGTGGTGCTAAAATTCAACTACATACCTAGAGATGAATTTAGAGTTTAAGAAAACCTATAATTCATCCTTGGATCTCGATCTAAAATGATCTTCTATAGAAAACCATGCAATTGGTACACTTTTGTTGTATTTTAATTGGGGTTTCAATTCATTTACTCTTTTAGGTACTTATCTAGTTGTTCTAAGCTAGTTCTCAGCTTGTTATAACTAGGTGAAAACATAGAATAATCCCATAATGTTCAAAATTTGTCACATGGCTATAATATCATTAATTCTTATAAGGTGTAAGCCTTATGCACCCACTTAAAACATAATAGAGAAATAATTGGGGCCCATGTTAGGTTAGTTATGCCATAGCATAACCCATTCTTCATAATAATTGGTCATTACAAAAATGGCATTAGTAGGTTCATTAACACAATCCATTTTTTTGTGGGGTCTAATGATCTATATGCATAAAGTCTATTTAAGGAACTTGTTCTGGTCATAGGAGTGTAAGCTTATATTTGGTGAGTTCTATAGTCTCATGGGTGCAATCCTTCGGTTCCCTTAGCTTCTCATCATCAGACACTTGGAGGGTTTGATAGAAGGATTTAGATTAAGGGTTCATGCTTGGGCTAGTACTTTAGGCATAGATACCATTACTTTGCATGGGGTCTTCTTAAACTTAAGTATTTCCATAAAATATGATGATGTCATCTAAAATTCTAGAGATGCCATGAATGCCATAAATAAAAATCTTTAAAACAACACTCTTAACATTTAGAAATTCATTATGCATTTAAATAACAAGAATAAGGAAATTAAACCCAAGAATACCATGAATTATTTCAATTTTTCTTCTTCATTACTCAAAGTTTTAAGTGTAAAATAAAGTACATGTTACATAAAATAGAGTAAATGCTAGTTAAGTTACTACATGACCAAGAGGCTCATAGGAGAGCTTCGGCACTACAATGTGGAGCCTCATAGGCATCCATGCTAATACTTAGATTTAAAGGTGGTCAAATTACTTCTATAATGAACTAATTATACAAATATTCTCTACTTCAACTTGCATCCACCTAATAACTAGATTGAGCTTAAATTTATAACACTTAAGGAGCATCTTCATGCCAGGGTAGAGGAAACACATCAAATGATAAGATAGAGCTTTTATTGATCATTCCTCTAGATCCATCACCTTGTGCCCTTCATGATATGGTCACCATGTGTAGCCACTCAAGAATATGCCGCAAAAATTGGGTGCTAAGTAATAGCTTGCCAACTGATACTATGTCTACAAATGATTCCTCCATCTAGTGTAAAAGATACCAAAAAGGAAATAATACCAATTTATTACCTCATGTTAAGATGTCTTATAATTTGCTGAAGATATATACTTAGATAAAAAATGGGCCCAACATTACCCATAAAAAATTACTAGTCCATCCTCAAACTAGTCTTTCAATGCTTTTGGTGAGTAGAACTCTGGCATGTTCTCCCTTAGTTTGGTACTAAATTCCTCAAAGACCTTGATGTTGAGCTTGAGTTCCTTAATGGTAATATTTATCTCCATTTATGTGGTGATGAGTTTGAGCACATATATCTTCTCCAATTCCTTTTAAAAGGCATTGACTTTTGCCTTAGCTTTTCCCACTCTTTCATCTAGGATTTCTCCTTATTCAGAGGCCTTGATCTACAAGGCACGAAAGAGTAATTCTAGGCTTTGTTCCTAATCCTTAACTTTGGTAATCAAGTCATTGACCTTCCCCATTATTTGGATACACTTTGACTTGCTTGAATTGTATACCTATGCCTTTGGCTCCTCTTTCTCCCCCTTAGCTTACTTGAGGCACGTGTTTGTGACTAATGCCTAGTTAGAGAAGTTATAGAAGATGGTGTCAGTTGCATCTACATACTCTTGAAGTTGTGAAAATATGTCTTCCACCTATTTAATCTTTTTATATATCTCTTATTTTAGCAAGGTGCATGGGTCCTCCTCTTCTTTTGGGGCCAATTCTACCTTCAACCTCAGGAGTATCTACTCCATTAGCACACATACCTTATCGACCTCTGAAAGGTTTAAAGTGTCAACATCATCCAAAAGGGACGAATAAGATGATTTGATGTGCTCAACTAATTTTTTTAGCTGAAAATTCATGGCCTTTACTTACTCTTCTGTATCTAACATGATCTTCCATTTTGAATCCCTAACATCATTGATGATGTTCTACCGTACTACTTCAGATGTCATCTAGATGAGTAAATTTGCCAACCTGACTAGGTTCATCACATGGGGGTTTATGAAAAAGGAATCATTCCCTTCTTCTATTTTATTTGTGCCCAACATGGCCTTCTATGTCACCTATAAATGAGGTTCATCCATATAACTATCAAAAAAATGATAGTTGTTTATGCATCCTAGTTGTGGTAGCTCCAGGGGGTATGTACTCAAACATGTAGTAATCTTCATCTATTCACCCCTTATGTGACTTTTCTCTTAAGCATCTCTTAATTCCTTCTTATTTAATGAAAGCCATATCTATCTAATCTTATTCCTCTTAATCAATGATGGTGCTCTCTTTAGTGCTTTCCTCTAAGGTTTCTTCTTCTTTCTCATATAGTGGTTCTTATTCAAACGTATTCCCTTTGTCCTCTTCTTCTTCCTCAGCACTAGCTATTCACTCATGTTTTTCTAGGTTTATTTAGCACTCTCCGTTTTCTATTTTAAGGTGTTAGTATCAATTTCCTTATCTTCAAGTGCCCCTTCACTACTTAGGCATGCTTAAAATGTAACTTTCTATACTATGTTGGTGAGGGCACTAAGCTCCTTTTCTATTACTTCCTTTGATGGTTTTGTGCTTATGGCAACCTCTTTCTTTTCCTTCTCCTTCATGTCCTTTTCTTCTTGGGCCTTATTCTTTCTCTCAACCTTCCTCTTATTTGCTAGCACTAAGGCCTTTTCTTCATTGGCCTTCACTTCCTTAGCCTCAACCTTTTAAATCTCCTCTTGGGTCATGCCTTTCTTCCTCATGGCATCCCTTTTCTTCTCTAGTACCAACACCTTTAGGATTTCTACCTCACTCATCCCTAGTTTCCTCCATGCCTCTCTCTTTTCTTCCTCAGTTAGTAGAGGCTATGTGGTGGGTTCTTCTAGTGAGGCACTTTTTGGATTTTTTGCTTCTCCAAGCACTACATTAGTGCCACATTGGAGGACTCCTAAAATTTTTTGGTTTTGGGCTCTTCTTTTTCTATTTTTTTTATAATATAAACCTTCATTCTTACTTCTTCTTCCTACTTCATCTCTTCATAAACATTTTGTGCCTTCATTTCCTCATGCACCTTTTTCACCTCCATCTTTGCCAAGGATATTATGGGAATTAAAATGGGCCCCTTAGACTTATTTTTCTTCTTTTCCTTCTTGTTGGGAGAAGTAGTCCCTTGCATAAAGGTCACACACTTATTATTTTAGGTTAAAAGGGTAGCTTCATCACTAGAGGTAATCTTCAAACTTATGCACTCTTAAATTTCTTCTATGCTACTAGTGTCTAATTCTTATCGTCATCGATCTAAAGTGTGAGGTCATCATCCTCATTAGTGTGTATGCCCTTGTTTCTCAACATCATCTCATAATATATCATGTGAATGTGTCCAAGTATAAATTGCTTTTAGAGGGGATGGATGTCAATGTGATTCAAGTCATCCTCCTCATCTTTGGTAGCCTTCCCTCCTATGTGCATGTATTGGTATCATAAACTACTTCTTTCCAAATCTATAAACTTCATTGGGATGTCTAGTTACTATGTATTTGGAATTCTCCTTAGTGCATCCCTAAAGTATTTAGTAGAAAATGCATAAGGGAGCTTCAACTAGCTTGATCAGTTGTCATTTGTGAGCACCAAGCACACTACACAAAAGTGTTACATAATGGAAAAGTTTATCATTCCAAACATATTCTAAAGGATATCCTTGATGATGCATCATTCGATCACTAATGCCTCTATGTATTTCACACACCACCCCACCACTTAGATCTTGTACTTCTAGGAGAATGTGAGGGATAGGTGAAGTTTTGGTACTTCAACACTAGGGAGTCATTATGTACTAAGAAGACCCAAAGTTTGTCTTAATCACCATAGGGAATGCTAATCTCCTCCATCATAATTAATATCAACATCAACTTCCACTAGGAGGTCTCTCATATCATGTGACACTCAAGTGAATTTTTCACCATTTCTTTTGTAATGACTTTTCTATATTAAACTTGACCCCCTATATCATGTGGTGAGTTATGCATAAGTAGGCTTTGGTTATATCTATTCATCAACTACCAAGGTAAAGATTCGAAATTATGATGCATGTATCACCCTTATACTGGGGTCCTTGATTTTTTTAATGGGTAATTTGAACCCTTCCTTGTAGTACCCAAGGAGTTTCATGATCCTTTCCACTTCAACATCATCCACCAACATCTAGTGGATGTATATGCTAGAGTTTGGGAGCCTAGTGATTCTACCAATGAGGCTTTTTGATAACTACATGCACCTCCCCATAAATTATAAGTGGTCTCCATGGATGCATGAGAGGAGGAACTGCATGAGTTCCTTTGGTCTCCCAAAACATGTCAACTCATAGAGTTGAGTTGCATCAATGGTTATAATTCTATCTTAGATGGATACATCAAACAATACTACACTTGCTTCTATCCTGGCCCATGTATCAACCACCTAGGATTACACTAGATCTTTTACATTATTTGAGGTGTAGTGGTTGTATTCTTTGAGTTGGAAGGTATGCATAAAATATGTCCATTTATCTCCTATAAAAACCTCTATGGGGAAAAACATTTCTTGATAGGACATCTTTATAAGTACCTCAGGATCAACTACTATGATGTTAACTCCTTCCACCATCTATGTTTTATTCTTTATAGTGGACATATCTTTCACTATCTACACCCTCTTGCCATCCTTATGCATCTAGTATGGACCAAAACTCATTTGTTTCTTCCCCATCATGAACCAAATAGTGTTGAAGCATGGTTTTCTTAACTTACCATAACTTATGATTTTTGTTGGCACTCCACCCAGTCATGGGGTCTATGACTATGACTTTGGATCTTGAGATTTTCTTGCCATTAGTGGAATCCTCAATGTCACTTTAGTTTTCTATTGCTTGTTTTTTGCATAATTCATTCCCCACACTTCTCTATGCCAATAACAAAGGGAATGAAATACCTTCCTCTATTCAATCATTCTCTTTTTGCATTTATGGGTCCTCAAGGTTTCACTCTAGTGTTATTTGTTTACTTTGGCTCTATTTAGATCTGGATGTATGCTCTATATTTTGGGTGCAAATTAACTTGAGGTTTGTAACCTAAACCAAATAGCCTTTCATTGTTTTATACCCATAATTCATCTACCCTCTTAATTGTAGGTGATTAATGGCATGTCACTACCTAGATTTTTTGGAATCCCTAAAAACCTATAAAATCCATGAAAATCCACTACCAAGTATGTATTGAATGTGGATATTTGTGCCTCTTCCATCACCTCATTAAATTATCCTAGCAGTATTTTTAGTGAAGTGCCACATAGTTTAAACAAGCACTTCTTACCTATATTTAGTTGGATATCAGATTGTCTTGATGATCTTCTCTTGTGATTTGTTCACTTGGAACAATCTTTACCTTCCTTATGGCAGCCTAGGCATATCACCTCACATGCATGTGATTTATCCTTCACAATTCCATCATCTCTTCTTGTGGTGATTTTATTTCAATTGTAATTTCTTATCTTGGTTGATTTCTCTATGCTTTCATCTCTTACCTTAGCCTATCCTACCCCATACAAATCTTTTATGTTAGTATTCCATCACCTCACTCTCCAACTACCTTACACACTTAGCATCTTGTATACTTCTCTATCATCTTATGGGCACTAGCATCCTATGTGTCTCTCTATGTCACTTGGTACTCATGTTTTTTCAATCATATCAAACTCTATACATCCAAAACCTTAGGTGTCTAGCCTCAAGTTCTTAGAAATCATTTTTGCTCAGCTCACTTGATTGGAGTTATGCATATAAGTGCTAGAATAGTTTTATGTTGGGCTTGAAATTACCTCACTTATTCCCTCATCAACAACACATCACAAAATAACATAAATTATAAGTAAATGTTTGGCTTTCACAAAACTTTATTTGGGTTAGCACAACACAACTTACTTATGATTGGGAATTTAGTGTCTAATGATTCAAGTACCATCTTATTTCAAATAAGGCTTCAATCAGTTGCCATTGAAATGCCTAAGGAGGATTTCACCTAACAACATGCACATCTTATATGTGTCATTTTCCAATATGTTTTAGATGACATATGGATCCATCCACCTAATTTATAGTTTTCTTAGGTTATTGAGGTACTTGGAGTCATAGAGCAAGACCAATGCTCCTTCAATAAATACCTTGTGCTTAATATGCTTGTCATGCCATAAATTCTGGTGTGTCTTCTCTATCTATTGGCTCCACCTTACTTGGGTACACATTTCATCCATATGCTCCAAGTCCTTTAGCCTCTTACTCAATGACTCTTGGTCATCCAAATGACCAATATATTTAATGCATTATAATTTCACCATGAACTCCATTAGTAGAATCACCTCTGTGTCAAACTCTAGTTGAAATGGTGTAGCCTTGTTTAGGCACTTATAGGTTATGTGATATAACCATAGTACTTATGACACTCAATCATCTTAATCCTTAAAACTAAGGTCACATATCTTTAAGAGCCACATCCCCAATATCTTATTAAAGTCCTTAGTGGTTCCATTGGCTTATGGATGATAAGGCATCATCCTATGGTGCACCACCATGTATTTGGTCAACAAGATCTACATAGTTTCATTGATGAAGTGTGTGCCTCTATCACTATTCAAATTTAGTGGGAGCCCATAGAGACTTATGATGTTTTCCCATATGAATGTTGTGGCTATGGTAGTTGTGAAAGTTTTGGTTGACACTACCTTAGCCCACTTGGTAAAATAGTCAATGGTAGCCAAAATATACATTGCACCTATTCACCTTACTATGGGACTAATTAACAAAACAAAATCAATGGATAATTTTTTAATGGTGCCTAAGAAAGAATGGGGATGAGATGAATCTCATCCCAGTGGTTGGGTTTCCCTATGAACTAGCATTTATCACATACCTTGGTGTAATCCTTTGCATCTTGGAATAAACTTGGCCATCACAAGCCTGACTGCAATACCTTACACATTGTTCCATCTCCATCACAATGGTCACCTATTATACATTTATGTGCCTTGAATAAAATGGAGTCATTTTCATGTTCTAAGACACATTAGCATAGGACTTCATCTCATCTTAGTTTGTATAGCTCCCTACTAATGAGCTAAAAAGGGGTAGCATAAACTATGAGCTATTTATTTTTTTGGGTGTCATAATCTGGGGTGCATATCCTGATGTTATAAAATTGACTATCTCTATCAAGTCCTTAGCTAGAATCTATATATTTTCAAATTCATCATGTCATCCTTGATTGGCATTACTACATCACTAGAGTCAATGTAGGATAAATGGTTTGGTCCCAAAATCTATTTTTTAAGCTTGACAATAACTAAGAACTAGAATTCTTGAAATAAAACTATCCATATACAAATATTCCCATGGATAATAAGCTTGTTCATAATGTACTTAAGCACCTCATAGTTCATGAATAAGATTAATGGGGTCACTAACAAGTATTTCCTAAATTTGTATAGGGCATAGAATATGGCCATTGCCTCGCACTTAGTTTTTATATAGTTATGTTCTACTTGAGTCAATTTTTTACTTGTAAAGGAGATGGGATGATCCATTTTACCTTTACCAAGTTGCACCATAATGATTCCAATTATAGATCTAGTTCTATCAACATAGACATGGAATGGGGTTATCTAGTAAATAAACTATAAAATAGGTGTGCTTGCCAACTTGAGCTTTAAAGTTTCAAAGGTATCCTCTTGCACTGTACCCAAATAGAATGGGCCATATTTATGCAAGAGCTCCTCTAGTGGCACTAAAATATTTTAATAACTCCTTATGAACTAAATATAATATACATAATGGCTAATAAAGGCATGAATCTCTCTCTATGTGGAAGGATTCTAGAGCTAAATGATTATTTTAATCTTCATGGGATCGATGAGCAGACCATCTTTACAAATGATATGCCTAAGTAATGTGCCAAAAGGTGTCACAAATATGCACTTCTTGAGGTTCAAGGATATTTGTAACTATCAACACCTCTCAAAAATGAGGTGTAATTTATCATAATGGTCTTTCATGAGCCCATATACAGTCCAATCATTAAGGTACACTTGAAGTAACTTGTGAATAAAATCCTTAAATATGTTGATCACCACTCTAGAGAATAAAACTAGTGCATTATTAATCTAAAATTGAATCACATTATAGGTGAAATAACCCAATTTTATCACAAATGTTATTTTGGGCCTATCCTTTTTAATTTAGACTTGATGGTATCCCAAGAAACCATCAATGAAAGAATAAATTTCACAGCTTGCAACACCATCCAAGACTTCATCAGTGAATGGATTCAAGAAGGGGTAAGTGATGTAGGTGGAATTTAAGAGTTGGTGATCAATGCAAATGTATATGTACCCATCCTTATTAATTATAATAACCATGGGGCTTACCCATTTTGACTCTTGCGCTAGGTAAATCACTCCTACAGCTAACATATTATTAATCTCTATTTCAACCTTGGTATGGAGATTAGGGTTCATTATATAAGGGTGATTTTTGATAGGTCAAGCACAATTTGTTAGATTTATGCTCATTTTTCCAAGGGATGGGTGGGTACCCTTCATGTCTTGATAATTTTGTGGTAATAAATCTTATAACTCCTTCAGGATATCCACAATTTATTCCAGCTCTATGTTAGACCAATATGCACCCAGAGTAGCCACCTTTTATTCCCCCTCTAATATGATATTTACTTGGGTGGTTTTGAGTAACATGTAGTAGGGATCTCTTATATCTTGATGTGTGTCTTCAACTTACCTACTCCCCTTAGTTGTATCAATGTGGAGATGAGTAACATTTTCCTTGTTAGGGGTGCTATCATCCACTTGATGCATGAGCTTCCTCTTTCCTATCAAGGACATCCAATTTTAATATTTTAAAATATTTGTATCTTCATCACTCAAATAACTATTGAATTCCTATTTTTCAAATAAAGTTGATAGTCATAATCCTTTCTCCCTGAGCATATATTTTAGGTGATCCTATAAGATTGTAGTGTCCTCAAAAACTACCCTTCAAATTAATGGATTGATCAATTCCAAGTTATATGAGGAAAAAAATAAGGTGTAAATAAACTTTTTCTTTAGGACATCCAAATGGATATCTCATAACCCATTTCATTGACCACATTTTAGGATTGTGCCCACATATTAAAGGTTTTATACAAGGCTTCCACCTATAGGTTCCTTAGGGCATTTATGCCATAGTCAATCCATGTTTCTTCACACAAATGTATGTATACTATTGAATCTAAATCACTAGAGTATGTAGAAATGTCTAGGTCCTCATTGATTTTTTTGAATCTAGTGCAAATGGCTAGTTTTACATCTTACCAAGTTGGCAAGCTAGGCCTTTTCACTACCCACTAATGAGTGGCAGTATTTCTCAAATTATACACTAGTGTGTCTATCTTTTCTACTTCCTTTGGGACACATGACTCTAGGTTACGAACGTACTCTTCCATAATGTTTCTTCCCTCATATCTCAAGAGTTCAATAAGTTTACCTTTGCTTAATCAAAAAGCTTTCTTCCCCTTCTTTTTGTTACATGAGACCCATCTCTTTAAATTATAATCAATTTGGACCCATCCAATACTCGTAGGTTTTAACACCTTCATGCTAACTAAGAGGCACCTCTGACTAGTCATCGCATAAGCTTCTTTGACCCATCAGTCATAAGAAACATCAGTGGTGTCCAAGGCCAACTATCCATCTTCCCAAGAAAGCACTCCTTGGTCATTAGGGTTAAGATTCTCTATGCCTCGTACCATGATGTTATAGATATGGTTGATATCATCCTATATATCAACACTTTATACATAGGGGGTCCTTGGTCACTTAACAGGGTGATCACTACCCTCTCCTTATCATTTTCAAAGCCCATATAGCACTTCTATAAGAACATATCGACATTATTCATGTATCATCATGGCCTTCCCAAGAACATTATATAATTATCTTTTCTAGCCAACTCAATTACCTTAAAGTCATCATAGAACTCAATGCCCATGATATATATAATGGCCCTTTTTAGAATCTTGATTGGTTACATCTTGTATTTATTAGCAATGAAAAGTACATGAGGGGAATGCCTCAAGACTAGACTACCCATCTTTACCCATGCATTATTTTTCAATATATTGACATCAATGTTTGTGTCTAAAAGGACCTCTCATATAGACCATCCATCAATGATGAAATTCACCAAGAGTTCTTGATCATACTTTTCATTCTAGGTATACCTGACTTCTCACACCCTTTCCATCCATGGTGCAACAACTTCAATTGGATTATGCTATGCATGCTCTAAAATTAATTTTTTCAATAGGGGTAGAATCCTTTATATTTTTATGAGATGAAATATCTCCATTAGCTCTTATACCTTAGCCTCTTAACCATCTTGCTTCTTATGAAAGGTGGCAACTTGCACCTCTAGGTATCATTCTAATTTTATCTCTCCTTCCAGGTTTTGAATCACACTCATATACTACTACAATACATCTTTCTAGTGTGTACAATCTTGGTAAGGTGTAGCTTTGGGTTTAGGCCACATTATGAACTTAGTATAACTTTATTCCCCATATTATAGGTGTAACTCTAGGACTAATAAAACTAGAAGTTGAGTGATGAATCCATTATGAGTAGTTACTTGTACTTTGATTGGCTTCATATGGGGTTATTATGCCTTTGGAGTCCACTTCTCTACTTTAGGCTCACACATAATCATTCCTACACCCTTTTATTCACTAGGCCTACTTTGAGTAAATTTTTTGTAAAAGTTAGGGCATTCCTCAACCTTATGTGTTCCTCAACAATACCCACATATTGGATGTGTAGGTTAGTCATGCTAATAGTACTTGATTAAACCACACTTGTAACATGATTTTAGTGGGAATATTCCTCCACCACATCCTCCACTTCACCCTCTAGTACTTCTTTACATCCCATAGCCTACATTGTGATAGGCATAGCCTTCATTACCATGATTATATTTCCCTTGATTTTTATAATTTCCTACCATGTGCCTCTTTCGATGTTCTCACGCATCTCATTAATCACTCAAAAGTCAACTATCATATAAGTATATGCATCACATAACCAATAATAGATGGTTGTGTTAACTTGAGTAGCACATTATAACAAAGGGAAAGTATGAACATTATGCACCTCATGATAAACCTCATAGCTTTAAATCAAGGTGCACACATTCCTTTGAGGGTAATTATTCCTATTATAGCCTTATATTTCATAATTGGTGCACCATAACCTACTTTAAGCATCTTGTGATAGACTAGTGGTAAGTTTTTAGAGTTTGATAGCCATGGTTTTAATCTATACCTCTATGAATGGGTTGACTCTAGTGTCGATTCTTTCAAGTACCTCAGCACTATGTGCAGCTTCAAGAAATTCATGAGGGTTTATGAATGTCTTTGTGGAAAGCACTCTTTTGAATGGTACTATCAATCCTCCAATGAATCAATGAATCATTATGCATGATGGAAGGGGTGAATATCATCAAAAAAATTTGAAATAAAAGTTTTGAAATTTGCATCATATAGGCACACACTTTCTAAGATACATTGGTTAATTTCCTTGAGCACAACAATGCTCTATTGTTCAAACTCAGGTATATTGAATTTATTTAGGAATGATTCCTTCAAAGTATCCTAGTCAAACATAGCCTAGTTAGGATCAAATTTATTATACCAAGTATGAGTGTGATCAAGCAAAGTGGTCATGAATTAGGTTGACTTGCACTTAGATTGGGTTATTCCCCAAGTGTACCATTATAGTTCAAATTTTAGCACATGCTCTTAGCATTTTCCATATGTAAGTGTATGGCCATATCATAGTAAATTTGCTATGGAGGCAACATTGGCATCTAAAGCACTTACCCCATGGTATTTATCCTGGTGATGGTCATCTAATCCCTCTAACCACTAGGTTAGGAATTATCTCTATTGTTACTATCGACACCAAATATGATAAAGGCATTATACTACTACCTTGTGGCATTGAGCCACTTCTTGTAGACTATTAACCAATCTAAATAGCTGAGATTAGCTAAACTAAAATGTTTGCACTTATGTTCTATGTTCTTAAGCTAGTGCCTAAACATTTATAGGTATCCTCACTTAATTATTTGTAAGGAATAACCTATTAAATCACAAAATTATATCCCAAGTCTAAAAAATAGTCAAATTCTATGTTGACAACAACATCAATTATCACTCTTCTTTCTTCACATGGGGGATATAACACATGAGCTAGCACTACAAGTTCAAAGGGGGTAGGCACTTTGACACATATTTAATGGTCAAATTCTTTAGGGACCTATCACATTCTTCATCCATCAATAGTTAAGCTCAATCTATAGCTTTATTATTCCTCTCCTCATGCTACTATGATTTAAGAGATCCTTCCCCATGCCCTTCTCAATCACTATGAGACCTATCAACACTTCTAAATTCCATATCTTTTATCATCCTATGCCTCATATTGTTATAAATATGTTTCTTAAGCTCTTGGGTGTCAATCTACTCATCCCCTTCTATTGTGCTTCACCTATGCATCCCTTTCTTCCCTGTTATGCTACTCATATACCAAAGGACTTTAGCCTTCCATTCTCATTATTTTAAAGATGTAATCCACCATAAATTTCTTAATCTCTACATTAAACTCTTTCATAGGTGTGCCTTTAGGTTCATCCAAAAACTAACACTCTGCTTCCTCAAGGCATGAGTATGTCAACATGGTAAACTCAAGTATATAAATGTTTAGTGCTCTTTTCCACCATTTATCTACTGCTATAGTCCAATTGGCATATAGGTTCTCAATCTTCTCTAATAACACTTTTTTCCACTCAAGGAATTTTCCATAGATTCAAATTATATTAGTTACATAAGCAGCCAACCATTAGTACACATGCTCAAGTAGTTTGTAAAAGAAGACCTCATATAGAGCATCATACAGGCTGTTCTAAACCCACTTTGATGGATTCTTTAATGCAAATATATCTTCCATATGTTATATCTAGCACTTGATGTTCTCGAGGGAGAGTTGAAGTATTATTTTATCACACCATTGTAGTAACAAAACTCAACATGGGTCCCACCAATAGAACTAAAATATTATAGTTTAATTAGGGTTTTAATTAGTTTACTTTATTAGGATCTTATCTAGTTGTTCCAAGTTAGTTATTGGCTTATTACAACTAGGTAAAAACATCTAATAATCCCATAGCACTCAAATACACAAGCATAAATTCACATAAGGGATAATCCTTATGTGCTCACTTGAAGCATAATAGAGATATAATTGGGGGATGTGTTGAGCTAGTTATGATATGGTGTAACTCATTCTTCATAGGACTTGGTCATTAAAATAAATGCATTGTTAATTTTATTGGTGTAAGCCATTTTTGGGTGGGGTCTAATGGTCTGTAGGCATAAAGTATATTCGAGGAACTTATTATGGTCATAGGGGTGCAAGATTAGATTTGGTAGGTTATATATTCTTATGGGCATAAGCCTTTAGTTCCCTTAGCTTGGCATCATTCAAGCACTTAAAAGGTTTTATAGAAGGCTTTAGATCAAGGTTTCATGCTTAGGCTAGTGCTTTAGGAATAGATATCATTACTTGGTATAGGGTCTTTCCTACACTTAATTATTCCCACAAAATATGTTGATATCATCATAAATTATAGAGATACCATGAATTTCATAAATCAAAAGCTTGAAAATAAAAATTATTACCATTTATATGGATTTTATACTAAAAAATAATCGCATTCATTATGTATTTTAACAATAAAGCTAAGGACATTAAACCCAAGAACACCATGAATTAATTTAACTATTCTTCTCCATTAATCAAAATTTTTAGTGTAGAATAGATTCCATGTTATGTAAAATAGATTAAATGCTATCTAAGATACTACATAGCCCATAGGCTCATAGGAGAGCTTGGGAACTACAATGTGGAGCTTCACAGGTATCCATGTTAATCCTTAAATTTAAAGGTAGTTGAATTACTGTTATCTAAAACTAATTTTCTAGAGCTTCACTAATTCAACTCACATCACCCTACTAACTAGATTGAGCTTGGCTTTATATAACTTAAGAGCATCTTCATGATAGGGTGGAGGGAACAAACTGAGTGTTGAGTTGCATCCTTGGTTGATTATTCCACTAGCTCCATCACCTTACACCCTTTGTGTTATAATCACCACATTCATCCACTCAATAAGATGCCCTAAAAAATTGAGCACCAAGTAACTTCCTACCAATTGTTGTTAGGTCTGTAATGATTCCTCCATATGGAACAAAAAATACCAAAAATGCAATCATCCAAACTTATTACCTCATCTTGAGATGTCTACTGAGTTGGTGTGGATCTATACTTAAATAAAAACGGGGCCAAACAACTTTTTTTATGAATATCTTTGCAAGCATAGGTGCATCATCTATCAAGTTGTATGGTATGAAGTGGGATACCTTGACTAGTTTGTCAACTAATGCTAAGATCATATCATGTCAATTCCATGATAATGTCAACCCTTGGATGAATTCCATATAAATAACCTACCACCTCAATTCTGGTATATCATGTGGTTATAGAAATCTAGGCAAATGTACATGTTTAACTTTCACATGTTGACATTCCAAATAATGAAACACAAAATCTATTACATCTCTCTTGATTCCTTTCCATAAATATAGTGGTCTAATCTCATCCATGAGCTTGGTTAGTCTTATATGTCCTTAATATATGGAATTTCATAGTTCTTTTAGTATTATTCTCCTCAAATTATCTCTATAAGCACATACATCCTACTATTTTACTGTAAAATACCATCACTCTCTATCTTGAATCTCTTGTACTAAGATTATTAACATTCTATGATAATGATATCCTAACCTAATCATAGAATTCATCTCTTAGTGAGAATTTGATTACTTGATCTTAGAATGTACTCTTAATAGTATCCATGACTATTATGTACCTTATATAGCTTAGATCATTAGCTACTATGTTCTCCTTACCTTTGATATAATTAATATCAAAATCTTAATCAGATAATAACTATTAACCACTTTATAGTCTTAGACCTAGAAAGGGGTCAGCCTAATGCCTTAAGTCCTGATCTATCATTAGTATCATGATTGCATCTTATCCTTGTGAGTTATGAGGGTTGTTCAAATAGTCCATTATCTTAACATGATATATCTCTAATTTTTCACCCTCCATTCCTTATGTTAAACTTGAATAAAGCTTTTTCATGATGATCAAACATGTTTAGATGGTCCTTGGTCACTTTGATGGAGTCCTAATAGTTGAAAAATGCCATGGTAAATGTAAATTAAGAAGGCAATCAAGTGAGAATCTAAGAGCATCTTTGATCTATCTAATAACATGAGTTACGTTCACTTTCAAGATTTCAAAAACATCATGAAAAGTATCTTAGGGTTCATTTTAGGTCTCTAATAGGTTATGAAGGTATTTTCATATGATATTGACATGATGTTTAGTTGATATGCCTCTTAAGGTCATATGTGTATGTGTCAAAGTCAATGTTTTAGGTCATAATGAGACATAATCTAGCCTTGATAGAAAACTAAGTCACCTCACACACCTTCAATAGGACTTAAAAGCCTCATCAAGCCATTACTAGACCCTTTCATATGGCATTGAATACATTATCATCATGGTCAATACCTAAAACCTCCCAAATGGGCACCACACATATTAAATAGTGACTTTTTAACTCTCTCAATTCATACCATCAGGTTTAAAGTGACACATGACCCCTATTTTCCTCCCACAATACCTATTGTTGATTTTTTTAGGTTTGAAACAAGAAAATTTAAAGAGAAATGGTAGGCTGTAGAGGTTTCTCAAGTGGTATGGATTCGTATAGTATGGAGTCACTCAAATGAATTCATGGTTTTTCATACGGAGGTTAGAAATGTCAAATGGAGAAGAAATAAAAAAAATTAGTGAAAAGGAATCTCAAAACCATCTCATCTCTTCCTCAACCTCATTGACAAGCTCAAAGAGTTCCTTAAGTTTATGCTTATACCATATAAAGGAGAGAGAAAGGGGGCCTAAGATCATAACTAGAGCAAGTACACTCAGGTGACTTCCACCCATGGTAATTTATCTTAGGATTGGTCTCACAAATTTTATGAACATTCCTTAAGAACTTGAGTAATTTATATGTTATTCTCATATGCACAAGCCAAGTTGGGTTGAACAGTTTTCAAGGATCCTTGGATTTTTTTCTCAAACCAATGATGTATGTTGTTCCCTTAGGAATTAAAGGAGCCTATTACAACATTTTTTCACTTGAATCACATGTATGAGCTAATATAACTATAAAAACTTCAATATTATCTCATGTGTGCAGCTTATAGTTAGATTTAGACAATGAATAGAGTTTTTAAGTATTTTTTTAAAATTTATTAACTGAGTTAAAGATTTTATAGAGTGTTTCAAGGTTTATAATGCCTTCTTGCTAAATTTTAAGGTCAAATGGCCTCTTATCATTTCATAATATCTCAAGGAGAAAGGTCTTGTGCACATTTGGAAACCATTGTATATTGAACACTATGTGTTTCTACTCATTTTTGCTTTTTACATTCAGAGGAAATTAGAAATTAAAGATTAATGGCCAGGGGTTAGATGATACCCAAATTAAGTTATGCATGGTATCTAGACATTGTAGGGACTCCTCTTTGGTTGTGGAGGAAGACACCTGTAGAGAGAAAGAGACTCAAAAAAAGAAAATGTTAGATAGATACATGGTGGACTGCTAAGCAGAGCTCAGTCCCAAAAGTGCAAAGACTTCCTTGAGAGATGATAGTCCACTTATTTGACAAAAGAGTGTTGCTAGAAATAGAAATAATGAAAGCCTAAAGAAGATAAATAGATAACATGTCTTTATTCCTACAATCTGCCTCTCACAGTCACTGACGCCAGTTAGCCTGTCGTCATCGATTGGTAAATGTTGCCAACGTCGGTTAGGCTACCGACATCGGTAGGGGAAATGGGCCTTGATGCTAATGTCAGTAGGGGAAATGGGTCTTGGATGGGATTTAGGGAAAGTCTGTGGTCGATAGAGGAGTCTAGAAGGAGTCTGAGAGTTTAATGGTTTATGCAGGGTTACAGGGTAGTGAATATGGTTTAGAAAAGGGCTAAGGTAGAGGACAGGGGTGGAAAGAGAATAAGAATGAGAGGAAGGCTTTTCAATCTCTCTGGGAAGAAAGTTGGGTTGTTTATCAATAGTACTCAATAATATTCAATGGACTAATCACCAATGCATTCTAAAAATACTGAAATATAAACCAGAATAAAACTTAGCTCTTGGTGGAGAACTAGAAGTGTAGAAGACTTGTTCTCATTATGCCTGATGTAGGAGACCTCATGCAACATTTCAATCTGGTGTGGAGTGAATTCTATAGAGTTTCTTAGCCTAGAGAGTGATGATAGAATGTTGATGCCTCATCCTAAAGCCTACCTTTGATATGCAAGGAGTCGAGGAGCAAGAGAATTCAGATCTGGGGAGCAAGAGAATTTGCATTCAGGGTCTAGCCAAGGTTAGAATTTAGTTTTAAGCAATCGATGTCGGCAATCCCACCGATGTTGGCCGACAGATAACCAATGTCGGTGGCTAGAGAATGGGTAAAAAGGCTATTTTTAGCCTTTTGCCCATTCCTCCATCTACCAAGTTTAGTTGCCATTGGTGAACAGTCCAAAGGTGAGTTAAATAGGCATGAGAGTTAGTGAGAGAGTTAGAATAGGTCTTAGGTAATTATGATTTGAAGGACTTAGTCATAGGGTGATAAATGGTCTAGGGTTGAGGTATCCAAGGTGAGGTGTCTAGGGGGATGATTAATTTAAAATAAGTATTTTAAATTAATAAAGTATAGGTTAGGCATGTTGAAGTTAGAAAGGGACCAAGGGGGGTTGACACTATTTTGGTGTCTACATTTGCCCTTTTTTGTCTTGTTGGTTGTTCTTGATGAACTACAAGATAAAAATAGGAGTAAGTTACCCCAGGTATGGGATAAGGTGTAGGTTGCCCCAAGTATGGGATGAGGTACTCCCCCTCGAAGTGAGAGTCGAGGGAAGGTAACCTTATATCGGGTGCTGATTTGATAGGTGGTGGATGGGTATGGTGAAGTTAGAGTGTGAATGCTACAATAATTGGGATTGGATGTATACCACTTCACATGATAGATAGGTCAAATTTTCGCAGTCAAAGGTCGAGGAGTGCTAAAATAAAAATAACTGGGCCCCAACATTTAGATGTGGCTGATTGGGTTAAATGATCAAAGTTGTAGCTCCAATGGTCTTCGTGTTCAAAGTATCTCGGGCTCAGGAAGTGTTGCTAGAAAACACAAAAATGTCACAAATATTGAGGATCAACTGGAGCACGATTCAACAACACGTGTGAGGGTCATAATGTGGGTTGTGTACAATTTGCTAACTATTCATGAGGTAGCATATATGCAATCAAAACAACCAAGGCAAAGTTGTCTCAAAAGTGGTCGTGGTCTAAGGAGATAGTCATGATCTCCAAGGTCATTGGTCAAGTTGGGTTGAGTCATGGTATGATCTCAAGTGCCGTGTGTTGTGGTCAGGGAGATGTATGTGATCTCCAATGTGCCCCATGAGAAGTTTAGGTAACTCATTTAGTGTCAGGGCTGATTGTTTGGTCATGATTTTAGTTTGGTATAGATAGTTGGTCCATTAGATGGATAGACAAAGGAATGGCTGAGCTAACCTCAGAAGACCCCATGTCAACTAAGTGTTGCCTACATAGCCCCTATTTGAAGGGCCTTAGGCCAATGTAGTTCTCCCAAAAAGGGAAGAGTGGAGGGTAGGTTGTGGACTGGATTTGACTAGGTTAAGTCATGGTTAAAGGTTATATGGTTTGTCCATCAAGTAGGTGAACAAATGAATGGCCGATGTCATTAGGGAGACAAATGGGCAAATGGCTGAGCTAACCTTAGAAGACCTTGTGTCCACTAAGTGCTACCTACATAGCCCTTATTTCAAGGGCCTCAAGCCAATGTAGTTCTCCCCAAAAGGGAGGAAGGGTCAAAGAGGTTGATAGTTGTTTTGGTCATGTTAGTGTCTATTAGCATGTCCCATATGTCTAATGGTACATGCTTGAAATGATGAGGATGATGATGATGATGTTACATCCTTTTCCATATTATGTGATGGTGTATTCTGTAACATTAGTTATATGGTTTTTCATCCCTAGCAATTTCCATATTGGTGACGGTGCATGCTAAAAAAATGAAATGAGTATATTTATGCTTCAACAAGTTTCCATATTTGTGATGGTATATGCTTGACATAAATTGTGTCGTCGATAGTTTCTATGTGTATTATTTTCCATAGAAACTAAT
This sequence comes from Torreya grandis, assembly GCA_037957365.1. NCBI lineage: Eukaryota > Viridiplantae > Streptophyta > Pinopsida > Cupressales > Taxaceae > Torreya > Torreya grandis. The sequence goes on from JARHVA010000844.1 coordinate 1,457,898, forward strand.
GTGAATGGGCTATGATAATTTAAATAACACAAATTGACATTTGCATTAAATAAATCATGAGGTTAATGGTTAGAAAATGTTTTGGTTTGGTTTGGTTTGGTTTAGAAAATGATTTGGTTGTATGTGACAAAGGTATGTAAGAAGTGAAAGGTGTCTTGCTCTTTCATTGAAAAAGACCATAGCAATAGCATAGATAGGAGTTTTTGAAAACAAAATCCCCATTCATGCATTGCATCGTTGACCATTGGTTTGTGTTAAAGAAGTATTCGAATCACTTGACGTTAAGTGAGCTCGAAATCCCTTGAGTATGTTGGGGTAATAGGTATGCTTATGTTATATGTGAGGGTAGGGTTACTCTTTTTAGCAAGGATAACTTTGCCCCTTTTATAGGTGACCCTGAGAATGACTAAAGGCAAGTCCATGACTTAATAGTTTGTCAGTCAATTTTTTTTAATTTATTTATTTATTTTTATTTTGGTAGACTGATCAATGCGAGAAGTCTACGTGGGGATGTTATTTTGTTTTTTGGTCATATGTGAAGCTGATCGATGTGGGAAGATTCTGAGAGAGTGATGTTTGTAACAAAATTTGGGCATAGCCATCCTTTGAGGGATTGGTCTATATTCTACTTTGTATGGTCGAATGTCTTTAAATAGTTGTCCTTCAAGGGAGCAGTCTATCAATTACAACAATTATGCAGTTGTCCTTTAAGGGAGCAGTCTACATTTATAGTTTTATGACCTTTGAATAGGCATCCCAGTTTTATATGTTTTGTGGAATAAAGTTTTAGTCATGGACTAGCCTATAGAGGTTTAAGGGTTTCCCTTTTTAGTAGGACAAAGCATTAATGCAAAAAGGATTAACTAATGTTTGTAGGAAAAGAAGGGAATAGGAATGAGATGATAGGGGTTACTCAAGGGACAATCTCAAGTTAAATATCAAGTGAATGAGTACTTGATTAACATTATAATGGGCATAGATGCAAGGCATTAAGGGGTTCAAGTTCAGGCCAGCCTTCAAGAGAAGACAGACGATAAGTCCCTGATCTATATTTGTGCATTATGATATAAGGTCCAAGCCAATTAGGAGAAAACTTGCCTCGTTTACTTCTTTCCATATTGGTCACGTGTTGGTTTTCTTTGAGGACAAGATCTCCAATTTTGAAATCTCATTCTCTCAAACTTTTGTTATAGGCATGTTAGATGCGATTTTGGTAGATATAGAGATGGTTGAGGGTAGCAAGGCAATGTTCATCAAGTAACTCAAGTTGAGCTAACCGATCTTGACAAAAGTCATTGTTAGAAAATATGTCATGCAAAGAGATGCGTAAATAAGGTATTTATTTTCAAGAGGTAGGACAACCTCTATTCTATACACTAAAGAGAAAGGTGTAGCACCTATAAGGGTTTGGATGCTAGTGAGGTAGGCCCAAAAAGTGAAGGGAATGTGAATGTGCCAATCCCTTCTAGTATCGTTGACCACCTTCATTAGAATTTTGGTTAAGATTTTGTTGGAAGCCTCGGCCTACTCATTTACTTGTGGGTAGTAAGGCGATGAGAAGCTGAGCTTGATGCCAAATGAGTCACAGAGTTTTTGGATAGTTTTGTTTTTAAATGATTTGCTGTTTTCAGTGATGATCTTGTGGGGTACACCGAAATGATAGATGATATGGGCTTTGATGAAGTTGACAATTTTGTCAGCTTTAGTGGAGACGAGAGGAATAGCTTCTACCCATTTAGTGAAGTATTCAATTGCGATGATAATGGACTGATGTCAAAGAGATGAATGAGGGTTAATCTCATTGATTAGATCTAAGCCCCATTGTGAAAAAGGCTAGAAATCCTTAGTGACTTGTAGAGCGTGCCTATGGACGTGAAGTAAGTTAGCATATTGTTGGCATTTGATACAATGCCAAACATAGTCACTGCATTCTTGGTGAAGAGTGGACCAATAATAGCCCATGCAAAGGATGTGCTTTGTAACTGAGTTACCATTAAAATGCCTTCCACAAATCCCATCATGGACTTGTTTGATAGCATGAGATGTTTGAGTGGAGGTTAGACATCGAAGAAGGAGGCCATCAAAACCTCATTTATAAAGAAGACCCCCTAACATAGTATATCAAGCTGTGCTTTTGATAAAATCCCATTGTGCATTACTAGAGAGATCAAGGGGGACAATAGAATAAGTTAAGTAGTCCACAAGTTGTTTATACCAAACATCTTATGGACTAGAGTTAATGGTACTGACGAGGTTGATGTTAGTGGAGATATATGAAGGTAATGCCAAATGATGTACCATAACATAAATTCTTGAGGAAGATGATGAGGATGGAATGCGTGAGATGAGAGAAGCAATAGTATCAACAAACTTATTCATAGATCGAGGAATAGTTTATAAGAGGTAATGGTTGAAAGATTCTAGCAGGGTGTCAACACGGTGTTTTTACCTTTGCAAAACTTCATTTTTACAAAGATATGAACTGTTGATTTGATTGATGACTAGTTGTGAGTCGCCAAAGATATTGATGGTCTTGATGCCTAGGAAAAGGGTGGTTTCAAGTCCCAAAATTAAGGCTTCATATTTAGCCATGTTGTTGGTACATTCAAAGTCAAGTTTGAAAGATAGGGGCATGGGCTCACCCTCATGAGGGATGAGAATGACCCCCACTGTGTTGACATTTAGACCCATCAAAGAACATTGTCATTTGATATAAAATGTCATCGGTGGATAATGTGGTGATGGATTCATCAGGGAATTCATAGTGAGAGGGTTGGTTGTTAGGTAGAGGGGCATCCGCTAGTTGGTCAGTGATTGTTTGCCCCTTTATAGATTTTTGTTGGATGAATTCCAAATTAAACTCAGTAAGAAGCATGAGCCAACGAGGCATACATTGGTTTTGGTATGGATTGAAATGCATGTATTTGAAGGGGTCAGTGTGGGTGATGACATAAGTTTTGTGATTGAGAAGATAATGACAGAGTTTGGTAGTGGCAAAGACTAATGCCAAACAGAGTTTTTTGGTATGAGTATACCAAGTTTCATAATCAATGAGCGTTCAGCTTATATATTAAACTGCTTGCTCATGATGTTGTTCATCTCAGTGTGTGATCATGGCACCGAAAGAATGATTTGTTGCTAAGATGTAAAGATAGAAAGGTTGGTCATCTTTAAGTGGAATAAGGACTGGTGGAGAGAAAAGATAATGTTTAAGAGCCTCAAAAGCCTCTTGGTAATTCTTATCCCAATTAAAGGATACATCCTTCTTGAGGAGGTGATGAAAGGGTTGACATCGGTTGGAAAGCTATGAGATGAAGCGACAAATAGATTGAAGCTTCCCTTGCAGGTTGCAAAGTTGCTTTAGATTGATAGGTGTTGGCATCTCGAGTATAGCTCTTATCTTAGCAGGATCAATCTCAATGCCAGGAAGGGAAATGATGAAACCTAAAAGCTTCCCAGAGAGAACCCTAAAGACACATTTCTTGGGGTTGGATTGAACATCATATTGGAGGAGGTGAGTGAAAATGATTTTGAGAATAATTAAATGGTCACGGCGGAGTTTAGATTTCCCAAGCAGTTCATCCACATAATCCTTCATGATTTTTTGGAGAATGTCATGAAAGATATAGGTCATGGCATGCTGGTATGTGGCACCTATGTTTTTAAGGCCAAAAGGCATGACCCTATAGCAAAATGTCCCCCATGGAGTGATGAAGGTGGTCTTATGTTGATCTTCTGGTGTAATCAAGATTTCATTATATCTTGAAAACCCATCCATGAGTGATAGCATCTCATGACCGGCCATAAGATCAACAATTTGGTTGATGTTAGGTAGAGGAAAGTTGTCTTTTGGGCAAGCTAGGTTGAGGTCGTGATAGTCGGTACAAATTCAAATTCCCCCAGTCACTTTTGTGACAGGGATGATGTTTGACACCCATTGTAGATAATCAATGGGTTGGATAAAGGAGATGGAGAGAAGATGTTGAAGCTCCTCTTTGAGAAGGAGTACAATGCGAGGATGCATTTTGCGAAGCTTTTGCCTAACAAGCTTAGCCTCTGGGTTTGTGACGATGTTATGAATGACAATGTTAGGGTCGATGTTGGGCATATCACTATAGGTCCAAGCAAAGGCTTTGTTATGATCTAAAAGCAATTTGGTATAGTCAATTTGTTCTTGGGCATCCAAAGATTGCCCAATCTTTAAAATATGAGGAGCATCAAAAGATGGAAGGTTAATTTCAATGGTCAATTCATTTAACATAACCTGCATTTCTAAAGGAAGCGATCATTGAATGAAAGAGTTATCTTCACCCATGTAGGTGAGAATGGCATCATTGTCTATGCATTGGACAGTGTTGATGATAGCAGATTCATCCTCTATCATGTTTGGATAAATGAGAGGGAGAGACCTGGATACCCCACCTAGTTGATAGGTTAGGGGTTCCAAACGAATGGCATTTATACAAAAAAAAACTAGGAGGGATGGAAACCACCGACTCCATAGGTGAAAATGGGGGAATAGACGAGTTTGGAGGTGATTATTCTATGATAGGTTTAGGGTGAGGGTTTTTAGAAGTTTTAGTAGGTTCTTCAAAACCCAGGCCATGTCACTTCTTGGCATTCTTTATTGCCTCATCATTTGGTGGTTCGACGGGCTAATGGGAGCCTTGTTCGTAGCACCCAAAGCCAAAGCCCTTCCATGCATACCTATAAAGATAGGTATGAGTAAAGTTTGGGTTGCTAAGAAAAGAGACGTCAAACATAAATAGTTGGGGTGATAAAAGAGGATTCCCATCAGTGGGAGCTCAATCTAGCCCTCCATAGATGAGATTTGTTTGAAGATTGGGAGGACCATAAGGGATGACCATTCTGATACAATGGTCATAGCTAGGATTGTGATGAAGTTTTCCATACTCTTGAGGAGTCTAGAACACATCCAAGGTGAGTAAATGATACTTCCCAACTAAAAGACATTAAAAGGTATCTTCCATAGGGTCTTTTGTTGTCACTTGAGGAGGTGGCATAGGTGTAATCATCGTTTACATACTTGATGAAGCTTCTGCAGGTGGAGGTGGTTTTTGGGTCGATGTTTTCAAAGAAATGAGAACATCATTGGGTCGATAAGTTGTGTTGCATGTCTTGAAAGGGGAGGGGTCTGTGGGAATGACATGGACTTGACCATCATTTTCAAATTTGACACAACGGTGTAATGTAGAAGGGACACAGACCATGGCATGGATCCAAGGTCATCCTAATAACATGGTGTATTGGAACTCTCCCTTAATGATGTAGAAGATCTCTAGGATTGTTCGTGGGCCAACATGAATATGTAAGACAATGGTGCCAACGGTAGTGGCAGTGGAGTCATTAAAAGATTGAAGAATTGTGTCAGTTTTAGAGATACAATTCTTTGGGAGGGCTAACTGGTCATAGGCATGGGTGGAAATGATATTGATACTGGTGCCCCCATCAATCATAACTCACTTAATGCCAGTTTGATCAATGTAGGCTATGATGAAAAGGGCAGCATCTTGATCTTCCAAGTTGGAGGTAAGAATTTCAGAATCACTAAAGGTAATAAAGGCGATGGTGGGTGATGATTAGACTAAGGCAATTAGTGGTTGGGGGTCCTCGGGTTGGACCTCCACTACCTGTAAAGCTTTGATTAAAGCTTGACAATGTTGTGGAGAGCTTTGAATGAGGCCATATAAAGTCATCTTCATGGGAGTTTGGTGAAGCTATTTCACCATAGAATCATAGATTGCCTCTGAAGAAGTGGGTTGGGATGTACCCAAGATAGAAATCTTGGGTTTCGGTGGTTGAGTAAGTTTGAAAAATGGGTAGGTCCAAGGAATAGTAACTTTATCTTTTACTTTATCCATTAAAGTTTGTGACCTAGTGGCCACGTTGATGGTGTTAATCTCGAATAAAGGGGGCGAAGGAGGTAAAGGGACCATAGTCTGATGATGGGATTTTGATGAAGGTGAAGAGGTTTGAGAGACATGAGATAGTGTTGGAGATTTGTTGATAGTATCCTCAACAAGAAGGGTGTCTTTTTCCAAGTAATTGTGAATGGAAACCTTGAGGGCACAACAATTTTTAGTGTCATGCCTAGGTGAGTGATGATATAGGCAGATTTTAGTGTCATCAAACCAAGACAGTTTTGGTCTAAGAGGTTGAAATGGTTTAATAGGTGGAAGAGTGATGTTAGAAATTTGCAAAATTCAATGTAGTATCAAAGCATATGAACCCACTAAGGGGTCCATGCTTGTTGATGCACTAGGTGTTGATGACTTTTGTTTACGAGTTGTTGAGGGAGATTTTTGTACCATCTTTTGGGTTGGTGGTGTGGCCACTCATGTAGATGACACTTTCTTCATGAGGGGTGCCAAATTTTTTAGAGGAGGTATGTTTTTGGTGGGTAAAGGGAGTAATGGAGGCAACTTTTTTTGGTTAGGTGTTGGAGTAGGGAGCAATCCTATTAAGGTAGAAGGATGTGGGCCCAAAATGGAGGGCAATGATGATGGTGGAGCAGGAGTTCTCTGACGTGGTTTAGTAGCCTTCTTTAATACGATGTGAGGACTACTATTATGGGGGGTGAGATTCAAATCTACCTTCACTTGTGGGTGAGTGAGGTTAGATATGGGGTGAACACCAAGGGATTTAACTAGTGTTGGTATGGTGGATGTTTGTGAGGGTTTAAGTTCAGATGCAGATGATTGAGCTTCTGAAGATTTAGAAGTAGAAGCCTGGTCCTCATTGGAGACTTTGGGAGATTTTGTTGAAGGAGGGTCGTTAGTACGAGATGAAGTGGGATGTGTAAGATAAGGAGCTTTAAGTTGCTCCCACAATGCCTCATGCTCTACGTTACTTGAATGGAGAAATCCTAAGTTCTTAGCCAATCGAGAGAATGGTTTGGAAGATGTTGGACGAGGCTTTATAATTGGTTTTTCAAAAGATTTGGGTGGTTACAAAAGTGGAAATGTGTTAGATGTGGCAATCTCAAGCCAAAGGTGAGAGAGAGCCATTACTAGATCATCTTCGATTGAAGTAGGTGAAGAGACAAGTTCTTCTCTCAATGGAGAAGGAATTAGAGAATGAGGTTCTTTGAGAGGAAAGAGCATAGGGATGATTGTGCCTTCTACTTGTGGTTGAAGAGTAGGAAAGGTATGGTCCTCCATTGGTAGTAGGAAGGATGAAGGTGGGGCTAGTCGCATTGGTATGGTTAAAGCATCCTCAAATATAAGAGGGGTAGATGGAGGACTATTAGGAGAAGAAGGCTCTTCTTCCTATGGTGGAGGGATAGGTTGACTAACCTCTTTGGTTTGTGGAAGAGGTTGGTTAGGGACAAAAGGTGAAACCATATCGACCGTGCGTATATTATGCTCTTAGGGGTCTTCAGCTGTGGTCTAAACATTGTTTTGGCTAGGGGGATGGTTAGGAAAAGGTTGTCAAAAGATGTCTATGTTTTGGTTAGGTGGCGTGTTTGGGTTATCCAAGACAAGATCACCTTTGTTTAGCATGTCTTGGACAATGTTCTAGAAGGTTTTACAATTGTCTGTGTCATGGCCTTTGACACAATGATAATTACAGAAGTCATTCTCCCTATACCATGTAGGGATGGTACGCGAGGGATCAAATTGAGGTGGTGGTCAAATTTGGGGGAGGTTGAGGACTCCCTATTTGACTAGTTTATCCAACATGGATGCGTATGATTCTCCTATTGGAGTATATTGACGTTGTACATATCATTTTTGGAATTATCATGTAATGTTTTAAGATGTGGAAGGTTCGGATTGGTTAGTGGTGGTCGATGATGATGATCTAAGTACCACAGCATTTGATAATCCCTTGGACATGGGATTGGAAGAAGAAGATTTGGATGAAGGGTCATTTGATTTTGCATTAGTATTTTTACTATGCAATTTGACTTTATTTTCTTCGACAGCACGGAGTTCAAGCTTCCTAGCCATGGTGAAAGCTTTGTCAAATGTGCAAAATGTTTGGACCCATAAAGTAGATGAGATGTGTTTGGCACATGCTTGTGAAAAGAGCTCAATGAGCTCAAGTTGAGGTAAAGAAAAGGAGAGTTGGTTGATTAAACCTCTCCAATGGGAAACAAAGTCAGTGATTGACTCATTGTCGAATTGTTTAATAGAATATAGGTCTGTAATGGAGACCTTCTTGGTGATGTTAATTGAAAAGTGGTCGACAAATAATTGGGCAAGTTAAGTGAAGGAAAAGAGAGAATGACTAGAAATAGAGCTATACCAGTTAAGGGCAGCACTAGAAAGTGACATGGGAAATGTGTGAAGTAGTAATGCATCATCGTGTGCTATAAGGTAGCAAGTGTGTCTAAATGCTCATAAATGTTGTTGTGGGTCCTCTTTACTCTGAAAACAAGTAAATTTCAAAATTTCTCACAGACTAGGATATGGTCTAATTGGGACCGAAGGATGAATAGGTTCATTACAGATTTGTTCATATGAGAGAACATTTCTTGAACTCGAAATAGATGTCTCAAGATTAGACACCTTATCCATCAACATCTTGATTAGATCGGTTGATGGATTTATAGGTGGGGCACCCCCTAGGTTGTAAGGCATTTGGAAGGTGTTAGGTGGAGTGTATGACATAGTTGGTTGTGCTTGTATAGGTGCAATATATTGGTAACTAATCATAGGGACCGATGTTGAAGTCAAGGGTGGTTATGTCATGAAGCTAGAGGGCACAACTTGACTTGATGTTACCAAAGGTGGTTGGATGGTGGCAACACTAGCCGAAGGATAAGTAGTCACTCTTGTATTTATGGGTGCAAGAGTAGGTGGGATGGAGACAATATATTCTGGAATGGTGTAGGACTTTGTTGAATGGTTTGTGGTTGAGGGGGTATAGAAACCCCAATGGATGTAGTTCTAGAAAGAGAAGGAGAGACCACACTTTGAATATTGGTCATGGTCAGTTTGTTACTTGAGGCAATGGCCTGGGTGACCATGGGTTGGGTTACGGAGGCTGTTGATATGATTGCCATTTTAACTAAGGAAGTTGGCATCCCATAAACTGGGTTGCCTGAAGGATCTCACATTTGGCTTCTCACGAGATTGTGTTAAAGAGCCTTGACATTGAGGTCAAGGAACCTTTCAATGTTTTGGTCCCCTTCAAGAACAATAGGGGGTTGAGTTGGGGTTGGTTGGATAGGAGTACATTCAATTTTTGAATTATACTCCATTTGGGGACTTGATATAGAATGCAAAGGTGGGAGTGGTCATTGCCTTTCGTGGTCAACAAGAGTTTTGGTTTGACTACGTGTCAAAACCATCCAAGGCAAAATAGATTCAAGTTATAAAAACTATATGTTTCAACCTCAAAAAACTAGAATTTGTTTTTAACAACAAAAAGGTCAAGTTTTTAGCTTGTTGTTTGAGAAGATTTTTTTTGACAGTGACCGATGTCGGTAGAAAAAATGATGTCAGTGAAGTAAGTTGCCGATGCCGATTAGATAACCGATGTCGGTGAAGATAGCTGCTAATGTCAGTGGAAAAACTGATGTTGATTACTGTGTATTTCCAGGAACTCATAAAACTAAAAGTTTTTGGAAGAAAGAAGAAAGCTCTGAGTTGTTTTTGGAGCTCAAAATAATGCATCCTTACCAGCTTAAAAAAATAGATAAAAATAGAAAAGTAGATAACGGCAAGTAGCCTCTAAACATTAAATTCCTAAGAATAAATTTTAGAGTTATGTTGGCTTATGCCTTAAAAGAGTGTGTTTGGGAAGTTGGGCTTTTAGAATAGGTCCTAAAAGAGGTAGTCTAAGGTTGGTTTTGGGTTATGTTTTGGTGCTCAAAAGTATGTGTTAGGTTCTGTATGTGGCTTGGTGTTAGGGGCTTGCTCCCCTCACTTCACGTGCCCAAAGTCAAGCTGGGTTGCTTAGCCAATATATACTTCCCCTATAGTTTATACTCTGCCAGAGAAAAAAGTGGGTCCTCCCCTTGGTAGTGAAGTCCAAGTAGGATTGCCAGGAAGGGTAAGGTATCCCCTAGGTGATGAAATCCTAGTCGGGCCTTGTCTCAGGTATGTTTAGATGTTTGATTTTATGAATGTGGTCAGGTTGTGTAACATATGTGCACTATGATTTATTCATAATGCATTTTTAATTACTAAATGAGAAGGCTAAATATGCATTCAAGCAGGAATGAAATGCAATAGATTTTAGCCTAAATTGAAATGTTTTTGTTTGAATGCAAACAATTAGGGAAAGGTTAAGAGCATGAATTTCACTACTCTAAGGTGCAGAAAAGAAGTGACAAGAAGAAAAAGTTCTTTTTAACTTGTGCTTATGATTTTTTTTTGAAATAAAGAGATAGAAGAAGGATACAAGAAGAGAAATTTTTCCCTAATGCACCTATATGAAAACTTTGCCTTTTAGAAGAAATGAACCCAAGGAAAACTCCAGGGTCCCACTGGGCATGCCAGAATGTTTCTACTTGTTTTTGCTTTTTACATTCAGAGGAAATAAAAAACTAAAGATTAATGGTTAGGGGTTAGATGATACCTGGATTAAGTTGGGCACCGTATCCAAACATTGTAGGGGCTCCTCTTTGGCTATGGAGGAAGACACATGTAGAGATAAAGAGACTCAAATAAAGAAAATGTTAGATAGATACATGGTGGACTGCCAAGCAGAGCTCAGTCCCAAAAGTGAAAAGACTTCCTTGAGGGATGACAGTCCACTTATTTGACAAAAGAGTGTTGTTAGAAAGAGAAATAATGAAAGGCTAAAGAAGAGAAATAGATAATGCATACCTGATTCCTGCAATCTACCTCTCATAGTCACCAATGTTGGTTAGTCTACCATCATTGGTTGGTAAATGTTGCCAACGTCGGTTAGGCTACCGACATCGGTAGGGACGATGGGCCTTGATGCCAATGTCAGTATGGGTAATGGGCCTTGGATGGGTTTTAGGGAAAGTATGTGGTCGACAGAGGGGTCTAGAAGGAGTCTGAGAGTTTAATGGTTTGTGCAGGGTTGTAGGGTAGTGAATATGGTTTAGAAAAGGGCTAAGGTAGAGGATAGGGGTGGAAAGAGAATAAGAATGAGAAGAAGGATTTTTAGCCTCTTCAAGAAGAAAGTCGGGTTGTCTATCAATAGTACTCAAGAATATTCAATGGACTAATCACCAATGCATTATAAAAATACTGAAATATAAAACAAAATAATACTTAGCTCTTGGTGGAAAACCAGAAGTGTAGAAGACTTGTTCCCATTATGGTTGATGTAGGATACCTCATGTAATGTTTCAATCTGGTGTGGAGTGAATTTTGCAGAGTTTCTTAGCCTAGAGAGTGATGATATAATGTTGATGCCTCATCCTAAAGCCTACCTTTGATATGAAAAGAGTCAAGGAGTAAGAGAATTTAGATCTTGGGAGAAAGAGAATTTACATTCAGGCTCTAGCCAAGGTTAGAATTTAGTTTTAATCAACCAACGTCAGTGATTCCGCTAGCGTCAGCCGATGAGTAACTGACATTGGTGGCTAGAGAATGGGTAAAAAGGCTATTTTTAGCCTTTTGCCCATTCCTCCATCTGCCAAGTTTAGCTTCCATTGGTGAATGGTCTAAAGGCGAGTTAAATAGGTGTGAGAGTTAGTGATAAAGCTGGAATAGGTCTTAGGTAATTATGATTTGAAGGACTTAGTCATAGGGTGATAAATGGTCTAAGGGCGAGGTACCCAAGATGAGGTGTCTAGGGGGGATGATTAATTTAAAATAAGTATTTTAAATTAATGAGGTATAGGTTAGGCATGTTGAAGTTAGAAAGGACCAAGGGGGGGTTGACACTATTTTGGTGTCTACACTATGTATGGCTTAATGACATCTTTAGAGAATTAAATGTAACTCAAAAACATGCAAAAGGGTGTTAAAGTGATAATGGGGCATTGTCATGCTCTCATGAGTAAATTCCCTAGCTTCTATGGTAGCCTTATAGGTTTATAAACCATCCTCCTTACCTCTAATCTCAGTCACTTTTATCAGATATTAAGGTCTTTTTCAAAGATTAAGTTTTTTCTAAGCTTCTTAGGTTTCACTTTTGGACTATTTTGCCCCTCTTCCTACCTCCAAAGTGGTATATTTATTTGATATGTATGTAAGGGTCTTCAAGGTTAATAGGATTGTCTTGGAGGGTTCCTCGCTCTCCTTTCCATAACATTTTCATAAATTTCCATTTCATGTTGTTCCTCATAGCCATTATACTTTGTTTTACCTCTATTTTAATACTCACACACACATTTCCATACACTACCACCCTCCTTCATTCATCCATTCTTCACTCTAAGTCTATATCATGCCAATATACCTACATACTCACTTGAAACCCTCCAAATAAATGAAACCATATAATTTTTGACACATATGGTCATGTACCTAACTAAGGAGGTAAATATCCACCTATAGACAACCCTTTTAAGCCTATTGTAGCAGAGTCTCCAAAGAGCACTATGTAGACCATTCAAAGGCATGAGTATTGGTATGAGTAGGAGAAGGTATGCATTACAAATAGGGATAAATTTTCTAAAAGTGAATATGTGAATGTGTTTATAGAGTTTAATTAGTTGTAAACCACCTTATTCTCATACATACCTGATGACCAAACACTTGTAGATAGTCAGTACTGGCAGGAGAATACATGTAATATTATTGATGTATATTGGTGTCTCTATCTTGCCTAGGATAAAATTAAATTTACATATAAAAAATTAGAAATTTAATACTATTGAATAAGGTAAAACTTGATTGTTATCACATCTAAGAAGGTAGAGGAACATCAACATAGGCTTGAGATTACATAAGCATACTCAGACATAAATCTTAAGCCTGAGTAGGGGTTGTTATGCAAAGAATGAAATGTTGTAAAATCATAATATAAGAATGATCCTAGCTTTGAGGCACATTATGGACATCTCCTTATCAAAAACACCTCAAAAAATAATGGATAAGTCCATACTTCAAATTTTCATTCCTAGTCACATAGTCAACAGTTAGTTTACTACTAGTCTGAGCTAAAATGATAGTTTGAGCCCTTTATAGGCATGGAAAAGTCTCCAAAATTAGTATAAATGGTCATAATTACCAATTAAAGGTACCCATTCTTATATTTGGGTTATAAAAATAGTGGTTATACCCACTATTTTGTCTCAAACCAAGCCCTATCTATGACAGTTCATCTTGTGGGTTAAAGGGTGGATCTATGCCATGAAGAGTTTACATATAGCTTTGGATCTACATAATGTTTTAGATTATTCCAAAATGGTGATAATTTTATTTATACCTCCTCCAAAAAATTTAGTATTCAAATATAAAATTAAATGCCTTGGAGAAAAGCTAATGTAAATAGTCACACAAGCTTGCTCATAGACCCTATTGCCATCTTACAGTTCCTCCAAGCTCTTAAAATAAGTTGGATGGTCAATGTGAGGTGTAAGAATATTTTTAAGACTTTATAAATATTTTTAAAGTTTAAATAGGTGATTAAAATGGTCTAAGTGTCTTCAAACCCTACTCATGTCACTCACCCTATACATAATCAATTCAAAACTCATCTTCATATACTCACCCACTTTACCACATGCATGCTCAAGGCCAAATCTATTAGGGAAGTTTAATTAAAACTATGGAATAAATATTCATGAAATATTGGTTGTTATCTTGGGGATAACCTTTACGAATGAACCTTAATATAATAACCACTCAGAATTGTCTATAGATTACCCTAGTGTCAGCTTCCAACATTCTTATCTCCACACACCCTTTGAATGAAAACCCAGGCCATTCATAGAAGATGAGGAGGTTAGTTCATAATAAATTCATGGATTTTTTTCCCTGTTTGGGCATCTGTATGCTATGAACTATCATTAAAATTTTGCATGTCTCAACCTATGCATAAACCCTAAAATTTACCTGATGATGGATTTTGCCCTCAAAATATATCCATATGAAGTGGTTTGACCATGAAATGACCTTTAAAGTCCCATAAATTCTTATAATCATCATAATGACTCATTGTTTGGCATGTGTAGGAATCAAACTATATAAAAAAGGCCTCAAAGTGTTAGTTTGAGCATAAGATCAAAGAGATAGGGAGTGTTTGTGTACAAAATGAAGTTAGGGAGGGAGAAGGAGTCTTATAACATTTTAACAAGTCCTCTAGTAGTCACCAAAGTGACCTCTATGACTGGTTGAACAAGTAGATAAACACAAGTGTTAGAATTCATGGTTATGTACATCCAAAGGGGGTCAAATTATCTAATCAATCCAAAAATGCTACTTCATGAAGTTTCTGAGATAATATTAAATTTGTATATGATCCAAGAATGCCTTGAAACCTCAAATTTTAGGAAAATTTTCATTATTTAGGTCTATCTATAAACTAATCCATCATCTCCACTATGACTTTGTCACCAAAAGGTAGAGAAGAGAGTAGTTTGGGAAGTAATAATGTTTCTAACTAGAATGTTATAGGCCATCACAATGTTTGGAGTCTCTTTAGTTAATTTGGATTTTAGGAAAGGACCTATAATTGGTCATTTCACCTACAAACATCCAAAACCTACTCAAAAGTCATGTTTATTACACAATAACATCTTCAAATGCTCATCATAGCTTGGATGTTATGCATGGGTATCCCAACACTTTAGGGAAGGTGGGGAGTTTTATTGGCTTACATTTGATACAATTATTTCAAAAATCCAAGATTTAGTCTATATGAAACATCCCTAAGACCCGTAAGCACTCTTAAACCCTGCTTAAACCTTAATAGTGACGCAACTAGAGAGGTTTAATGATAAATACATTCAAACACTTAATAATTACTTGTCTAACACTTGGATCATGTTACCAGCTTAGAGGGGCTCATGTCCATGGCACTTCATGGTTAGGAAACTGTATAATCACCTTTTGAAAGTGTAAGTTTGTAGGGTTTTTGGCATAATATGTATTGTAGATCCTAACTATGAGTTCTAAATTAGGGAGGAAAATTCAAGGCTTATTCTACCTCTCTAATTTCAAAATTGTGCATGAAGGTGCATATAAATAGCTATGTTATCTCTTTCTAAATAGCCATTCTATGGAAATAGTCTGAAAGGCCTAGTCTAACAAGGTCAATGTGTTTATTGGTAGTCATTTATAATGTAGTAGTTTATAAATGACCAAACATGATCACATGACCATTAGTAGTTTATTGTCAGTCATTTATAACGTGACCAGATTGATGACTAAACCATTTTTAGTCATTTTTTGGTTGTTTTGATTGATCAATTTGGTATTACATTTAGTCATTGATTATTTTAATTTAGTCACTTATTTAGTCATTTTTTATTCACTAATATATTTAGTCATTAATTTAGTCATTGTTTGTTGTAAACTAGTCAATTATTTTGTCATTTTTATTCACTAATTTTTGTCCATTGGTAGTGTATTTAGTCATTATTTTTAATCATTATTTTTATCAATTTGGTAGTATATTTAGTCATTTTTATTCACTAATTTCAATTTTCATCATTATGTCATGATCACATTTGTTATGAGTATTTCAAAATAGAAGTGTAATGAGATCACATGAGGCAATATATGATTAAAAAAACTACTAAAATTTTCAATATAGTAATATATCAAAGAAAATCAATATCACATGAGGTAGCCTCAATCCTTTAAGGAATGTTCTTGCACAATAACTCCTAATAAGATATTTCATATGTGTAATCATTATAGCGTAAACTTGCACTTTAATAAAGATTGGGTGTGGGATTTGAAAGCTTTCATATTTTTTGATTCATTTTTTGTTAAATATCCTTGGTGGTGGTTCACTTTGGTTTGGGTCTCTTTTCATCTGTGTAATAATTCAGTGAAGCTTTCAGTCATGGTAGGAGAAAGAGTTAAAACTGATACATTATTGTGTGATGAAACCATAGCAGATGTTATGCTCTATAGTATATGTTATGAAGGTAAAATTTCTTAATTTATAGAATGTATGAATGGATATGAAAAGAACATCTCCATTTAGTTTGCTTTAAGCTAGGATGGTGATTGTAAAGTTCAAGTTAGAGGTATAGAGTTTATTGTTAGTGAGGAGTCGATTACTAAGGCTACAGGTTTACACTATGAGGGTAGAAGATTGAAAAGACTTACCAAAGTTTAAGACTTGAAAGGGTTGAAAATTTTCTTCATTGAAGGAGAAGAATCGATGAAGTTGAAGGGAGGCTTTGATAGAGAGATCTTGCTTAACCCTTGGGATAAGGTATGCTTCACCATCATGAAATATTTTACCCTTGAAGGTCATTTTAAGTGCTTTATCATTACCATTTCGCTCTTTTGAATCACGTTCATCACAATGTGTTGGTTAACTTCCCCTTCTTCCTCCTATCATCCTTGGAGACATTTGTTAAGCCTATCAAAAATTCCCTAAAATAAAACCTAGTTGCCTCCACCATTATACTTCCCTAAGGTCTTATCTTTATGGTTTATCACTCTCACCTTGCATTGTGTCCCTCTAAACCTTTAAAATTTTAGGTGTTAGATAGTTCCCATGATAGTGACCCTGATGAATATCACATTCCCCTGAGAGTGGGTCCTTATGGTTCCATACCTCTTTCCAAGAACCTTATTTCCCCCTCTTCAAACCTATCCCCTAAGTTTGAAATCTTTTCCCATTCTTAGTTGGACTTTGGTTGTCCCTCCCCGATAGCTATGACATTCAAATCCACTGAACCTTCTCACTCTTTGGTTGTTAAAGGCTTGTGAGAGATAAAAAATAACCCTTCCTTTTTTGGCAAAAAAATGAGGAAATTGATTGTCCAGATCAATTGTAAGAATATAACTTAGAGAAAGAGTAATAACAAGAAAGTGGTGTGGGTGGAGCCTCAAAATTTGGCTAGTGACAAAGAGTACGTAGAGGCCTAGGTGCAAGGTGAGGAGGCTATAAAGGAAGGGTCTGGTTTTAAATTTTAGAGTTGTACAAAAATAAATATGAATATTAAGAGATATAGGAGATTGGTAGGGGGAAATTTTGTTGGTAAAGACTGTGGATGATCCCTCTACCTTAGATCCAAGGGAAGAAGCAAGTAAATTAAAATATAAATACAATCTTGATCAATAATTAGAGGGAACTAGTTATTTTGAGGATTTGAAAAACTCCACTTATGATTATAAAAAGGAGGATTTCATGGATACCATTGAAGAGGAGAGACATATTGAAAGGGAGTTAGAGGAAGTGAAGAAGGGTTTGCACTCCCTTCAGAATAAAATGAAGGTGCTAACCACTATTTTCTTGAAAGTTGTCCATTGTGCAGCTTCTTCCCTATTGATTCTGCAAGACCTCATAAAATAAGATAGATATATAGAAGGAAAAATTGATATCATGGAGGACCTTCTTAAGTTCATTAAATAAGATTGGAAAGATTTGATCAAAAACTAGTATTTTTGTTATGGTTAATCCCTAGTCTATTTGTTGTTTCCTATTTTTCTTTTGTCTTTCTATTGTTTTTTAGTTGTTAGTAGCATTTGGCTTGTTTTATTACCCCTTAGGCTTTCTTCACTTGGGATCTATACCCTCTTTGTAGACTTATAATATCAAAAACATATAATCAATGTAACTCTAAATGCTCACTTCTTGAAAGAATAATTTAGAAAACCTTCAATATGGATTACAAATGATGATTACATACACCCATTACATTGTTTTACCTGTTACATTCTATAGTTAGGGGTATCTTTTTAACTTCCATTGGATTCATAAGTAGTAGTAGTATATATATTTTAAATATATCTATCTAAAAAATTTGGAGAGATGTCAAATTTTAGACTCCTATTTTAGATTTGGCACATACCATACTGATTAAGACTCTATTAACTTCATTAATTTATATTTAACAAGAGTATGAAAAAATTTAAGTCAAAATATTAAGTACAAAAAATGTAAATCCAATTAGGTTATAGATTTCTTAAGTCACCTCCAATTAAGTAATAAGATTACCTTAATATTAGGCACAAGAAAATTAGCTCCAATCACATTGGAAACTAATTATGTCACCTCCAATTATAGCACTAAAAATAGTCCTAGATTTATGTGGCCATGAGAATTAAATGGCCCATGTTGTATGGTAGTGATCCTTAATTTTATTCATAGACCACATAAATGCATAAATATTTTTTTTCTCAATATGTAGAGCATGACTATGATGAATCCATGAATATTTCTCACAAATCAACATTTGCAAAATTAGGGAATATAGCTTACTCTAATTTGAAAATCAAGATGAATTAGTAAATGTTTGGGTATTAGATACATGTGCCACCAAACATATGATATAATGATGAGACTTCAAAAAATATGACATAAAACATAGAAAAACATAATCAATCATTTATTTTCACATAATGAAATAGCTATTAAGAAGGCAAAATACTAAAATTTTATTGATAAAAGGTGTTCTTATAATAGATACAAGATAGAAATATGTGTCTTTGCTTTGAAAAATATGTTAATACAAAGTGTGTTTCTCAGTGTTTTGACTGATAAAAATGAGTTACAATGCCTTTTTTTCTTATACACCTCCAAAATAGATAAAAAAACACTAAGAATATCCCTGAATAACACATTCAAACTATTGCATAAAGCAATGGGCCAAGATGTCTAAAAACTAGTACATGATAAACATCAAATATTTCATTTTTTCAAATATTTTAGTGGCCACCATGTGAAGGTTCCTTATTTCTCTTTTAGATGGATAGCTCTATATATTTTGTCTTCATAAGCAAGGGGTATGTTACTTTTGACCTTTAAAATATTTACATCTGCATCTCCTATTCCTTTCAAATTGACTCAATGTATAATAAATAGTGAGTGAATCTACCCAATGCCCATAATAGCACCATCAAATGGATCCAACACCTAGACTTTATCCCCCTTCTTGGAGTTTATCAATAAATGTCTACAAAAACAAAAAAATACACATTATATTAAGATATAAAACACACATTATATTTTAAAAATGGATTGGGGACAGTCACATACAGAGTTGTAGAGGAAATTCAAACTAATTATGGGTTCTTTGGGAAGAAAATGGTGACCTAAGTAAATGGGATTCTTAAGGTGTTGATGGAAATTTAAGATGTGGTAGAGTTGAAGCGAGTCAAAAGGAGAAGATTTTGGTTGTCAATTCTCTTTTGAATGTTGGAGGTGGTTATGTGTTAAGCTAGGATGAAAGAGTGCCCTTCCTAATGATATAATGGCTTTATTTCAATACTATCCCAATATCAAAACACAATCTACTTATCATTGTTTATAGTTGATAAGTCCAACAATTCTAATCTGGTAACTCTCAAAGGAATGAAATAGAAGATTATTCTAAGATAAGGAAATGAGTCTCAAATCCCTTCAACACAAGATTGAAGCAAGTATTGTAGAAATAGTTAACATAAAATTAACTCTATTAATTTAAAATAACATTTTAAGCACGAATAATGACAAAACATTGGGATAGATGATTGAAAACTATTATATTACCTCAACTAATTCACCATAACTAAGATGATTTTGTTGCACATTCTTGTCCAGTTTATCATGATCACTATCAATATTAGCAACTCTATCAACATCATGAAGGTGTTTTTGTTTTCCATCTACTTTAATCAAATTTATTTGCATGTGGTTTAACCATCATGCAAAAAAATATACAAAGCATTCAATATTCAAGTAAAGAATGCAAGCTATAAATTTATCTAAAAGAACATTTTCTAGATCACTCCAACAATAAAGAAACTAAGTTGGATTTTCCTAAGCTAAAATTTCAATAATCTACATATTAAGAGGCATTTGTATACATAATTTCCAAACAAGAAGAAATGAGATCAATAGAGCCTCTTATCTCAGCTGAATATGTGGATTTATGCTCATTCCATACATAAATTAAAGGGTTAATAAAGGCAACCAACTATGAAACTTGTTGAGTGAGATAGAATATGCAACTCATTACCTATTAGTACCCTTAATTTGAGTTGACATGATCTATAGAGGCTCATACTAGGCATAAAATAGATGGCTATGAAATTTCTATTGACAAACTAGATTTCCACTTCATCCCACTCTTAAATTTACTAAGTCGATCTAGTGCCACCATATAATTAATAATATCTTCTGCACCTACTTATCTATTACTATTTTCCACCTAAAATACAATGCCAATTTCAACATATAATCATTTCAATAAAAAATCTAAATAAATAACACAATGTAAATTGAACCAAAAAGCCATACACTTACTATAAATTTGTCCATTTTAGCTTGCAACCCACCTCGGCCAAATGTATATCCATCCCTAACATTATCTCTTACTCTCTCACCTCTATTACTCTTTGCCAAATATTCCTTGGAATGAATACTTTCTTTCAATGCCTCCCACTTTTTGGGATATAGAGTGGATTCTAACCTCTCTTTTCCCTCAATGATTGTTTTTTTACAATTGTATCCATCTCCACTCTATTTCATAACCATCTATTTTACAATTTTATCTAAAATTATTCATCAAAATTCTCATCTTTCGCTTGTAATATTTTCTAGAGATTTATCCACCAATAGTCTAAAAATCATTTTCTATTTTTTGTATAATATTTTCCATAGTTCATGTATCTTGCTCTATAAAAATTGATTTACAAATATTCAAATGGGCCCTACATCTTACATCCAACTCAAGGCCCACTTTGTATCATTTGGCCCAATGGGCTCACCATCTCTTGATACGTCAACCAAGAATAGCTTCTTGCCTTCTAATTTTATTTCTTTTGCATTTCTCTCTATAGATATATACAAATCTTTAATCAATATTTGTGTTTTGACAAAATTAGACACATTTTCTATTAAACCACTACCAATATTTTTGGTTGATCCACTAGTTTCATCAAAAGTTCTAGATTCAACAAGTGAACTTTGAGTCACAGTAGATGCAAGCAGTCTCTCTTCATGAATTTCATTATCCAAAAATTCATTCTCCTTAGCCACATCAGGTGTGGCATGAGTAGGTAGATCAGTACTGGTCTCTATAGATTTCACTTCAAACACATCCTTTAATGTTGAATAAATCATTTAAGAACCTATTGTTCCTTTGCTCTAGTTTTTTTCAATAATATCTCTTAGATTTTGTGCTAAGAGAACATCATGACATTGTACATCACCATGTGCTATATCAAGTTACACATCACCATGTTCTATATCAAGCTTCACATCACCATGTGCTATATCAAGCTACACATCATCATAAATATTGTTTCCACCAACTACATTTGTTGAATCACAAATGTGTTGGCTTCTACAAGATGGTGACATTGTATCTTTTCTTTCCTTTTGTTTTTTCTCCACATTTTTTTTGCACTCTTTTTCTTTCCTATAAAATTTTTAAAATATCATATTATGTCTTATATACATAAATATCTTGCCTATAAAATTTCATTAAACACTATTAAATAAATAATATACTACTTAGTGGATTTACAACTCACCTGTTTGTCAAACCAAGACATCATAAATATTCATTATTCTTGTCCAATTTTTATCTATGAAATCACTCATAATTTGTCAATGAAATTTCAGCATTATAATCACTATCATTGACTAATTTTTGCCTTATATTCCTTTTCCTCATTTTTGGATGTCTAAATAAATAATAATGTATAAATCAGCAACCTGAATTAGTAAAACTTTATTGAGTTAAAAAGTTAAAATGGAAACTTAAAATAAAATTTATTTCACCAATTAAAAATAATTTGTGGTCAAAAACCAAGAATATGTTTACAATTATAGGTATCAAACTATCAATATGACTATCCCTCGTTTCAATTAGATACTAACACTTATGAATCATGATCACTCATGTCTACATCTACTTGATTTTATTCCTCATCCTCATCTATGACATGAAATAAATTCTCTCTCCTAATCTCTTCATTGGTAATCAAAATATCTTTTTCAAACACTCCATCATCATCTTCATCCACTTCTTTGAATGTTTCTTGTAAATTAACATATTTCCCATCAGGCATTATATTGACAACTTCCATGAATTTTTGTTTAGAATGAAACTCTATTTAAATGGCATACGACCATCTTGGGCTTCTTACATCATCAATAATATTTGATTGGTTCATTTAAAGAGGTGAAACATATGATTCATCTATCTCTGATAAAAAAATGTCCTATATCTATGCGTACAAATCCATACTCATCAAATTGTAATATGAATGCTCGGATCCACTTAAATTTTAATAATATAGGACTATTTTCACCAAAATCGACTTGAATAATTTCTTAGATGAATCCAACATAA
Source organism: Torreya grandis (assembly GCA_037957365.1). Taxonomy (NCBI): domain Eukaryota; kingdom Viridiplantae; phylum Streptophyta; class Pinopsida; order Cupressales; family Taxaceae; genus Torreya; species Torreya grandis. The sequence continues at coordinate 1,480,267 of JARHVA010000844.1, forward strand.
AATTTCTTCTCAGTTTCATGAATAAATTCAACACTAACAAAACAATCACAATTTGTCTTTCCTTTATCTTTTTATTCCACTCGTAAATGACTACCATAGGCCCACATTCCACTAAAATGCATAGCCCATAAATGTGGAGATTGTGAAAGCTCACTTTCCTCTATTGTTATATCTTGACCTTCTTCTTTTAAATTGCTGACTACATTAGCAATCCATTATTAAAATTTTAGAAAAGACTCACCTCCAATCATATCATGAATTTTGTGCTTTTGAGGTTGATGTTGCATCCAAGCTTGACTCTCTTATTCATATTTTCCACATAGAATATTAATTTAAAAATAGTACTATTAATAATATATATGTGTAAATGTTTCTTACCTATGACACTTATCAAATGAACATGTGTTTTGAATAATATAGGCATGTATCGCACTTATTTCTTAATCTGATAGCTTGAAGTGACATCCATTACCTTATAATCTTCACCTGCAACTCTCTCATCTTCATCATCATCCTATACATGTTGATTGACATTTTTAAAATCCTTCATAAATTCTATGCACAATCACAAGGCCTCTTGCATTGAATATCCCTCAGACATGTTGCCTTCTAGTTTTGCCCTAGTATGAACAAAGTTTTTCAAAACCTTCATATATCTTTCTATAGGATACATCCATCTCATTCTTACTAGGCTATAATGCTCTATTTCATATTCTAGATGTATCAAAAGATGCATATAAATGTTAAATATTGTTGGTGGAAATTCTAGTTCCAATAAACAAAGGACTTCAATAACTTCCTCCCTCAAACTATCAAATTTTGAAGGATCTAATACATGTAAACTCATTCTCTTTAATATTAGGCCTACCCTTATAATTTCCAATCTTGCCCACTTTACCAAACATGATATATTTACCATAATAGGTAAAATATTCTCAATTATGACATGATAGTAATGGGTCTTAAGGCCTCTTAAACCATTGATTTTAGTTTGTCTTCTAATACTAGTACTTACATATCCAGTGGGAAAGCGAGTCTGAGACATCAACTATAAGAATTATTCATGTTGTTCCTTTGTCTAGACATAAGGAGCACTAGGTTTTCTATATTTTTCATCATCACATTTTTAAACCCAAAGATTTCAATGAATCTTTATTTTTCAAAAGTCTTCATGTGATGAAATATTATCAAAAGCACCAAAAATATTTTCTATAATAACATGGGCTATATTTTTCTCAGTATACATAAAGTCAATAGTATGCCTAATGGTTATATCCTTAAAGTATGGTAACTTATAGAATATGCACAACTATTTTACACCACTTTCATTACATGGATCATATCTACTACTAGCAATCCCATCATTTTCAATAAATGAAATTATTTTTTGTCCATTCTCAACAATGTAATCACCCATTATTAGCAATGGTGTTTCATGATTCTCTTCATGACCATTGAAATGTGTTTTTTATCGATGATATGGATGATACAATTTAAGTTAAGCATGATTTCCATAATAAATACACTTACACAAACTTCTTGAGTACCTCACAAAATCATTAAAGTTACAAGAAGGACATCTATGGTATCCACGAACACTTAGACCAAATAATGTACCATATGTAGGAAGATCATGAATTGTAAACAATAAGGAAGATCTCAAAGTGAATTTGATTCAATGACCATCTATTAAAGATTGAATTTCTTCAATTCCTTTCCATAATTCCATTAGAACATCATATAATGGCTCTAGATAAGCATTGATTGTATCTGAAGTCACACTTTTCTTTCCAGGTATAATCAATGATAGCATTAAGAAAAATGGTTTAGTTTCTAACAATAGAGGCAAGTTATAATTTATTAAAAACATTGGCCAAGTTGACCACTTATTAATTTGATATGAGAATGGTTTCACCCCATCTAGATCCAAACCCAACCTTATATTATGAGGATCTTGAGAAAAATTAGGCCATTTATTATCAAATTCCATCTATGTCTTAGAAATAGGCACATGTCATTATTTTCCATCAATGATCTTATTTTGGGCATGCCATTACGTAAGTTCAGCAATGTCTCTGCACCTATACATTTGTAGTAATCATGGGATTTTTGAAAAAGTGGTAAAAAACCTTTCTAGGAAACATGATTGATTTCAACCCTTGTTTATACCTCATTTCATGACATTTCAGACATTCACTCTCACTTGCGAGATTATTGAAAAATAATACACAACCATTCACACATGTGTGCATGTTTTCATACCCTAAGACTAGCTTAGTGATTTTCTTTTTATATTGACTTCATTTTCTTGGTAATGTGGAGTCAGGTGGTAATAATGAACTTAATAATGCCAATAACTGATTTACACTCTCACTTGTCCAACTAAAAACCACTTGTAAGTTAAGAATTTGAAGGATTGTTTTCAAATGAATTAACTTGAAATTAGTATACATAGGATTTAAATCATCCTCCATCAACTTGTACCAATCATCATTTAGACCCTCATTCAACATTCTATCAACTTTAAACCCTTTGTTTAACATTATTGCCTCTTCATCTATGTTTGGTGCCACTTCATCTATGTTTGTTGCCTCTTCATCTCTCACACTTTTTAATTCTATCATATCTTCATAATAATTGTAATCATAAGGGCTTATACCACTATTCCCATATATTATCATATGTCAATAAATTATATTTCTTTTTCTCACCTTTCCACCAAGTCAGTAATTATATGGACATGAATATTTGTCCATGTCCTTCTCATCGGCTATTCTCTCATCAAATGAATGGTGTTGATCCATAGTCAACCTTTCACATTGATCCATATATAATTTTATACACATGGAAACAAAAATCTTTTGGGGAAAATTTTGGCAAACCAAAAGTTCAAGATTTTTTGAAAAAATCAGATTTCAAAAAAAATCAAAAATTGTACACTAAGAGTAAAAACTATTTTTTTAATTGAAAGCCATTTCCATAGAAATAGAGTTATAGAGAGAAAATAAAATAGATATTTTAATAAATGAATTGTAAAAAATATAATTTTGTATTTTATCTTTAAATTACTAACTACATTGCATTACACATCTTTCAAACTTAAAGCATTACTTCACATTTCATAACTAATAACTAGATGTTGATAGATGATAAAATTTAAATTACAATATAGTTTTTAAAAATTCAACCTAAGAAGTTATGTAATTACTTCACATTGTATAACTAATAACTATGAGTAGCTACCAATTGAATTTGCTTGTCATGGCATTCCATGAGACCACATTCCTTTGAGGCATTTTTTCATATAGTTCATTGCCTTGTCTATGCTACCACATTTTTCATACATGTCTACAAAAGTATTTTATCAAACAATTCACTACCTTTTTTCTATGGCTAAAATCCTAAAAAAAGTGCTTTTGAACAAGCTATGGATGCTTAGAAAAAATCTATCAAAGCATAATAGTAAGCAATAGCATAGACAAGGTAGTGAACTGGTTGAAAAAATGCCTCAAAGAAATGTGGTTTCATGGTGATGGAATGCCATGACAATCCATAACAATTCGCTTGTCACAGCATTCCATCACCATGAGACCACATTTATTTGAGTCATTTTCTACAAAATTCATAAAATTCATCCTAGGAGTCCATATTCCTTTTACAATTATTCCATGAATCATTTATAAGCATCCCATATCATGTCCATGTGAAAGACATTTGTATTTGATCATTGATGTGTTATTTGTCTCTTATTGTAGCCCCATAGTATATTCAAGTAGATTTGGTAGGTGTGTGGAAATGAAAGTAAGTGAAAATATAGTTATCGCTTCCTTGCAGCATATGAGAACTTTACTTTAGGTGTTGCGGTATACAAACATTGGTTATTGTAGCCCTATGGAGGTCTTAAAAGTAATTGGCAAGCTATTGGAAAGAGTTTGAGTAGCATATAATATAAATGACTCTAATAAATGTGGTCTCATGGTGATGGAATGTCATGACAATCCATAATAATTCACTTATCATGGCATTATATCACCATGAGATCACATTTTCTTGAGGCATTTTTTCCAAAGTTCATAAAATTCATCATAAGAGTCCATATTCCTTTTACAATTATTCCAAGATTCATTCATAAGCATCCCATATCATGTCCAATTGAATGTCATTTGTATTTTGATTATTGATGTGTTTTTTGTCTCTTACCATAGCCCCATAGTACATTCAAATAGCTTTGGTAGGTGTGTGGGAACTAAACGAAGTGAAAATATAGTTATCGCTTCCCCATAACATGTAGGAACTTCACTTGCAGTGTTGTGGTATATAGAGACTAGTTACCACAGCCCCATAGATGTCTCAAAATTAATTAGTAGGATAGTAGCAAGATTTTTAGTATCATATAATATTTCACTGCAACCCCATGATAAATAAAATGTTGACTTGCAATGATGTGATACGAGTAAATAGTAAAGGTTTATTACAGCCCTATGGTAGACAAGAAGATAAATGGTAGCATGGCAGTAAGGGTAGACTTTTATTTTAATAAATATGATGTATGTATGGTAAGTCATATTAATGTTTCTATGACTTCATACGAGTTAGATGGATGACCTTTGATTGGAATTTTATGAAATGAACTTGGAACCATATTTAATTATGGATTGGTGGATTGGGTGGGGCTAGTTTAAGGTATTTTAAAATGGTTCACTAAGTTTTATTTATATTTATATATGTATACTTCAGTTTTTAAATTGAATGATATTAGTATTATGGTTGATTTTTAAATGTGGAGACCACCATTTTAAAGTTTCATAATAGTTATTATGTTATTTTATGTTTTTAGTATAATAGCGTATAATCTCATAACATTTTATGACCTTATTTTATGATCATTTTCCATCTATTAAAATTATCAAATTTGAATTCAAAGTCACTTATAAATAGATAAGAATTGCAACTCATTTCAAACATAAGCATTATCAATTACACACTTAACGTTGAACATATTCATAATAGATGAGACACATATTTTGTTATTTTAGTATTATCATCAATTTTATTATTCTATCACATATTATCTTATTTTTAAAGGGTCAATCAATGGACATTAGCCACCTAAACTCTCATATGCATAGTTAGAGATATTAACTCTCTAGAGTCCATACTCTATATTTTTCATATATTTTCCTTGACACTCTAGGTCAAAAATTTAACTATAGAAGGTACATAAGAATTGAAACAAATGAATTCTCTACTCAAGAACCCTATTAGGAGTATTTTGTATGATCATGGAAACAGTCTCTTACCAAATCCAAATGTTAGAGCAACAATAATCACAACTGTAATTACACATTTCAAGGGTCATATTTTTTACATAAATTCTATGTAACACTCTATACAATAAATGTTATTTATATCTATTTTTTGTATTTTAGAGAAGGTCTTGAGAGCTAGTGGTAAGCAGTAAAAGTTATATAAATTATGTCCCACTTTCTCACCACATTCAAATCTAATGCATGTGGTAATATGGTAAATAGTGAAGGGACGCCAAAGGATCCCATAGTCCCACGATGGTTTGAACAAAGGTTGGTGGTAATATGATATGAGGTATAGGGGTGACATATTTCCCACCATCCTATGATGATGTGTATCAAGGCTTTTGGGGTGGTGTTAAGTGGTGAAAGATACAGTATAACCATCCAAAATCTCTTGTGGTCCTATGATAGATCTAAATAGGTCTTGTGATGATGTGATAAAGTATTAAATATTCAAATGACTATATCATTTCCATATAATGGTTCTCATTGATGCCTATAATTAAAGTTCCCACCTAGAAATTAGATTAGAGAAAATCAATGGTCTATGTTTGAAAGACTTAAATGCTGAGATTTTTTGATTTCATGGCATGAACTAGAGTAATGGCAAAATGACCAGCTTCATAGTAGAAGAAAATTTGGTATTTCTTTGTATTTCATCATTCAAGAAAATTCAATGGTGATTGTAAATGGTGAATTCAAGCTCTTGTGTGCACTTTGGCCATTTTCATAAGTCTACCTCATCACTCTCTTTATAAAAGTTAGTATTTAGTTTGTGTTTTGTTTTCAACTAGTTTGGTAGAGCAAGTGACTATCAAAACCCTAGTTCATAACAGCATCAAACTATGGAACCTAAGAAATATAAGTCTATAAGTAAGATCATTAAACCCCTTATTCCCAAGAAATGGTCCCTTCAAACATCACTATTGGATATTTTTCCAAATTCATTTGATAAAGGGTATAATAAACTATTCAAGGATGTAGAAGAGGGGTGTCAGGATACTAAAGTCTATATCTCAAGATGGAACCTTTTTTGGTATTTTTGTGAAAATAAAGATGGATAGGGACTGGTTCCAAACCCATGGAATCTAAATTTAGTTAAGCTTGTGGTGTCAAATGTATTCATTGATGTGGATTTGATCAGGATATTGACATAGCACTATCATCTAACCACCAAAATTATCAAGTTGTCAAATGGGTCACCATTAGTGGCTATGGATAGAAATGTAGTCATTAATTTCTTCATGCTCAATAAGAAAGCCCTCAAAAAAATTGAGTTGAAGAAGAGTGAAGAATATAACAGTTTGTGAAATACATAAAGGAGTGATGAGTTGCCCATGTACAAGAATTTGAATTGTAACCACTACAATTGAACCTTTTCCAATTGATGACTTTATTTTGTATTTTAAATGTACATATTTTGATTTATGTCAAGTGTTAGTAATTTATGCCCAAGATAAAATTCTAGTGATCATGATGATGATGGCCATGAGAACACAGAACCTAGAGGTTAATGTTGAGTATGATTTTGCATCATTTATTGAGAATAAATTGCATTATGGATTTTTACAAATAAGGGACAACAAGACACCTATGGAGTTCAAATATTATTCTTTGTTATGTCATTTAATTTTGTATCAAAAAAGAAGGAATTGGTCTTGCAAGATGGACTTGAGCATGAATTATCAAAAGGGATAGAGATTGCCTACATAGTGTTAGTGTTACAAATGGGACACTCATTTTTAGAACTATAACTATATTATCTTCCATGATGATTTCTTAGTCATAATAATTAATTCCCTTGATATCCTTTTTCCTAGATTGACTAAAGAGGTCATAGAAATGTTGAGGTCTCTTGCTCATAACCTAGAATAGGGTCACAAACATAACTTTTCTGATTGGTATTTCTTGCCTAACCATACTATAATCAGATTATATGGGTGTAGATAGCCACCCCATGTGTTGCCAAAATTTGTGCCAAACATAATTGATTTTCTTGAATTCATGTGGTAGATGCTCTGGATGGAGAAAGATGTGATGAAAAAACAAAAGAAGGTCACATTTCTTCTAGATTCCAATGTGTTTAGTGAATGGTACATTGGCGCAGATACCTTGGAGGAGTTTCAATCTTATTTAAAGGCTAAATATTCTTTGAAATTAGGGATAGAAAGGGTTTGTGATCTAGAGGGTCACATGAAATTTTTTAGATAAGTCATCCTTACCAGGATGGGGATATCCCATCAAATAAATTTTGATGAGGATGTGATCAAAAATTATGTCACTTTTGAATAGGTATATAATAGAAAAATAAAATGGGAAATTTATAAGAAGATTGAGGATGAAAAAACAAAATAAAACCCTAATTTTTTAGTATTTTTTGTTGAAGAGAAGGACCCTTTGAAAAGAATAGATCTGGTAATTGATAATTTTGAAAAAATATATGGAAAGTCTGAGAAGTGGCCTACAAAGGCTACCAACCTCCTTATCAAAAAACCAATATGAGGTGTGATTCAAGAACCTAGTCTAGATGCAATGTTAGGGAAAGATCTAGTTGCTCCTTATTCACCACCTATGAAAAGGCAAAAGACTGATGATGTTTCTCCACTGGTTCCATATGAAATGACTGAAGGAGTTAGTGACTCTAAGGAGGTGGCCAATATTTTGAGGCATATAAAAGAGTAAGAGGATGTTGATCAACACTTACTGATTAAGAAATAGAAGCACACAAACTACAAGTAAGAATGGATGAACAAGCACAAGGTGAGCCTGAACTACAAGAAGATGAAAGGGTTGTGGATTTTATGAGGTTCATTTAGGATGATGATTTCATCAATACCCCAAAATTCAAAGATTTTTAGCTCAAAATGAAGATGAAATAATTTGAAGAAAAGGTGAAAATAAATAAAATGGGTGCTGATGAATCTCAGCATGATCAAATTATGACACAAACTTTCAAGGATTTGAAAATTGACAAAATAAATGTCAGCCTTAGTGAGGCTAGACAAATGGTTTTAAAGAGTAATAAGTTGATCATCCCTAGACTTGAATTGAAAAATATGTTTTTTTTGGGCCAAGTGAGAAATCAAGATGACGCCATGATGGTTTCTGAGTTTGATTATGAGGATGGTGTCAGTGGTTATGGGATTAACCCAAAGACAGAGACTCTAGTAATATGGGCCACATAGAAGAACACCAACAAGTTTCTTGATCTAGTCTAGAGGTTAAGGGGAATATCTATGGTGAAAATGTTTTAGGATACATCAATGCTTGAAGTTACCACCATTATTGTGCACTCTATAATGTTCACACAAGCTACTATCAAGAAAATGGAGCAAAGAATGTTTGACTATGAAAAACTCAAATTGAGATGAATGATGAAGTGAATAGGTTATAAATGGAAAATGTTAAACTAAAGTAGTAGTTGAAGGGTGTTGATTCTCAAAGCTAATTAATTGTGCCATACCAATCCCCTGTGTCATAAATAACTAGTGATAATACAATCCCAGTTGATCAGTTGAATACATTAAAGTTGAAGTTGGAGAAAGAAATTAAAGATTTGAAAAAGCAAAATGAGAAGACAAAGGATGAGGCCAAATTGAAAATCCTTATGTTTGAGAAGATTTTGGAATATAGAGTAAAAGTGGTTGTTGAAAAGTTTGAAGATGTGCATGAATGTTATTCTTCCTTGTCTTAGCTCATTGATCAATTTAAGGTCAATATTTCTATTTTGGATCCAATATACAAGAAATGGAAACCTACACACCATATATTGCTAACCTTGTGCAAAGTTATACAAAGAGATCCAGGTGCTCTAGCCTCACTCAAGCCAATAGAGAAGATTATGAAAATGATCTTAGATGAATTTAAGTATGTGAATGGTGAGACCTAGAAATTGTAGGCAAAGATTGATTCTTTTGCTACCTTCAAACTCCAGTTTATTCCTTCCATTTTGACAAAGGATAAAAATATCAAAGGTTTTGATGCATGGAAAAGTGAATATGGTCAGATAGTTTTTCAAGTATTTGATTTATTTTAAAAAGATCAAAACATAAATATTCTTAGTTTCAATGTCATTTTGGATAGATTAATTTCTCTATATGTTGGATATGCAAAGTTCATCATTGATGTCAAAGTGTTATTGTAAAAAGGATGGAAATATCACCAAGCCAACCTACTCCAGATCTACGAATATAAGTGGCCTAATGATTTCATAGTGTACTAATGGGAGAATTAGTATTTTACAACTAAAGAATATGTAGGTTAAGTATGTAGAAGAGTAATGAGTATAAAGCTAGCATCAACATGACACCAACAAATCTTGGAAGTCCTCTTGTTTTGTCTTTTTCATTTTTTATGTTTTCCAATATGTATTCAAAATATATTTGGTTGTCCTTTTAAGACTTGTCTAAATGTATATGTTGTAATAGGTCATATTAAGGGGTGGGTATATGAAAATTAATTTTTTGGAATGTAAAAGGTCTTAATCTTATAGCTTCCTTCACCCCTATAAGAAGGAAACCAAAACCTTGGGAAATCTCTCTAGGAATTTTATTTTGGAAAAAGACATTGTAAAGCCTACTCTTCAAATATATATCAATAAAATCAAACCACATTTCTATAGTTCCATATATCTAATTCTCAATTTTTTGTTGAATATTCATACTATACTTTATCTAGTTGTCTCCATTTTTATTTCTCCTTGTTACTTGAATTAAGATATCAAGTATATGTTTAGTTATTCAAAACCCATTTGTTGTTTTTCGGTGGTTTATCTAATTTAGTTTCCTCAAGTAGGGATTAAATTCCATTAAATAGATCATTGTAACTTGGAGGATTCAATTTGGATAATTAAGAAGACCTAGGTAATAATAATCTTGCATGTCTATGCCAATCATAGACAATCCCATGCCAAGTAATTTGAGTTGTGGCTAGATAGAAAGCATAAATCTTTCTATCAATAGACTCCATTACCCAATTGTTGAGAAAGGCACCGATCAATTCTTTTCTAGAATCATTTCCTTGTATCATATTCAAAAATTCCAATTTTAATTTTCTATTATGTAGAAGTAGAAGTAAAATTAGAATAAAAATTTTAAAAAATAAATCTAATTCAAATCATATGCCAAATTGGATTAGGGTGAATTAGATGATTAAATTGATAAAATTACACAAATCCCTTAATATGCTATGAAGTTACCAACAAATTTGAGGAGTAATTAATCATTGTTGAATATAAGGTAATACCCACATAGGCAAAGTAGAGCTTAAAGTGTAGATAATCCTAACCACTTGGGTTGATTTTGTTAGTTGACCGAATTGGTTGCATAAACTAATCATAAAGCTTGGCATCCTTTTAAGGTTTTTCATATTATAAATTTGAGAACCAACATAAGGATTTGGAAATTTTAATAAAGGCAACTCACATAGATCCATGTGATGCCCATATATTTATCAAGATGGGTGAGTTATTAATATCGTCAAACCCCAATGAAGCCTCAAATTCTCTTAAGATAGTAAAGTCTCTTCTGATGAAGAATAATTTATAAGTACCCACTGAATTATTAAAAAACATTGGGGTTCTTCATGTTGAGAGTGATGAACTAGATTTAGCTCAAAAAACTTTTATAGAGGCATTAGGAAATGTAATCTGGTTTGAATTCATAAATAAAATCCCTAGTGCCAATTATGCACTTTTTCTATGTGATTTAAGGACATAGAATTATTCCAATGACTAGAATAAGGTGGTGTTTCACTTGATTTACAAGTTCAATTCCCATATGCTCTAAAATCAATGAGAAAATATTCCCCTAAACCCTAAACATCATGTATGGTTTTGGTACTCAATTTCCTATGTAACTATTGCAAGTTGCCAATTACAATGCTTTAGATTTTGTGTTTAATGTAACGAGGGTTCTGAATTACCTCTAAATTCATTATAGATGGCATCCCCAAATCTGAATTCATTGTAGAGGGCCTCGTTGACTTCAAATTCTTTGTAATAAACTCTAAATTCCTTGCCTACCTTTTCAAAATTCCCTAGTTACTCTCCAAATAAGCTTTATTGCCCATGCAAGTAACTGTTATCACCTAAAATGCCTCAGTGGTAGGCTAATTAGCAACTAACAAAATGAGGAAATATTCAATGAATAATGAATCATGCACAATACACTCCTCCCAAAAATATTTTTTTTAATTTTGTCTAATTTGTATTTACATGAGTAACTATTTAGTCATTTTTATTTTTATGACTAAATAATTTTTTAGTCGATGACCAAATTAGTCATTTATTTACTCATTTCTAGCTAAGTTTCAAAAAATTAGTATAATTTAGACATTTTTAGTTGTTATGATGAATGTTTTAGTCATGTAATCATTTATTTGACAAATTCTACTATTGTATGTATTGTTTATTTTTTCAAATGGTCCAAATATATAGGTACATCCATTCTTGAAAGGATTTATCATTAAGATTTCTAGTGACCATGTGTAGTAGTATTATAATATCCCCTACCTCATCGATAAAATAAGGCCTATACATAGTCTTAGGAAATCTAGTGTAGGAATGTTTGGGGGTCTTAAGCCATTGCTTATTAATTATCCTCTGACATCCATCCCTTTTTTCCTCATATAATTGTGTAGATGTATATGGAGTTATATTCAAATAACTCTCAAATTATAGGATGGCAAATATTGAGTCCATGAAATTGGGGTCTAGATCTAGAACCTTTTCCCCTTTTTCATTGTATACTTTCCTCCTATCAAGATCATACTATTGGGACATTATTAGGACAAACTTGAGGCTTTAAATAGATAGAGGGAATGATATAGCTTATTGAAGACCAAAGTCATCGATACTCTAGATCCAGTCATTTCTGAATTCTACACCTATTCTAGTTGAAAAAAATTCTTAGGTCAATATGACCTAAATATATATCTTTCATCTCTATGATATTGGACTCCAAATTAGGAGTCATATCAGGGCCCTTAGATTTGAACTTCATTTCTTTAGGAGGAATCGAGACTATAGATATACTTGTGAGAAACCAATTATCAATGTTGGTAGAATTTGTAGGTATCTAGAATACTTATACTCTCCACCAGAACTTGGAGGTGTTGGAAACATGTCCACTTCCCACAGTGCTTGAGATTTTTTAGATTTTTTACAGAAGTGGAAGGTGCTAGAGGCAAGTGAATGTTCTATGGTGTTTAAAGCACATCAGATCTCTAATGGAACTAGGATGTGCTCGAAGAACATCCACTCTCTGTAAAGGTTGAAGAGCTTGTGGGATACTCAAGTGTTCTTGTCAAGTCCAATTTCCATTGTGAAGTTGGAGGGATTTTTGTAGGAAATTTTCTCTGGTTTGAGTGGAAGTATATTCTTCATAATATTTTATTTGAGGAAGCCCTAAATTTAAATACAAATTTAGGAGGGAGAAAACAAAAGATTTTTGGATATGTATTATTTGGGAGGAATTAAAATATGAAACCCTAGACTATCTTATAATTCATTAGACACACAAGTTTAACCTTCTAAATACTTAAATGATAACTCACATGAAAAATCCCTAACCAGTAACCCTAAGGGATATTCAGTCTAAAACTTTTCAAGAAATATAAATGATTGGGAAAATATTTAAATTGAAAGACAATGGCAAAAATAACACGAGTAAAGTACCATTTATCAAGAAAGGATGACATGGAATATTGAGATTTAGTTATAGCTAAAAATCACAAGTACTTGCTAACATGTGGATTGAAGCTTTCTTGCATGGTAAAGGTCACTATCATAGCTCTAAGACACACTTCTCAAATTATGAAATGATAATGAAAACCCTAAATTTTCTTGGTTTTATAGTGGAAACATATAATTAATGGAAAGCCATGATGGTTGGTGGTAGAAGTTAGACTTACTTGGAGTAGGTGCACTTTTCATGGGAAGGACTTGAGTTAGTAGGAGGTAGAACTCGTCAAGCACTTTGCATGCTTGGAAATGTGAAATGTACTCTTTGGGTTATAAATCCCACAAAATTAACTTGTAAGTATTTTGAGGATGGTAGAACTTGACATGCACTTTGAACATTCAAAAATGTGCAATGTGCACTTCAGGTTTTGCATTTTGTAGAAGGTGGATTCTCTCTTTTGTGGGATCTAGAGCCCATCATGGATTTTACACATTATGAAAATGTACAAAGTGAATGTCAAGTTTATTTTTCTATCTTAGGTGCATGCTAAGATCTAGAGCCCACCATACATTTTGTACATTGTGAAAATGTGCAAAGTGCATGGTGAGTTCCAAATTCTATAGTTTTTAGAAGATGGGTGCTTCATGGGATCAAAAACCCATGGAGCAGTTTACACATGTGAAAATTGCATTCAAATTTATGTATTCCACAAAGCATAAAGGGAAATATGGGTCTTTTGGAGATTTTAGGGATTTTCCTAAAAAATAAATGGGTTCTCCCTTAGGGTATTAGATGTACTAATGTTTTGGGGACAAAAAAATCAACATTTTCATGTCTTTTATGAGATGATTGCCTACTAATCATTTTCAATCTAGTATCCTTATAAGACATTAGGCATGGAGTCAAATTTGATCCAGGGAATAATAACCTAGGGAATAATAAACTAGGATTTGCCTAGACATGAATAAAATAGGAAAATAGATAAACAAAATAGGGAAAAAATAACACAACCTAAGGAAATAAATCTTAATGAGTCTTGACCTGTGTAAAAGCATTTATTGAAAAAACACAGCCTAACTCTATTATTTACAAATTTTTAATCTTAAAAATGAGTTTCTACCTCAAAATCAACCTTTGAGGTATATCACATTAATTGGGATTGCTAGTTCTGCTCCATCAAGCTTGAAGAGATGGAATGCATTGGTTGCTTTGCACTAAGTGATGATATATAGACCACTCCATATTGCATCAAATTTGGTGTGCCTACCTGGTTTTGATTTATTTACATCCCACTTGAGAACCATGTCTCATTAATTGAAGCTCCTTATATATGTCTTTTTATCAAAAGTCTTCTTGGTTTGTGTCTGGTTTGCTTCTAAGACTTTCATTGGTTGATGATTGATTTCTTCTAACTCCATGAGTTCAACCAATCTCACCATCATTTCATCATTATCAATCAAGTCCAATGAGTGATTGATCTCTAGAGATGTAAGCTCAATTGATAGTGGTACCCAAGCTTCTCTACCATATAATAATATGAAAGGTGAATTACAAATGGATATTTTTGGAGTAATCATATCATCCCATAGTGTTGATTTTATTTTTATATTCTAGGTCCTCTGGTTATCCTCTATTATTCATTTAATGATTCTAATGAAGTTTTTATTAGTTGACTTAGCTAGACCATTAGCTTGGGTTTAATAATTTGAAGAAGTGCTTACGTACACACTATGTATGATAGCCCATTCACTTACCTAAGTGCCCACAAATGCCTTAGCATTATATGATATGATGGTGTGAAGAACACAAAACTATGAAACTATGATGTCCATAAATTCTAGAATAGATATCTTAGTGGCATCTTTTAGAGCAACTACTCCAGTCCATTATCTGGAATAATCCATTGCTGTGAGAACCCATTAATGACCCATACTCAATGGTGGATTTATAATGCTAATGAAATCTAATCTCCCTTGATTAAATGGTTGATTTTCTTGAATTAGTCTCTAAAAAAGGGTTGTTAGCCTTTGCTTACTAGTGAAATAAGCACACTTTTCATATTTTCTTACCCATTGGTGGGTATTTTTGAATAATTTAGGCCAATAGTAGACTCTTCTCATTATCTTAATGGTCATAGTCCTTGTATAAAAATGTCTTCCTGATGGTCCATCATTAAATTGCTTGATCACTTTGGTAACTTGCTCATGCTCAATACATTTTAACAAGACTCCATTCATGTCCTAAAATAAAATTCCATCACTAAGAACACAAGGAATTAATTGGAGTCAAAAATATATTTTCTTTGACTATTGAAAGTCATAGGGGTATTCTTTAGCCTGAAATAAATGAGTCATGTCTTGAATCTAGTTATTGAAAGGTGGATTGTATGGTTGAGGTGTAGTTTGAGCATACACTATGTTAGATACTGGTTTAGTAGTTTTGATGTTGAAAACTAGTTTTTCAGACAATCCTTTTCCTCTTAAAATCTTCATGATCATGATATCCATGTTGTACTCCATGACTTTGGTAATCCATCTTGCTCATTTTTCATATACCTCCCTACTCAGCAAGAATTCTTTGACGCTCTGGTGACTCACCATCAAATGTATTTTATTGTTGGAGAGCATATGCATAATTTATTTAGTTCTTTGATCATTGGATATACTTATTTCTTCAAAAAATTCTAATTCTCTTCATAATCTTTCAAAGATTATTTAAAGAAAGAAATGGGTTACTCCGAATCTTCTTGATTATGTTGAGTTAAAATTGTTGAGATGCTTCCTTCCCCTCCAAATGCATAGAGAATGAAATCCTTCTCATAGTTTGGGTTGACCAAGGTAGGATCTTGGGAGATAACTTGTTTGATACTTTCAAATCTATCCTTTCCCTCCTGCATCCATCTAAAAAGTACACCTTTATTCAACATTTTAGTAAGACGTTTTACCATAGTGGAAAATTTTGGGACAAACCTTATCACAAAGTTGATTTTCCCAAGGAAGATTTGTAGGCACTTTTTGTGGCTTGATAGTGCTAATGTAGATATATAACTAATTATTTTTGGGTATATTTCAAGACCTTCTTTTGAAACTATTTTCCCTATAAGTTTCCCTTCATGTACTACAAACATGCACTTCTTCGGAGTAAGGGAAACCCTAAACTCTTTAGACCTTTTGAAAATATTTTTCAAGTGATTTAAATGTGCATCAGCATGTTTTGAATAGATCATAATGTCATCTATATACACTAGAATCATTTTTTATCAAACCTTTGAATGCCATATCCATGGCTCTTTACAAGGTTACACCTATGTTTGTCAGACTAAATGGCATCTTCCTATATGCATATGTGCCACATTTAGTGGTGAAGGCCATCTTAAATTGATTTGATTCCTACACCAAGATTTAGATATAACTTGAATAACCATCTAAAAGAGAGAATATTTTAGATCCTGACACTGTCTATAGGATTTTTTCCATAGGAGGAAGAAGATAGTGATCCTTTAGTGATGCTTTATTCAGGTCCCTAAAATCCACACAATCTAATTTCACCATTTTTATTTCTAATAGGGACTAGATTTTCTACCCAAGATGAGTTTTTAATAAGAAATATTATACTATCCTCTATCAATTTATCAAGTCTTCTTTTCATCAAGGGTTCAATCTTAGAATTGATGGGTCTTTGTTTTTACCTAATTGGCTTTATATTTGGATCCAACTCTATAGTGTGTTGAGCTAAACTTGGATTAAATCCTCTTTAATCATGATAAATCTAAGTGAACTTATCATCAAACTCTTGACATAATTTGACAAAATCATGCTTCTCTAAAATATTGCATACCTTGCCTATCTTGAGATAATTACCTTCTAAGATGATGATGGCTTCATAATCTTCTTCATAAATTGTAGATTTTCAACTTTCATCTGGTTATTCAGATTAAATATTTTTTATAGTATGACAAGACCCATAGGTAGCTTATTTATTTTTATCTAAATAATCTAATCACCATATTGGTATTGTAGTGTTGGTTGATTCCTATCTAAAACTCAACCTCTTCTCTTAGAAAATTTTCAATCTACTTGTCACTATCAAAAAATTGTTAATTAGTTAAATTATTAGGGATAGAATACCTTACAATAAACCTCACATGCTAGTTATTTTTCCTCTTTATTTCTACTAGTAAGTTATATTGGGATCCTACCAAATCTATGCAGTCAATATCTTTATTTTATGCCTTGGGTACTACTTGTATATTCAAAGTGATGAAATCTTCTAGCAGATCCCAAACTCTATGTTTGTAAGACCTTAACAAATTATTTTTAGTCACACTTTTTGATCTTACTTGGTGAACAATAAGTTCACTATCACCAAATATCTATAAAATCTTGATTCCTTTTCATTTGTCTAACTGAAGGCCTTGAGTCAAGGCTTCATATTTAGCCACATTATTGGTACAACTAAATTAAAATTTGAATGAGTAGAAGTATCTTTCCTTTTACAAGGATATCAATAGATTTCTTGTACCTACACCATTCTACTTCTTGAGCCATAAAAAATCTACCACATCCCTAGAAGATCTTCTACTAGTTTTACTAAGTTTAGAATAATTACATTACTCTCATGAATGCACTATGCTCATAACCCTATTTATTGTACATAGTCATAAGGATCAAATTGAAGGGTTGATCCCCATTTCATCTAAATGAGTTTCTAAAATTTATTTTATAGGCATTGCATCCTCTTGATTCATTTATTCCTCTTCTTGATCTTGAAATGTACAATTCATTTCTATGAAAGGAATAAGATTGTATGGTTCTATATGATCTTTTGTAATTGGCTCAGTTCTTATTATTAATCTAGTTCTATATCTCATTCTAAGTATCTTTTAAGAGAAATCTGTAGTTAGATATCCTCCCATATTTGCAATTAAATATCTTTAAAGACAAATGGTAAAGTAGGGGGGAAGATCTATGACTGAAATATCTTACATAATTGATAGGCTTGAAAAAACATTAATAGTGAGGTTTAGTCCTTTTATAGTTCTTATTATTTGAATAGAAGTCATATCTAATTTATCTACTCTTCTATTAATATGTGTGTATTTTATTTCCACAGCATAAGCTATTTTCTTTGGCATTATTAAACTACTAGCCCCTGAATCTACCATGTAATTATGTACCAGATGCTTCCCTATTATGATCAAAAGATAAAAGGGGGAGGCTTACCAATTTTTCCCATTTTAGTGTCTGCTTGTGGTTTACACAAATTAGTTACAACCTAGGTTCCTTAGCTAATACTTTTTCTAATAACTAGAAATTATTTAAAGCCTCTTGCAGCAAGTCCCTTTATGAAAGTACAGATAGGGCTTCCCACATAGTGACATTTAAATTAGTTTTCTTTGTTTTCTCAACTATATTGAAAGGGATATTACCAACCTTGGCCTATGATTTTTTGGTAATGACATCCTCTTTTACAAGGTTTGGAGTTAGATAATTTTCTTTGGGCTGACTAGTAGGTATAAATGATGGCCTTTATATTGTATTGTTTTTCATCAATTTCATTGTAACTTTGGAATATGAGACTTGTTATACCTAGGAGGGATGGTCAGATTTTATTTATATTTTCTTGGAATGTCTATTAGCTACTATGGGCCCTCCACTATTCATAAATGATTCATCTTGAGTTATGCCACTGAAGTCATCCTCTTGATAGTTTAGGAGAGTTGTTTCACCTTGATCAGGTTCTTATGTGTATACTTGTTGGGAAGTAGATTATTATTATTATTGTCCTTTCATACTTTTTATGCCTTGTACCATCAAGGACTGATTGATCACACCATTAGGAAAAGTGTTTTGGTTATGTGGTTGATTACAAGGATAACACCACTTGTATTCTTGAGCCAAATTATTTTGAATAAGCACCATGGCTTTAGAGGCTGCTAGTGTTGGAAACACAT
The DNA here is from genome assembly GCA_037957365.1 of Torreya grandis. Taxonomy (NCBI): domain Eukaryota; kingdom Viridiplantae; phylum Streptophyta; class Pinopsida; order Cupressales; family Taxaceae; genus Torreya; species Torreya grandis. The sequence continues at coordinate 1,499,211 of JARHVA010000844.1, forward strand.
CAATGTTTGGAGGCCTTAGCTATGGATTTTGAGCCTATTTTTGTGTGATACCTTGATATGTTTGCTTATTCCCTTAGTATGTGGGGTTAGCCTACTAGAAAGGCTTGTATTTTTAGGCTTGTTACCTCTTCATTGCTACCAATTCCTTGTCAAAACACTTGAGGAATGATTTAACTTCATATAAATCATATGTAGGTGTGGGATTCAAAGATGATGCTTTTATTATGGTATGAATTGGAGTAATTATAGGTGGTGCAATAGGATATATCTCTGAAAATAGAGGCATTAGTGGCCTTAGAATGATTTTCCCAACTTGTATTAAGTAATTTTCTACCCTTATTATAATTTGATAAGCTTCAAAAAGTGTGGTTTCACACATTGACTAAATCATTATAGCTATATTAGTATTAAGGTCTCTCAAATAATATAAGAAAGCATTATTCACAGTGGATTTAACCAAGGTCAGGATTCTATTCCAGGTCTTCTGGAAATGGTAATTGAAGTCAATCATATGTTCATGAGGAGATATTTGAAAAAAAATTAATTATTTAACCAAGGAAAGGTGTTCTCTCTTGTCTTCAAATTGGTTACATAGTGCAGTACCTAGTTCATCCTAAACTTGGAATAAACTAGGATCAAGGCCTTTGTACCATTATAAATCTCTGCCCTTGAAAGAGGAAACTAAAACTCTGATTACAACATTGTCTTGCACTACATTATGGATTGAACAAAGGTTAGAAATATCTTATATGTATTTTTTAGTAGTGGTAGAGGTTTCACCAATAAAATATGGTAGAATTCTTACATTTGAGGTAGGTATATCATCGTGTTGGGCCAATTGGAGTAGGTTTCCTCCATTAAAAGTTATGAAATTTAGATGCCTAGCCATTATGGGAGGTATGAAATTGATAGGAATTACCAAAGGAGATGATAAAAGAACCATAGGATATACCTTAGGCTGAGGGATGAATGTTTTGGATCTATTTTTAGATGGAAATGATAATTCTATAAAATCATCCCTCTTGCCTTTAGTATATGATCTCATTTGTCAGCTTGGCACATGTGAACCTCAAAACTTTGAATTCATAATCCATTAGAGTCTCCAGGTTCTTTGATATTTTCAAAAAAATCATACAACACTTGTTGATATTACACCATTCTCTATGGTATTTTTTTGTCATACTAGGCTTGCCAAAAATAGTTATCACATAGGATTGCACCTCTCTTGATTCTATAGCTTGATGTGCAATTACCTAATGATATAATAGAAAAACCTCCAAAGCTATAATACTTTGGTGAATTTAGGTTAGTTTCTAGAGAAGGTTGGTTTCCTTTCACTAAATCTAACGTAAACTAATAAAATACCAATTTTGTCTAAATCTCCCTCTTTAGTACTTTTGAATCCTAAACTAAGGTTTTGATGAGGAAAAGGGTTGATGAACTGAAATTTATAGAAAACTAAAAAAATGATTATAACACCAAATATTTTATAGTGTATTTTAAATCTTGCTTGATAAACATAATATAGAGGAAAATATGTTGAATTTGTTTCAGCACAGACTCATACAAATAGAAATCAGATGTAGTATTTTAGCTATTTTTCACAAAAGTGAAAAAGATCTTTATTCCAAAAAATATTTTCAAGAGGGTATAATAACATAGATGAATTTATTTAAACTTAAACCAAAGAGATAAATATTTCACAAATAATCAAATAGCTTGCACACACACAAAGATCTCTTAAGACAAGAAAGGAAAATCTTCAATTTTATTTCTCTCCAAAGGTTACAGCTTGTAGTAAATACATTCAAAATGAAAAAAAAATATAACTAGTAGTAAAAATATAATTTGGGCCATGGTATCTACCCATTTTTATACAAAATATCTCCAATATGAGATGTAGTTGACAAAACTTGAATGCCCAGTTAAAAGAGATATGCAAATTTGAAACCCACATGCAAAGGAGGTGAGTTTTTATATTTTTGGCATCCTAGAGTGGTGAAATAGGTATAAATGTGTCATGCACAAGCTATGTGTGACCTTTTAGCATAGCATGGCATGGTAAGGAGTGGATAAATTTTTTATATCTCCATGCAAGGCTTCTTCATCTGGAAGTGGCTGAAAATAACTTTTTCATGTAAAAATAGCCACCAAAAATAGAACTAGTCCTTTAAAATAAAAGATAACTTTCAAAATAATTCCAACTTACTTTTCCATGAAAAAATCCCAACATGAAAAACATGAGTGAGACTTTTACAACTTTTTATGTCTTTATCACTTTTGCTAAAATGAACCATGCACTTTACACTTCATGATTTTACACTTTTATCAATCCATACTTGTCAAAATGGAAAGTGCAACTTGCACTTGTTTTTTTTTAAACTTTCACATTTTCAAAAAATATAAAGTGTAAAATATTTTTTTATCTTTATCAAAAAGGTTATAAAAAATATATTTGTACCTTTGTAATGAAATTACAATTTATAATGTTTTGAAATGATATGACATTTGAAAATATTCAATAGAGAGGAAAGATTAATCAATGCTCAAAATTTATTTAGCTTCCTTATAATTCTTGGCCTATAGCTTCTCAATATAAGCATAAAAGGCCTTAAATATTTCATGTATGTGTTCTAGACCTAGCTCATAAGAGTAGATATTAGAGGCTACATAATCTACCTAAACATTGAAAAAAATTCTTCAAAAAGTTTTGATTCCTTACATCTCCTTTCTCATCTTATCAATTTATTTTTCATACCTAATGAAATGGTGGATAGAACTCAAGATGAAGACAATGTACTTTGTAGATTATTTCTCAATTATTTATTTAAAATTATTATGGACCTGCTCTATCTAAAGGATATTACTGGCATCATCTACTAGTTAGTATGGCATTCAATTCATCATGCCTTCAATATCATATAATACATAAACTACCTTATCATGAGCCTCTTTGGCTTGCTTAGCAAATTATATTAATACTCTTATCTAAAATTGAGTAGCTCTATGTAGTTCCTCATAGTTAGCATCACTCATTAATATATTCTCAAAAATGAAGGTATTCATATCAATTGATTTTACAAATGGCAATGTGGGATAATAAAAGTTTAAGGTCTAAATTTATCTTTCATACTGATTAATTTAGTCTTTCAAAATATCCATCCTCTCCATGATAATGCCATAATGTTCCATTATTACTTCAAGAACCTTGTTGCCTTTAGTGATCAGTTCCTTAGACCATTCCTTCATGGCCCTTCTCATTTGAGTAATCTCTCATATAGAATCAATTATAGCTTGATCTGGACTGATTGGTTGTACTGCATGTGGTTGTTGTGATGTTTCACTAGGATTTATTTCAACATATCTTTTAATCAACTACCATAATAGCTATAATCACCTACCATAAGATCTTTTTTTAATTTGTCTGGTGGGGAAAATGCAATTTCAACATATCTCTCTCCCTCATAATCATTAAATTTCCTTGAGAGGGTCCTATGAGTGGGTTTTGATTTATTCTTAACCTTTGACATGACAAAGTCTAGATTACTATGATCAATCATCTATTTTCTCTTTTAACCCACCGATTAGGCTAACCAACTAGGGGTAGCCACTTATTATTTTAACATGTTTACCATAGAATTAGAAGCTGATGTTGTTGTACTATCAAAAATTGTAACCATTAGGTACTCTTGCGAAGATGATGTAATTAGCTGATCAGTAGGTGCCTATGGGGATCCACTTTCATTAGTGGTTTACAAATTAATGTTTACACTAAATACCTAGGCTACTCAAATCTCAACTGATGGTATAGTTGAAATAGTAGAAGTGGGATGAGTGGAAGGTGGAATGGACATAGGGGTTGTGAATTTGGGAACTAGTGGAAGGGTGGAAGAAAAAACACTTAATATTTTAATCAAATAAGTAGGACCATTTAGGGTTAGTGGTGTGAAAATGGTGAGTTGAGATGAATAGGAAATAACACTTATCCTAAGAGTTGGGGTGTCTTATGAAACTATAGTCAATATGACTGATTCTATGATAATGTGTTTTTGGGTAGTGTTAAGAATTGATGGAGATGTAATGGAAGGATTTATAAATGGAAGAGAGAAAGGGAGTGGATCAAACAAGGAAGGTGAAATGGGAGGAAGGAAAAGTGGAGTCAAAACTTGAGATTCCACTATAGGGGGGCCTAAGTATCCACTTAACTAACTGGTGTTGATTTCACTTAGATTATTGATGTGGTCAATATGGGTGAAATGGTAGGTAGAGTGGAGAAAAGTGGAGGATTTGAAACTAGAGATGGAGGTGCTAAAACCTTTGACAAAATGGGAGCCTAGGATGTGGGAGGAGTGGAGATAGTTGGTGTAGGTGTTGACACTTCTTAAATAATATGAGTAGGAGGAGGAGAAATATAAATAGGGGTCAAGGCTATGGGATCTAAATTTACAAATCCTTATGTTAATATTATTGTGTTTTTAGGTGAAAGATCAATTGGTTCATCTATAGATTCTCCCTATCTACTTAATTCTCCTTTCTTTGATTTAGTCTTTGCTTTCTTCTTCTTTTTAGGTTACTTTGATGATTCATCAAGTCCCTTATCTATAAGATTGATACCTACCATTTTGATCTTAAAAATATTCTCTTTAACCCCTATTATCTCCGTTGTGACCTTCACTTCTTTACTCCTCAGCGAATTAATTATTCTATTGATTACAGGGGATATTCTATCAAATAGAGAGAAAGATTCAGGAACTGATTACCTTATTGGTGGTAAGGGTCTAGTAATTATCTATGTAAGGTAGATTGGGTCTACTCTAGATTATTATTCCACAAAGTCATCAGAGACTAGTGCTAGATCATAATATTTTATTTGTTGCAGGGACATCCTTAAATAGTCCCTCATCCTGATAATCTCTTCATCTTCACAATCTTCCCAAAAATTCTCATGATAAGGCACATTTTCATATGTTTCAAAGTCCAGTACATGGGTGATTTCTCCATATGGATCAAAATAAGGTCTGGACTCTAAAGTCCTCATTGTGATTTGGCACATTTCAGCCTCTGCACCTCTAGCCTTTAGGAGTAATTCACATATGTAATGGCCAATATAAATTGGGAAATGTATCCCTACCTTATATCTATCTAAGAGGAGATTTCATGTTTCTAAAGTTTACCTAGCCAACTAAAACAACACCCATTTATCACTTATATATTAGGGAAGTGTGTAGGGATAGATATTGAATCTTGTTGCCTTGATGTACATGTAGGTAGGGAAATGTATGAAGAATGAACCCCATTTATTGATTTCATCCTTTATTTCTCTTGAAAATTTTTCCTTTCCAAGTTCTTGATTTAACATGATAATGATGTTGTAGATGAAGGCATGATTGACTCTCCTAAACTATTATCTACTAGCTCATAGTGTGAGATCAAGGTACTAGTTGTAGACTCTGGGTATTTCCTCAAGAACTATGTTAAGGCCTATGAAAAATATTTATTTGTCTAAGATATAAATAATATAAGATGTCATGTATAACTTTTTCATTGTTTGTACCCACATTAATTTCTTGTGGAGGGAGTCAATAATCAATTGGGCCTAATTTATGTATTATTTATTTTCTTAAATGGTCCAAATATATTCGTAAATCCATTATTTAAAGCATTTGGCATTAGGATTGTCAGTGACTCTATATAGCAGTATTATAATATCCCTTACCTCATCGATGAGATCAAGCCTATACATCACCTCAAGCAATTTGGTAGAGGAATGTTGGGGGTATTAAGCCATTGCTTGTTGATTATATACACATCCATCCCTTTTTAACTCATAAAATTATTCAGATGTATATGGAGTTATATTCAAATAACTCTCAAATTCTAGGATGGAAAACACTGAGTTGATGAAATTAAGGTCTAGATCTAGAACCTTTTCCCCTTTCTCATTATATACTTGCCTCCTATCATGATCATAGTGTTGGGACATTATTAGAAGAAAATTGGGGATTTGAATAGATAGAGCGAAGGCTACAATTTATGGAAGACCAAAGTCATATATACTTTATATCTAGTCATTCTTGAATTCTACACCTATTCTATCCCAAAAAATTCTTAGGTCAATATGAGCTAAATCTATATCTTTGATCTCTATGATATTGGACTCCAAACTAGGAGTCACTTTAGGGCCCCTAGATTTGAACTTCATCTCTTTAGGAGGAATGGATATTATAGATATAATTTTGAGAAACCAACTATGAAAGTTGGTGGAATTTGAAAGTGTCTAGAACACTTATACTCTTTGGTAGAACTTGGAGGTGTCTCTGGCAGGTGAAAGTTTTGGCATAACTTGGAGGTGCTAGAAGCACATCCACTTCCCATGGTGATTGAGGGATATTCAATTTTTGGTGGAAGTGGAAGGTTCTAGAGGTGGGTGAATGTTTCATAGTGTTTGAAACATGTCATATCTCTAGCAAAACTAGAAGGTACTCAAAGTACATCTAATTTCTATGAAGGCTTAAGAGTTTGTGGGATACTCAGGTGTCTTTGGCAAGTCTAATCTCCATAGGGAAGTTGGAGGGATTTTTGCAAGGAATTTTCTTTGGTTTGAATGGAATTATATTCTTTTTAGTATTCTTTTTGAGGAAGCCCTAAATTTGATTATGAATTTGGGAGGGAGAAACTAAGGGTTTTTTGGATAATGTATGTTTTGGGAAGAATTCAAATATGAAACCCTAGACTACCCTAGATTGCCTTAAACACATGATTTCAAGCTTCTAAAGACTTAAATGATAACTCACATGAAAAATCCCTAACCAGTAACCCTAAGGGAGCTTTAATCTAAAACTTTACAAGAAATGTAAATGACTAGGAAAATCTTCAAATCAAAAGACAATGGTATAAATAACATCAGGAAAGTACCATGTATCAAGAGAGGATAACATGGAAGATTAAGATGTAGTTATAGTTGGAAATCATAGGTACTTGCTAACATGTGGATTGAAGCTTTCTTGCATGGAAAAGGTCACTATAAGAGCTCTAAGATGCACTTCTCAAATTATCAAATGATAATGAAAACCCTAAATTTGATTGGTTTTATAGTGGAAACCTACAATTAATGTGAATACATGGTGGTAAGTGGTGGAGGTTGGACCTTCTTAGAGTAGGTCCACTTTCTATAGGAAGGGTTTGAGTTGGCAAGAGGTAGAACTCACCAAGCACTTTATAGACTTGGAAATGTCCAATTTACTCTTTGGGTTATACATCTTACAAAAAGTAATTTATAAGTAGTTTGTAGATGGTAGAGCATGATGTGTACTTTGCATGTTAAAGAATGTGCAATGTGTAGTTCAAGTTCTACATTCCATAGAAGGGGGTGTTTTCTATTTGGTAGGATCTAGATCCCATCATGTATTTTTCATGTTCTAAAAATGTGCAAAGTTCACACCGATTTCTAGATTTTACCAACTTGGGTATATGATGGGATCTAAATCCCACCATGCATTTTTCATGTTTTTAAAACATCTAAAGTGCATGGTGAGTTTTGGATTCCATACTTTTTGGAACATGGGTGCTTCATGGGATCTATAACCCATGAAGTAATTTTCACATGTGCAAATTGCATCCAGAGCTTTAGATTCCATAAAGAATAAAGGGAAAGATGGGTCTTTTAGACATTTCAAATATTTTCCTAAAAACAAAATGGGGTCTCCCTTAGGGTATTTGATGTAATGATATTTTAGGATAAAAATATCAACATTTACTAAATTCAAATGATTGAGTTGCATCCCACACAAGGGCTAAGAGGAGAATGATTGATGATAACTTGAGGCATTCCAAGGTCAATCTAACACATCCCCAAGTAACTCAATATCCTATCATTCAAAGTATAGTTAAAAAAACCTCTCTAACATAATATACATCTCAAACACATGGGAAGAAATAGAAGATTCCCTTCATCCCATAAGTCACTCAAGTCACACGTGATGCCTCCACTTCCAAGTTACAACCCAAGAGTATCAATTCTCCCTTCAATATTATGGACTATATGAATAAATATAACGTTAAAATTCCTATGTTGGATGATCTACTCATTTTAGGGAAGAAGGACCTTCTTCAACAGGATCTCTCCAAGCTTTATCTCATGAACAAGTAAAATGATAAAGTGAGTGTAGTTTAAGCTAATGATAGTCAACCTAGTGAAATACAAACTCACAAGGTAATTAAGCCACATCTATTCTACTTGTTAATAATAATAACAATAATAATAATAATAATAATAATAATAATAATAGGAGAATGTCTTGTCCATAATTTCATGATAGATAGTGGTTCCTCTACCTCAGTCATGTCAAGGGCCATAGATGATAAACTAGAACTCAAGTATGAACCCAATTAAAAAGGAGTCTTGAAATTAGATGGGTCTACCACAAAGATAGTAGGTATCCTAAAGGGTCTCAAAATTATGTTATTATCCTTACCCAATTATAATATTTCATAATATGTCATGGTTTTTAATCTCCCTCCATATTTTTCCCTAAGCCTATATAGGGATTTCACTACAAATATTAGGGGATACCTTTCATTTGACTGGTCATACATGGTATTTAGGACTAGATATGGGATAAGGGTCACTATTAGGTCTAAACCTACTTATAGGTTCTACTTATAACCTTATTAGCCTAATATATCTCATGTAAATTGCATTATACTAGATGAGGATGAGAATATCAGTGAATAAGAACCCAATGATCATCTTACAAACATATCAGAACTACTCCTTGATGAATGGGAAGTTGATAACCATGTTTTTTATCCCTATAAGACCATTGAGGAGGTAGGCCTAGGTATATACTACATGCATGAGGAAGGAGTTGTTGTTCTTAGTCTCACAAGCCAGATTCAAGAGCATGATGGCATATGGACTTTGTTCTTTGATGGATCAAGGTCAAAAAATGGTAGTGGGGTTGAAGTAAAGTTTATTTCCCCTTAAAATTAGAGGTACTACTCTATATTGAAGTTCCAATTTAGTTTTACTTCAAACACAGTAGAATATGAAGCCCTTATACATGGATTACAATGGGATAGGATAAGAGGCATCAAACTTTTAAAAGTGAAGGGTGATAATGAGATAATAGTCTAGCAAGTGAGGGGTGTTAGTGTAGTTAAGAATTATCCTTTGAATTCTTACAATCTCTAATTATGGGACCTCTTGTAGGATTTCCTAGCATTTGAAATTCATTCTATACCAAGGGAGTCCAATCACCATGAAAAAATAGTTTCATCCGTTAGTTCCCAATATAACATTATTGAAGGAGTGAAAGTAAATCAAGTACTTAATAATGAAGTGAGTTGGTAGGTCTTTGATAGTGATGATAAGATTGCTTGCTTTCTCATGTATGAGGTAGAATTATGTCATAAGAATCAAGGTAGGTTGTAGCATAAGTTTGATGATCAAATAGTTTAGCTAAGGACTAACAAATTTCCCAAGGTATTAGTTACATTGGACAACATCTTCAATGAGTATGATCATTTGAGAAGAGATAAGGTATCTCAACTAAAGAAGAACATTATGAGAATATAGTCATCTTTAAGGATAAATTGCTTAGGTTGGGAAAAGTAAACATAGTATAAGAGAGATATGCCTTCATATCCTTGTGTCAATATTATGAGTATTTATTTGTATTGGAATAGCATTATCTAAAAGTATTTGACCCCAAGCTATCCCAACACACCATAGAGTAATAGTAAGGTAGAAGCAAAGACCAATCAAACCTAAGGTTAAAGATCTCATGAGAAGGGAATTGTTCAAATTGATTGAATCTAATATTATATTTCCAATTAAGCATTCATAATGGGTATAAAAATTTGTGCCTATGAAGAAGAAGAATGGATAAATACATCTATGTGTTGATTTTAGAGACCTTAATAAGGTGGGTTTAAGAGACAATATTCCACTACCCTCCATGGATCAAATCCTTCAGAACATTTTAGGCTCTCAAAGTTTTTTTTTACTTGATGGTTACTATAGATATAACAATGCCTTCACTATAAAGCAGGGCACCTATGCATACATGAAAACACTTATTAGACTATCCAATGCAGGGGAAAATTTCCAAAGGGAAATGGATGTTACTTTTGAGGGATTAATTAATGAGATATTGCTCATCTATCTTGATGACATCACTATGTTCTCAAAGGATCCAATAGATCACATGGCACATTTGAAGTTAGTCTTAGATAGGTGTAGGCAGTTTTGAGTGTCCCTAAATCCCAAAAAATACATCTTTGTAATTCATGATGGTATATTTTTGGGGCATGTGGTGTCAAAATATGATCTCTCTCTAAAACTTGAGATGGTTGAATCAATCTTATCCTTACCCCTACCCAAGCACAAGAAGGTTTATAGAGCTTCTTAAGGAACATCAACTTCATAAAGAGGTTTGTTATGGGTTTTGTAGAGTTATTTAAGCCTCTTACATGATTAATAAGTACAAAGAGTTCACATGGAACAAGGAAGGGAATGGTGGAGATTTTAGGCCATCTCCCAAGCCCCCACACTCCTTAACCTTAATTTTAGCAAAGACTTTTTCTTGTATGCATTTTCCACATTAGAAGTAATTTATGATATGCTTATGCAAAAAAATGATGAAGCCCTAGAACAACCAATTTCTTTATTTAGTCAATCCTTGTAAGGATATGAATAAAGGTATACCTTCATGGATAATCATGTACTTGTTATTATGAGAGGATTGAATAATTTTAGGTAAATGGTGTCTAACAAAAAGGTTATAGTGATGGTAGTGTTGATATTTTTATCCCAAAAATATCAAAATGCAAATTACCCTAATGGAGACCCCTTAATTTTTTGTATAAATGCCTTAAATTGACCCAAAACACCCATTTTATTAAGCCTTTAGAATATAGAGATTGGACTAAAATTTATAGTTTGGAAATTTGTAAAATGTTTCCCAGACTCCATATCTCACAATACACTAGTTGACTAAAACTAGAGATCTAATTTTAATTTTAAATTTGTAAAATTACAAATTACAACTAAATATTTGCTTTTTGTTAACCAAGTATCCCATGGAAATAAGAACTCAAAGTGCAACTTAAAATTTTATGAATTACAAATTATAATCAAAGTTACACTTCCCACATAACACTCCAACTAGAAACCAAAACTTGGGAAGCAATTTGAAATTCTTTTAATTAAAAATTGCAATCCAAGTTCCACTTCATATCAACCACCTTTCCTAAAAACTCCAAAACTCCAAGTGTAATTTTCAATTTACAAAATCATAAATTGTCTCCCGAGTTCTACTTTCCCATTTCTAAAGGCTCAACCAAGCCAACAACATAGAATCCAGAGCTCAACATGTAATTATCAAATTGAAAAATTGAAAAATTGATTGAAGACTTCATATTTCTACCAACCATCACCATTAAAGCATAAATTTCAAGGGCCTATGTAAAGCAATTAATAATTTTATTAAGTCATTATTTAATATTAATAAGTGTGTTTTGGAGCTCTTACCTTGAATTTCAAACCCACCTACAACCAATGACCTCAATCCATGAGTACAATCCATGACCTTGAACCTCATGACAAGATTTTATTGAGAAACCCATGGTATTCCTTTGAAATCCTCTACATTCTTTCTAAGCCATTATTTCCTACATTTTGAGCTCATTCTTTGTGGTTTTATTTTGTTGTATTCCTTGTTGTTTTGATTGCATTTTTTTAGGGTTTTTTATTCTTTCCTTAGGCATTGTTTATTTAGGGTTGTCCTTGAGGAGTTGTGGTTTTCCAAAGTTCTCAATCATTTTCAAGCAGTCAAAAACCTAGGTTTTTTACCAAAGTTTATAACAAGATGAATATTCCCTGTTAGATCCATCCATATTCCCTATAGACTTTTTGATCTAAAAATCAAACCTTCCATCTCCATGGGATTTCAACCTAACTACAACTTATAACCCCATAGACTTTTACATTGATTTGAACAATTCCAAGATCCTTCAAATTTTCCACTTATAATTCACACCTCCAATCTCTATCAAAGATTTTGACTTGATTTTGAAACTTTTATAGACCCTAAATTGGTTAAGAAAACACATATATCATGTATTATCACATTCCTTTCATAAGAGAATCCAACTAGATAATATGATCTTTTATTCACATTTAGTCATGTCCCTTTGTTTGACTAGTCTTAGTCTTACTACATTCCCTAGTCATCTCTTTACTTACCCCTAGTCATCCATAGCTTTTTGGACTTAACCCTTTCAGACCCAAGTATCTATTCTAGGCCTAGACCCATCCCCCTAGGTCCCATACCCCATAGACAATGGCACCCAAATGGGACTATAGTGCTAAAACCCAGGGTGTTGAGTTTTTGGCATTTTTGTCCAAGCGTAAATTTGGTCCCAATAATTAGTTTCTTCTGTAAGATGAGTCTTAACCCTCTTCTTTGCTTCATTCCAAAGTTTTCCAATGTCATAAAAATGTGAATAAATACCCCAAATTTAAAATAATGAGTCTCCTATATAAAGGACTACACAAGGCATTTTATATCTAGCACTTACTATTTTGGCACAATAGACATAATAAAATCAATCAATAGTATATCTCAGCTTCTCTACATCACACATAGATTTGAATTCTTGATCAAAGAATTGCCTAGGTGAAATTCATTCTTGTATTACTCATGTCCATTGAATATACACATTCCCTAAGGGAGAAATACATCATATCTAAGACCCTAGCTTGAGGGTTAATGTAGGTAGCAATCAGAATAGTAGGAATTCTTGATTGTGCGATCATTCTTCCCCTAACCTAGTTTTTCCCCTTTTTCATTTGATCTAATTTTTTCCATGTGTGTAGAAAAATAGAGGTACTAAATATTGAAATAGACCTAAAATGATCTCTAGTGACTCCCAGGACCTTCAAATTTGGTACACAGGGTCATACTAAGTTAAAAAAAACCCAAAAATATTTTAGCCTCAGGAGAATAGTGTCAAGAAGGACTATAGCACCAAACACCAAGGTGTCTTATTTATGGTGATCCTATCTAGTTAAAAAATGAAAGACATATTCAAGTTCCAAATAATGTCTCAATCCTGTGTGTGAGTTCTTAGGCCTTGACTCATTTGAATCATCCTACTTTTCTAGATAAGTGTTCTTCTCCCTTATGTGAGTTAATTTTATCAAATTGATATAAACCTATATTTTATTGTATTTAATCATAATTCTTCCCATATTATATACCCTTATTATTTAGGAATTAAACATCTAATTTTCAAAAATAATAAAACATTTGGTGAACCCAAATTACTTTGAATTTTGCATAAAAACCCTAGAAAACCTAGGTTAAAATATTTATGATTTTTTCCATTAATTTCCTATTTTTTCTTAAATTTTAAAAATAAAAAAACTATAAATTAATTGAAAATAATTCAATAAATCCACTAAAACCCTAGATCTGTAAACTAGGTCCTTAAACCCTAAGCCTTCATTACCTATTATTTTTAGAAATTAAATTTGGAATTTTAACAAATTGTTTACTATACCAAAATTCATTTCAAATTTTCAAAATAAATAGTTTCTTATGAAAATAAATTAATTTTTAAAATTCTTATTTTTGTATTAATTTTTGTATATTTATCCTATTCAAAACTAATTTTAGAATTTAAAATTATTGCATAATTTTCAAAATTCTAAAATCCTTGCTAAAAACCCTAGATTTCTAAACTAGGTCATAAAACCTCAAATTTCCCTTACAATTTTTAGAAAAATAATTTGAATTTATTGCAAATTGTTTGGGTTATCAAAATTAATTTTCAAAATTTAATATTAGTAGTTCTTTGTGCATTTATTTGCTTCATAATAATTTTCAAAATTCTCTTTGGTGATAAAATGGTCACAAAGGCAATTCCTCCTTCTCATCCCATAGATCAATTTTTAAAAATTTCTTACAATTATGACAATGATTGGAAAATTTTGAAAAATTGCACATTAGCTAAAACTATAGAAAATGATTTCATTTATAGTGAAGATAATGACTATTATTATAATGAAGGATATGATGATATATGTAATGATGAGGGTGAATCACAAATAGATGAATCTTTTTCTCTTGAACCCATCTCTTTTATTCTTTCTTCTAATGAAATTAATTTTGATAAATGGGAAAGATGTTTCTCACCTCATTCTCCTAGAAACAATGCACCAAATGCATAATTTAGTCATGCACTTACAAGTGAACCTCTTATTAGTGATGATTTGCTTCCATGTGAACCTAATCTCTCTCTACTTTTTGCTACTTCTATGTTCAAAATACAAAAATATAAATTCAATAGAATTAAATTACTAAATCATGGTTTAAATGAAGCATTATGTGTTCCTAACCCTAATCTTTCAAAATAATGTTGAAATGATAACTCTTCTACTCTTACTTCTCATGTTGAAAATGAATAAAATGCATACACTCCATCCATGGATAGCATAGATACACAAGATATTCCAAATTCCAATGATAACTAATTTCATATTGGAAAGTAATTAAGTATTCCTCTTACACCTCTCCTTAGCAATGATGGAAGTCATAATTAATATGATAGTGAGCATGCCAATGAATATGAAAATGAGAGTGATTATGAATAGTATTACATATATGATAATAATAATAATGATAATTATGCACATATTGAAGAAGAATATGCATCTCATGTGTCTAACTCTTCTCTCACTTCTCCTCTCAAACATAATGCACTTGTGAATGTAGTTTCTACTTCAATGAATGATTATATTTCAAACAATATACATGTTAATTATAATAGTACATCTTCTATGCATTCCAAATTTGGTTCACTAAAAACTAAAGATCTCAATGAATCCCCCAAGCCACCCCTCATTATGGTAGAACCCAATTCTCACCCTTCACCTAAAGAGAATGGTAGCCCACATCCCTCTAATAAGGTCCAAGCTACCATTACTCCCAAGGTTCAAGTGATAACACCCCCTCTTTATAATCCAATTACAAAATGTAGCTTTTTCATGGCTAGAATTAACAATCAAATTCAATGATTAAATGAACCACTTCAAGATACTAATGTACCATCCCAAGAGATCATCTCTTTGATTCATATAATTGGTGAATTACAACACCAAGTACATCTCCTTACCCTAGAAAAAAAAGCTTATAAATCTTTGATGGATGTCAATGATCTACAATGTAGCCTTATTCTAAAGACATTCATAAAATCTTCATTGCCTAATCATTTTTAAATACCATCATTAACTCACTTTGATGGAACTAGAGATCCATTCATACACCTTCATTCCTTTCAAAAGGATTTGACATCTCATGAGAGCCCATTAATTCTACTCAAGTTATTACAGCAGACATTAGTGGGGGAAGCATATAATTAGTTCTTTCATGTACTCCTTGTTGGTTCATTGCACACATATGATGACTTAGAGGAGTAATTTATTATATATTACATCATAAACATGGGCCCTCATGTTACATATGATAAACTTGCTACACTACATTAGAATTCTTCAAAGCTAGTTAGTGAGTATATCTTAAGATTAGAGGCTCACATGTTAAAATTGATATACAAACTATCAGATCTAGAGATTCAACATATCTTTATCAAGGGACTTCACCAACATGTCCTTGAGCATCTACTATATTAGATAGAGTCTTGTTTCAGACATTTGTGTTATATATTTTTATCTTTGGAAAAGAAATTGGGATCGATTGAGGCAGATTCATTTAATCAGATCACTCTAGATTTCATAGTAGCATCTTTAGATACATTTATTAGCACTCAACATCCACCATGTATTATACAAGATAGGAGACCACAACCATAAAAGTAACTAGATAATAACAAAGAACAAGTTTATAGAGCAAAACCTATAGTATGTACTCCAGAGAATAATAGTAAAGCACCACTATAGTTTGATTCAGAGTAGGATAATCTATCTATCATTTTGTCAGCACTACTAGATAGGATGTTAATCATATTAACTTATATTCACTAATGAGATCAACATATCTTACATAGATATCCACATCAGACTTTTTGTAACTGTCATCATATCCATGGACATAGAGATAATGATTGTTTTGGATTCAAATATTACATTACTAGATGTGCTGATAATTGTATCATAGCATTCACATAGGGGGCACAAATATATCCTCCATTATAGAACCCTAGACCTCATTCCTCCATGACTGAGTCATCTTAGGACATTCCTTTATAGGAATCATTAGTCACTCATCATGAGTACAATGCATATTTTAGGATAAAATCTCATAGGAGATCTCCTATTCCACTACCTCAAAATGTTTAGAAGCTAGTACAACAACAATAGCCTACATATAACACCGTAGTTTGAGGGATATATAGTGTAGTTCCATATACATATCTAGTAAAGTCATAGACATAATAATAGAGTGACACTCATGATAAATATTCACTATGGGTAGATTTTTAGGGTCCTATCTCACATAATAACCTACTATAGTTAATATTAGATGAACCCCCATCACATGTTATAGTTTCATATTCATCCATTACTCAATCATATACATCATAGTAGAGGCCATAGGGTGTGATTTCATGTAGCAATCCACTATGATTGTGAATTGATGAGTCTCCCCCACAACACACAATTTTAGCTACACAGCCAGTTAGGTTACATTTGTCAAAACCTCCATGTACAACTATAGTTAGTACATAGTAGACAATATCAGCTATAGATCACATACCTACACAACATGAGTAGTATGGGAACTTATTCACTTGATTTATAGGGTTTAGATAGTGATACAACATATAAAAATATAATGTACCATCATACTAGTTTTAGTTCATAAGCTTCACTTAGTAGGGAAATGATAGAGCCAAAGGTCTAACTGCCTTTTGTATTCTTGTTCCACTCTTAGGAAGGTAATATGCACATAGTGATATCTTAATTTTCCCTCCTACTAAAAACTAACATTCCTAATTGTAAATAACTATCCTATTCAAATACCAACCTATTAAAATCTATATCTTACCAACTCGACCTATCCAAAAGCTTTACCAATATAAAACCCAATCAACTTATTTGAACAAGTTACCAATCTCAAAATAGCCTATCAAAATATATATCTTACTAAATCCTATTTTACCACTATTAAACCCAATCAAATTACCCAAATAATTTCCAAATGTTAGACCCAACTCAATTTATCTAAACAATTTAAAAATTACAAAAAACCAACAATTTTTTTGCTTACGTATAATCACAAATAAAACCTTAACAACACCTCCAAACATATCAAAATAATTAAACAACATATCCCAGGTACCATTTACCAAGCACATGTGAATCCAAACTCAATACTAGATCAACCATTTCTAAATTCAACCACTCACAATCAATATACCAACATATTCTAGATTCCATAACATGAATACACATGAGTTCAAAATCAAACCATCATATATATATATATATATATATATATATATATATATATATATATATATATCACAAAGTTTTCAAAACATATACTAATCATAGAAAAATACTATCATAGAAAAACTATTAAAACTCAAGGAACAAGGAGTTCCCCCATCAGCAAAGGGTTATAGTGGTACAGTAATAGAGCAACCAGATATGCTAGTGATCTCCCATAAGTGAAAGAATAAATCAAAGGCCAAGAAAGGACAATCAAGAAAAGAGGAAGCAGTAGCAAATCAACCCATAGTCATTTCATTTGAAGATATGACTATAGTTCAATCATCCATAGCTTTAACCCCTATCTCTATCATATTTACCACTCCCATCTCTTTAATTCATCCCCAAACTATTTATGTTGTTCCTATATCTATATCACCTCCTCCACCTCAAGTGATTCCACCCTACATTCCCACTAGTTTACCTATGATAATAAGTCCATTATCAATAGTGCAATCAAGTTAATTGGTCACTCAGGTCTCCCCTTTATTAGATGATTAGGTTTCCATTTCACTTCCTTATCCCACAATTTCACTCCCTCCTTACATAATTCATTCCATTTCATTTAAAATCCCTTCCATTCCATCCCCGCTAATTACCAACACTACATAACAATATCTTATCATGGATTCAGTCATTCTAAATTCAATTCCACTGGTCATCCCAAATCCTGGGATAACTAATGCTTCATCTTCATCCCCCTTCATCTTTCCTAATTTACCACCCATAAGTGTCCCTACCATTATAATTGACTCATTTAAAGCTTTGGATTCCATGTTTCCACTAGTTCCTAAGTTCCAAATCCATGTGTCTACTCCATTGGTCTCATTTCCATCTCCCACACCCCTATTAGACACATGTATTTCCATTTCCCTACCTCTTCCACTTCCATAGTAATCCATGCCCTTATAGGAGAGATAGATAAAGAGCAATTCCTTATTGAAAATGTGGACCTTCATCCCACAAATGGAGAAGAAATTACATATACATGTGTCGATCAATCAGTGGAAATATTAGTATAAGATATGACACTTATCACTGTACCCACTATTGTAGCATATTAAGTTATATATTCTCAAGTGATAGTGTCTACATAATAGGATACTACCCCTAATTGGTTATCATAAATAGTGGGGAAGAAACACAAGTAGATGGTGTCCTCGAGTACATTATATTTTGGTCTCTCATATACATGCAAGAAATCCAAGATAACTCATTGGACCTTTTCAATGATTTTGTATGAATTAGCAGGGGAAAGGTATGCAGAGATTGTAGTCCACTCACCAGATAAATATAAAGAATATCTAGTGGTGGGGGGCTATTGGGTATCAAAATTTCACCTTGTACGTCATATAAGGGAGGGGTTAAAACATGACATTCAATTCAACATTAATTACCTCTTTGAGAAAAAGGATAGTGATAATGTTGCTAAGGATGAGCTAAAAACAAGGTTGAACAACTAATGACTATATTGAATAAATTCATTAATCCCACTATTTAACTAGCATAGCCTAACTCAGCACAACCTGTCATCCAGATCATAGATTAGGAAACACTTGATGTGGTGATAGAAATTGGGATCATGGGAAGGGCCACCAAGGAATGGGTAGAAGAGTTCATCTCCAAGGGTAAAAAAGTCATTGATATAGTAATGGATCACTATATATTTCTAAGGGAGAGAAGGGTCACCTTGAGAGATCAGGGCATCAAGTATAAGGGAGAGATAGAAAGAGTGAATATTTTTATCCAAAATTGATATCTATAAGCTTGATTGATATGAACATCTTCCTTGTAGAAAACATATTGAAAATTTAAGGAAAGCAAGAATAATTAGATAGAGTAGCTCAATTCAGAATAAAGATGCTTACAGATGTTGTCCATAAGGCCAAGGTTACACATGACAAGGCCACTAACATGTTATATGACATTGAATATTTGTTGAATAAATTGTATGTCAACCAATAGATTATTAGGATCAAATCCTTTTAGTAGAGGAGGTTTATATTAAATTCAAAAAAGTGATCAAAAAAGAATATACATGAGATACAATTTTCACCTTGAGCTCTATCCACCATTTCATCATATATCATAACACATTAGATTAGATGGGTAAAGAGATTCAAATATATAGATATTTGAGAATGGAACTCTTTTATTTAGTAACAAATTGTGAGATAACCAACCTCTACTCTTTTTGTCTAAATGAGGATATAATCTTGGAGATCTTCAAGGCTTTTAATGCATATGTTCAAAAATTATATGCCAAGAAGGATAAAGATTCAGAAGAAGAGTTAGAAATAAAATAATTCTTTCTATCAAAAGAAGTCTTATGTATTGTATTTTAATTATTACAAGATATTGTAAATTTGTAAAAACATATCTTGTAAATTAAAATTATCTTTTTTACATCTCTTTTTGAGAAAGATCTATGTGTATTTTACACTTTTTATTTTGATAGGTTAGAATTTGTAAAAAGCAAACTTACAAATTACACTTTTCATTTTCACAAGTTTTTAATTACTTAAGTTGTAAAATAACATTTTGTAAAATGCAATTCCATTATTGACAAATTTGGTGACTTTTTGTATAAAAGTCTCACTTGAAAATTACAAATTAGGGTTTTAAACAAAAGTAAATTAAGTTATCTTAAAATTATCTTTTTTTCTTGGATTGAATTTCATTTTGGCACCCCCCATTACATGAAGATTTCAAATTTCCCACTATGCCTCCAATATTTTAATATCATGCCCTTCTCTTGCATGTGTTTTTTCCAACTTGTTCACCATGCCTTGGATGCCATAGCAATTGAATATCATGCCTCTTTTCATGAAATTTCCAAATTTATATGTTCTTATACTAGGCATCAGATTTCATTATTAACTACATATCATTTATGAGATATTTTAAATAAATATGGGTAATATGGCATAGCCCATCTTATCTTTTTTCTAATAGATTTATTATTTTGCATTTTGAATAACTCTTCTACATGTAACTTAAAGAGTGAGAATAAATTAAAGATTTGCCTTTCTTGTCTGATAAATCTCTATGTATGCAAGGAGATTTAAATATTTGTGGATGTTTTAATTATTATTTCAATCACAAAATTTCATTTTTGGTATTTTATACCCTTTTGTAAGATTATTTGTTTTAAAATAAAAGAATCATGTCCCTTGTATGAAAAATACCAGTTATTACCTCTAATTTCCCATTTGCATGAATTTCAACTCCTACAAATTTCAATCTATTTTCTATCCAATTGTGTTATTTAAATCAAGAATTAAAATCCACTACAAAAATATTTGGTGAAATCACCATTTTTGGTTTTGCAAATTTCATTCTCAAAACTCTTTTCCCTAATCAAACCCTAGTTTAGGATTAACAACACTAAAGGAGAAGATTTTATATATAATTGGTATCTTATTAGTTACACTAAATTTAGTGAAAGGAAGTTAGCCTTCTCTAAAGGTTCACCTCAATTATCCAAGGTCCTAACGCTTGGAAGAGATCTCATTGTATCATTATATTTTTGCACATCAAGCTAAGACATCAAGAAAGGGTGAAAAATGTATGTGATAATAGCTTTTGGAATGCCTGATGGGACCCAAAAATTAAAAAGATATTGGTGCTATTCTCAAAGAGTGTTATATGATACTCGTATAAATTTCTAAATTACCTAGTAACTCTATTGGCTTATGGATTTAGAATTTCAAGGTTTATGTATGCCAAGAGAAAAAATAAGATCATCTATTAAATGTAAGAGAGATAATTTTTTAGAGTTATCATTTCCATGTAAAAAGAGATCAAAATTAGTTGTACCTTGCCCTAGAGTATATCCTATGATTTTATTTGCATCTTCTTCAAGTACTCCCATTAGTTTCATACCTCCCATAATGGTTATAAAATTACATTTCATTTATTCAATGGAGGTATCCCACTCTAGTTGGCCTAATATGATGATATACCTAACTTATTTTTACAAAGCCTCAAGTATTTTAGTGGTGAAACTTCCACCACTCCTATGGAACACATATAATACATTGTTAATCTTTATTTAATCCATAACATAGTATAAGATAATGCTGTAATTAGGATCCTGGTCTTCTTTTCAAATGGAAATACCTACAATGGTATAGAGGTCTTCTTCCTAGTTTTATCCATGTTTGGGATGACTTAGGCAATGCACTATGTACTTAATTTGAATACAAGAGTGACCACCTTTCCCTGGTTGAATAATTAACTACTATTTAATGGGATCCTCATGAGCTCATAATTGATTTCAATTTATATTTTCAAAAGACATGGAATAGAATTATAGTATTGGTCAACCCAACTCCAAATAATGCTTTCTTATATTACTTGAGAGCCCTAAATAGTGATATAGTTGTTATGATTTAGTCAACAGGTGGCACCACACTTCCCAATACCTATGAAATTATAATAAGGGAAAAAAAATTATTTAATTTAAGTAGGAAAAATTACCCCAAGGCTACCAATTATTATATTTATATAAATACCTCCTACACCACCTAAAATTTCTCCAATTCCTAATATAAGCAAAGCACTAGCTTTAACTCCCAAAAATATAGATGATTTATATGAGGTTAAGTCACTACTAAAGAGTTTTGGTAGAGTTAGTATCAATAAAGAGGTAGAAATCCTATAATTAAAAACCTTATTAGTAGGCTAACCTATCATACCAACCCAATAGGTAGCCATACCAAGGTAATTCACAGTTTCAAGGTCAAAATATGCAAGCAAAACCTCCAAACATCAATGCTCTACCTGCACCATGTGCTTCCAAAGCTATTGTAGCTATTCAAAATAACTTGTCTTAGGTGTAAAAATGGTGTTATCTTTTTTCTCAACTACATAACCAAAATACTTGTCCTAATGGTGTCATCAGTCAAGCCTTGATGGTGCAAGGCATATCAAACACACTAGGATAATAAGAAGAATCCACTTCCCAATAAGCAGATACATAAGAACCTATTCAGTGTGAGGCTTCACTTCTAAACTAGTAAGAGGAAGATTTTATGGTGTGAATTAAGAGGAGGTATTATTCAATGCTAGAGGTCCAGTGACATCCAATATCCATTCAAATAAAAAATAAATAGAAATTTATTGTCCCCTAGGGTGGAACAAGCTACAACTTTGAAAGTTGTATAAGAACTTGCAAAGAACAACACAATATAAAGGCTACCCTTTGTACCTACTATCCATTCCAAAGTAAAAGTGTTTACTCCAAATATTGTAAAAGAGGATATAGCTCCTATAAAATCAATGTCAAAGGTTGGTAACATCCCTTTTAGTATTGTTGAGAAGATGAAGAAGACCAATTTGAATGTCACTATGTGGGAAGCACTATCCATTCTAGCATAGAGAGATTTGTTACATGAAGCTTTAACAAACTTCCATACAATAGACAAGGTTCCATACAAGGGACCTAATGCTATAATTAATTTTTATTAGCCACAAAATGACACTAAAATGAGAAAAAATTGTAATCTTCCCTCTTTCTATCTCTCACTCATACTAGGTAAGCATCTCATTCATAATTGCATAGTAGATTTAGGGGCTACATATTTAATGATACCTAAGAAAATAGTTGATGCCCTTGGTATAAAATATAAATATATGTGTGGTTCAATTAGATGGGACTATTGTTCAAATAGTAAGAATAATAAAAGGGCTAAATCTCATTATCCACGAATGTCCAAGCTTGTCAATTTCCCAAGATATCTAGTCATTGATCTCCCCCTTACTTTGTCATTTGTCTTTCATGATAATTCACTATAAAAATGGGAGGATATATATCTACATATTGGTATCACATATTTCTTAGGATGAGATATGTAACAAGAGTAAAAATAAGAGCTGAGCCAAGTGCTAAAGATCATATTAAGCCATACACTCTTATCCCTATCGACATGAACTGTATACTAAAAGACTAGGAATAGGACATTGATCATGAAGTTCCAAAACCTATAGGAGAGATTAAAAACACTCATCTAGATGAATTTGGATTATCCCTCTAATTCTATCCTTATGATTATAATTAATAGGGTTGGGTACATATTACATTCATGAAAAAGATACAATTATCCAGAACCTAGTAAAACTAGATAAAGATATTTAATTAATGTATAAATTGTTCTTTGATGGTTTGAGAAGCATGAATGGTGTAGGTCCATGTATTATCTTTATCTCTCCATAAAAAGGGAGTTATTTCCATTCTTTTAGACTTTAGTATAGCTACAGAAATAATGTAGCTAAATATGAAGCATTGATTTGAGGTCTAGAATTGGCCAATGAGAGAGGGATAAAATCCCTACAAATATTTGGTGATAGTGATTTTAATATTTACCAAGTGAGATCCAAAAGTGTAATTGAGAATAATTTTCTAATATCTTACAAACATAGGGTTTGGTATCTGTTAGAAGACTTTACCACTTTAAACATTCAAGCAATACCAAGAGCACATAATAAAGATGTTGATCATATGGCCTTGGTAGGCTCCCATTATAACCTAACTAAAGAAATAAAGAAGAAAAACAACTAGCATTTAATGTTGATATTAAGGCCATTTATTTTTTATAATGTGACCAATTGACAAGTCTTTGATAGTGATTAGTAAATTGTTAACTTTATGAGAGAAGAAGCTAAATTATTTGATATGAACTACGATACTCTAAGATCAATATGGAGATCAAATCATCTAGTTAAAGATAAAAAAACTAAACAAGGGTCTTGTTACTTAACAAAACATCTTCAATTTATAAGATTAGTTGAAAGGCAAAAATAATAATATCATAGTAAATGAAGAAGACTATGAGCCAGTGATCATCTCAGAAGGGAAATCACTAAATTTAGGAAAGGTATGCAATGATTCTAAAAAATAATATTTTATTAAGCTATGTTAAGAGTTTGATGATAAATTCAAATAGATTTATCATGATATAAGGGTTTTTGACCATAGATTATCCCAACATACAATAGAGCTTGATCCAAATACCAAGCCTTTTAGATAGAAGTAGAGACTGATTAATCTAAAGATAGAACCCCTGATTAAGAGTGAGCTATCCAAAATAATAGAATCTAACGTCATCTTCCCTATCAAACACTCATCTTGGTTTGTTAATTTAGTCCCCATAATAAATAAAAATGGTGATATTAGTCTTTATGTAGATTTTAGGGATCTAAAAAAATAATCTCTAAAGGATCATTATCCCCTTCCCCCTAGGGAGAAAATTCTACAAAATTTATCAGGATCTAAAAGGTTTTATCTTATAAATGGTTACTATGGTTATAACCAAATCCTAGTGCAAGAATTAGGGTAATTCAAGACCAATTTTACCATAAAATGGGGTGTGTATGCATATAAAATGATGTTAGTTGGTCTGACTAATGATGGTACAACATTATAGAGAGCCATAGATATGAATTTTAGAGGTTTGATAAATGAGATGATCCTGGTATACCTCGATGACATCATGGTTTACTCAAAGCATGTTGATGCACACTTGGATCACATTAGGAAAAAATTTAAAGGTGCAGAGAATTTGGGGTTTCCCTCAATCCAAAGAACTACATTTTCATAGTTCATGAAGGGAAACTACTTGGACACATTGTTTCAAAAAATAATCTTGTAATAGACCTAGAGAGCATTAGTGATATATCTGCATTAGCACTACCAAGTCATAAGAATGGATTACAAAGTTTTCTTGGAAAAATCAAATTTTACCTTTATGGCCAAACCCCTTACTGTAATGCTAAAGAAGGGTATCATTTTTAGCTGTACATATGAAGGAAAGGATAGCTTTGAATCCAACAAGCAGGATATTAACTCAAGCTTCTACACTAGTCAAACCTAACTATGAGAAAGATTTCATTTTATATGCTTTTGGAGAAGGTAGCATCTCAAATATTCTAACTTAGCAGAATAAAGAAAAATTAGAACAGCCAATATCTTTCTTCAGTCAATCCTTGAAAGATTATGAAGAAAATTATAGTTTCATGGAGAATCAAGTATATGTTATTATTAAAGCTCTCAAAAAATTTAGGCATATGCTCTCCAACAATAAAAATCATCTAATGGTTAGTCATAAAAGTGTTAAATAGTTCCTACTGATCTAGGAGATAAATGAAAAAAGAGTAGGATGGATCATAAAGGTCATGGAATATGATGTGGACATCAAGATCACAAAGCTTATGAGAGGGAAAGGATTGTGTGAACAACTGAATTTTGATATCAAGACTATTGAGGAAGTATATGAAATAGTATATGCTCAAAGTGCATCTCAGCTAGCATATCCACCTCTTTTTAATAGCTGGATCTATGGCATGACCATTTTCTTAGTGAGTACCTATATGACTTTTAGTAGTCTAAGAAAAGGTATTTTAGACTCCAATCCATTCCTTATGTTCTTTTTGATGGAATATTGTTTATAAAATATATGAATGGAATCATGTTAAGATGTATAGATCAAAATCAATTCGTTAAGGTGCTCAAATAATTTCATGATGGCCCATTAGGTGCACATTTCATTAAAAGAACCATGGCCATAAAAATAATGAGAGGGGGTTATTATTGGCCTGAATTATTCAAATATTACCACTAATGGTTAAGAAACTGTGAGAAGTATGCTTACTTCATAGGCAAGTAAATATTATTAGACTTCCCTTTTAGACCAATTCAAGATGACCAACCCTTTTCTCAATGGGGATTGGATTTCATTGGGATAATCAATCCACCATTGAGTGTAGGTCAAAAATGGGTCCTCATATCAATAGACTATTTTAAAATATGGACTAAAGTAGTTGAACTAAAAGATGTTGTGGAGGCATCTATCCTAGAATTCATGGATGGCATAATCTCAAGGTTTGGTGTTCCTCACACCATTATCTCAGACAATGCCAAAACTTTTATGGGAACTCAAGTGAGTGAATGGGTTATAAATCATAATGTATACCTAAGTAATTCTTTCAATTATTACCCATAGGGTAATGTCTTGGCTGAGTCTACTAACAAGAACCTCATAATGATTCTTAAAAGAATAATGGAGGATAACCATTGAACATGGCACACAAAGTTGAAATTAGCTTTTTGGGTTGATAAGATCACCCCTAAGAGAGACATTAGAAAATCCCAATTCATATTGGTAAATGGAAAGAAAGCCTGAGTCCCAGTTTCAATTGAGTTACCATCGTGAGAGCTTAATCATCAATTGGATTTGATTGAAAATGATGAAATTATAATAATATTCATAGAACTCATGAAATTAGAAGAAATCGGGAACCAATCAATGAAAGTTTTAGAAGTAAATCAAGCTTAAACAAAGAGGACTTTCAATAAAAATGTGTCTGACAATAGCTTCAATAAAGGAGACATGGTTCTCAAATGGGATGTAGACAAGGCTAAACTAGGAAAACACACCAAGTTTGATCCAATATGGAGTTATCTATATATTATTACTCAATGTAAAGGAGTTAATGCGTTCCAGCTATCTAATCTTGATGGATCAGAACTACTTATCACAGTCAATGGGATATAGCTAAAAGATTGATTTTGAGGTTGAAATTCATTCCAAAATATAAAATTTCATATATAATAGGGTTAATTATGTTTTCCAAAATAAGTGTTTTTGCACAAGTCAACTCATTAAGATTTTTTATTTCCTTAGTTTGTTTTATTTTTCCCTGTTTTGTTCTTGTTTAAGAAAATCCTAGTTTTGTTCACCTATTAAAGTGTGTTAATCTTAAAATGATTCCATGCCCAATAAACCAGAAGTCTACTATAAATAAACTGATTAGTAGGTAATCATCTTATAGAGGTCACTAAAAATGTTGATATTTTTAACCCAAAATTATCAAAATTTCAAGTACCCTAATGGAGACCCCTTAATTTTTTGGAAAAATTCCTTAAATCAACCCAAATCACCCATTTTCCTAAGCATACAAAATTTAGAGATTGGACTATAATTTGTAGTTTGCAAATATTCAAATTACTTCCCAAACATAGGATCCCACAATACACTAACTAATAGAAACTAAAGATCTTATTATAATATCTAATTTGTAAAATTGTAAATTGTAGTTAGACCTCCACTTCTCGTTAACCAAGTATCCTATAGAAACCAGAATTTGGAGTGTAATTTGCAATTTTGAAAATTACAAATTACAATAATATCTCCATTTCCTACATAACACTCCAACTAAAAACTAGAACTTGGGAGGCAATTTGTAATTTATAAAATTGCAAATTATAATCTAAGTTTTGTTTTCCATTGACCACCTTTCCTATAAAATCCAAAACTCCAACTAAAATTTACAATTTGCAAAATTGCAAATTGTCTCCTGAGTTCCACCTTCCCATGTATAAAGCGTCAACCAAGCCAATACCATGGAATTTAGAGGTCAATGTGAAATTATCAAATTAAAAAATTGCTTGAAGATTTGGGATTTTTTCCAACCATTACCATTAAAGCATTAATTATAAGGGTCTATATAAATCAATTAGGGATTTTGTTAAGTCATTATTTAATCTTGATAATTGAATTTTAGATATCCTACCTTAAATTATGAACCCACCTACAATAAATGACCTCTATCCATGCACTCAAACCTCACACCATGTCTCTATTAAGCAACCCCATGGTATTCCTTTAAAATCCTCTATGTTTTTTCTAAGTCATTATTTCCTACATTTTGAGATCATTGTTTGTGATTTCATTTTTTTATGTTCATTGTAGTTTAAATTACATTTTTTACGGTTTTCATTACTTTCCTTAGGCATGGTTTAGTTAGGGTTGTCTTTGAGGTGTTATGGTTTTCCAAATTTCTTGATCATTTTTAAGCAATTAGAAACCTAGTGTTTTTTTCCAAAGTTTATAACCAATTGAATATACAGGAAAATATTTTTGAACAAGGTGAATATTCCTTGTTAGATCCCTCCATAGTCCTTAGAGAATTTTTACCTACAAATTATACCTCCCATATCCATGGGATTTCAATGTGACAGCTACAACTTATAACCCCATAGACTTTTATATTACTTTGAATATCTCCAAGTTCAACCAAAGTTTCCACCTATAATTTACACCTCTAATCTCTATCAAATATTTTAACCTGCTAGTGCAACTACACTTTCCCATGAAATTTTCACCTACATAAAACAACTCCAAGTTCTATTGGATTTCTCACCTACACTTAGCACTTAAAAATCCCACCAAATTTATAGTTGGTTTTCCCTAAGAATTCTCTCCAGAATCCATGTCTAGGAAAGAGATAAAGTTCAAGTCTAAAGTACCCAATGTCACTCTTAGTATGGAATCCAACACAACTAAGATTATAAACACAGACATAGGTCACATTTACCTAGGTAACTTCTGGACCAAGATCAACATAGAATTCAAGAACAACTAGAACTAGAGCATCTATGACTCTAGACTACCCCAAGTAACATCTTTCCTCCTGATTGTGCAAGCACCTGAGTTGGTACACATGATAGCAAAACATTATGATGCTGATAAGAGAGAGGTATAGAATGATAAAGGGGAAAGGATTCTAAATATGGACCTATATTTCATTGACTCCATGTTTGTGATACCTAAAATTGACAATTATCTAGATATAACACTATAATCATCTAAGAAATTTTTTCAAGATAATAACATTGGATGTTAGAGAGTGATGAACAAGTTATGGCTAAGGATTCCTAAGTTTTCATCCACCAGATTGCCTAAGACATTGTTAATAATTTATTTTAAGGATGAGGTAGGAGATATAATTTTACTACTACATGGGGTCATTGGTAGCCCTGATGTAAAGATCTTCTAAGATTGGATGTATCAATATATATGGGTCATCCATGAGAATAAATAATGCATCCATTGGGCATGAATCATTAGTGACTCCCTCTAAAAGTAGTTGATGGAGGTCGAAACCATAATGAATTTCAACATTACCTCCTACCTAGTATACATATTGGCCAAAATAAGAGATTTCTCAAGGCTCAACACAGTGGCTAGTGAGGCAAATAAAGCATTTAACTATTACCCTGACCTCAATATTGAGGCAAGCAAATAAAACTTCAAAATAGTGAATGATGCATTCATCTACTTCACTATATAATGTTCAAAAAGGAACTAAAGAGGAAGAGATTATTTGATGTAATCACTACATAAATTACCTAGTGGGCTTCTTATTTCATCTAGTTCCCCACCTACTCCTACATCAGGGTATGCAAATTTAGTGGTTACACTTACACCCTTCCAAGATATGTGAGTGATAAATGGGAATTGATGGAGCTAATGAGGTAACTTGTTGAAACTCATAAGCTATTATCCATCAAACATAAGTTAGTAACTCATTTCCCCATTAGTATAGGCATATGCACATGCCCTTCCCTAGACAAAGCCAAGTGTGCAGAAGTAGAAATGACATAGATGACCCTGAGAGATTTGGAGGTGAGACCATTCTAGGATGTTCATGGCAATGTCACTAAAACACTAGGAATCTCCACATGTTCCCTACTTTGAATATTATTAGGAAGATTTGGATGATGAGGAAGAAGTTAGATTGAGGGACTACTCTAGAATGACCATGAATCAAGTCAAAGATTTGGATTTAGCACCAATCCTTAAAGACTTGGTGGATGATGAGACCTTGATAGACAAGGTATACCATGATAATAAGATATACTTACAACCCCTTCCATTAAGAAGGTGATTTATTCCTAAATATATCTCTAATAAATATAACTAACTACATGATCATTAAAACACTTAACTGGCTCAGGAGTAAATGGGTTCAAGTGACTAAAGAGATAGAAAGTATCACAAAAAATATTGAAACTCAAGGATCAAGGAGTTCCCCCATCAATAGAGGGTCCTAGTGTTATAGCAGTAGAGCAACTAGATAGGCCAATGATCTCCCACAATTGAAAGAATAAATAAAAGTCCAAGAAAGGACAATAAAGTAAAGAGGGATTAGTATCATATCAACCCATAATCATTTCATCTAAAGATACAGTTGTAGTTAAAGCATCCATAACTTCAACCCCCATCTCAATCATATTTACCACTCCCATATCTATAATTCATCCCCTAACTATTTATACTATTCTTATAGCTCCAAAAAATCCTCCTCCACCTCAAGTGATTCCACCCTCCATTCCCACCAGTTTAACTATGACAATAAGTCCATTGCCAATTATACAATCACGTCAATTGGACACTCAGGTCTCCCCTTCATTAGATACTCAGGTTTTCATTCCACTTCTTTCTCCCATAATTTCATTCTCTCCTTCCATAATTCATTCCATTTCATTTAAAAACCCTTGTATTCCATCCCCATTAATCACCAACACTACATAATAATATCTTATCATAGATTTAGTCATTCTGACTTTAATTCTTATGGCCATCCCAACTCTTGGGATAACTACTACTTCATCTTCACCCCCATTCATCTTTCTTACTTAACCATCCTTAAGTGTCCCTAACAATTTAATTGACTCATTTAAATATTTGGACTCCATCCTTCCACTAATTCTTAACTTCTAACTTCCTGTGTCTACTCCTCCATTGATATCACTTCCATCTCCCACACCCCTAGTAGACACATTCATTTCAATTTCCCCTACCTCTTTCACTTTCATAATAACCACTAACCTTATAAGAGAGATGGATAAGGAGTAATTACTTAATGCAAATGTGGACCTTCAACCCATAGATAGAGAATAAATTGCATAAACATCTACCAATTAATTAGTGGAAATATTATTATGAGATATGACACTTGTCATCATGCATGCTAGTGTAGCATCTTTAGCTATAAATTATCAAGTGATAGTGTTTCCATAATAGGATTCTACCCTTATTTGGTTAGCACAAAAAGTGGAGAATGAACTCAAGTAGATGACATCCCCAAGTACATTAGATTTTTGTCTCTTAGATACATGCAAGAAATCCAAGACAACTCCCTAGACCTTTTCAAGGTTGTTGTATGACTCAGAACGGGAAAGATGTGTAGATATTTTAGTCCCCTTACTAGATAAATAGAAATAAGATCTAGTGATTGGGGCCTATCAGGTATCAAAATTTCACCTTGGACATATTATGAGGGAGGGGTTGAAACATGACATTAAATTCAAAATTAACTCCCTCTTTGAGAAAATGGATAGTGACAAGGTCACTAAGGATGAGCTAAAAAACAAGGTTGAACAATTAATGACTACATTAAATAAATTCATCAATCCCACTATGTAACCAACATAACTTGAATCAGTGCAACCCATCACCCAAACCATAGATTAGGTAACACTTGATGTGGTGAAAAAAATTGGTAACATGGGAAGGGCTACCAAGGAGTGGGAACAAGAGATCATCTACAAGGGCAAAAAATTCATTGATATAGTAATGGATCACTATGAAATTATAAGGGAGAGAAGGGTCACCTTAAGAAATCAAGTCAGCAAGTATGAGGGAGAGATAGAAAGATTAAATCTTTTCTATCCAAAATTGATAGTTATTGACTCAATTGATATGGACATCCTCCTTACAGAAAACATATTGAAAAATGATGGAGTGCAAGAGGAATTAGATAGAGTAACTCAATTTAGAATAAATATGCTTATAGATGTTTCCCATAAGTGTTAGAGGTACAATCACTGAGAGGGGGGTGAATTAGTGATGCAAGATAATCCAATTCAATTCCCAACTCTTAAACATTCATCATACATCAATCTTGATCAAGTAGCATAAACATGAAATCACATACATCCAAAGCATACATAAGAGCATACATCACATGAACACATCACATATGTGGGAAACCCTCTTGGAGGAGAAAACCCACTAAACCTTAAAATATGGATTACAATCTTATACAACAAGATCCAACA
Organism: Torreya grandis; assembly: GCA_037957365.1. Lineage (NCBI taxonomy): Eukaryota > Viridiplantae > Streptophyta > Pinopsida > Cupressales > Taxaceae > Torreya > Torreya grandis. The sequence continues at coordinate 1,531,634 of JARHVA010000844.1, forward strand.
TTTATACTAGCACCAACTGATCAAAGATCACCCAACCCTTACTTTTGTCAAACACCCACTTGACCTTTAGCTATCTCCAACTAGCAAAGAGGTTACAATCCTGTAAGTAACCAAGCACCCACTCAAATACCTTGATCTAATCTCCACCTTTGATCTGACATCATATACACCTAATGATGGACTTCTCTTACTTTCACTCTTTCCCTTTACACTCTCACAAACATGCACACACAAGAAATGCATCCAAAATACCCTTTTCGATCTCTCTTCACTTCCGATCATATACACAATCAGAAAAACTATAACAACTATATCACAACATTAGTAACATGACCTATACATCATGCACACACTCTTTAACCTGATCAGCTCTTCAATCCATCCATGAAGCACACTTGTGCAATCTACCTCTTCTAGGCTTATTAGGTCCAATGACCTATTTGTTCACATTCATCAAATTGATTAGATAATCATGACTGATCTTCTTTTCTCTTTGATGGTCCTCACTAACCTATTTATTCTATTTCATAGGTTCTTTCACTCAATATCACATTCTTCACTTGTCTTCACACTTCAATTTAAGAAACTAATGCCTTGATCTCCACTATTTATATAGTCTTCGTAATATCAATATCTAGGTTAGCCATTACAATTTCCTTAGCCTTTAATACTTCTTACATATCTCAATACCATCCTCACATGTCATCCATAACAACTATGGATCACACTTAAGCAGTTATGCCTTTCAATTAGGCCTTATTATCCCCTATAGGTCTCATGGAGACCTATTCACCCATTTAGCACTTCATCAAGAAAATTAAGAACATAATATCCATTTAAATTACATGGGTCCACTCCATATGATCTATAAGACATTTTTAAGTAATTATACCTATCAAAACATTCTTCTACTAAAACACAATTTTCTAAAACAGCATTATGTATATTATAGAACCATTAACGAACACATAGTTAAATTTGAATATTCATAACTTTGATGGTAAATAGATTCAAACCTTATAAATAGGTTCTCTAGATGTACCTTGAAGTGATCTACAACTTTTCCTTTTACATCATGATCAAATTTTGCATATATCAAAATTTATAGCTCAAAAACTATATATTGGTTCTCCCTCACAAATTTGAATATTCAAATTCCAACGATCGTTGAGTATCTATTAAAAATTGGTCATGTTTACCTAATCTCATGCACCCTAAAAATATTGACCAAATACCAAATACACACCATCTATCTCTCCAAATCAGCCTAATCTTTACTTTGCAACACTCACCATTGATCTAAGCTTTGAGCTCCCATGATTGTGCCACTTAGTAACCCTACGTGCCTTATGCATATTTGACTCATTAACTTTAATTCATGCTATTGATATTTTTATTACATGATCATACACTCATAATTGATATTCTATCCAAGCTCTATGAATGTGACACATGTTACTAGTGCATTCATTCTTTGACATATTGACTATTATATGCACCATTAGATCAAGATCTATAATTTAATGTGCATCGTTAGATCTACTAACTAGATGACCTCAGACTTCAATGTAGTTTAACTTGATAGTCTCTAGCCCATCATAGTCTACAAGACAAAATTTTAATATTTATATCTTGATATATAAAACAATTCAAGACTCCAAATCTTTAGGGTATATTCTTGGCGCTATATACAACATCACCATGAAAACATTTTCCCACTATTATCTTTTTAAGTACATGCAATAAATGCACAAACTTTGCTATATCATACATGTATACATGATGGTCTATGATGATATAGTTTATCTTAATATATAATATGGATTCTTGTCATTTCACATGATCAAAATACATATTAGGACTTCATCGAGACATCTATAGATGCCTCACAACTTCTTCTTTGTCCTTACAAACCTACAAATGTGTCATATCTCTCCAAAACATCAATCTAATCACTTTGTCATTATTTAATTAGTATAACATTATCTATTTGACATCAATCACAACCAAACATCAATGACCATGCCCAAAAATATCCCCCTTTGTTATTGATGGCAAAACACCCTCAGAATGACTTTAATTGAACAATGATTTCATTATGATCTTTCTTTCCCTTTGACATTAATGACAAAGGTCTCTTCATCAACATGACAATAAACATTCCTCAAAATTATGTATTTATTTAAATATAATTTATATTCTTAGGAAACTTACAGATTTTCAAGCATATGAATCAATTTCTCTCCTTTTGGCATAAACTAGTCTTGAATTTGAACTTCTCTGATCCTTGGACCTGACAAACTGCTCATAGAGCTTAAAAATATCCCCCTAACATTATTCTCCATATCATGTCATATATTTTGATACCATACTCATAAAAATATCTCACACATTATCTATGGGTACACTCTTTTTTATCATATATAGCTTCTAAGCTTAGGCATCCTTTGAGCACCTTTGGACCATCCCCACACTTGCTTATATACCTTCTTACTTCAGACAACCTCCATGATTACTAGTATATGAACAAGCCAATATTTAAATAGGAAATATTTACAAAATAAACTAAAAAACTCATTCAATAACAATCATACCTTAGTCATTTGGATAAAATTACCAAAACCACTCTTTTCTTCACTAGCCTTGCCTAGAGGCCTAATGACCCTACCTGAACCTTGAAACACCCATATATTTCTATGTATTCACCTTCAAGAATTGAAATTTCATATCTAAATTACACTCATGTGCCCCCTCATTTATTCCAAAAATAATCTTCTAAATCAACTTCTACACCATAGCTTCACTAACCTATTAGAAAATTAGCCCTTCATTTGCATAAATCATCATCCATGGAAGACACCACATACTATAAGATGACTGTAAAACACACATTTTGGTCAACATCAGCACTTGAATCTTATCTCACACTTGGAGATAAATAAAACATACTTATAGACCAATTTTTGAGGTCACACACCTTGGATAACCTAGAGACCCTTCAGTTAGGTTTTGACCTACTTAGCCTTAAGCCAAAATTGGGAAAACCAACAACACTAAAAAATATTCAATTTGTACACAAAAGATATTAAAATCATAAAATATCCTATATCACACTTTAAGGGAGTCAACACACCTTTTTATGCAATAAAAACATTTTGACAACTTCATCTTTCATGTTTTGACACTTGAAAACCTCCATACTCTACCTACAGATCTTTAGGGCCAAAATCCCTAAACATACCTTGAGTACACATACTTGCAATCTAGATCTTTAAAATAATAACTCAAAAAGTAATCACCTTCAGATCACTCAAATTATTCATATCTCAACCATGACTAGAACATCTCACATATGCTCCCCCTGACATCATGCACATCTTCAAATGATATTCTTATCCTATAAAATCAATCAAAATCTCAACTGGTATCCACCATGCTTCATCTTACTTGACTAGTGTTTCTTTGAGGCCTAGATAGCGACACCTTGACCCACAATGTCCTAGAATAATGTGAAACTAGTATTTTCCCATAACTCCTCATATTCCTTCTCTTCCTTGGTCATTTGATACTGATAGTTCTTCTTCTTCTTAGGCTTAAGAGAAACAACATGCTTATCCACTACAATATTCTCCTTTACTTTTAAGAAATTATTGATAATATAAGGAGACAACCAAGATTCATGACATACCTTTTTATCTTAAGAAATAACCTCATTACTAGGCATTAACAACTTATGTTCTTGGCATAAAACTTGTTCCATAATAGCAAGATATTCTTTTGGATCCATATATTCCTCATAACTAGCCTCAATTAGCACTTTGGTCTTTTCTTTGAGCTTGACTTGAACTAACTTTTGATTCTCCTTTTCTATCTAGATAGATGACAACTTTTCTTAGCATTTTTGAAACTTCTTCATATCTAATTCCTCTTTTTCTTTAGCAAGTAGTCCACCTTGATCTTTCAGCTCAACTAAATTAGTTTTCATGGTTTCCACTTCCTTAGGTTTCCATACAAAGGATTTACCTTTCTTAAGCATACTATGATGTTTATGTAGCTTATTATGACTTGAGAGCTTGCTTATACAATATCTTGAAATATGACCAACTTGATGACAACAGAAACAAAAAACATCATTCATACTTTCTGCTTGATGAATATTATGAATCTTAGTAAACATACCATCTTGTCCCTTAGGTTCATGATGCTCGAGCTTAAATATCTTGGAATCCATACCTAGGTCAATCTTTTCCCATGTATTTTGGGGTAGAATCTACCATATGTCCCATGTCATGATAATTATAGCAGACTACATTACCCACACCTCTAGCTAATCAACTACTCTTTATTCTATAGTTTCTTGCTTTATTACCAAACCTATTATAAGCATAACAATGACCATTAAAGGATATTTCATACCTTGAAGCATTTGGTTATTTTATTGGTTTCTTCATTTTGCCTTTGACTTGACTTGACTTGTTGTCTTTCATGTTACCATCCACTTTGATTGGTTATGATCTCTTTTGTTCTTATTAAATCTTGCCTACTTTGACAACAAATTTCTCATATTCATCCTTTAATGAATCTATCTTGGTCTTCAATTGAACACTCTTAACCTCTTTAGCTCTCGTATTTGAATTTATATCCTCTAACTAATTTCTAAGATCTTGCATGGTCTCCTTATCCCTTTTAGATTCTTTAGTCATGTCATCCTTCAGTGTACATGCTTGTTCTTCAATAATCTTTATATAATCAAGCTTGAATTTCAACTCATCATTCTCACCTTGCTTTGAACTCAACTTGGAATTTGTCTCTCTTAATTGAGTCTTGAGATGTTTGTAGTCTTCCTCTTTTGAACTTAGATTCATCCTTGTAACTCTTAATTGATACTCAAGAATATTGATCTTATTTTTATCATACTTTGATCTTTATCTTGCCTTCAAGGATTCTAGCTCCTTATTGATCTTGATGCACCCATTCATAATAGCCTTAAATTTTAAGGCCATGATCTTTTTTTGAGCTTCTTCTTGATCATATTCTCTCATCTTACCACTGTACTTCTTAATAAGTGACTTGAGCTTATTGACTTTTTATTCACTTTATTTTAGTCATGCATAAGTAACATCTACTTATTCCTTCAACTCTTGATTCTCTTTCTTCAATTACTTAGCCATATTTTACCTTGGATCACATTTAGGTGGTTAAACTTGCATATAAGTTCCTAATATGATACCAATTATTGGAGATATAATCACTGAGAGGGGGGGTGAATCAGTGATGCAGGATAATCTAATTTAATTCCTAACTCTTAAACATTTAGCATACATAAATTTGAATCAAGCAGTATAAAAATGAAAGCACATATATCCAAAGCATATAGAAGAGCATACATCACATGAACACATCACATATGTGGGAAACCCTCTTAGGGGATAAAACCCAATGAACCCATTAAGATGAACGACAGTCTTATAATACAAGATCTAACATTTAGACCAGCACCAACTAATCAATGAGAACCCACCCCTTAATTTAGTCAAGAACCCACTTGACCTTTAGCTAGTTCTAACTAGAAAGGGAGTTATAACCCCCTAGGAACCAAACACCCACTTAGATACCTTGATCTAATCTCCACCATTGATCTACCATCATCTACACCTAATGATGGACTTTTATAACTCACACTCTTTCCCTTTACACTCTCACAAACTTGCACACACAAGTAATGCATCCAAAATTCCCTTTTGGATCTCTCTTCACTTCTAAGCATATGCACAATTATAAAACCTATAAAAAATCTATCACAACATCAAAAAAATTACCTATAGGTAATGTACACACTCTTTAACATGTTTAGCTCTTTAATCCATAGACTAAGCACATTTACTCAATTTGCTTATTATAGGCTTATTAGGTCTAATGACCTATGTATTCACATTCATAAACTTGATCAAATAATCATGACTGATCCTCTTTTCTCTTTGATGGTCCTCACTAACTTTTTCCTTCTCTACACTTGCTTTCACACTTTAAGTCAAGAAACCAATGCCTAATCTCCACTATATATAGAGTTTTCATGAATATCAGCATCTAGGTCAGCCATAATAATTTCCTTAACCTTTAAGACATCTTACATATCTTAATATCATCCTCAAGGTTAGCCATAAAAACTAGGGTGACACTTAAGTAACTATGCCTTTCAATTAGGCCTTATTAGCCCTTATAGGTCTCATGGAGACCTATTCACCCATTCATCACTTCATCAATAAAATTAAGAACATACGATCACTTTCAATTACATGGGTCCACTCCATATGATCTCTAAGACATATTTAATTCATTATACCCATGAAAACCTTCTTTTTCTAAAACACAATTTGTTTAAACAACATTATGTATACTATAAAACCATTAACAAACACATAGTAAAATTTTAAGCTTCATAAATTTGACTATACAAGCATTTAGACTTTCTAGATATGTTCTTTGGATGTGCTTTAATGTCCTCTACAATTTTTCTTTCTACATCATGATCAAATTTTGCATATATATAATGTTATATCTCAAAAACTATAGACTAGTTCCCCCTCACAAATTCAAACATTAAAATTCTAATGGTCACTAAGTAGCTATTAAACATTGGTCATGTTGACCTCATCTCATTTACCCTAGTAATATTGACCAAATATGCATTATCTATCTCTATGTATTAGCTTGGTCCTTACCTTACAACGCTCACCATTGATCTAAGCTTTGAGCCCCCATGATTGTGCTACTTGGTAGTCCCACATGCCTTCTACATATTTGACGCATTTAATTTAACATATGCCTTTGATATTCTGACTCTACAATGATATGCTCACCATTGATCTTCTATCTAAGCTTTGTGAATGTGACACACATCACTAGTGTGCTCATTATTTGACATATTGACTTTTACACACACTGTTTGATCAAGATCTATGATTTAACATGGGCCATTAGATCTACTAGTTAGATAACCTCAGACTTTTCAACATAGTTTAACTTGATGGACTCTGGCCCATCATAGTCTACAAGTGCAACTTTGAAGATTTATTTCTTAAGCTAGAAAACACTTCAAGACTCCAAATCTTTAGGGTACACTCATGGGACTAGAAACAACATCACCATGAAAACATTTGCCCACTATTAAATTTCTAAGTACCTATAATAAATGCACAAACTTTTCTAGATCATACATGTATGCATGATGGTCTATGATTATTTGGTTCCTCTTAATTTATAATATGGTTTCTCATCATTCCAAATAATCAAAAGACATATCAAGACTTCATTAATTTATCTATGGATGCCTCACAACTTCTTTTTTATCCTTACAGACCTACAAATCTACCATATCTCTTTAAACCATCAATCTAATCACTTTGTCATTAGTACACTAGTATAAAATTCTCTCTTTGACATCAACAACAACTAAGCATCAATGACCATGCTCAAAAATAAGGCTAAGGTTTCACATGACAAGGCCACTGACATGTTGTATGACATTGAATATTTGTTGAATATATTTTCATGTTGACCAACAAATTATTAGGATCAAATCCTTTTAGTAGAGGGAGTTTATAGTAAATTCAAATAAGTATCAAAAAATAATCTGCATGAGATACAATTTTCACCTTGAGCTCTATCCACTCTTTCATCAAATATCATAACACATTGGATCATATGGGTAAAGAGATTCAAACATAGAGATGTTTGAGAAGGGAACACTTTGATACAATAGTAAATTTCAAGATAACTAACCTCTACTCTTTTGGCCCAGATGAGGAAAAAATCCTAGATATCTTCAAGGCTTTTGATGCATATGTTCAAAAATTATATGATAAGAAGGATAAATATTTAGAAGAAGTGTTAGAAATAGATTAATTATTTCTATCAAAATCATTCTTGTATATTGTATTTTCATTATTGTAAAATATTGTAAAGTTATAAAACATATCTTGTAAATTACAACTATCTTTTTGATATCTCTTTTTGAGAAAGATTCATGTGTATTTTACACTTTCTATTTTGATAGGTTGGAAGTTATAAAAAGTAGAGTTGCAAATTACACTTTTAATTTTGACAAGTTTTAAATTGCTTAAGTTGTAAAAGCACATATTGTAAAATATAATTCTAATTTTGACAAAGTTGGTGACTTGAAAGTTGTAAAAGTCTCAATTGAAAATTACAAATTAGGGTTTTACAAAAAAGTAACTTAAATTATCTTAAATTTATCTTTTGTTCTTAGATTGAGTTTCATTTTGGCACCCCCTATTGCATGAAGATTTTAAAGTTCCCACTATGCCTCCAACTATCAAAGATCATGCCTAGATCTTACATGTGTTTTTTCTAATTTGTTTGCCATGCCTTAGATGCCATAACAACTAAAGATTTTGCCTCTTTTCATGAAGTTTCCAGATTTACATGTTATTCTACTAGGTGTTGGATTTCATTGTTAACTACATCTCATTTATATGATCTTTATAAATATGGGAAATATGTTGTATCCCATATCTTTTTACTACTAGATTTATTATTTTTCATTTTGAATAATGCTTCTACATGTTGTAACCTAGAAAGTGAGAATAAATTCAAGATTTGCCTTTTTTTTAGAAATATATAAGTATGCAAGGACATTTGAATATTTGTAGATTTTTTAATTCTATGTTAGTCATAAAATTTCATTTGTGGTATTTTCTAACCTTTCAGAAGATTTCTTGATTAAAAATAAAATAATCATGTCCCTTGTATGAATAATACCAATTATTGCCTCTAATTTTCCATTTTCATGAGTTTGTGCTCCTACAAATTTCAATCTATTTTCTATCTTATTATGTTCATTAAATAAATCATTAAAATCCACTACAAAAATATTTAGTGCAATCGCCATTTTCATTTTTCCAAATTTCATTCTCAAAACTCTTTTCCCCAGTCAAACCCTGGTTTAGGAGCAAGAACACTAAAGGAGTGGAATTTCTATAAAATTGGTATTTTATCAGTTGTACTAAATTTAATCAAAATAAGTCAGCCTTCTTCAGAAGTTCACCTCAATTTTCCAAGGTCTTATATCTTGGAGGTGATCCCATTGTATCATTATATTTTTGCATATTAATCTACAACATCAAGAATAGGTGTAAAATCTATGTGGTAACAGGTAATGCACCCAAGCATCAAATAATTTATACTCAATAGAGATTTGAGTGAGAAGAAAATTGGGTGGGTGAAAAAGTGTATGGAATATGACATTGAGGTGAGAGTTACCAAGGTAATCATAGGTAGAGGTCTATGTGGTCATCTTACAATAGAGGTGAAGGAAGATAAATACCATGATAGTCCATAGGCAACTGTAAATACCACTCATCTAAGCTAGACCAATGATGTCATCAATTTCCTTCAAATAAGACCAAAAGGATACATTTTATACTGTAGACCATACCCTATATATTGATAAATAGAGTGATATTTAAGAAGGATATAGGAGGTATGCTTTTGAGATGTGGTGAATCAAGCCATGTTGACAAACTACTTGAGCAGTTTCATGATGGGCTTATTGGTGGGCATGTTTCTACCAATAACATAGCCTCTAAAATAATTAGAGATGGATAATTTTAGCCTACATAGTTTAGAGATCCACATACTTGGGTCAAAAAGTGTTTAAAATGTGTCATGTTCATTAGCAAATAAAAGTTAGTTGCCTTTCCCTTGCAACCCATTCAAGTTGAATATACATTCATGTAGTGGGGCCTAGACTTCATAGGAATGATCCATACCCCTTCCATTTATGGACATAATTGGGTCATAACAGCCACTAACTACTTCACAAGGTGGGTGGAGGTAGTTATACTGAAGAAGGCCAATGAGAACTCAATATTGGAGTTTTATGATAATCTTATGACCAAATTTGGTATACCTTAAACAATCATCTCTAATAATGCCTTAGCCTTTAGTATTAATAAATTATATGAGTGGTACCTTAGTATGTCATCTACCTCAAGGCTTCCTCCAACTATTACTCACATGGCAATGGACTAGCAGAGTCCACAAACAAAAACTTGATAAGGATCATCAAGAAGACCATGGAGGATAGTCAAAGAGAGTGGCATACAAGGTTGAGAACTACCTTATGGGAAGATAGAGTCACACATAATAATTCTAATATATAATCTTGATACTTTATTATCTATGTTAGAGAGGTAATATTCCTATTTCCCTTGAGATGCCTGCCTTAGAACATGCTCATCAACTTGAACTCTTAGAAGATGATGCAATGCAAGTGAGAATGAATGAACTAAAATATTTAGAGGAGATAAGGGATAGTTCCATACATACCATGTGGTCTAATTAGAATAAATTCAAAAAATCATCTAGGAAAGGGCTTCATCTAGGATATTCCAAAAAGGAGATGTAGTCCTCAAGTGGGATGAGGACCATGCAAAGCCAGGGAAACACTTAAAATTTGATAGTCTTTAGAGTAGGCTTACATCATCACCATCTATAAATAAATTAATTCCTTTAAACTTTATATATTTAATAGTGAGTAACTCCCTATCCCTATCAATGGTGTGTTCCTCAAATTCTATTACTAATCTTCATCATGTTCCTCTTGTACGTAAATAGATAAAGTTTGTCTTTTCCCTCCAAGTGTTTTTGTAAAATTTTTATGTTTATTGCTTGGTCTTATTTTTGGTATTTTTGTGTTTTATTTTATTTTTCTTATTTATCACTTTGGTGTGTCTCCTTTTTTAAAAGTATGCAAGGTATAAGGTAGAGTTCATGTGCAGTCAAGTTTCATTTGTTAATCCATCAAGAACATGTCTTATAGTTCTAAGTTCCTTGACCAACATGTTGGTCAAGCCTACTAAGTCACAAAAAAATTTAAAAAATTTATATTACCATACCTATAAAGGGGTCAACCTAATGCCTTAAGTCTTGATCTATCATTAGTCTCATGATTACATCATGGACTTATGAATTATGAGGGTTGTTCAAATAGTCCATTACCTTGATATGTTATATATCTACTTTTTGAGCTTCCATTCCTTCTGTTAAACTTTAATCAAGTGTTTTCATGATTATAAAACATGTTTATATGGTCCTTGATCACTTTTATGGAGTCCCAATAGTTGAAAAATGCCATGGTGAAGGTAAATTAAGAAGGCAGTCTAGTGAGAATTCAGGAGCATCTCTGATATGTCATATAACATGAGGTATGTTCACTTTCAAGATTTTAAAAACATCACTAAAAGTATATTAGGGTAAATTTTAGGTCTCTAATAATTTATTAATGTATTTTCATATGATATTGACATGATATTTAGTTGATATGCCTCTTAAAGTCATATATGTGTGCCAAATTCAATGTTTTTGGTCATAATGAGACCTAATATGGCTTTCATATAGCACTAAGTCACCTAATATGCCTTTAATATTCCTTATAATCCTCATAAATACATTAATATACAATTTCATGCCTCATTTAATAATTATCATCATGGTCAATGCCTAAAGCCTCCCAAATAGGCCCCACATGTGTTAAATAGTGACTTTTCAACTCCCTCAATTCATACCATCAAGTTAAAAGTGTCACATAACCCTTATCTTCCCTCAAAAAAACTTTTTTATGATGTTTTTATGTCTAAAACAATAAATTATATAGATAAATGGTAGGTTGTAGATGTTTCTTAGGTGGTAAAGATCCGTACAGTATGGACTAGCTTAGGTGAAGTCATAGTTTTACAGAGGAAGGCCAAAAATATTAAATGTATAAAAAATAAATGTTTTGTAGTGTAAATTAATCTCAAATCCATCCCATATCCTCATCAATATCATTTGAAAGTTTAGATGTCTCCTCATGTTTATGCTTATACAATACAAATGAGAGAGAAAAAGGCCCAAAATCACAACCAAAGGAAGTACACTCAAGCAGATTCTACCCTTGGGAATTTTTCTTGGGATTAGTCTCAAAAGTTTTATGAACATTAATTATTAACTTAAGGAATTAATATTCCATTCTCATTTGTACAAGCCAATTTGGATTGAATGTTTTTCAAGGATTCTTGGCTTGTCTACTCAAACCAATCATGGATGTTATTCCCTCAAGTCTTAAAGGAGGTTATCATAGAATTTTTTCAATTGAATAAAATTTATGATATCATATAACTAACAAAAATTCAAGACTAGATAATGTGTGCCTCCTATGTTAGCTTTAGATATTAAACTTAGTGTTTAAGTGTTTTGTCAAAAGTTGTTAACTGAGTTGAAGAGTTGATAGAGTGTTTCAAGGTTTCTAATGCCTTATTTCTCATGTTTAAGGTCTAATGGCCTCTTGTCATTTCATAAAATATCAAGGATAAATGGCTTTTGAACACTTAAAAACTATTGTATGGTGAGTGTTGTCTATGGATTAATGACATCTATAGAGCTTCAAATATAACTTAGAAGCATGGAAAAAAGGGTGTTGAAGTGATAATGGAGCATCATCATGCCTTTATGAGAAAATTTACTAGATTATATGGTAGAATTAAAAGCTTATAAACCATCCTCTTTACCTATAAGTTCACTCAGTCACTTTTATCATATATTAAGGTATTTTTCAAAGATTAAGGTTTTTCTGAGTTTCCTAGGTTTCACTTTTGGACTATGTATTCCCCTTTTTCTATCTCCAAATAGGTATACTTGTTTGATATGTATGTGAGGGTATTCATGTTTCATGAGGATTGTATTATATGGTTCCCCACACTCATTTCCATGCCATTTTAATACATTTCCATCTAATTTTTTTCCTCACTACCATTATATTTTGTTTTACCTCTATTTTGATACCCACATGTACATTTCCCTACATTGTCACCCTCTTCAATTCATCCACCCTTCACTCTAAGTATAGATAATGATAGTATACCTTTGTACTCCCTTAAAACCCTAAAAACAAATGAAACAATATAATTTTGGATCCATATGGTCATACACCTAACTAAAGAAGAAGATAACCACCTACGGGCAGCCCTTTTAAGCCTAGTATAGTAGAGTCTCCAAGGAGCACTATGTAAACCATTCAAATACATGAGGATTGGTGTGAGTATGAGAAGGTGTGAATTCCATAAAGGGATATAAAAAATTTAATTTAATATATGAATGTGTTTCTAGATTTTAAGCATTTGTAGAAAACCTTCTTCTCATACAAACCTGATGACCAAACTCCTATAGATAGTCAGTACTAACAGGAGAATACATGTAACATTACTGATGTAAATTGGTGTCTCCATATTTCCTAGGATAAAATTAAATGTTTATAAAATAAATTTAAATTTTCATACTATTTAATAAGGTAACACTTGATGGTTATCACATATAAGAAGGTAGGGGAACATCAACACAGGCTTGAGATTACATAGGCATACTCAAGTGTAAGCCCTAAGCCTGAGTAAGGGGTGGTATGCAAAGAAATAAACATTTTAAAATGATCATATATGAATTATATTATCCCTATGTAACATTATGGACACATAATTACCACAAACACCTTAGGAAATAATGGATAAGGCCATACTCAGAATTTTCATGCTTGGTCACATAGTTAACAGTCAATTTACTTCTAGTATGAGCCAAAATGATAGTTTTAGGTTTTTATAGGCATGAAAAAGTCTCAAAAAATACTATGAATATTAATCATTAATAATTAAAGGTACCCATGCCTCAAATTTTGGCTAGATAAATAGTGGTTATACCCATTATTTTTTCTCATACCAAGCCCTGTCTATGACAGTTGATCCTATGGGTTGAAGGGTGGATCTATACCATGAAGGGTCTGTAGATATTTTAGGATATAAAAAAGGTTTTGGGTCATTCCAACATGGTTATAAGGGTCCTTATACCTCCTCCAAAAATTTTACCATTCAAATCTATGGTTAAATTCCTTGGAGATAGGCAAATGCAGATAAACACACAAGCCTACTCATAAACCCTACTGTCATCTTAAGGTTCCTCTAAGATCTTGAAACAAGTTGGATGGTCAAAATAAGGTGTATTAATATTTTTAAGACCTGATAATGATGTTTCAAGTGAAAAAAGGTGAGGAAATGTTCCAGGTGTCTTTAAATCCTACTCAAGCCACTCACCCTATACATAGTCAATTTGAAGCTCACCTTCATATGCTCACCCACTTTAACACATACAAGCTTATGTAAAAATTTATTGTGTAATTTTAAATCCCATTTGAAATAAATATTCATTAAATATTAGTTATTATTTGGTTCTAACCTTTATGAATGAACCTTAAGAAAATAACCACTCAGAATTGTCTGTAGATAATCCTAGTTTCACCTTCCAATGTTCCTATCTCTACACACACTTTTCATGGGAATCCAAGACATTCATGGAAGATGAGGAGGTTATTGAAATATATATTCATGTAATTTTTTCTTGGTTTGGATATTTTTATGCTATGAATCATCATTAAGATGGTGGACATATCAAACCTTACATAAACCCTAAAAGTGATGTGATGATAGATTTTAGTCTCAAAACCCATCTAGATGAAGTTGCTTGACCATAAAATTACCTTTAATATACCCTAAAGTCATTTTAACATCACAATGACCCACTGGTTGGCATGTTCAAGAGTCAGACTATATAGAACAGACTTGAAAATGTTAGTTTAAGCATAAGATCAAAGAGATAGGGAGTGTTTGTGTACAAAATGAAGTTATGGAGGGATAATGAGTCATGGAGCATATAAAAAAGTCCTTTAATAGTCACTAAAGTGACCTCCATGACTGGTTTAGCAAGAAGATAAGCACAAGTATTGGATTTCATGGTTGTGTGCATCCAAAGGGGGTTAAATGATCTAGTAAATCTAATTATGCTACCTCATGAATTCTCTGAGGTAATGTTCAAGTTGTATATGATGAAAGAGTACCTTGAAACCTTATTTTTTAGTAAAATGTTCAATATTTAGGTTTGTAGATAACTAATCTATCATCTCCACTATGACTATGTCACTAAAAGGTAGAGAAGAGAGCAGTTTGGGAAGTAAAAATGATTCTAACTAGAATGTTAAAGGTCATCATTATGTTTGGAGTCCATTTGGATAATTCAAATTCTAGGAAAATCCATAAAATTAGTCATTTTACATGCAAACATCTAGAACCTACTCAAAAGGTATGTTTCTTACATAAAACATATTCAAATGCTCCTCATATCTTGGATTCTATGTATGGGGATACCAACACTTTAGTGAAGGTAGGGAGGTTTATTAGCGTATATTTGGTATAATTGGCTTAGAAATCCAAGCCTTGGTATCTATTAAACATCCATGAGACCCTTAAGCACTCTTAAACCCTAATAGAGACTCAACTAGAGAGGTTTAATGAAATATGCATTGACAGGCTTAGGACTTGCTTGTCTAACACTTCGATCATGTTACCACCTCAAAGGGGTTCATGCCCATAGCACCTAATGGTATGGAAACTATAGGATCACCTCTTAAAGTGCATGTTTTTAGGGTTTTGGGTATAATATGTGTTTCAAAGACTAACCAAGAGTTCCAAATTATGGGAGAGGTAAATTCAAGGCTTATTCTACCTCTCTAATGTCAAAATTATGCATGAAGGTGACTACAAATAGCTATGTTGGGTCTTTCTAAATAATCAATCTATGGAACTAGGATGAAAAGCCTAGTTTAAAAAGGTCAATGTGTTTATATTTGAATAGCACTTGGTATATCTCAATGCCAATACATAATGGTTAATATGAGAATGATCTAAGTCCTCTTAAATGATTTGAGATCCTAGTCTAGCTATTTGATCATTCAAGTAGTGAATATGAGTATAAAGATGAAGAACAAGAAAATTAGGTCTAATTATCTTGAAAGTAGAATACTCTAATGGGTATAGAGAAATATTATGAAATTAATGAGTCACCTTGAGGTGTTGATAATTTTCATCCAAGTGATCATATCCAAAATTCAAGGCCATTGTGATAGGGTAGAGGTAGTTTCAAGGACAAGTTTGCATGTACATTGAAAGAGAGGCTATTCAATGCCTCTTAGAGGCTTATCCACACCCCATTTGTGTTTTGTAACTAAAATTAGAGGTAATATTGGAATAATTTTAGCATGTTCAAGGCCTGCATAAATTAAATATAAGATTTACAACATATATACCTTCTCTTAATGCCAAATTAGACTTATTGAGGAAGTGTTAATGCATGAGAGTGAATAAGCCTATTTTAACTACCATACACCACCTTAGCCTCATTTATGTCCTCTACCATGATTTAAATCTTCTCTCTTCTCCTTAAAACTCTCTATTTAAGTAGGAATTAAGATATTTTTTTGGTATCCCTTAGCTAGGTGTAGCAAAGCTCTACTAAAATTATTTGTTACTCCTTTAAATCAATAAAAGATACTTGTAGATTTCTTGTTGAATGCTAGTGTGTATCATGAGAGTTTTATTTTTATAATGCATGAATGATGTTATAATTTTTATGTCTTTTCATGAACCTAACTTCAGGTTGTTAGTCTATGTAGGTTGTATGAAGTGTTGGCAAGTAGAGGTGTTCTTGAAGTGTAATAATCCAGTAGCATCTTGTGCAAATCTAATCCTTTATTCTTCAATTTTTAGAACTCTTACTCAACCTCCATATGAAATATTCATTCTTAGAACACCAATAATATTTTTTATTAGTGGTAGTCTCCATCAAGTTCATTAGTGGTTTTCAAAGGATAGACTTAGAGTGGATCTTCAATTACTAGTGTATCACCACTTTAGATTAGATTCTTTTATCAGCTTTCATCTCTTTTCCCTTTTCATTTCAATAGTATTAGGCCTTATAAAGAGTATAAATGACAAATTAGTGGATCTACCCCCATAAAATCTAGAGTTTGACTTACATCTTATGCACACCATAGCCTATAAGTCATTCTAATGTTAGTTCAGGTTTGATGTGGATGTGAATAGTCCTTTCCTAAGCAAGGGTGCAACCTAGTTACCTAAAAAGAACTCTAACCATAATCTTTGATGAGCATTCAAGTTTGATTTGGTGAATATATACTTGAGTCCCAAGTTATTATTCTTTAGCTCAAATAGTTTCTCCAATAGATAATGCCTCTAAACTTGTATTCATAATTACCACAAGTTCTAGGTCATGAGTGGCATAATTCACCTTATATGTCTTCAATTTCTTGGACTCATAGGCTACCACTAGTCCATCCTACATAATAAATCCTTCATGTCTATCCCTAGATGCATTAGTAATCACTCATAATTGACCATTAAGATCAGGAACTCTTAGCACTGGTGCTAAAGTAAGCCTCATTTTTAGTTTCTAAAAGGCTACCTCACACTTATCTAACTAGATGAAACTCTAATTATTTCACTAAAAATAGGTAATTGGATTAGATATCTTAGAGAAATTTGGAATGATTTTTTGGTAATATCCCACTAATCCCATGAAACTTCTTACCTCATTCACATTCTTTGGTGTGGTCTACTCCATTATGGCTCTTATCTTCTCTAGATCAACTAAAATAACATTTTTAGAGATAATATGTCCTAAATAATACACTTTGTTTTGGAAAAATGCACATTTAGACAACTTGCCATAAAATTTATGCTTTTACAAATATTGAAAAACTAGTTCCATATGCTACAGGTGCTCTTCCTCATCCTTAGAATAAATGAGGATGTCATCTAGAAAGACTAAAATAAAATAATCTAGGTAGTCTTTGAATACACTATTCATGAGATTTATAAATATTGTTGGATCATTTTTCAATCCAAATGGTAACACTATAAACTCATAGTGCCCATATAGAGTTTTGTATTTTTTTTAGAATATCCTCTTCATGAATTCTTAACTAATGATACCCTACTCTAAGATCAATATTAAAAACTATTTTGTTTCCTTGGATTTGATCAAATATATAATCAATGCATGGCAATAGATATTTGTTCTTTATCATTACTTTATTCAACATATATTAATATATACATAGGTAAATATTACCATCCTTTTTGATGAGGACAACTAGTGCACCCCATGGTGACACATTTGGTCAAATCAGCCCTTTTGACAATAACTTCTAAAGTTTTACCTTTAACTCAACTAATTCAATGGTTCTTATTATGTATGGCACCTTAGATTGTGGTTCTAATCTAGGTATGATATCAATCAAGAAATCAAACTCATGCTTGGGTGATAATCTTATTAACTCTTCTAAAAACATGTCATGGAAATTTATTATAAAAGGATAATCCTCAATGGATGGCTCCTTGGAATCTGCCATCTCATTTATATTAATGACAAATGCTTGGCATCACTTATTTTGAGATTTATTGAGTTGAATAGTATTGATTTATCTTAGCTTCAACTCCCTTTTCTCACCTTAAATTTGTGTCTAATTTTTGAAATCATCTTGACACTCAACCTTATTCAGATAACAATCAACCTTCGATTAATGTTTTGTAAGCCAATTAAATCCTAGGATCACATCATATGATCATATTCTTGCTACAAAAATATCCACTACTATAGTGTATTCAGGTAGCCTAATCTCCATTTTTACTAAACACATCTCAACTTTGACCTTTGACTCATTCCCATACTGTACTAACCATGCATTTTCCATAACTCCATATTTTCTAGACAATGTATTAAGCATTATAAGAGTAATGAAAAAATTTATAGCTCCCATGTCAATAAAAATATAAAATAGATGATTGAAAAAAATACCTAATATCTCTTTGGGAAAAGCTTATTATTCACCCTAATGATTGTCAATAGTTGCATGAATCCATTGCTAGAATGTACCTTGTTGAGAAGCAAAACCCTTGTTCTTTGACTTGTCCTGAGAAAATTCTCAAACAAAATGACCACCTCTACATAAGAATCAACCTCCAACTAGTCCTTTCTTTTCATTATATTGGTTACCCTTGAAACTACCCTTGAAACCATTACTAGCTTTCATGTTCCCTAAACCACTATTAAACTTGGCATTCTAATTCTCGAATTGACTCTTGGAACCTCCACTCTTGTGCTTCCATTTCTTCCTCTTCAATGCTATTTTATAAATTCTAAACTTATTTTTAAACTTATCTCTAACTTGGGAAAGGGATTTTAGTATTTTTTCCTGCTTGATTGCCTTCTCAAACACCTAATCCATGAAAGATAGACCATGCACATCTACTTCATAACTAATTTGGGGTTTTAATCCCATGATGAATTTCCTCATCTTGAACCTCTCATCTACCTAATATTGAGGTACATATTTAAAGAACTTGGTGAATTATTATCAATATTCATTCATCGATAAAAACCCTTGATTAAGATTTTGGAAGTCTATATGATTTTGATTAAAGTATAGTTGTGGAGTCCATCATGACCTAAATGGCACCACAAACTATTTCCAAGTGGTGGTGGTTGAGTTGAGGTTTATCTTGAGCTTCTTATTTACCCATAAATTTTTTATTTCACTAGAAAGATAATAAGATTCCTAGACTAATTTCATGACTTTAGAATAATTATGAATCTCAATAATTTATCCATTTTTGTCAGCCACTCTTTAGCTCCATATCCTAATATATTTCCATTAACTTGGGTGGATTTATCTATTTCATATCCCATGCCAACTCTACATCTACTCAAGCTTTCACATCTTGTGGCACTTCATCTTACCTCTATTCTTCAAGTTGTTCTTGCTCATCAATATATTCTTTAGGTTCCTCCTCAGCATTATCCTCTTCATGACCATGTACTTCCTATTCTAGGGTTATGATCTGATCCCAAGTCTCTTGCATGGTTGTGAGGATTAGGTCTAACTTTTTAGCTTACTCAATGGTAGACTTATTTGGATCAAAAGGGGGTTTGGTATTCAAATTACCCTCACCTCCTAGTCTATTTCACACCATTTTTCTTATTACTTATTAAGAGAATAAGTTTGCATTATCAAAAACATTAAATCTTATAGTTTGAGCCTTAGATATGACACCATAATGTAACAACCCCACTAGGTTTTACCAGAATATAGTAAATAAAATAAAATTAAATACACATATTCATCTTACAAATTTCACGATGATAAATCTAATTAGCGATCTTTAACTAAATGCACTCATTTAGTTGACCACAAAGTTTATAGCTAATCCAGTTAGTTAAGGATCACCATGAACAGATATAACAATCATGAACAATGTTGAATAAATAATAATTATTACATCTAAATCATTAATGAAAAAATACAAATTTGGCCACAACTAATACAATATTATAGCCACTACTATATAATTATAATGAATAAATATTATAGTTTTCAAAAATAAATATCTCAAATAATAATATATGATACAAATCTCCACAGAGCATGAGTCTCCATGACTCAAGTATTAATCTATAATCTCAAGTATAGTCACTAGTATAGTACTCCAACTGGGAGGGAGAGCATCATCTAAGAACTTTTCTACACCAACCATAGACCATAGATCCCCCACACTATCTCCCAATAAGGGGATGGCCATCCCTTCATGGATAGGTAGATAATGATGGTGTGGGAATCTAGAGTGATGAATAATAACCTATGTTTTGTAGACATCTAATACATAATGTGTGTCATAAATAAATCTATTATAACATGATATCATACAAATGTAAAAACTATATCAACTTATTAAATGACAATGTTTAATTAAAAAATTACTTTAGCCAAATATTTAATAATTAAATATCTCTAAGATCAATTAATTTCATATACACCACTCAATCAGATTATACCTCATCTTGCATTGATGGTGCTAATTAAGCCAATGGAATCCATCCACTTATTTAGATTCATGAATATGAAATTTGATTAAAATATATAATAATATAAAAACCAATAAATTAATTTAAAATATTTCCCTTTAGTTGATAAAAATATGCTAAATACATAAATATCAAATACACATATTTAGTCCATCAAATATAATAAAATGAATCTATATCATCTAATTTATTATAGAATAATAAATAGAATTGAAAATAGTCCTTAATATAACATACCATTTAGGTAATGATCATATCTAAACTATTAGTTACCAAAATCACAAAGTAACTTATAATGTTATTTCATCCCTGAAATAATCATTATACATAGGCTTATTTAATTTTTCATATTCCACATATATATAAAAAGCCAGTCCAAAATTCATATTAATATGATTTATATTTTAACCATTAAATACATTATTTTAATGCTTTTATATAGACATTAAAATATATACAATAACCCATTTTCACATTATTATGATAATAATGTTTTCAAACATAACACACTTGTGAACCTCTGTGTGTGTGTGTGTGTGTGTGTGTGTGTGTACACATAGCCAAAAACCATGTAAATTATATCATTTATGTGTGTGTGTATTTATTTACAATTCTCAAGTACAATTTTAACATAGTACAATTATTTTATTGTATATAGTATAATTTAAGAAGACATCCATTGTCTAATGACTTGGATAATTTCATATAAGTAACATTTACATCTAGCTAATAAAATAGTCCTAAAGCCTCTTTTATATACTGGATGAATTCCAAATTTACTTTTTAACATAGCCTACATGATGATTTATCATTTATACATAGTCAGCCAAATTTTATCCCAATTCCATTTTATTTAAATTATTGAATCAAATGATTCTTATATACATTTGATTCTCTTGCATTTTAATAAGATCAAAGACATACACATAGTAATTTTATATCAAATAATATGAAATATGTGACTATGTATCTCAATTCCAAATTTTACATAGTCCACAAAATGGTAAATTTGAAACCCAATAACCAATCCATATATATTATACTATCTAATTTAATTTACATAGAGTCTATCAAACTTGTTTAGTTTATGAATTAATTACTCTATCTTAGAATTATATATCTCTTAATATAAGTAAATATACAGTCAAACATTATAATTATAACTTGGCTTTAAAACATACTCAATCCCTAAATATAAATTTCAATTAATAAATGTAATTTTTCCAAGTCATTATATACTGGATAAACTCCAAATTTATTTAATAATATAAGCTATAGGCTTTTACTAATAACACTGAGTATATATCCATACCCATATCAAATCATGTTAAATATTTACCAAAATAATTTAAATTGAACCTTGACATTCCATTTATACATATATATATATATATATATATATATATATATATATATATATATATATATATATATATATATATATATATATATATATATATATATATATATATATATATATACATATATATAAACTTTATAAGTCACCCCCAACTTGTGTAGAGCTCAAAAATATCCTACAAAATAGTTGTACACCTATGAAGTGTTGAGTTCTTAAAATCAAACTATACATAGATGCCTCCCATTTATACCCATGCCTAAAGTAGTCAACACAGATCTATGCATTGACTAAGTGATGATTCGTGCCCAATACACATTATTGATATGAACCCTACATAAGATCCTTCATCGCACAAGCCAAGCGGCATATAGGATCAAGGACATAGACTGCAAACATTTACACATCACAATCATAGGTGCATAAGAAGAAGTTATGAATTATAATAAGTGCACCTAGGATCTTCCAACTTTGTGTACCTTCCTATTCAAAAAGGTCCCCATGCCTTTAGAATTAAGTCTCACACTAAATCATAGAGTTTCACCTCTGCAATCTCATACATCATAGACTACAATATATGTTTTACACATACTACATCACAAACTAATGTGGATCCTAGGTATAAATTAATGATTTGACAAGTCAGGGGAGGCTCATGTAGTGATTCGCAAGTGGCATCAAGATATAAATAGGTACTTGGAAAAGCATTTTAGTGGTACTTGAAGCCTTGTTTGAGTAAGTAAATGTAAAAGTGGTGATCAGACATCATAATATGAGTATATGCCATGCCTCTCATGTTTTTAGGAACCTTACACTCTTAGACACACACACATGGACCCATAAAGAACCCTACCACCAACTCCTAAATCTAAATCACCAAATAAATTTCAAGAAGCATGGGCACAATGACATAATATAATTAAAGGTTTTATATGCCACCCCAAGTACTGTATTGATTCAAAAATGGCTTGATCTTATAAATACCTTGATCTTATTTGTAACAAGGGTTGACACATTTTAGGCAACCTCATGATACCAAATTTTCCCTCCAGGGGTACTTATATTGGCTGAATCTTGCAAGTTAATGAGAATTAAGGTCACCTCCCTCTATTATTCTTACACACTATGTGTTATTTGTGTTTTTTGATCCTTGTATGTGGGTAATGTTCACCCCTCTCATCACTGACCATTCCTGACACCTCTGTGTAGGACTTGAAACTCACATACAAGTCATATCATGTGTGTATTTGAGTTTGTGTAGACATTATTTATGGATTGTTTGTCATCCCTCTCAATTTTTCAATATATTCCCACACCTCTATACAAAATTATTATGCATTTATATTGGCCTTGGAAAATTTTGTGTGATAATGTCTTATTCTTAAATATTTGTATTATGTTCACAATAGTAAGATCACTCGCCCTATTCTTGATGTATCACCTTTTTATTTTCTAGCACTTTCTTACCTTCTCCCTATTTTTTTCCTTAAAAAATATTAGGTTTAGATTAGAGGTATATTTACCTTTCTATTCTTTAGGTCTATATGTTATTCTCAAACTAGGTGCACTTTGAATAGAAGGAATTTAGCCTACTCTAGAGGCTCATCCCAAGGAGTGCAAGAGTCCCACACCTTGGGTACATACCCATCATTGCAATGAGACAACCATTGCTCTATGCATGAAAGTGAGTGATAATACTCTTGTGCCTAGCATTGATCATTTATGTACCCTGTTCAAGGCATTCATACTTTATGCCCTACCACTAAACATTCTTACATAGCAGAACATCCATGGGTATTAATTTTGAATGACAATAGTTTTTGGCATGCTTGATGGGACTAGTTTGAATAAAGAGTTAAATACTATGTGGTATCCTTAGCTATTAAGTGTTATAGACACTTAGTGAGAGCATCTGGTGACTCCAAGCATTTCTAGTTCATAAGGTCATCTATGAAAGGTGTTGATTTCCATTTTATTGAGCTTCTATCACCCTCTAGGAGAAGAAGAGTATGAACATCTTCATCCCTTATAAGAAGAAGGAATGGTTTAAGTTAGTCATCTCTTATATCTCAATCTACACACCAATTTAGAAGGTTCCCTACACCTTGAGGGAGGCTATTCTCTATCCTATTCATGGTTGTATAGAGAAATTAGCTATTTGTACCGTTTAATAGAGGTAGACCATTAATTCTTGCCTAGTATCATGGCATTCTAGTTGTAGCCCTCAAAATTTTATCCTACTTTATTGATGAGAACACAACTTCACTTATGGAACATATTTAGGATATCATGAATATCTACTTAGTTTACCATGTCACTAAATATAATGTCATAGTCAAGATACTCACCTCTTCCTTCAATGGAAAATCACTTCAATGGTATTGAGGCTTGAGACCAAATTATATTCACAACTAGGATGAACTCAAGGAGGAACTATGTAAGCAATTTAAGGATCAGAGAAACCAATTCTCCATAATAGAGTATCTCACAACTATAAATCAAGCCCCACACAAGGTGATGGTTGAATTCAACTTCAAGTTCTAGAGAGTCTAGTATAGGATCCCAAGTTTGGGTAATCCATCTCCCAACACTACATTATTATTTTTTATAAAATATCTTAATAGTGATATAGCTATGATGATTCAATAAATAGGAGGTGCATTACTACCTAATGCCTATAAAGTCACTATATGCACAGATAATTGTTTGATCTAAGTAGATAAAATTATGCTTAGACCCCCATGCCTCTATTCATAGAGACTCATCATAACCAACTAATTATACAACTTATTTTAGCACCTATGCCCACCATATTGATCCCACTAACTTCATTTATCATTTCCCCTAATGAGTTACATGAGGTGAAAATATAACTCTAAATCTTTGGGAATGAGCTTGTCACCCTCAAAAGGTAGTAAGCATAGTACCTTATACCTCATCAACCCTTCACTCAATAATACTAATCAAGTATACTTCCTTACCAAGGTGGCATGTAACAAAAAATTAGCTCACATACAATAGAATGCCTTATGTGTATAAATGTGATGCCATTAATGCCTCTAGAGCCCTTGTATAAATACAAAAAAATCTTGTGTAGGATCCTAAATAGTTTTTTCCATGTGGCCAACCACATAATCAAGCTACATGTGTAAATGGAATCATGAACCAAGTGTTCATGGTACAAAGTTTATCTCAACCCCAAGTTCAAATGAATATTATGACTCCACATGAAGGATAAATTTAAGTACCAATGTATCAATGAGATGGGCCTACTCTCATCAACTATAAAGAGGAAGAAATAAACTATGTGAATCAAAATGGTGTGTCAAGTGGAGAGAGCACCTTAATTTATTTCAATACAAGATTCAAAAGGAGAAAAATAGAATGGGAAATACCAGCTTTGGCACCCTTGACTTCAATTCCCTAGATCACTCGCATAGGTACACAATCTAAGGTGCCTATGCAACCTTCAATACACATGGAGTAGGTTGTATAAAGAGAATAACTACTTTAAACTAGCACACAAATATAGGAATAGACTACTATTCATAAACCATAGTTAATGGGACTTTAGATTCCCTTCAACATAATTTAATATATGAATAAGATGAGCCTCAATGTGACTATGTGGGATTTTTTTGTTATTCTATCTCAAATAAATTTAATACAAGATGCTCTGAAAGGATTTCAAGAGTGTAAGACTTCCTAATTTATGCCTTTCATCTCTATGAGTCTATACCAACCAAAATTAGAAGAAATACAAGTTCATAATAGCACCAAGCTACGCTCATTCTACATCTCTTTGATCATTGGCCAATATCTAGTACACAATTTCATGATTGACTCGTGTAAGCATTTTAGTGATGCCAAAGAAGATCATATATATGCTTGAAATTGTGTATTCCCTTATTTAAAAATGAGTACTCCATATAGATGGCATGAAATTCAAAACCATGAGAATCATCAAACATTTTAATCTTACACTACATGCATTCCCAAGCCTCTCAATTATGTAGGATATTATAGTCATCAACTTATCCCCTACTTCGCCATCTACCTTTCTTGAGACTTTATGACAAAGATGGGTAGATATTTATCTTCAAATTGGTCACATATGTTACTTTGAACTAGATGTGGGACTAAAATGACCATTAAGGTTGAACCTATCTTCAAAATCCATGTTAAACCATACTCTTCTAACCTAGTTGAATTAAACTATGCAAGTTTGATCAAGAGGAGAATTAAATTCTTCATGAAGCCATAACACCATTTGAATGGATCACAAATGATTTTTTGAATGAATTATCACATGAGAATTTTGAGTGTGATATATATGATAAGGCTGAGGAGATAGGTCTAGGTACATACTATATCCTAGAAGAGGATTCTATGTTGCCTAAGCTCATGAAGGTGTAGGAAAACCCTAAGGGCACATGGTAATTGTACTTTGATGGTTATCAAAGTAAAAATGGCACTAGAGCTAGTGCAATGTTAGTCTCTCCTCAAAAGGAGAATTATTTCCACATGTTCAAGTTTTAGTTCATTTTCATGGAAAATTCTACAAAATATGAGGCTATAATCCAAGGTCTCTAGCTAGTGCATAATAAAGGAATCAAGACACTACAAGAATTGGGTGATAGTGAACTAGTTGTTAACCAAGTTAGGTCTCAAATCATGATAAAAAATGGCTCAATGAAAACATAGAGTATGGGATATTATTTAAGTATTTGATGCATTTAATATTATTTCCATACCAATATTACATAATACCAATGTAGATAGATTTATAATCATAGGTGCATAGTATGACATCCCATGTGATATAATGAAGGAGGTCGAGTAGCTTGTCAATCTCCTAATTAGACTGATAGTCCCCAATAATTTAGATAATTGGTAGTATTTTGATAGTTATGAGAATATTATCAACTTACTATAGGATGAGGTAGAATCTTGTGCCAATAACTAAGTGTAACTACAACCCCAAAAAAAGGATCAAGTCATCTAGTTAAAGGGAAACAAGCTGCTAAAAGGCTTAGTCACCCTAGAAAACATCTTCAATTATAATGACCAACTCAAAGGAGAAAAGTGGAGCATGACAAAAAAATATGAGGTCTCTATGCAAGTAACTATTTTATAAGGAAAGATCCTAATTATTGACAGGTATGCTCCCCACCAAAAATTAAGATCTTCACTAAAATCAATAGGAGATATGATGATATATTTTCATGGAGATATAATAACCTTAGAAGCTTTGATTGAATCTTAGCACAACACATAATTGAAATCAAACCTAATTCACATTCAATCTATTAGAAATAGATGTTGATCAATCCAAAACATGAACCATTAATGATGAAGAAGCTCTTAAATCTCATTGAAGCCAATATAATACTTCCAATCAAACACTCTTTTTGGGTCACCAACTTAGTCCCAGTGTGGAATAAGAATGGAGAAATCTATCTATGTGTAGAATTAAAAGACCTAAATGAAGCTTCCCTAAAATATTTATCCCTTCACACCAATGGATAATATCTTATAAATGATCATATGCATATAAATATTCTCATTGCTAGATGATTATTCAGGCTACAACTAGGTTTTAGTGCAAGAGTGTGATCATTATAAAATAGCAATCACCATTAAGTGAGGAACATTCACATATCAATGGATGTTATTTGGTTTGAAAAACATAGGATCAGCCTTCTAAAGAGCCATGGATATGACATTTAAGTATCCCATCAATAAGATCATCTTGGTTTACCTTGATGACATAATTGTCTTCTCCAAGCTTGCATATGATCATTTAAGCCATCTAGATTATGTCTTTAAAAGGTGTCAGTAATTTGAAATATCTCTAAACCGTAATAAGTTTCTTTGTATTCCATGAAGGTGATCTATTAGGGAACATTATTTCTAAATAATGACTTGTAATCGATCTAGATTGAGTTGAATCCATCTCATCTCTCCCTCTTCCAAGTCACAAGAAGAGTCTCCTATAGTTTCTTAGGAAAAACCAATTTTTTTAATAGATTCATGCCTAATTTTTCCACCCTAACCAAACCCATCACTATGATTCTCAGAAATAATGATGTGTTTAGTTAGACTCATGAAGGTAGGAATAGTTTTAAATCCATCAAGTGTGCCATCACACAGGCTCCCACATTGATCAATCTAGATTATAGTAAAGATTTTATCTTTTATGCATTTAATGGGATTAAAGGCATCTCATATATCCTTATGTAGAAAAATAATTATCATTTGGAAAAACTAATTGCCTTCTTCAACCATGCATTGAATTATTTTAAGTTACACTATAGATTTGTGGAGAAATGAATCCTTGCATTTATGAGAGCATTCAATAAGTTCATACTTATGATATCCAATAAAAAAATCTAACTCATGGTTACACACACAAGCATCAAATATTTTTTGATTAGTAAGGACATTAGTGAGAAAAGGGTTAGTTGGGTCACAAAGGTGATGGACTATGACATGGACATCCAAATCACTAAACTAATGTAAATAAAGGGACTCTGTAAACAATTGGTTATGGTAGAAAAGTTTAAAGACATAATAGTCTTGGTATCGCATGAAAAGGAATCAATAGTCTAATAAGTTGTAAAAGATTAGGTGTAGAATATGATGACTTTCTTTCAAACAAGCTAATACCTCCTTGACTTGAATAAATCCAAGTGTAGGCATTTCATGTTGCAAGCCATTCCCTATGTGCTCATCAGTGGTGCACTTTTCTAAAAGGATCCCATGGAGTCCTCTTGAGGTGCATATAATTAGATCAAGTAAGTAGAATTCTTCAATAATTCCATGATGACCCTGTAAGAGGCCATTATTCACCTAAGACCATTACTATGAAATCCATGTGAGTTGGCTATTATTGTCAACCTTTATTCAAATATGCATACACATATGTGTAAATTTGCAATAAATGTGCCTTCTTCATAGTCAAATAAAAGGTAGCATCTTTACCATTACACTCAGTACAATCTAATCAATGCTTTCTGTAGTGGGGCCTATATTTCATAGGCCTGATTAACCCACCATCAAGCGATGGACATAAATAAATCTTCATAGTCATAAACTATTTCACAAGATGGATAGAAGCAGTATCACTCAAGGAGGCTAATGAGACATCTATCTTGAGCTTTTAATAAGGAATTGTAATAAGATTTGGTATTCTCACCACCATTATCTTTGATAATTGTTGGCTTTCCATGGAATTAGGATTAATTAATGGGCCATAAAGCTTAACATCTATCTAAGCACCTTATCAAATTATTACCCTAAATTTAATTATTTGGTTGAGTCCATAAATAATAATTTGATTTGTATTATAAATAAGACCATCGAATATAATCATTGAGATTGGTATAATGATCTCAGAACTTCCCTTTGGATTGATCGAATCATGTCCAAAAGAATGTTGGGGAGTTCACCCTTTATGTTAGTTTATGGAAAGGAGGATATATTTCCCACATCTCTCCAGTGCCTTCATTAGAACTCACCCATCAAGTGGAGTTGCTTGAAAGAAATCCCCTCATAGTAATATTAGTAGAGCTAATAGATCTCAAAGAGACTAAAGCATAGGCAACACACATTATATAACCCTAGCAGGCCTAGATAAAGAGGACTTTTGATAAGAGGGTTGTTAATGGAAGTTTCCCAGAAGTAGATATAGTTCTCAAATATGATGCAAATAGAACAATGTCTAGAAGGCATATTAATTTTGATGCAATATGGAGTGGTTCATATATCATAACCAGCTGCAAGTAATCCAATGCTTTCCAACTTGATAGACTAAATGGAGAATAACTACCTATCCCAGTTAATGGGATCCATCTCAATCATTATCTCCATTGATCCTTGTATAATTGTAAATAAATATATTAAACATTTTTTATTTCCATAAGTGCCTTTTATACATTATTTTAGGGTAGTTTCATTTCCCCTAAACACTTGTGCACAATTTTTCTCTCAACTTAGATCTCTTTCCTATAAGTGACTTTGGCATAGTTATTTACTTTTGCTAGAAGGGTCTCAATTCATTATAAATCTAAAAATACATAGCCAGTGTGTGCATAGATGAAAGGAATAAAAGTTTCAAAGACTCTATGCCCAATTGATTGCTCCAAAGGCTATTAGATTCTTACTTAGTATTTAAGTGGCCTACAAAGGTCACCAAAAGTGTTGACTTTCTAAGTCACCCCCAGCTTATGCAGAGCTCATAAAGATACTACTAAATATTTGTGCACCTATGAAGTGTCAAGTTTTTAAAATAAAACCATGCATAGATGCCTCCCATTCATGCCCATGCCTAAATTAGTCATCATATATCTACACATTGACTAATTCATGATTCATTCCTAATAGGCATTCTTGATGTGCACCCCACATAGGATCCTTCAATGTATAAGCCAAGTGGCATACAGTATCAAGGATGTAAACCCCTAACCTTTAGACAGTGCATGTAGAGGCATATAAGAAGTAATTCAAAACTATAATAAATGTACCCAGGATCTTCCACCTTCATGTTCCTTCCTATTCAAAAGTGTTACCATGCCTTTAGAATGAATACTCACACCAAATCTTATAGTTTTACCTCTGTGACATCATACATTGTAGACTGTAATATATGTTGTGAACATACTACTTCATAGACTGTCATGGATCCCAAGTATAAATTAATGACATGTAAATTCAAGGGAAGCCCATGTAGTGATTGATAAGTGGTATAAAAATATAAAGAGGTAGTTGGAAATGTATATGAACAGTGCCCAAGGCCTTGGAAAAGTAAGTAAATATAGAATCAATGGTCAAAAATTAGAATATAAGTATATGTCATCCCTCTAACTTTTTTAGGAACCTTCCACTCTTAGACACACACACATGGACCAAAAAATAATCCTACCACCAACTCCTAAATTTGAATCACTAGATAGAATTAAAGAAGCATGTGCCTGATGTTGTACTAGAGTTAAAATCTATATTTCCCACCCCAAGTGGCATATTGATTGAAAAATGCCTTGATTTTATAAAATACTTTATCTTCATTATAAAAAGGGTTGATACATTTTAAGTAACCTCACGCTACCAAAATTTACCCTCTAATAGTACTTCTATTGCCTAAATATTGCAAGTTAGTGATATTTAAGTTGACCTCCCTCTATTCTTCTTAAACACTATGTGTTATTTGTGTTTGTTGATATTTTTTTTGGGTAATGTTTTCCCCTCTCATCATTGACTATTTTGGGTACCTCTGTGTAGGACTCAGAACTCACTTATAGGTCATATCCTATGCACATTCGAGTCAGTGTAGACATTGTTTAAGGTTTACTTGTCATCTCTCTCAATGTTTCACTACATTCCCATACCTCTATGTGAAATATTTATGTATTTAGATTGTCCTTGGTAGATTTTATTTGATAACATCTTATAGTTAAATATTTATAGTGTGTTCACTATAGTAGGAGTAATCACTCTATTCTTGATGTATCACATTTTTTTATTTTCCATCACTTTTTTACCTTTTTCCCTCCTTTTTCCCCAAAAATATTAGGTTTAGATTATAAATAGATTTACCTGTTAGGTATACACATTGGTCCTTGACTAGGTGCACTCTGAATAGAAGGAATCTAGCCTACTCCAGAGGCTCATCCCAAATTGTGCAAGGGTCCCACACCTTAGGTATGTTCCCATCATTATGATGAGAAAACATGTGCTCCACATGTGTAGGTGAGTGATAACACTTTTTCACCCAACATAAAACACTTTTGTTCCATACGTAGGCATTCATGCTTTGTACCCTATCACTAAAAATTATTTCATAGCAAAACATGGGTGCATGTTTTGATGACAATAATAACATAGTTGAACTCCATGTAACTAGTATAAGATTTTTATTAAGTTTGAGAACTAAATCTTATGTTCTATGACTGCTTTGACAAACTAAACCTGAATCATAATACCTTATCGAGGTGCCATATAAATGTAATAATCCATCAATTAAAATGCTAGGACATATGAATTGTAAAAGAATTAAATTAAGATCTTTCATAGACATGTATAAAAACATGGCAAACACCTACAACCCTACCCCTTTCCCTTTGGGTTATAATGTTGGATGTAGGGTTCTTTAGATGGTTGTGCCATCCACAAGGCCCTATATACAACCCCTTTTTATTTTTCCAACTAATTTCAAAACAAATGAAAACCCATTAACCTAATTCAATTCTTTTCCACAAATACATCAAACATATTACTCAAGAATTTAAGTATAAAATTAACCTAATATAGTTTTTTATTTTGGTAAAATAACCAAATCCACTCTTTCTTTAGCCTGGATACCTTTATTTTTCTCTTTCTACTTGATACTTCTAGTATGCATGCCTCATAGTCCTCTTTCTCCTTTATTTTATTCATTTTCATCACCTTACTCTAGACCAATTTATCCTCCATTCATGGAAAACAAAATTTATTGAAAATATGCATGCCAAAATAGCTAAATAGAACCCCCACTAAACTATAGTTTACCACCATTTCTCATGTAGTCCATAGCCAAACTCCCATAATGATTTTCACAATAATTATGGTTAACATAAGTTAATGAGTGATTGGAAACCCTAATCATCTCAAAACTTCCCAATGACTAATAAAATATTCATTATATATCCTTTATAAAATATGCATGCCCTTGACTTAAATCAAATCTAGCATCGACTTCACAAACTGATTCAACAACAAGTCACAATCATCAATGTTATTGCATGCAATGTTGACCATCGACTAGTTGATTAACGTAATGACTATATAGCATGGTGAATCATATATGACTTTCAAAATAATATTTTAATTATTAGTAAGTCATCCATAAATAAACATTATAAATTCAAACTCATAAGTTAACCATCTAGGTTTAAATAATAACCATAAGCTTTAGTAAATAACTTGACAAACAAAATGGTGTTTATAAAATTGATTCATAATGATATTATTCTATATCACCTTGCATTACGTTAATACTAAACAAAAAATCTAATAATTTATTATGTCTTTTTCAGGTTTATAATACTATTAAAATTAATTATAGTAACCTTTTAAACATAACTAGTCACTAACAAACTAACTCACTTATGTAACAATATATATCTATTATTTTTAATAAAGAATCCAAACAAGCATTTTTAAATGAATATTTATCTATGTACAACATTGCATTAAATCACATTAACTAGTTAGTAAAGATTTATCAAATCAATGAACTAATAACATTGTCACCAACTAGATTATTGAAATCAATTAATCACATAAAATGATTTGAGAACACAAAAGATCATAGCAAACATTTAAATAGAAAACAAATAATACTAAAACTATCTACCCAAATAATTAATCACAAAACATGATATACTAATATGGTGTGTACATGGGTTTCTAGTTTCTCTTTGCCATCACCCAACATCCCCATCTACATCACTCTCTCCAATAAATATCTCCCTCTATCACACTTTGGGGGATGGAGCTGTCATACATCCACATCACAACAATGAATGTAGTTATCCCAAAATAGTAAAATATACATTATGGTCATGTTTGTTAATTATATAACATCATTTTATATTAGTTATCCCAAAACACTAATATATCCATAAAATGATGTTATATAATTAACAAACATGATCATAATGTATATAATAAAAAGTACAAATATATTATAGACAACCAATCATATAAATTAAGAAACACATAACTGTCTCATAATCA
The DNA here is from genome assembly GCA_037957365.1 of Torreya grandis. Taxonomy (NCBI): domain Eukaryota; kingdom Viridiplantae; phylum Streptophyta; class Pinopsida; order Cupressales; family Taxaceae; genus Torreya; species Torreya grandis. The sequence goes on from JARHVA010000844.1 coordinate 1,565,583, forward strand.
ACATGTGACATAAAACTTAACCAAACATTAGTTAATCAACTAAAAACCATGATAATCCAGATATCAAATAGGTTTTTCAAGTTAGAGAGAAATCATGATGTGACAATCAAATTATTATTTTGAGTGCACTTTCTATATTTATCATAACTTAACATTCTAATTCATAAAATTTGTTTATTTGAGTTTTCAATTAATTGACCTGCTATAGAATATTTATATTCATCCTTGTGTATATTATTTTCTACCCATTTAATCCACCTAACATCTAAAAAAGGGTTAAACATTTGGTGAACCTAGCCTCTAAGTCTTCTTGTGCAAAACTCTAGTTTGACCTAGGGTTTTCTATTTTTTTATTTTGTAATTGTTACTATCTTAAAATTAGATTTTCATTTGTTATAAAGGAATCAATAATGTTTAATATGGATACATATAATACTTATTTCATTGCACAATATCTTATGGTAATACTTTCATCTTATTTCCCATACATTACTAAATAAATTATATTTATAATCAAACGCCGTATCTAAATTGGTCAATATAAAGAGAGTGTTTTTTAAAAAGATCATAGTTTAATATTTCTTTACAACTCTTATTACAATAATATTGACCTCTTCCTCCTCCTCATCCTAAGGAGGGTGATAGATACCATCCCTATAACCATGTCTAGGTTATCACCTTTCTAATGGGTAATTTGTCCCATCCTATAGTTTCAAATGAAGGTAATCAATATATCCTTCCTCAAACCCCTCCACCTCCACATCTCTATAGATGGTGTGTGTATGCCTATTCAATCTAAAGAACATAGGGTTTGTACTTGTGAATCCCTAAAATATCAAATCATCACATGATTAAGTTCATCAAAGAGTTGAAAAATAATTCTAGTTCAAATATCACCCAAGTAATTCACCTCTTAGATGTCAAAGGAACATTTAGAATGTTTGGCATAAAGTTGATGTTATTTCAAAACTGATATTACCTTTTTCATATGATTCAAATGATCTTCCCAATTTTTTTTGTAAATTAAGATGTCCTCAAAAACACCAACATAAACTTTCTAAAAATGTCCTCAAAACAATATTAATCAAATTCTAATATACAGTTGGTGCATTTGTGAGGTTAAAAGGCATGACCATAAACTCATAATGGACTTCATGAGTTATGAAATTTATTTTAGGTATGGCCACTTCACATATTTGAATTTTATGATACCAAAGTGAAGATCTAACTTGATAAAATAAATATCACCATGTAATTCATCTAAAAAATCATCAATTACTAGAATGGGAAACTTATCATTGATGGTGTGCTTGTTGAGTTATTTTTAGTCTAGGAACATCCTCCAAGTGTCATCCTTCTTTCACACCATGACCATTTAGGAAAAATATCCACTTTGGTTGTGTCAAATTATTCTTTCTCCCAACATCCCTTGTACCATGTTTTACATTTTAATCTTTTGGGCATAGGGATACCTATAGGGTATGATATTGGGTGATGTACTTATGGGTAGTATGATGGTATGATCATGCACTCGACTTGGTGTAAGTCCTTTTTGCATGTCATAAAAAATAATATAATGGCCATTCAACATCATTTGAAAATTTAAATGGGTAGAGTCCTTGGTTTTTTGAAGCTCTATGGAAAATAAGCATGCCTCAAATTCTTTAGCACCTTTTTTGAGAATATTCATCATTTGATGGGAACTAACTAGTTATGTATGTTTAGCCCATAATCCATGTAGTTAAAATGTCATGGATTCTTAATAAAAAAACATGAATAGTTCCTATAAATTTATCTCAATAGTACCCAAAGTGGTGATCCATTGCACTCTTATAATAATTGCAACCCATCCCATGGGAATAGAAAACATAGGAGAATATAAAAAGTAGCCTAACATATCAATAATAATATTATGGCATTTTTTAGATGAGTTTATGATACCACCATCTACAAATATGACCTAAAATTTTGGATCTAGGTGAGTGAAATAGTTTAAATGAGTAGCCAACTTACTATTGATGAATTTGTGTTTACTCTAAGATTCAATCAACAAAATCACCTTCTTTTTCTTTAGGAAACCCACCACCTTAATATTTTAAAGAGTAATAATACCATAAATAAATGATAGGAAATAGTAGGTTGAGAATCTTCATATTCATCCTTGAGTCTATCCAAACTTAAACTTGAGGCCTCATCATCTTCATCATCCTCATTATTACCTTCAATATAAAATAAAAAAATTTCACCACAATAATGTCCTTTGCTCCATTTTTCACACTTCTCAATTTGTTGAGGGGTCAATCTAGTAGGTTGAGGAAATGATGGTGCCAGGAAATTTTGTTCATAAGCATTAGTGAAAGGTCTTCATTTGATCATCTTTTTTTCCTCTACTAGGCATGCCCTTGGGATAGATTTAGATAATAAACTAGGATTAAACATGTGAACCTTTAAATGGATTATATCTTTAAGGCTACCCAAAAATAGGGTAGTTAGATTTTCCTCAATGATGTCTATCACACGTAATGAGAGATTCTAAAATTGATTAATATATTTATTTAAAGTCCCTATTTGGCACAATTTGGCTAGTTGGATGAATTATTTTTCTAAGACATTGATTCAATAGTGGAGCTACAACTCCTTAAAAAATACATTCTAGGAAACCAAGAGACCCTTTTTTTAATTTTGAGCACAAAACCATTGATACCAAATGAACTATTTAGGTTTTAGATACAACAAGGCCATGACCACCTTTTATGAACATGAAGTCTGATGTAGATCAAATAAATTTTAAATTTGAGTGATTCATGTGATTGGATCATTATCATAAAACTTTCATAAGTCTACTTTTGACAACATTGGCTTTAGACCATGATGGGTAGTGTGATTTTTTGGAGGATGAGATCAAAAATGGAGTTGTGGAGGGTTATTTTACAAAGACTAAGCTAAAAAGTTGAACAATTGCCTAGTTATTTATTTAAATTAATCTTATAGGCCATTAAGGTACCATATCATCCCCATGTTGTCCTATTTAACCAGATCAATATCATATTTTTATAGCATGTCATGTAATTATAATTAAAAAAATTGAACTACCTCTAAAATACATGAATCAAAAGTTCTAAACTCCATGTTGTCTTTGTGATGATTTTTAAGAGTTTATTTCCCTTTACCATGTTTGTGAGTGTTATGACCAACCATGCACAAACCCTATGAGGTTTTTAACCCCAAAAAAAATTTATCAACAAATGAGACCATTGTGATTGCCTCACCAAGATGAATCCAACAACTTCTATTGTGCACAAGGGTGAAAAAAATTGGCCCTAAAAGTGTACCAGTAGAATATACCATTGAAATATCCTCACATGTATGAATCTAATGATTAATAATTTTCAAAAGGTTAAAATAATTATATGATTTAAAAATAACACTTCAAATGATACTGTAGTGATGAAAAAAAAAATTATTCATGGATCACAAGTTATGTTTTTTAATCCTTCAACTCACATTATATGTGGAACACCAAATCCAAAAACTATCACTATAGAAACTTGCCCAAATTGAGGCTCCAATACCAATTATAATTAAATTAATTAGATGTTCACACATTGGAATAATATATCATATAAATGAGAAAATATATAACATATCCACAACAATAATTGATAGAAAAGTAGAATGTTTTATAAATATAATTGAGTGAATTTAGGGGAAACCTACACAATAATGTAATAAAATCAAAATTCATAATATGATAATCACATAGTAGCCATTACCTCCTATATATAATATAATTATCCATGATTATTCCATAGTCTAACCTTATGACTAACATAGATAAATATGACAAGATAATATAATAGGCGTAAGCCATAAGTTGTTTATACATATCCCTAGACATGTCAAAGTTTAAGGGTATAAAATTTCCTTACCCTTCCTAACAATGTTTAATCAACCTTGAATGTTTCTATGGGAAATTTTCATCCCCCCATATTACATATTCCATTGCATATTATTACATTTGATCAAATATGCTTTGATCACTCTGGTTTATAGTTGTTTAGTGCACATTTGAAGTATCTCTTCAAGCTCTAGAATAACCCTACCTTCCTTATTTAATTTAGGTTACTTAATATAAGTATAAACTTTGTACCTTACTTATTTATAAAGGAAATATACATGGAATATTTGAAATATGTGAATGGACTAGGGGAATTCTAACTTGTAGGCCACACTACCAATTTTTTTCAAGATCTAATAATGGCCATAATACTTAGGAGACAAATTTTTATCATTTTTTGTTGATTCAGAGACATATGCTTATATGGATGTAATCATACAAAGACCCAATTACCTATGTTAAAAAAATTATCACTATGGTGTTGTTCCACTTATTACATCATCTGATTATGTGTCATGCCTAATTTTTCTCACAAAATGGCAAGTACCTCATGTTGATGTTGAATGTGCTTCTTAATAACTCAAACCTTAGGATGGACCTTCAAGTTTGAAGTGATGGATGGGGGTGATATCTATACAAGGACACAAAGGAAGACATTTTATAAGTAATATTAATACAATTATTATACCACCATTCATCAAGTGATATCCAATAAACCTATTTATCCTATTTGTCAAAAACAAAAAAAATATAGGTACCCTTCTAGACATTTTTTGACTACCTATGTTTGTACATCAAATTGAGGATGATATGATCCAACTAGGTGACTAAAAATATAAATAATTCAATCCAAAAATTATTAGTAAATATGGGATTTCAATCACTTAAAATGATCTTTGGATTACCATGCAAATTTGAATTGTATTGCTAAAAACATAAGCTATTATACTGGCAACAAATGGTTGTGATAAGTAACCAAAATGAGAATACTTGGTGAGTTGATCCACAACTACCATGATAATAATTTTAATATCAAAATATGTTAACTTATAAATGAAATCCATGAAAACATCTTATTAATTTTGGATAGGGATGGATAAAGGTTGAAAAATACCTCAACCTTTATCCCTGTAGGATAGTGCATCTACCACTAGATTTTCTTTTCCTTTCTTACAGACTATTTTAAAATCTTAATCTAACATTTTATTCACCAAATTTTTTTGTTATTCAAAATATAATCATTATTTCAAATAATATTTAAGGCTATCATGATTAGTATTTTCCTAAAAGTAATGACCCATTAGATAAGGTCTCCATTGTGTAATGACATGCAAAATAGCCATCATCTCTTTCTCATAGATTGGCCTGAGCCTATTTTTCCCCCTTTCATTGGTGACTATAAAATTAAAGTGGGATGCCTTATTTCATGATTACATCCCCCATGCCATATCCTAATGCATCACATTCCATAATAAAAGTTTTAGAAAAATAAAGAGTGTCCAAAATTGGAGTGATGCATATATCCATTTTTAACTGTTTAAATGCATTGGTATTTATATCAACACATAATAATGAGTCTTTATTCAGTGAATATATGAGTGGGCCTGTGACTCTATCATAATTTTTTACAACCCTATTATAGTAACCAGTTAGCCCTAGAAATCCCCAAAGGTTCTTAGGGGTCTTGGGAACCTACCACTCCATCACTTGGATATTTTTAGGATTAACTTTTAGTCCTTCATGTGAAATAATATAACCCAAGTACTCCACTTATCAAATTCTAAAAGCACATTTGGAACATTTATCATAAATATGATGTTGTTCTAGAACTGAGAGTACATGTTTCAAATGGTCTTCCTAATTTTTATTGTAAATGAGGATCTCATCAAAAAACACCAACATAAAATTTATCAATAATGACCTAAAAATACTATTCATAAAACTCTTAAATGTATATGGTTCATTTATAAGGATAAAAGTCATGACCATAAATTCATAATGGACTTCATGAGTTCTAAAAGCTATTTTGGCTTGTCCTCTTCATGGATTTGAATCTGATGATACCCAGAACAAAAATCTAACTTGGTAAAATAAACAAAACCATGAAATTCATTTATAAAATCATCAATTAATAGAATAGGAAACTTATCTTTGATGGTTTACTTTTTGAGATCTTTGTAGTTTGGGCACATCCTCCAAGTGTCATACTTATTCTACACCATTACCATTGGGGATGAACATTCACTTTGGTTGTGTCATATGATCCATGCATCCAAAAACCCCTATAACATATTTTAAATTTAATATTTTGGGCATATAGGTACTTGTAGGGTCTAATGTTAGGTGTGTACTTATGGGAAATAGTCTAATGGCCTATCATGTACTTAACTTGGTGGAATTCCTTCTAGCATATCACCAAAAATAACATAATGGTCATCCAACACCATTTGTGAATTAGGATGGTTAGACTCCTTGGTTGGTTGAACCTCTATAGAAAAAAATCATTCCACAAATCTTTCATCACCTTTTCTGATAATATTCATCATGGTAACTAAACATTTTTTGATATTTAGGCTATAATCCATGTAGTTCAAATGCCCTAACTTATCAATGGAATCCCATGAATATTTACTATAAACTCATCTCAATATTTCCCAAATTAGTGAGCCATTGCACTCCTAGAACAATGTTAGTCCATCCCATGGGAATAGAAAACATAAGAAAATCTAATAGGTAGTCTCCCATAGTAAACTTAAAACTATGGCATTTTTTTAGAAAGTTGACAATACCATCATCTAAAATAAGGACCTAAAATTATGGAGTTGGGTAAATGAAATAGTTAAAATAGGTATCCAACTTATTATTGATGAATTTTTGTGTACTCCAAAATTTAATCAACATAGTTACCTTTTATTTATTTAGGAAACCCACCACCTTAAGAGTTTCAAGAATATTAATACCAAAAAGTGAATGATAAGAAATAGTAGGTTGAGAATATTCAGATTCATCCTAAGATCCATCCAAGCATGCACTTGATGCCTCATCATATTTATCATCTTCATTAGCACCTTCAACATAAAATAGATTGTTAGCACATTGATGTCCTTTGATCCATTTACTATCATATCCAAAACACAAACCTTTTGTATGCTTCTCCTTAATTTGTTGAGAGGTAAAAATGGTAGTCTAAGGAAATTATGGTGCTAGGAAATTTCATCCATAAACATTAGTGAAATTTTTTTATTTGACCGTATTTATTTCCCCTTCTAGGTATGCCCTTGTGATGGATTTAGATACTAAATTAAGATTAAACATGCAAACCTCCAATTGGATTCTATCTTTTAGACCATCCAAAAATAAGTCAATTGTATTTTCTTCAGTGATATCTACCATACATAAGGAGAGATTATAAAATTGATGAATATAATCCTTTACATTCCATGTCTGGCATAATTTATATAATTAGCTGAATTAGTTTTCTAAGATATTATTATGATAGTGGAATTGTAGTTCCTCAGAAAATCCAAACCAACAAACCAAGACACCCTTTTTTTAGCACACAACCATTAATATGAAATAAATTTTTGAGGTTCCAAATACAGAGATGCCATCACCACCTTTTGTAAAAATGGATTCTAATGTAGATCAAATAAATTTTCAATTTGAGTGATCCATGTGAGTGGATCATTACCATCAAACTTGCACAAGTCCATTTTTTGCAACATCAATTTTAGTCCAAAATCGGTAGTGTGATTTTTTGGAGAAATCTAAATTGGAGTGGTGGAGGGTTATTTTACAAATTCTAAGCTAAAAATTTGGATAATTACCCAATTATTTGTTATAATTGATTACACAAGCCATTTCTATCCCCTCTCATCCTTATGATGTCCCCTTTAACTACATTGAGATCATCTTTGTACACCATTCCATGTAATTCCAACTAAAGTTTTTGAACCAACTTTGAAATACACAGATCAAAATTAATCATCCTTATAAAGATTTTTAAGAGTTTATTTCCCTTTCATACATATTCAAGAGTTAGGACTAGCCATGCACAAACCATATGAGGGTTTCAACCCTAAAAAACATTATTAATAGATAAGATGATTTTTATCACCTCACTAAGACAAATCTAATGATTGATATTGTGTACAAGATTGAAAAATTTTAGCTTAAAAAGTGTAAATATAGAATATACCATTGCAATCACCTCATAGAGATAAATCCAGTGACTGCTAATTGTCACAAGGTTAAAAAAACCCAAACTCTTTTTGTAAAAAAAAATCAAATAATATTATAGTGACAAAAAAATTAAACTCTTCCCAAAAAAAATGTATGTTTTTCGATCATTCATCTCACAAGAGATGCACAACACTAGATCTAAAAAAAATTATCACCACATAAACTTACCTAAATTGAGGCTTTGATACCACTTGTAATGAAATTACTTAGATATTCACATATTAGAATAATATATCTTATAAATGACATTAGATATAATATATCCACAATAATAATTGATAGAAGAGAAAAATTATTGATAAATATAACTGAGCCACTTTGAGGGGCTAACTTCCATGATAATGTAATAAGATTAGAATTCACAATATTATAATCACATACTAATCACTACATCCTATATATAATCTACTTATCCATGGTTATTCCATAGAATGACATTATTAAAAACATATAGAAATGCAACAAGGTAATATAAGAGGTATGTAAGCCACAAGTTGGCCACACATATCCCTAGATGCACCATAGGTTAAGGGTGTAACATAACTACAAAATTTCATTCTCCTCACCTCAAAAGGGTGGCATATTAGTGTGTATATTTCTTAGAGATTCCAAACATACATATCTTACATAGTTGATATCATTTGATATAGTTTATGTGATTTAAATATACACTTAGGTCAAAATCCTTTACACATTACACCATTTTTTATAGCTTTGGGGTAGGATTTTTTAGACTTGTGATAGATATTATACATAGTTATAGAGAAAAGATTAAATTTTTAAAGATAATTTATCTTGAGACACATTATAGGTACATATTCCATTCAATTTCACAAAAAATTCAAATACATATTTAAACTTATTTACCAAGAAGAACTGATACTTTACCAAGAATCAGCATTTTCACCACGAAGTAACAATTTGATCCTTTCATATCAATAGTAGTTTCCTCCTATTATTTTCATTGAGATTAAATTCCCTCAATGTCCTAACATGATTTCCCTTTTTTAAGTTGAGTTGGTTATACCACTTAACTTGGCTTTTATTGTATTGTCACTTGAGCTATGCAATTGAGATTCAATGATCTCAATGTTCATGATATGGCTGACCCTTGCACTAGATTGGGGGCATAGTTACCTTCCAATATCAAAGTTAAAATATATAAGGTTTAGTTTTAGACATATCTCATCTCAAATGATTTATTATAGAGTAACTTTACTAAGTCAAATTACCAAGGTGAAACATGGTTGCATAGACACACATGTATACTCTGTATGTGTTCTTTTTCTATTTAAGCATTTTAGTTATTTCAAATTTCAGACTATATGCATTGATTTATATTGTAACATGTTCTTGGTTATAGGCCAAACACTATAAAAACACTAAATTTAGTCTTAATAAAATGCAAAGTATGTTTTACACACTCAGGTATGCATTTTTTCCTTTAAATTAGTAATTTAATCCTTATGCATTACTAGATTATAGGGGGTATAGATACTAAAATATGATTTAAATAACATCTTAGTCTTGTATACTTGAAAAATACCTTTCTACTCTTCAATTCTAGACCTCCCTGCTATCAGAAATATTGCATTCACTATCTCATTGTACCTAATTTTTTATCTTATCGTATAACCCTATCATTTTTGATGACCCAAATATCTACATTATAAATAAAGCTAAAACCTAATATATATCTTTTACTGTCAGTTTTAGATTCTTTATAGCTTCTTAGCCTATTAGACACTTGTGTCCCATATAGGAACACTTGTGTTGATGCAAGTGTCCAAATTTTTATCATGTGTTCAATCCTCAAAATTGATCTAATTTGAAAATATTTTGATTCTTATGGGTCAGCCCATTTATTTTATTTAACCCTTTTGTGAGATATTTCCAAAAGGTGTGGTATAAATTTAAATATAAGTCTACTCATTATTTATCTATAAAATATCAAGCAAGTGCCTATTAAAACTCATTTAATATATTTCATAACTTAGTTATACTACTCTATTCTTCCCTATTTTCATATCAGTTATAGGAGCAATCATATTACAAGAAGCAATCCATGATTAGTATTTGTCAAGTTACAAGATAGATTATTACATACCCTTGTATATAATATATTTCATCCTTATGCATACATAATCTAACACCTAGGGGAGAATTACATATGTTTGAGGCCCTCTTTATAGTATTGGATACTTAAGAAATGCATGTTGATAGAGGGATCATTAAGGTCAGTTTGACATTGTGATCCCACTAACCCATTATTTTCAAGGTAAAAAGACCTAAGGTGAAGATCGAGGGTTTTATCACATATAATCATCTATAGCCTATGAATTTGAATAAAACACATCAACATAAAGATGATAGAGAACCTAAAATGTTCTAGGTGTTTGACTTATAATATAGTGAATATTTTTACTAAACATAAATGTTGGGATCAGGACACCTACGTCGATGCAAGTGTCCCAAGGCTGATGTAAGTGTCTAGGCCTCTAGAAACAAAATTTACATAATATGATGACTAGATCTTGATCATGTTCCATGCTAATTCCACCTCTACAGACCTTAAATCTACTTATGCATTTGTAGGTAAGCTAAGTATTATCTCTTCTTCATGTTTATGTAATCAAATTATTATTTTGAGTGTATTTTATATATTTATCATAACTAATAATTATAATTTAAAATATTTATTTTTTGGAATTTTCAATTAATTGGCCTTCTCTAAAATAGTTTTATCCATCCTTGCGTATAGGATATTATACCCATTTAACTCATCCAACAACATCTAAAAAGGGGCTAATGCCCTGTCACTCATTGTTATATAAAATATGATACATGTGGTAAGATATATCAACCCCACTACCCTCTATAGTGATAAAATATATAATAAATAAAAACTAACTTCCACAATCATGGAACATCATATCAAACTACATCCTCCAAATTTACCATGCTAGAGGGCTCTCATACCTCTATTCATTGAACTATAAAATATGTATGGGATTTATATGTATATCCCAAACTACCATTCCCTAACACCTAATCTCTCTCCCCTATTATAGTTGAATGTAAAATATTATACACATCCTCCAATGTGACCATCATATCCCCTATTGGGAGCAATAATGTGTGAAAATCAGCATTCCACCTCTCAACTAATGTTTTCATCAAGTTAATCATAATGAATTTTACCTAATCATCCTACCTTCCCAAGACCAACCTAGTCAATAATATCCTAATTGGCATTATCTAAACCCAACTCCATCAGGGTGGAAAAATGTATCCCATGTATAAATTCATAGATTTGAACATCTTTTTGCAAACACAAACAAGGAAAAGAGACACATTCGTATCAAATTAATATAATGTTAGCATGTAAATATGACTAAACATTGATAGCTATACAAATTTTAATGTTAGATTATACCATCAAAATTGGATAGTAGTGTAGGATGTTAACATCAAAAATTGTACACTAGCATTGAATAATTGAACCTACTATCCCTCGACCCCATTTAAGGCCCAAAAAGGAGGCTCAAAATTTTTTAAAAAAAATTATCAAAATAAGGGAAGTTTTCATTCTTACCAAGTCATATAGATCTTATCTCTAAAGGCTGCTCACAAGACATGAAATTGCATAGGACATACCCCTCTCCCTCAAGGCATGATGGTAAATAAAATTCTAGAACACAAAAATTGAAATATCTCAAAATTAAAATGAAATACAAATCAAATTAAACACTCAATATATATACTGGCTAACGTTTCCCCACCATTGTGTACATTTTTAAACTTTAAATTGTGATATCTTGAGCACCATGTAACCAAATCATGTAGCACAAAGTATGTTTGGATATGTGCAAAGAGAACTTCTACACAATATAATTTTCATGAATATTATTTATCAATTAAAAAATAAATAAAAGTTATCCAAACCACTACATTGTGATAATTCATACATAAAATAAAATATTTTTTGTAAAATCTCCAAACATTACAATTTACAATTTCCTATATGGCATAACATTGTTCAATAATTGGATCCTATATGATTGATACACATATGATAAAGTAATTTTATCCTTTTTTTAGTAAGGTGACCACTATGATACTTTATCCTTCTCCCATAAATGTGAAGAATATCAGTGGGTGCATTCATAGATATATGACTCCACATACATGCAAATTGATAGAATGGTAAAAATTTAATACAGTTACATGATTTGAATTTCTACTTAGGACAAAGTTTTTTAGATTCATGATACATACTATACATAGCTTAAAAATTAGAGGTTGCATTTTGACATATACTTTATCTTGAACCATATAAAAGGTGAATATGCTTTGTAAATACACTAAAATTTAAAATATATTTTTTAATTATAAATTATTCACAACATACATGTTAGTGGGCATGATAAGATCTTTGTCCTTATCTCATTTATCTATATTCACCGACCCTATCGAGGAGAATCATTTAAGCTTTATTTGTCTATAATAGTTATATCTTTGGAGTAGTGCAATTGAGACTATGGACCCTTGATGGACTTGTAAAGCTTATATTATTAAGATTAAATATGGTTACACCATTTTACTTGGGAGAGATTGGCTAGAATATTTATATTAGTTATAATGGTTATATGAAATATTGTTAAATTTGAGTGGTGTAGTTAACATTTAGTGCTCTTGATGGACTTAACACTACTCCTATTATAACAAGCTGGGGGCATGATCACCTCCCAACCCTCCTTATATATTAAATCATTGTTGGGATGCAACACACATGACTACTTATAGACTTATTAATTTCCTTGACTAAAAAATGGATCGAGACCCAGGTTACCTTACTATTTGTCCATCCTCCATTGTGAGGAAATTATTCTATAAGAAATAACTATGTAGCATATATATAAATTTAATATATCTATGATATTTCTTTATTTTTATTTTTATTTATTGATCATTTTTAGTTTATATATGTTAATTATATTTTAACATTATTTTAGTTTCAAGACAAGAGTTACAAAATTTAAGTTTGAACTACCACAGATCCAAGGTGTGTTTATACACATAGGTTTTAACTTTTTAAATTATAGTAATTTTATTTCATCCTTATGTAGTACTATATTAAATTGGGGATAAATATAGATACCCATATTTGTTACAATATCTATTTTATAATTGTCTTTTTTCTTAGTATTTGATGTATAGGCCTTTTGAATGAGGATATGAATACTTAATGGTGCAACCTCACATGGGCCCCTTGGGATCTATGGATTTTTATTTCAATGTATTATTTTTTTATGCTTTATTATTACTATGTTATACCTTTGCACTTTATGGAAATGATCCATATGTTTTGGTTATTTATTTTGTATTCTGAGTTGCTAGACACTTGTAATCACTATTAGACACTAGCATCGGTGATAGTGTTTGAAGGTTGATGAAATTGTCTAGCCTTGTCTGATTATTTAATTTAATTATTATCACTTTGTGACCATTTTCGATGTCCCATATGTTTTCCTCTATTATCTATTTTCACATGCCACTATGTTTTATATTCAAATTCAAAAGGATCACTATATATATAAAGCTAGGATAGTATTTTTTTTCAAAGAAAGATTCTAATTTAGCATACACATTGTTATTAAAAGTATATTAATTGGAACTTAAACTAAATTAGATAGTATTATAGTCTAAATTATTACCAAAAGGTAAAAATTGCACTTGCATTAATTTTACCAATGGTTTCAATAGGGGAAAAGCATATAGTTACATAATCATCATTACACACACACAATTAGGAGGGAGAACTACGTTTGAATATGAGGCCATACTTGGAATAAATGGTTATGTACATAGAACTTATAAATATTAGGGTTGTTATATTTAGCTTGAATCACATGATAACCCATTTTTATTGAGTCACAGGTGGTCAAAGGTAAATATCTAAGGTTTTGAGTCATATTCTAATCTTGATAGTCTATGCATGTGATCTAAACACACAATCCAAAAGGTGACATAAAACTCATAAATTCCAAGGTTTAAGTTTCAAGAAAGAGATCATATTATATAGATGATAAATGTGTTAAAACATAGACAATAACATTGATGCAAGTGTCTTCATGGTGATGCAAGTGTCTAAGCACAAATATGCAGTAAAACCCTAAATGAATGGAATTCAAATTTAGTTAGTGAGCCTAAGATGAACTATTATAATTATGAAATTCCATAACATATCACTAAAATAAGATATCTTCACCCTTAACACTAAATCCTATAGTAATAAAATTATTTATATATTTATTACACATGATTAAATGTATTTATTGGTAAATATTGTGTGATATTGTCTGAATCTAAATATTACATTGATGCACTCAAAAAATTGATTTCTATAGGGTATTTTTGTATAATATCATATTAGATAAAAGATCAGTATTGTGGTTCCATTGAATTAACCCTTGATGATCTAGAATAGTATGTGTGAAATACATGGCTAAAACTAGTAAGATTGAGCCATATAATAAATCATGTGTACCTTTCTTTATCTTATGGAGGTTCTCATGATATTTTTGACTCATTGAGGTGGTCAAGTCATATTTCACCTTATTAAAAATCATATCCCATGTAATTTGGGCACTTTTTTTAGACATTGAATCATGCCTATTTGTGTAGTATACCTTCTATGTAATTGCTTCAATAGCATAGCATACTTTCAGGTCTTTTATTTTCTAAATGTAAAGGGCTCAATGATTTAAAATTATGCCTATGAGCTAGGCTAGTGATCTTGTACTAACATATATCTTCCCATCATATTTTGAGTGGTATGCCCTTAATACATCAACCCAATCACTATATGGATGACATCTAGTGTAATCTAGTAGGGTTGGTCTAGATATAAAAGATATTCATGAGCTCAACTAAGGATTACCTTTGTGGTAATTTTTATCATATCAAAGTAATAATATTAGCTTCAAACATCTAATTTCATCCTATGGATAATTTCAACTCTAAATTATACTCTAATCACTATGTTTGTGGATTTTACTACATCATTTCCCTTCTTTCAAGCTCCATAAGTCTATGATAAATTTATCACAAGTGTGATTAAATGTATCTATGTATATCTTCATCATGTGTTTCTAGTGCATGACACTTGTTTATGTACATTGTTTAAAGTTTAAATACCATGATACTTGTTCATGCACATTTTCAAAGTTTAAGAGTTATAGTTTTAAATAAAAATGGTTGTTATTTCAAATTCATGACTATTGTTACTGTGTTCATAGTAAGGGCATGAATATTATTAATTCTCTTTTTCTTGTGAAATTATAATTTAGATCCATATCCAAAAAAAATATTCAATATATGACAATTAAATTTGATTGTAGTGACACTCAACAGTCTTGACATTACTTCTAAAGAAGCCATTGTGTAGTTCCATATTTTATTTTGGGTGTTGTACATTTGAGTCTAGTGACAATTAACAAACTTAGCTTCACTTCTATCAAACCCATCATGGTTATACCTTATTTGGATTTTTAAAATAAGTAGGTCTCATAAGAGTTGGAATATGTATATTTTCAACTCAAGGTATTTATTAGTTAATCATTGAGTCTTTATCATTTTCAATTTGCCAGTGGTTCAAATTATTTGAGTGCTTTGATAAGGGGGCATGTTTCTCAATATTTTATAGGTTACATAGCAACATGTTTCATCTACATACAACTTTACTCCTTCCTTCCTATTTTTCAATTTTTAATTATAGGTCTTTAGATTTTTTAAATTTTCAAATATGGACAAATGAGTAATTCATATGTTGTTTCAGGGTATGCCAAATTTAGAGTGCCCTATATAGTTGGAATATCCTCTCAAATACAAAGTGTTTATTACTCACTTATGTTTAATTATTTATCTTTTACTATAGCAATTTCATTATTATAATAAAGTGGAGAAATATAGATACATAAATTTGGTCATAAATACTTTAAAATGTTAATTATTTACACATCTTAAATCACGTGACTTATGTATACAAAGGAAAATGTAGCTAACTTATTAATCAATCCTAGATCAGAGAAGATAAATCCTACTTACACTTTCATTTTTTAATACATTTAGACATTTGGGGTCATAACCATGATGGATCCACTAAACCTAATTAAGGGGTCCCTTACCACAATAATGTCACTAGAGAGGGTTCCAAAGCCTATAGTCAAGCAACGCCATGCAATAACCCTAAATAGGTCTTATGTTTTCATCTTTACTAAGTACATGAAAAATACATTAAAATTTAATATAGTGCTCACCAAAGCTTGTGGCACAAAGTGGGGTTAATAAACATAAAAAGTAAACATGTGTAGAAGATCTATACTCAAGTCAATATATAAGAAATATTAATGCATAGGAGAGAAGTATAAGTGTTAATCTATCTAATTTGATCAACGAAAAACAAATTTAGGAATTTTTACCTTTGAAGATGATCTTGTCAAGCCTTAGTCTCTCCCTTAGCCAAGGTGATTCATAACAGGTTATTGTGGTATGTATGGATAGTAAAGATAAGTCATCCCTAAAATACACAACTTCTCTATGTATCCAAAAGAATTATCCACAAGACAAGATTCATATCTCCAAAGAAAGTATTAAAACCTTAAGTAATGCTCTTTAAGTAGAATGGTAGATAAATAAATGTGAAATATAATGTTCTTCTTCTCTTCTCTTCAAATGGAAAAAATAGATATGTATATATAGTTGAATATAACCCTAAACCATTTTAAAATTTTAGCCAATATATTTAGCCTAATTTGACTCTGTATTGTTAATTGATAAAACAAGTCGGGTCCCAATCTATCTCAACCAAGGTTGACCTTATCACATCATGATTCCTCTCTGGACCTAATAACCTAATTATTAGTGTATTTTATGGTTATTTTTTGGTTAATTACTATTTTGGTTAAGCTAGATTTGATATGTTGATGTATGGATAGTTATATGTTGTTTTATTACATGATCATTAACTTGTTGAGTGAGCTATAATTGTATGTTTGTACATAATGATCATGTTTATGTAGTTAATTATAGTATTATATTATGGATTATATATTGATTCAGGATTACTACCATTACTATTTTGAGATGGATGTAGGATAGATCCATCTCTCAAAGCATGATGAAGGGAGGGAATCATTAGAAAGGATGGCATAGATAGAGGTATTGAGGGATGATAAAATGAGAACTAAGAACCTACATGTACCATGATAGTTTAATATACTTTTGATCAGTGTTTGATTTAGATAGCATGTAGTATTTTTTTATTTGCTAATATGTTATCTACATTTGAAATGGTTGTTTCTCATCTTGTTGTAGTTATTTTTTGCAATTATGTTGTCTTGAATAGCTTATTGCATAAGATTATGTTGCTTAAACTCGTGCTTGTAAATATGCGAGTTATTGAGGCATTTGGTTTAGATCTTTAATATTCTTTGTTGCTATCTTTGGATGAGTGTGACCATTTTTAGAACCATCATTGTCTTGTTTATAATACATTGTTATAGTGGTAGAAAGGACTCTATTACCTTGTTTACTTTGTGTGTTAAATTGATTTTTAATATTATGCTACGTCCATATTATTATAATTAGGCAATGTTATAATATTTAAATCATTATTATTGCTAACAATAGTTATATTGTTTGATTATTATTAGGATGTCATTGGGTTTAGTAAAATGTTATGATTTTTATTATGTATTTTGATGGTTTTGTTGATTTGCATAATAAATAAAAAGATTATTATAATGAATAAGGTTCAAGATTAAGGTTTGGTCATTTAGCATTGACTTGTGTTATCAAGATATTATGCAAAATAATCACTTTGTTTTGGGATTTTGCATGGTAAAATAGTTAGTCTTCCCTTACTCTTATGTAAGTTAGTTTTCATGTGAATAATCCTTTGTTGATCTCATAATGATCATAGGGATTTCTAGAAGAAAAAGAGGGAATTTAGCTGTATGAGGTTAACATGCAAGCAGATAAAAGGAAAAAGGGGAAGCAATGCTTGGCTAGATGGAGGCCAATGAAGGAGAAATAAAAGGGTTTGAGGAAATTGAAGATTATTACCAGTTGTTATCACTTTATTATCTTTATCAAGTTAGTTAAGTTATTTAAATTCATACATATTTTTATATGAAATTTAGAATAATAAATTTCATTACATTTTTAGTAATTGAGGTTTTTCATTTTATTGTTTGCTAGTATATAAAACTAGGGTTATATGCTCAGTACTATTGATGGATCAACCATCCACAAAACTAGGAATGGGACTCAATAATCCTAGTCACTACTAAGAATTCTAAATTATGGAACTTTAATGTAGAAATTATGTTTTATTAGAAGGGTTAAAAAAATGGAAAATCTTACTAAATAATGTAGACACATTTAGAAGAGATTTAGAGATTTAAAACTTTGCCAAATATATTAGGATAAATTTGGGAATAAGGGAATTTTAATAGTTGAATTTAAAATGAAATTGGGTTATAGTTAGGCTCAATTTTATACATTATTGTGGAAATAATTTCTTTTGATGTATAGACTATTTTGTGTTTTGTTTAAGGCATCATTCCTATCCATATACACGTAGTTATTAGGTAGTCTTATATTTCAAACAAAGGCAAAATTTAATATATGAACAAAGTCAGAACATGACTGAGTATTAGGGATTTTAAACTCAAATTTTTTAAAACTATTTATAATCCATTCTTTTTTATATACAGGCATTGATTTGATTGTATATTGAATTAGGTCAAAGTTTTGTAAGCCCAGATGAGGGTACAGATGTGAATAAGGTTATAATGAATAAATTTGGGAAGAAATACATAGATGGAAACTATAGTTGGGTTGAATTATTATATATAAACTATTTTCACTCTAAGTATTTCCATTGTTGACTAAGATGTGTAAATATATATGGAAATATTAATATAATCTACAGGATTAATATGTATGGCCTATCGATATGAAAAATGTTGATGTATATATACCTAAACATGTGTCAGTTATAGTTTTCTATTTACATATATAAACATGTTTATATTATGTAAATCCAAAATGGAAACTATATGTTAAATGGTTATTAATTGAGGATATATGTATCTGATTTTTATTGTGTTATGATGAGTAAAGGTAGAGCTCATTGTAACTATTAAGGTTGAGTATTTCAATTAGGCATACATTTATATATGATACTCATAAGCCTTTAATAGAGTATTACACTCACTTATATTCAAATATATTATTGTATAGTTCATTGTCTTTATATAGAAGTGTTAGTATTTTTAATATATCGCCCCTATACCAAAATATGTATATATAGACATGACTGAGTTTGTACATGACTGTGTGATTTTGTTTATTAAGGATAAGGTTTGTTGGGTTTTTTAATTGAGATAAAAGCTGAAATATTTTATTTAATCTATGTTTATAACTAGAAATGAAAATTAATACTTTGATATGTTCATATATGTATATTAATAGTACATATGATTCTCTTAGATCATGGACAACATACTTGTCTATTTGTAGTATATTGTGTACAAGCATGCATATACAGTTTATACAATGAATTCTCTATAAGTTTATATGATTATTTCAATAATGAAAGATAAATTTATAGTATAGTTGAGTGTTGGATTATGTTTATAAATATATGGAATACTTAGGATTTGTTGATTATATACAAATCTAAATTTATGTATATATATAAACATACTTTGATTTTGTGTTTATGAACTTGGTTGATATAACAAATATATATATGGGTGCATTTGTTATTTTCTATATCATGGCTAAGTTTGTATGTTTATTTAAATATTTAAAGGAACATCTAAATAAGTGGTATTTAAGATTGTATACAAACCATATGATGTTATTAGTATTTGAATAAGCCTATTATTGTACTTTTGGTTTATGTAAATAAAGTAATAACCTAAAAATTAATGTTATATGGATGAATAACATAAAATATAGAGTTACATGTTAATATTCAATAACTTGATGTCTTTATATATGTCTTACCTCATTGGTTTGATTTTATTAACGACTACTTCAAAATCTATGTATTATGTTGTAATAAATTAGATGTTATATTTATTGCATTGCATTTTATGGACTAAATGAATGTATTTATTATTTCCTTGTTTGGCACATATTATATCTACTATTAGTGAATAGTCATTGATATGGTATTAATGACACTATATAAGCAAGTGATATGAACTTCACTTAGATAGTGTCACTTACATATAGATGATGTAATCCAATTGAGTGGTGTGTATGAAATTGAGTGATCCTAGATAACAATATTTATATGAAAACATTGGCAAAAGTAGTAATTATAGTTAAACATTATCATTTCATCTATTTGATTTAGTTTACATGTTTTGTATGATATCATGTTAGAATGAGTTTTCTTTATGATATACATCATATATTAGTTATCTTATAGAACATGGGTTCTAGTTATCACTCTTGATTATCGCACCATTATCATCTACCCATTAGTGTAGGGTCATTCACTAATTGGGAGATTGTGTAGGGAATTTATGATTCATAGTTGGTGTGAAAAAACCCTCGGGTGACTCTCTCCCTCCCCTTAATAGTACTTCACTAGTGACTACACTCATGATTACTTATGGTTGATACAAGTTCATTGAGACTCGTATGCTTTGTGGAGCATTATATCATTATATATTATTATTCACATGTATTATGATGAAATTGTACTATTTTGTATATTTTATCATTACAGTAGTTATTTGTAATCTTTTATAAGTTGTGACTAAATTTATAAATATATTTTTATGAAATTAATGTAATATTCATTTTATATCAACATTGTACTTGATCTTGAGTTGTGATCGTTAGATAAATAGATTAACCTTTGACCTTACTTTTGTTTATCTTATAAACTAATGAATTTAGTTAAATATCACTATATTTTTTGGTTTCATCATGATGTAATATATTTATGAATTTGCGTAAATGTTTTATTTTTAATTATTTTATTCCAATAAAACCTAGTGGGGTAGTTAAATTATGGTATCAAAGTTGAGGCTCAAAATCTAAGACTTAATGAGTCTAAAAATGCAAATTATTGTCATATTAACCAAGAAGAATAAAGGTGCATGGTAGACTTAGAGCTGAGGGTACTTCAAACACAAACCTTGCATTATATCCAAAATAATTTACCACTAAGCAAGCTGTAAATTTGGATTAGATCTTACATCCATGCATGAAACTAAGGATTGAATTACAACCCTAGAGTAGGAAGTGAATGGGCATGTTGAGTATAATGTTGAAGAACATGAAGAGCATCCTAATGAGTATAAAAATTCCCAAGATCATAGGCATGAGGATTTTCCACAAGATGTAAGAGCTCGCGTAGCTATAGAGGTTACATGAGATATGAAAAGGGTGAATACACCCAAGTTTAATGGAACCATTTTGGGAGATGGAGTTGAATCATGAATAATAAAGATGGAAAATTATTTCAAGATAAAAAATTACTCTAAAGTCACCAAAGTAGTTTGGGTAGCATATAATCTTGTTAGTGAAGTAATAATTTGGTGGGGAAAAAAGAAGCTTGAGATGAACCTTGACTCTACCACCACCATTTGGGGGTAGTTCATGACACTATTTAGGTCATGGTGGCTTCCTCAATAATATTTTAATCAAAATTTGATGGATTTTTAGAACTTTAATCAAGGATACCTGTCTTTGAATGAATACTAGGATCAATTCACTGAGATCCTAAAGTATGTACCTTGGTATCAGGTGGATGAGAGGTATCAAATTAGGAAGTTTATTATAGGATTAAAACCACAAATTGGTTGTTAGGTGGATGTGCATGGGACATCTTCCATGGATTAGGTATTTGAGAAGGTAGTCAAGTAGGATTAGAAGCTAGAATATCTTGCTTGGGTTTAAGATAAGTTTTTAAAAAATTGGAGGTCCTAAATTGACTTTCAACAAGAATAATTGTAAGAGTGGAGACTCCAAGAGCTAGTTTAATAATTATAATGTTAATTTAAATAGTAGCTCAAAAAATAGGAAACCTAGAAATGGTTCCAAGTAAGGTTTCAAGGGAAACCAACAATCTGATAGGGGAAGACCACTTGGAGTTTGCTTCATCTATGGAGGTGACCATTACACTAGAGAGTGTATTTAAGTTAAATTAGACAATAAGAATAAGGACTCTACTTCATAATAGGGAAATTTTCATCATAGGATTCATGTAGATGTTGATAATCATCAAGTTGAATTCTAACCTTATCCCATTGAACTGATAGGTATTTTGTCTGATAATCCAATTTCTATTTTGATTGATAGCAGGGATAATGAATGTATTATTGCTCATAGAATGCTTAATAGGTTATCTACAAAATATAGAATTATGGCAAATGCATTTTCAATATAGTATGGGAATGAGTCAAAGGTTAAGGGTGATAAGTGTCTAGTAGAAGCCAAGATTGGATTACTGAAATTCACTAGAGTAATGGATATATATGTTACACTATTAGGGTCATATCATGTGATCCTAAGAGTTAATTGACTTATGGAGCATAAATCTAAGGTTGATTTTTATCTAAATAAGGTTGAGTGTCAAGATGATTTTGGAAATTAGAAACAACTTTAGGGTGAGTAAAGAGAGTTAAAGCTTAGGAAAATTTTTGCAATTCAACTCAAGAAGGCTCAAAGAAAAGGATGTCAGGAATTTATTGTTAAAATAAATGAGATGGAGGAATCTATGGAACCATCCATTGAAGATTATCCTTTTCTTAATAACTTTAAAGATGTGTTTCTAGAGGAATTACTTGGATTACCACCCAAATTTGAGTTTGATTTCTCAATTGATATAAAACCTAGATCTAAACCATAATCCAAGACACCATATATGATGAAAACTACCCAATTAAATGAGATGAAGGCTCAAATTTAAGAGTTGTTATTGAAAAGGTTGATTTGGCCAAGTGTGTCACCATGGGGTGTATTAGTGGTGTTCATCAAGAAGAAGGATGATGCTTTATGCCTGTGTATTGATTATAAGATGTTGAATAAGGTGACAATCAAGAACAGTTATATTCTACCTTGTATTGATTATCTCTTTGATCAAATGTGAGGAGAAACAATATTTTCTAAGATTGATCTTCGACTAGGGTATCATCAACTGAGAATTCAAGATGAGGATATTCCAAAAATAGCATTCAAAACTTAGTATGGGAACTACAAGTTTATAGTGTTTCTTTTTGGGTTAACAAATGCCCTGGTAGTATTTATGAATCTCATGAATAATGTGTTCAATGATTATATGGACCACTTTATGTTGGATTTTTTGGATGACATCCTCATATATACTAAGAGTGAGGAAGTACATCTTCAGCATCTAGAACTAGTTTTGTAACATTTGAAAATACATAAATTGTATGGAAAGTTATCCAAATGTGCATTTTTCCATTAGAAAGTTCAATATTTAGGACACATTATCTCCACAAATATAATTTTAGTGGATTTAATGAAGATAAGAGCCATAATGGAATGGCTAGCACCAAAAAATATGCATGAGGTAAGGATTTTTATGGGATTAGTGGGTTATTATAGAAAATTTGTTCCAAATTTCTCAAAGATAGCTAACCCAACCACCTCTCTTCAGTGGAAGAATTAGATTTTTGTTTGGTTAGAAAAGTTTGACAAAGCCTTTAGGAGCTCAAAAGAAGGCTTATTTTAGCACCTGTGCTAATAGTTCTTAATCCTAATGGTCAGTTCTTAGTAATCATGGATGCATTTAGGGATGGACTTAGAGGATTTATTATGAAGGATGGTTCAGTTATACCATACGAGTCCATAAAAAATAACCTTATGAGGTGAATTATGCCCATAATAATCTATAACTTCTTATAATAGTGCATGCCTTATAAGTTTGAAGGTATTATCTAATGGGGAAACCATTTGACCTCAATAATGACAATTTGGGAATCAATTATATCTTCACCCAACTGAACTTAAATGTACATTAGAGATGTCAGTTATAATTCTTATATGATTAAAATTTTGATATTAACTATATCAAGGGAAAGAAAAATAGAGTTACAAATGCCTTAGGTAATAGAAGGTACATAGTAACCTTGGGTACTATCAAGAGTACTTTCCATGATCATGGAATTAAATTCTCCCTTAGTGATGAATTTTATGAGAAAGTTAAGGAAGCATTATCAGAGAATGCTCAAAATCCCAAGTTTAAAGGATTTAAGTTAGAGAGTGATGATCTTTTGAGGTATAATGGTAGGATGTATGTTCCTAATAAAGAGAATTTAAGGAGTAAAAAGCTAAAGGAATTGTATAATTACCCTTATTTAGGACATACTAGTGTAACCAAGCTCATGGTAGAGCTAAGACGTCTCTATTTTTGAAAAGGGATCAAAAAGATGTAGAAAATTTTGTATCTCATTCTTAGTAATGTTAGGGGGTGAAATATGATCATGTGCATCTAGCATGGTTTTTATATCCTCATGATAGACCAAAATGGAAGTGGAAAGTGATTAACATGGACTTTTTCTAAGGGTTATCATTATCATAGAACTTACATGATATGATCTTGGTGGTAGTTGAAAAACTAACCAAGGTATCTCGCTTCATACCAAGAAAAATTTTAGATGATGCACCTACGCTTGTGAATACATTCATGAAAGAGGTGTACTAATTGTATGGATTAATAGAAAAGATAATTTCTAATCAAGATCTAAGAATGAATTCTAGATTTTGGCTGACTTTGAATTTAGCTTTGTGTACATATTTAAATTTTAGTACTACATATCACCCAAAAACAAATGGACAAAGTGAGAGAGTTAACTTGGTTTTAAAATATATCTTTAGAATATATTGCATGGATCATAAATAAAAATGGGAGTACCTACCAATGGTTGAGTTTTCCTATAACAACTCACTAATTAGTGTTGAAAATGGCTCCATTTGAGGCATTATATGGAAGGAGATGTAGAACACCAATCAATTAGGAAAGAATGGAAGACAAAGTAGCCATTGAACCTAAAATGCTTATGGAAATAGAAAACCAAGTTAGGATAATCAATCAGAGGTTGGTTGAGGCCTATGATAGATAGAAAAGTTATGTTCATCTAAAAAGAATAGAAAGGTAGTTTTCTATTGATGATAAAGTATTTTTGTAGGTTAAGCCTTAAAAAGCTTGATTAAGTTTAGGAAATCATCAAATCTTTCACCAAGATGTGTGGGACCCTTTGAAGTTCTAGAAGTGATCAATCATGTATCATATAGGCTTGTTTTACCATCTTTAACTCTTTTGCATAATATTTTCCATGTGTCCTATTTTAAAAAGTATGTTGCTAATCAATCTCATGTATTGGATTGCAATGATTTATAGCTTTTGGATCCCGAGTTGGTCACACTAGAACTATTCAGAATAATTGAAACTTGTAAACTCAATTCTTGTAATAGAGATGTTTCATAGTACAAGATCTAGTGGGACCAATATTCTAAAGATAGTGCTACTTGGGAGGACAATGATGATTTTTATAGGTTGTTTCCTTGCTTGTTTACTTAAAATGTTATTGGTTATTATTTAATTTTCTACTGAATAATGTTTAATTTTAAAACTTATGTTGGAATAAGTGTCATCAAGATAATGAACAACTTTAGGGGGAATGAGTTCACATCCTGATTCCTCTCTAGACCTAATAACCTTTTGATTAGTGTATTTTATGGTTATTGTTTGGTTAATTATTATTTTATTTAAGATGTATTTGATATGATGATGTATGGATAGTTATATGCTATTTAATTACATGATTGTTAACTTGTTGAGTTAGTTGTAATTGTATGTTTTTACATGATGATCATGTTTATTCAATTCATTACATCAGTATATTATCGATTATATATTGATTTAGGCTAACTACCTTTAATTTTTTGAGATAGATGCAAGATAGATCCATCCATAAAATTATGATGGATAGAAGACATCATTAGAGATGGTGGGTAGATGGAGGCATTGGGGTATGACAAAATGAGAACTAATAGCCTACACATACCATGATAGTCTAATATACTTTTGATTAGTGTTTGATTTAAATAAATTTTAGTATGCTTTTGGTTGTTAATATGTTATCTGCATTTGAAATGGTTGATTCTCATGTTGTTATAGTTATGTGTTGAAATTATGTTGTCTTATTCATCTTATTGTATAGCATTATGTTGCTTAATCTCATGCTTGGAAATTTATGAGTTATTGAAGCATTTGGTTTGGATCTTCAGTATTCCTTCCTGTTATTTTTGGATTAGTGTGAACATTTTTGGAAACATAATTATCTTGTTCATAATACATTGCTATAGTGGTAGAAGGGAATCTACAACCTTATTTGTTTTGTGTGTAAATTTTATTGTTAATATTATGCTAAGTCCATATTATTATAATTAGGTAATGTTATAATATTTAAATCATTCTTATTACTAACAATAGTTATATAGTTTTATGATTATTGGTAGGTCATTGTGTTTAGTAAAATGTTATAATGTTTATTAGGTGGTCAATGGTTTTGTTGATTTGCATAACAAATAAAAGGATTATAATAATTAGGAAGGTTCAAGATTAGGGTTTGGTTATTCAGCATTAACTTGTGTTATCAATCTATTAATAAAAATAATCACTTTATTTTGGGACTTTGCATGCTAAAATGGTTAGTCTTCCCTCAGTATTTTGTAAGTTAGTTTTCATGCAAAGATTCCTTTGCTGAGCTCATAATGAGCATAGGTTAGTTGCATGAGGTTAACATGTAGGAATATAAAAGGAAAAAGGGAAAGAAATGTCTAAGAAGATGACAGAGGCAAACAAAGGAGAGATAAAAGGGTTCAAAAATATTTTATATTATTACCATTTGCTATCACTTTATTATCTTTATTAGGTTGGTGATGTTATTTAAATTCATACATATTTTTATATGAAATTTAGAATAATGAATTTTGGTAAATTTATATGGGTTGAGGGCTTTTGTTTTATTATTTATAGTATATAAAACCAAGGTTATATGCTTGGTATTGCAGATGGCTCATCCATCCATAGGACAAAGCATGTGACTCAATAACCCTAGTCACCACTAAGACTTCTAAATTATGGAATTTTAATGTATAAATTTTATGTTTTACTAGAAGGGTTAATAGAAATTAAAAATCTTTCTGAGTAATGTAGACATATTTAGAAGATATTTATAGATTTAAAACTCTATCAAATATATTAGGATAATATTAGAAAATAGGGAATTTTAACAGTTGAGTTTAAAATAGAATTGGGCTATAGTTTAAGATCAATTTTATAAATTAATGTGGAAATCATTTATTTTGATGTATAGATTATTTTGGGTTTTGTTTAAGGCACCATTCCTATCCATATACACATATTTATTGGTTAGTCTTATATTTCAAATAGAGGCAAAATTTTATATATAAAACAATTCAAAACACGATTGGGTATTAGGTGTTTTAAACTCATATTTTTACAAACTAGTTATAAGCCATTCCTTTTTATATACAGGCATCGGTTTGATTCTATATTAAATTGGGTCAAAGTTTTGTAATCTAGACTAGGGTATGGATGTATGAATAAGGTTGTAATTAATAAATTTGGGAAGAAATAGGTAGATGGAAAACTATAGCTGGGTTGAATGATTATATATAAACTATCTCATCTCTAAGGATTTCCATTGTGGACTAAGATGTATAAATTCACATGGGAATATTAATCTAAACTTTAGGACTAATATGGATGACCTATCGATATGAAAATTTTTGATGAATATACCTAAACCATGTGCAAGTTATAGTTTTGTATTTACATATATAAACATGTTTATATTGTGTAAAACTGAAATGAAAATTGTATGTTAAATGGTTATCAACTGAGGATATATATTTTTTATTTTTTTGTGTTATAATGAGGAAATGTAGAGTTCCTTGTAAATACTAAGGCTGAGTATTTTGATTAGGCATACATTTATATATGGTATGTGTAAGCCTTTAACAGAATATTACACTCACTTATATTCAATTATATTAGTATATAGTTGGTTATGTCTATATAGAAGTCTTAGTATTTTTAGTATACCTTTCCTATATCAAAATTTGTATATATAGACACAATTGAGTTTATACATGACTGTGTGATTTTGGTTATTAAGGAGAAGGTCTATTGGGTTTATTAATAGAGATCAAACCTAAAACATTTTAGTTAATCTATGTTCGTAACTAGAAATAGAAATTAATACTTTGATATGTGTTTGTATATCTATATCATCATTACATATGATGCTCTTAATCATGGATATAATACTTGTCTATTTAGATTATATTGTGTACAAACATGCATATACAGTTTATACAATGAATTTTGTATAAGTTTATGTGATTATTTGAGTTATCAAAGCCAAAATTTAGAATATAGCTGAGTGTTGGATTATGTTTATAAATATATGGAATACTTAGTATTTGTTTACTAAATACAAATCTAAATTTATGTATAACATATATATATACATAAACATATTTTGATTTTATGTTTAATAACTTGGCCAATATATATATATATATATATATATATGGGTGAATTTGTTATTTGATTTATCATGGTTAAGTTTATATGTGTGTTTAAAGGTTTAAATAAACATATAAATAAATGGTATTTAATAATATATACAAACCATATGATGTTATTAGTATTTTAATAAGCTTATTATTATACTTTTGGTTTATAAAAATAAAGTAATAAGTTGGAAATTAATGTTATATGGATGAATAACATAAAATACAGAGTTACATGTTGGTAACTTAATATCTTGATGTATGTCTTATCCAGTTGGTTTGATTTTATTGATAACTATTTAAAAATATATTTATTATTCTCTAATAAATTAGATGTTAGATTTATTACATTAAATTTGATGGACTAAATGGATGCATTTATTATTTCCTTGTTTGGCACATACTATATCTACTAGTAGGGAATAGTCATTATAAATTTGTTGGTATTATTATTATTATTATTATTATTATTATTATTATTATTATTATTATTATTATTATTATAACTAATCTAGTATAATGACACTATATAATCAAGTGAGATGGACTTCACTTACTTAGTTTCACTAATACACAGAGATGATGTAATCTAATTGAATGGTGTGTACGAAATTGATTGATCCTAGAGATCAGTAACTATATAAAAACTTTGGTAAAATTAGTGTTTATAGTTAAACATTATCATTTTATATATTTGATTTAGTTTACATTCTTTGTATGATATCATGTTAGAATGATTTTTTTTATGATATGCATGATGTATTAATTATCTTATAGCACACGGGTTCAAATTTGTCACTCTTGATTCCCAGAATATCATTATCTACCCATATATGAGGGAGGGACATTCCATAATTGGGAGATTATGTAGAGGATCTATGTTCTATGGCTAGTGTGGAAAACTAATCAGATTATGCTTTCCTCCTCTCAGTAGTACTTCACTAGTGATTACACTTATGATTGCTTATGGTTTATACAAGTTCATTGAGACTCTCATGCTCTATGGAGTATTGTAGCATTGTATAATATTATTATCACATGTATTATGCTCAAACTATACTATTTCATGTATTTAATCATTATAATAGTTGTCTATAATTTTGTATCAGATGTGGTTGAATTTATAAATATACTTTTATGAAATTAATACAATATTCATTTTATATCAACATTGTACTTGATATTGATCTATGATCATTAGCTAAATAGATTAACCATTGACCTTTCTTTTGGTTATCTTATAAACTAATGTATTTAGTAAATATCACTGTATTTTTTAGTTTCATCATGATGGAATATTTTTATGAATTTACGTAAATTTTTTTTTTTAAATTACCTTATTCTAGTAAAACTTAGTGGGGTTATTACATTGTGGTATTAGAGCTAAGGCTTAAAATCTAGGAATTAATGAGTTCACTAACACAAATATATTCTCATGTTAACCAAGAATAAGAATGTTGTGTACTATACCTAGAGGTGAGGGTACTTTAAACACCAATCCTTGAGTAGATCCAAATCAATTTCCCACTGAGCAAGCTATAAAGTTGAATTAGATCCCTGTAGCCATGTATGAAACTAGGGATGAAATCATAGACCTAGAGAAAGAAATGCATGGGAATGTTAAGGAGAATGTTCATGAAGAACTTGAAGATCATCTTATTGAGCAAGAAAACATTCAAGAGTAGAGACATGAGGAGGTGCCATAAGATACGAGAGCTCGTGTAGCTACAGAGTTGGCACAGGATATAAAAAAGTGAATCTACCCAAGTTTCATGGAACCATTTTGGGAGATGGAACTAAAGCATGGATAACAGAGATAGAAAATTATTTTGAGATATAAAATTACTCTAAAGTCACCAACGTAGTTTGAGAAGCATATCAGCTTGTTGATGAAGTAGCAAATTGGTGGGAAAACAAGAATCTTGAGATGAACCTCGACTCCACCATAACCACTTGGGGGTAATTTATGCCATTATTTAGGTCATGATGGCTTCTTCATCTATATTTTGATCAGAAGCTGATGGATTTTTAAAACCTTAAGCAAGGAAACCTTTATATGAATGAATACTAGGATCAATTCACTAAGCTCCTAAAGTATGTACCTCAATATCAAGTAGATGAAAGGTTTCAAATTAGGAAGTTAATTATGGGATTAAAACCCCAAATTGGTTGTGAGGTGGATATGCATGAGCCATCTACCAAGGATCAACTCTTTGAGAAAGAAGTCAAGTAGGAGCAAAAGTTAAAATCTCTTGCTTAGGTCAGATATAAGTTTTATAAAAAAATTGGAGATCTTAAAATGAATTTTGAAAAGAATAATTGGTAGAGGAGTAGAAACTCCAAGAGCCAATTTAAGAACTAGAATGCTAAGTTTAACAGTAGTCCAGGAAATAGGAAACTTGGAAATGGTTTCAAGGGAGGTTTTAAAGGGAACCAACAGTATGATAGGAGGAGAGAACTTGGAGGTTTCTTCATATTTGGAGGTAACCATTATGATAGAGAGTGTACTAAAGGTAAATCAGATAGTAAGAACAAAGGTTCTACTTCACAATAAGGAAATTTTTAGTAGAGGATTCATGTAACTGTTAACAATCATCAAGTTGAATTCCAAGCTTCTCCCATTGAGTTGATAGAGATTTTATTTGTCATCCAAATATATATTTTTATTGACATTAGGAATACTGAATGTTTTATTACTCCTAGAATGCTTAATAAGTTATATATAAAATCTATAATTGTATCAAATACATAGTCAGCATAGTACAAGAATGAGTCAAAAGTTAAGGTTGATAAGTGTCTAGTGGAAGCTGAAATTAGGTTACCTGAATTCACTATAGTAGTGGATCTATATGTTGCATTATTAGGTTCATATCATGTGATCCTAAAATTTAATTGGTTTGCGGATCATACAACTAAGGCTGATTGTTATCTAAATAAGGTTGAGTGTCAAGATGATTTTGAAAATTAGACACAACTTCAGGGTGAGAAAAGAGAGTTGAAGCTTAGGCAAATTTCTGCAATTTAACTCAAAAAGGTTCAAAGAAAAGGATGTTAGGCATTTATTTTTAAAATAAATGAGATGGAAGAATATAAGGAATTATCCATTGAGGATTATCCTTTTCTTAGTAACTTTCAAGATGTGTTTCTAGAGGAATTGCCTAGATTACCACCTAAACATGAGTTTTATTTCTCAATTGACATCATGCCTAGATCTGAATTACAATCCAAGGAAACATATAGGATGAAAACTATTGAATTAGTTGAGTTAAAGGCTCAAATTCAAGATTTATTATCAAAAGGGTTGATTTTACCAAGTGTGTCACTATGGGGTGCACTAGTGGTGTTCATCAAAAAGAAGGATGGTACTTTTTGCCTATGTATTGATTATAGGATGTTGAACAAGGTGACAATAAAAAATAGGTATTTGCTACCTTGAATTGATGAGCTATTTAATCAGATATGAGGAGTAACAATATTTTCTAAGAATGATCTTTAAGCAAGATATCATTAGTTGAGAATTTGATATGAGGATATTCTAAAAACAATGTTTAGAACTCAGTATGGGAACTACAAGTTCATAATGTTTCCTTTTGGGTTTAAAAATTATCTAGCAACATTTTATGAATCTCATGAATAGTGTGTTCAGGGATTATTTGGACCACTTTGTGTTGATTTTTTCTAGATGACATCCTCATATATTCTAAGAGTGAGGAAGAACATCTTCAACATTTAAAACTGGTTTTACATTGTTTATATAAGCACAAATTATATGGAAAGTTGTCTAAGTGTGTATTTTTCTATAGGAAAGTGAAATATTTGAGACACATTATCTCTACAAATAAAATTTCAATGGATCTAGTGAATATAAGAGACATAATAGAATGATTAGCACCTAAAAATGTGCATGAGGTGAGGATTTTTATGGGATTAGTGGGTTATTATAAGAAATTTGTTCCAATTTTTTTAAAGATAGATTACCCAATCGCCTCTCTTTAGTGGAAGAATCAGAGTTGTGTTTGGTCAAACAAGTATGAGAAAGCCTTTTAGGAGATGAAAAAGAGGCTCACTTTAACAACTATGCTAAGTGTTTCAATTATTTTTGATTAAAATTAAGAAGTGAGAAATAGAGAAAGAAAAGTTGGGGATTAGTGATAATATGTACCTAGATTGGTGTGCACCATATCTAGATGAAGTCAAGAACTCCTCTTTGGCTAGGAAGGATGACCTGCAAGTAAGAACACACTACCACAAAATATTTGTTAGTAGGTTGGTGAGTGGGCTACCAAGCAACTTGCTTGTTCCAAGAACTGATAAACTTCCCAGGGGATGACAGTCCATTATTTAATTAAAAAAAGTTAAAAATGAAATGACAAAATAAATTAAAGAGAGAGAGAGAGAGAGTTGTGCGTACCTTTTTTGTAACCTATGTGTAGAATTCAATATCATAGAGTAAGCAAAACACAATTTTGGTTTGTTAGAGGGTTATTTGGGCTAATTCAGGGTGATTTGGGTAAAAGGGTAGTTGCCAACGTCAGTAGGGTAACTGACGTTGATAGTGGTAATGTGACTGGTATAGGTAGGATAACTGATGTTAGTAGGGGCAATGGAGTCAAAAATTCACAAAAGGCTTTTTTGAGTGTAAGGAAGGATATTTGATAGGTTAATAGGGTTGGAAAAGAGTTATATGAGGGGTTAGAGAGATTGTAAGAAGTCTGGGTGAGGAGTTTAGTTTGGTTAAGGCAAAGGTATGTAAATGAAAGAGTTTTATAAATCCTCTTTAGGGATGGATAGGACTTGTGTAAATGTTAATCAAAAATAATTAGAATTCATAGAATATAAGGATGCTTAAATGATATAAGTACCTAGAGAAATACTCTTGATAAAGCTTTGTGAAGGTGACTAATTGAATGGAGAAAAGTGTGTGTCACTTGTTTATCGTATTTCCAGCTCTTTACACAATAGATCAATTTTGGTTCAAGATTTAACTGGTACATAGAATTTTTTAGCCTAGTTACAGTGGATAATCACCAAAAGCTTATTAAGAGTGCTTTGAATCTCTTGAGTGAGTTTCTTCTTGAGAGAGAGAATGTTTATGGGGGCCCAAAATGGGTTTAGAATGTTTCTTAAATAGCTGATGTTGATGATCTTGTTGACATTGATCTCAAGTTAACTGATGTCATTTGAGGGTTGACCAACGTCGATGGCATAACAATAGGTCAAAAGGGCTATTTTTGGCTCCTTTCTTCTATTTTTCTATGCCAAGTGTGACACCCATTAATAAATGGTCAATATGGTAGGTTGGTTATAAATTGGTTTATAGGGTAAGAATTAGTTATTTATGGGAGACCAAGTATAGTGCTGACTCACAAGGGGATAATTGGTCTTGGGGCAAGGTGGCTAGGCAAGGTGGCATAGGGAATATTTAATTAATCTTAATTAATTAATTAAATATATGGGGTAAAGGCATGGGTTAGGAAGACTTGTTATAAATGGGGTCTAAGGGGGTTTCAACACAACACATTATACACTTGTGTAACATAGTGTTGGTGTCTACATTTGCCCCTTTTTGTCTTGGTAAGTTGTGTCATCAAGTTGCAAGACAAAAATGAAAGTTGAGTGGTCTAGGCATGGGAATTGATTGGGAAAAACCCAAAATTGATGATCGATTTGATAAGGAGTAAATGAGATTAGTTGGTTGTGGATTAGTAGTGTAAAGATGACATCATGGTCATAAAGTACTAAAAAGTTGTATTGATAAGTTGAAAATAGGTGTGGTAATGGAAGATTTTGGTTAAACTTACAAGTCACAGCTTGTTAGTAATAGCTAAGAAGGTAGGATCAGCCAAAATTGTATCTCTAATGATCAAATGTTGTCTAGGTATCTGAGGTAGGAAGTGCCCTTGAAAACATAATAGGTTGCAAGTGATAGGATCAGTTAGTGGTGAGCCAAATCAATTGATATTCATACATGTAAGGTATTATCAACATGTACTAGATAGAATGAATGATAAAGACACCAAACTTAGATGTAATGAGTGGGTGCATAATGAAACATGTGTTTGGTAATAGTTGGCATGAGTGGAGATTAAAATGATCCCCATGGTCAAGTTTGTAAAGGTAGGGTGTGTGTAAGGTTACCCTAGAATGAATAAGGGATTGCAAAAAGTGATGTGAAAGCATTAAAATGCTATTTCATGACACCAACATCAGTAGTGTGATACCAACATCGATGGTAAATTGGCTAACATCAGTGGCCTAGGGCATAAATGGCCAATGTCAATGACTGACCAAGCCTGACAAAAAAGGGCTAGGTGGCTGACCAATTTCATTTTCATGTTGATTGGTTAGAGAGAAAGAAAAAGCCAAAAAAGTTAAGTAAATGGTGGGATGAGGTGGAGACCCAGATGGAGGCATGGCAAAATAGGCAGCAATCATACCAGCCCAGTGGAGGTGGAGAGATGAGGTAGGGTCCTGTAAACCTTTGGTTTGTGTCTTTTTTGGTAATTTTATTGATTTGAGTTGAGTGGGGGGTGTAATAGATTGCTAGTGAGTAGTAGGTGCGTAGTAGGGAGGGTAGGAGCATGTTTAGGCTTGTTTAGGTGGGTTTTAGGGTAGTTTAGGGTTAAAATTGGAAATGGGCAATGGGTAAGGTTTAACCCTAGAGCTAAATCAGTCACCAACATTGGTGGTAGTCTACCGATGTTAGTTAAGGTCTTTTGACTGATATCGGTGGCAAAGGCATCGACATCAATGTGTTGTGCACTAATGTCAATAGTCTAGGCACTATTGTCGATTGATAAGTGACTGACATCGGTGGCGTTATTAAAGTAAAAAGGGTAAAAATGGGGAAAAAAAGAGTTTAAAAGCTATGAGGCCTTAGGAAATAGGCAAAATATGTGGCATAGATTAGATTTAGCTCAATTGAATAGTGAGAGAGTGGTTGAAAATCTTGGTTTAAGAGAGATAGGTTGTAAGGCCTTGGATAAAAAGGGATAAGTTAGATAGTTAGGTGGGTAGATGGTCGAGCTAGCCCCAGAAGACCCCATGTCTATTGAGTGCTTTCTACATAGCCCAAGAGGGCCTCAGGCCAATGTAGTTCTCTTATGGGATAGGGAAAATGGTTAAGGTAGTGAGTAGAAAGGTCCATTGATTAATTTTGTGTGTTTGTGGTTATAGGAGAGGCATGAGTTAACCCTGAGAGACCATATTTTGACACTTCTAATGAGGATAAGGAGAGATGTGTTAGTAGATGAGTGAGACCACATGGTTGTAATTAGTCTTGGTAGAGTTCAATGGTATTGTTGGGTTGTTCAAGATGTCATCTTGATGATCATGTTGATTGAGAGGTGGGATCATACCACAACACCTTTCACCTATCGAATGGTGAGATGATACTCATATGAGAGGATGTATACAGGATCCTTAGATTACCGTTATAGGGTGAGTATCTTTTTATGTGCATGAGGGAGGAGCATGACATCCATATGGTGTCATTATTTGGTGAGCATGTGAGTGAGGTTACATATCACTCAGCATCATTTGCTTATGAGCCTCTATTTTTGGTGGATGAGGAACATCACCTTAGCATCTTGATGATGATTGGTATCATGATGTATGCACTACCAGACATAGACGGTGGTAGATTTATGATTGCCTTGATAGGGGTCTTGGCTTAGATGATAGATTAGAGGATAGTTTTTACATGGGGGCCTTTATACTTGCCTTAGTTATATAGAGAGTTGAGGGGTTTACATCTACACAAACACTACAGTTTATGTGTTGGGCACTTACTGCATTATTGGGCATATGAGTGCATCATAGTTACATGGCCACTAGGACTACCATCCATGATTACAATGGGATTGAGAGTCAGGTTCAGATGATGGTGAGAGGCCATGGCATAGACATACATTGATGGTGTTGTGCAGGATATCATGCACTATAAAGGGCTACTAAAAGGCTTGAGTCTAGGAGATATTATCTAGCATCATTATTTGATGTATCCAATTTTTAGAAGTCAGGGGGAGAAACTCATTGGGCTATAAAGCACACTATAGGTCAAAGGTAGGAGAGCAGGGGCACTTGAGATGATACCTATGGCATAGGTTAAGAGATAGCTCAGACTTATGTAGGATGTTCCACCTACTTTCCCTAGATACAGGCATGATGGCATTGAGGCACCACTCCCTTTGCCATTGGAGATAGATGGACCTAATTTTGAGGAGCTACCAATAGGTGTAGATTTGGTTGATGATGGATGCACTAGGGCATACTAGGCATGGTGGGTAGGACTACACCCAATTGTACTAGTTAGGAGGTTAGCTCCATAGATGCAGGGTTTGGCACATGAGAGAGATGCTACTTTATAGGCCAAATATGTGGCCATATAAGAGAGGGATACAATCATATAGGCTAGGGATGATATGGTTTAGGCTAGAGATGTGGCATTACAGGCTAGAGATGCCACTATCTAGGTGAGAGATGTGGCCATGAAGCTAGAGATGTTATAGCTCTAGAGAGGTATACAGCATTATATGCCAAAGACATGGCCATATAAGAGAGAGATGTTATAGTCCTTTCATAAGATTCCTCATAGGTAGAGGTCCTAGGGTTATATGGTTAGGTGGGCCATCTTTAGAGTTAAGTGACCATTTTATAAGGACGAGTGACCTCATTGACATTAGAGAGAGATCAATTAAGGTTAGCTGCATGGGCATTGGTAGTTTCTCATCCTCCTCCTCCTCCTCCATAGGTAGTAGTATAGATAGAAGAATAGGTAAGTTCCATGGGTCCTTCACAAATTGTATCTCTTACAAGATACAACTCTTCACTAGATGAGATTGCATATTATGAGAGGGTGATTTATGAGTTTCCATAGATTCCCAGATTTGTAGAGTTTAGGGAGCAAGAGTGATCAAAGACACAGACCTCAAGTTCTAGTGTGTGGAGATAGAGACAGGGAGAGGGTGGTGGTGACACCACCTCATCACATCTGCCATGATTTTGAGGAGGCCATGTTGATCTTGATTTTGAGAGATATTTTTGTATTTATTCATTTTATATATATATATCGCCCTGTGAGTTGATGATGTGAGATGTATATGAGAGAGAGATGAAATATCTTGATATTTGTAAATGATGTATATTAATTCATCAAACACACACACACACACACACACACACACACACACACACACACACACACACACACACACATGATGAGATGTTTCATTTGATGTGATGATGATGTAAATTTTATTTTAATGTATATGTTTATGGTTTTGGATGAATGTTTATGATATTGATATAATGATGATGTTGGTTTACTAGCACTTCAATGTGTGTGATGGCATATGCATAATAGATGAGGTTTTCATTTTTATCTTTCCCATATGTGATGGTATATGCATAAAATAAAATGGTTGTGTTTATGAGATAAAGGTTTAGCACTTTCCATATGTGAAATGGTAAATGCTTGGTTAATTTATATTTTTAGCATGCTGCATATATGATGGTTTATACTAAAAATAGATGTTTTGGTCATGGTTTATTTCCTATGTATTGGTATTTAACAAATTGTGGTTCAAGTGCATTCTTAGTATTTACCATATATGTGATTGGTTTCATATTGAAAATGAGTGGTTTGGTCTTGGTATGTTTTCTATGTATTATTTTTTAAGAAAATGATGGTTAAGTTTCATTCTTAGTACCTTCCATATATCTGATTGGGTGTATACTAAAAATGAATGTGTTGGTCATGTTTGTTTGGTTTCTACATTTTCCATATGTGATGGTGTATGCATAAGTGATGGTTTTGGGAATTGTGACATTATTCCTATTTATTATTAGTTAGTAAAATGGTGGTCATGTTGCATTTTTAGCATTGTCCCATATATGTGATGGTATATACTATAAATGATTAGTTTTAGGCATTAGTTTTGGGGTAGGTGTAGGATTTAGAGTTGTTATGTTTATGAGTTGAGATGGTGAGTTCTTATATTAGAAAATGTATTGATAGAAGAAAATTCAACATGTGAAGTGAAAGGTAAAAGAGAGAGACAAGGTGATCATTATTGATACAAACCAAAATAACAATGTAAATAGGCTCTAAAATTTGAACCTATTTTATGCATTGCATTAGTTAACCTTTTGTTATTTAGAAAAGCATGGTTATTGCCTTGTGTTAAGTAAGCTCAAAGTCCCTTTAAAATGTGTTTTTGAGGTAAAGAGGGTGTAAAATGGAATATGAGTACCGAGGTAATGTAACCTTTGGAGTAATAATGGTATACCCCATTTGTGGGTTGCCCAAGAGTGACTATAGACAAGTCCATGACATAAAGTTATTGTGTTGCTTTTTTCTTTTTTCTTTGTTTTTGTTTTTGTTGTGTAAGCTTATTAATGTGGGAAGCTCACAATGGGATGAAGTTGATCAATAGGGAAGCTTTTGAATCATATTTGCCTTTGATATTTATTTTTTTTGACTTAGCCATCCTTCAAGGGTATGGTTCTAGTCTTTTTTATTTTGATGGTTTTTCATAGTTGTCCTTCAAGGGAGCAGTCTATATGAATGTAGTTATCCTTCAAGGGATCAGGCTAATTTTTTAAAAGCTAGGCATGATTTGGAGTAGTTTATGTATCCCATATTATTTTATTTTTATTTTTCTTTTTGTTTGAGTCTTTTTGTTACTTTAGTTATGGACAAGTCTATAGAGGATTATAGGTTTTCCACATTTTGGGAGAAAACCAAAACACTTCATAGGTTAACTAAGTGTGGAGAATAAGGGTAAGGTGAAAATAATATGAATATAGTGGGTTTGCTCAAGGGACAAGCTTAAGTTAAACACAAGGAATGGTCGTAAATGTAATGCATTTAGAGGTTTAGGTTCTAGTCATCCTTCGAGAGAAGACAAACGATAAGCTCTAAATCCATATTTATGAGTTATAATGTAGGGTTCAAGCCAATTAGGAGAAAACTTGACCCATTTTCTCTTTTCCAAGTTAGTGATATGTTGATTTTCCTTTAAAATGAGATATCCAATATTAAAATCATGTTTTTTAAGGTTTTTGTCATAGGCATGTTTGATACGCTCTTGGTAGATGTGGAGATGGCTAAGGGCTATAAGATCAAGTTCATTAAGAAGTTCAAGTTGAGCCAAACATTCTTGGTGAAAGTCATCATTAGTTATAATGTCTTTTAGTGAAATCCTAAGAGAAGGAATTTAGACTTCAAGGGGGAAAATAGCTTGTGTCCCATAGACCAAGGAGAAAGGTGTACCTCCTATAGAAGTGTGAATGCTAGTACGGTAAGCCCATAAAGCATAAGGGATGTGAGTGTGCCAATCCTTGCCAATAACATTAACCACTTTCATAAGGATTTTGGTCAAAGTTTTGTTAGAGGCTTTAGCTTACCTATTGGCTTATGGGAAATAGGGTGAAGAGAAGCTGAGTTTGATACCAAAGGCATCATAGAGTTGTTGGGAAGTCTTGTTTTTGAAAGACTTACCATTGTCAGTTATGATTTTGTAAGGTAAACCAAAATGGCATATGATATCATGGTTAACAAATTCAATGATTTTATTAGCCTTATTGGATATGAGAGGAATGGCCTCAACCCACTTAGTGAAGTATTTTATTATTGTTATGATTAATTAGTGATGAAGAGAGGAATGGGGGTTAATCTCACCAATTAAGTCTAAACCCCATTAAGAGAAGGGATAAAAGTCCTTAGCAACTTATAAGGCATGACTAGGAAGGTGAAATAGGTTGGTGTGTTGTTGACATTTGAGACAACATCTAACATAGTTAGTACAATCATGAGAGAGTGTTAGCCAATAATAGCCAAGGTGAAGGAGAAGTTTGGAAATTTCATGACTATTAAAATGACCACCACAAATCCCATCATGAACCTCCTTAATAGTAAATGGAATCTCTTTACTAGTGAGACATCAAAGGAGGAGACCATCAAAACCTCATTTGTAGAGAAGTCCCCCTAGCATAGTGTAACGTGTAGCACATTTTATGAATGCATGCCATGCATCGTGGGAGAGGTCAAGAGGAGTAATAGAGTAAGAGAGGTAATCTATGAGTTGAGTATACCACAAGTTATGTGGATCATTAGTGATATTCCCCACAAAGAAGATGTTAGAGGAAATGTAAGAAGGCAAAGTTAGGTGACGTATAGTGACATAGATTTTGGAGGAAGAGGAGGAAGAGGGTATTTAGGAGGCTAAAGAAGCCATTCTATCTATAAACTTGTTAGTTGAGTGAGGATGGTCTACAAAAGGTAATGGTCAAATGATTCTAATAAATTATCTACATGATGTTTATACCATTGTAGAGTCTCATTCTTGCATAGATAAGAACCATTGACCTGGTTGTTGACTAATTGTGAGTCACTAAAAATGGTTGTGTGTTTGATTCATAAGAAGATAACCATTTGAAGCCCTAAAATTAAGGCTTCATATTCAGCCATGTTGTTGGTGTAATCAAAGTATATTTTAAATGATAAAGGCATCGGCTCACCATCAAGAGGGATGAGGATAACCCCCACTCCCCCACCATTTTGACATTTAGTCCCATCAAATAACATGATCATTTGATAGGTGATATCATTGGTAGAAATCATGGTAATAGACTTGTTGGGGAATTCAAGATTTGAGGGTTGGCTATCAAGGAGAGGAATAGTAGCTAGTTGGTTAGCGATGGTTTGCCCTTTGATGGACTTTTGTTGCATGAATTCCAAATTGAATTCAATGAGAATCATAAGCCACCGAGTGATGCATTGGTTATGGTAAGGTTTAGATTGTATGTATTTGAGAGGGTTAGTGTGGGTGATGACATAAGTTGTGTTTAAGGAGGTAATGTCATAATTTAGAAGCTACAAATACCAAAGTAAGGCATAGCTTCTCGATATGAGTGTTGTGAGTTTCATAGTTAATAAGCATTCAGCTTATGTAATAGACTGCTTGTTCATGGTGGTGATCATCCCTAGTGTTATAATAGCTCCTAAATAATGGTTGATTGAAGAGATATAAAGATAGAAGGATTGGTCCTCTTTAGGTGGAATAAGGATAGGTGGAGAAAGGAGATACTATTTGAGTACATCAAAGGCTTCCTCATAACTTTTATCCCAATGCAAAGGAATCTCCTTTTTGAGAAGATGGTGAAAAGATTGACAATGATCCGATAGCTAAGAGATAAAGTGATGAATCAATTGGAGTTTACCTTGGAGGCTATGGATATATTTGAGTGTGGTTGGTGAAGGCATTTCAAGGATTGCCTAAACTTTAGCAGGGTCAACTTTAATACCTTGAAGAAAGATGATAAAGCCCAAGAGATTTCTAGAAACAACAACAAAGATGTACTTCTTTGGATTGAGTCAAGCATGATATTAAAGAATGTGAGTAAAAATAATTTTAAGGACCCCCAATTGATCCTGATGAAGTTTAGATTTATCAAGTAGGTCATTGACATAATCCTCCATAATTATGTATAAGAGGTCATGGAAGATATAAGTCATGACACACAAATAGGTAATACCAGCATTTTTCTTTCCAAAGGGCATAACATGATAATAAAAAGTTCCCCATGGGGTGATAAAAGTTGTTTTGTGTTGATCCTCAAGGTAACTAGGATATGATTGTATCCTGAGAATCTATCCATAAGTGATAACATCTCGTGGTTGGTTGTGAAATCAATAAGTTGATCAGTACTTGGTAAAGGAAAGTCATCCTTTGGATAAGAAAGGTTGAGGTCATGGTAGTTAGTGTAAATTCAAATTCCCCATGTTGCTTTCATAATAGGTACAATGTTAGAAACCCATTGTAGGTAGTCAATAGGTTGGATGAATTTAATGAAGAGGAGGCATTGGAGCTCATCCTTGACAAGGATAGCAATACAAGGATGCATTTGTTGAAGCTTTTGCTTAATGGGCTTAGCATCATAATTAGTGATAATGTTATGGGTTATGATTGAGGGTTCAATACCAGGCATGTCTTTGTAGGACCAAGAAAAATCCTTACTATGGTCATAGAGAAATGTGGTGTAGTCAGTTTGTTCAAAAGAATCTAGAGATTGGCCTATTTTAAGAATATGACGGTAGTCATGAGAAGGCAAGTTAATGTTGATAGTTGATTTGTTTAACATAACTTGTGTCTCAAAAGGGAGTGATCATTTGATGTAGGAATAATTGGTACCCATATAGGTACTAATATTGTCATTAGTTGCATAAGATATGGTGTTAATTGTGGGAGAATCCTCGTCAATCATGTGAGGATGTATGAGAGGAAAGGACCATGTTTCCCTACCCTGGTGATGGGTAATGGGGCCCAAGTGAATGACATTTATTGAAAAAAAAATTAGGAGGTATAGATACATCTAATTCAATGGGTGATGGTGGATAAGAGGAGTTAGAAGGAGATATAGGTTCTTCAATGGTGGGAATAGAAGTATTAATGGACTGAGTTGGGTCAACATAACCAATGTCATGCCTTTGTTTGGCATTATCAATGGTTTGATGGGTAGGGTATTGAATAGACATCTGAGTACCTTGCTCCTAATGTCCTAGGCCAAAACCTTTCCAATCACACCTATAGAGATAAGTATGCACAAAGCTAGGCTTGCTTAAGAAGGAAAAGTCACAGTTAAACTTTTGGGGTAAAGAGGATGAATTACCCATGACAAGAGATTGATCAATTCCCCCATATGTGAAGTTGGTTTTGAGATGGGGTGGACCATATGGGATGATCATACCAATACAAGGATCATATTTGGAACTCATGTGAGGTTTTCCATACTCTTGAGTGGTATGGAACATGTTGAGAGTTAAAAAATGATATTCACCAAGTGATAATCACTTAAAGGTTTCCTCCATGGGATCCTTGTCGGGAACCTATGTAGTTGGTAGAGGTGTGTTTGGGGTAGCAAAACTTGTGGAGGATTTAGAAGTGGGTTCTGGAGGTGATGATGTGTTGAAAGGAATAAGAACATCATTTGGGTTATAGGTCATGTTACATGTCTTGAATGGAGGTGGGTCGGTGGGAATGACATGAGCTTCACCATTGTATTCAAAATTAACACAACAATGCAATGTGGAAGGTACACATGCCATATCACATATCCATGGTCACCCAATAAGTATGTTGTATTGTAATTCACCCTCTACAACATAAAATAACTTGGGAAGGGTACAAAGACCCACATGGATCTGCAAGACCATGGTGCCAATAGTTGTAGCAGTAGAGTCATTAAAAGAATGTAACATTATATTTGTTTGTGACAAATAATTATTAGGGAGTGATAATTAATTATAAGCATGGGTTGAAATAATGTTGATGCTAGTTCCCCCATTGATCATAACTCTCTTGACATGAGTTTGATCAATGTAGGTAGTGATAAAGAGGGTAGAATCATGATCTTCAGGATTCTAAGAGGGGATCTATGAATCATTAAAGGAGATCATAGAAATGGTGTTGAGAGAATTGATTAATGCTAGAAGGGGTTGAGGGTCTTCAGTTTGAACTTTAACCACTTGTAAGGCACTAATGAGATCTTGTCAATGTTGGGATGAGTTTCATTATTAACTCATACAAAGACATCTTCATCAGGGATTGGTGAAGTTGCTTCACCATGGAGTTTTGGATAACTCCCAATGATGAATATTGTGGGATGCCAAAGATGGAAATCTTGGGATTTGAAGAGGGGACATCCTTTGTGAAGGGGTAAATCCAAGGAGTAGAGACCTTTTCCTTTCCTTTGTCTTTTTGATTTTGTGATCATGTAGTCACATTGATTATGTTAATCTGAAATACAGGTGAAGGAGGTGATATAGAAGGTACAATAACATCTTAGGGTTTAATGTGAAAGGGGATTTTGTGAGGCATTACAGATGCTGAGAGTTGGATGTTAGGAGTTTCAAGACACCCAAAAGAGCATCAACATCTAAATGGTGATGAATGATTGTTGTGAGAGTTTTGCAACTCTCAGTATCATGTCCTAGAGAATGATGATATAAACAAACTTGCGAATTATTGAACCATAATGGTTTTGGTCTAAGAGGATCAAATGGTTTGATGGGGGAAGAGTTATTGTTGATTAT
Source organism: Torreya grandis (assembly GCA_037957365.1). NCBI lineage: Eukaryota > Viridiplantae > Streptophyta > Pinopsida > Cupressales > Taxaceae > Torreya > Torreya grandis. The sequence continues at coordinate 1,610,483 of JARHVA010000844.1, forward strand.
TACAATAACTAGGATAGATATAATACTTTTGAGCTTTGAAATGGGTTAACACCCATTGTCATAGGTGGAGTGGACACCTTCTTGATTTTTGTGGTGATGGGTGTAGTCTTGTGTGACACCCTTTTAGGTGGTGGTGAACCCACATGTTTCACTTCCACCTTTTTAATTTTGGGTAAAAGGGTGCTAGATTATGAAGGTTTATGAGGTGGTAATGACAATAATGGAGGTAATGTCACTTTATGTTTTACATGGGTTGGTAACACTCCCACCAAGGTAGAGGGATGTGGACCCAAAATGGATGGTAAGGTTAAAGGTGGAAGAAGGGTAGATTGGCAAGGTTTTGGGGTTTTACCTTTCTTCTTTGGTTCAGGGAGAGAGACACCCCCTTGTTTTTGAGGGGTTAAATCTAACTTCATATGTGGATGAGCTAGATTATAAATTGGTCATTTGCCTAAAGATCTTATTTGTTTCAATGTGGTAAATGCATGTAAAGTGGAGGGCTCTGAAGTAGAAGAGGAAGCTTTTAAAATATTAGGTGAAGCAACACGTACCTTATCAAAAACCTTAGGATAAATGGTTTTGAGAGGGTTATCAGTGAAGGGAGATACTCTCTGTGTTGGATAGTGTGTTTTAATGTGATCCCAAAATGTCGCTTGATCTAATTTCTTAGAATCAAGGAATTTGAGATTTTCCACTAAATGTGAAAATGGTTTATATGTCATTGGTGTGGGTTTAATTAGTTTTTATTTGGATGATTGAGAGAGAGGAGATTTATTTGCCTCTAATTTTTTGTCCAAAGATGAGAAAAAGTCAAAACAGGGTCATCTTCTTTAGTAATAGATGAATAAGTATGTTTCTCTATAGTTGGTGAAGAATGAGGAGATGAGAGCTCCTCAAGGGGATAAAGAAATGGTATGATTGTTCCTTCAACATGTGGATGAGGAAAAGGAAACGTAAGATCCTCCATGGGTAAGAGGAATGGAAAGATGGTTTGGTTTGGGAGTGGTTCAATGGTTTCTTCATCAAATGTTAAAGTGGAGAAATCCAACTCATCTATTTTTGAAAGAGGAGAGGATGAGCCACTTTCTTCTATGGGTTAAAGAGGAAGTAACAAAGGATTTCTCTCACTATTTATTTTAGGGGTAGGAGAAGCATGATATCCATTTTATGAAAGTGTAAGTGAGGTAAGTGCAAAGGTAATTGGTGACTCCTCATGGGGTAATTGGAGTGGTAAAGGTTTCTCTTCCTCACGTGGAAGTGAAAGAGGAGAAATAAGTTCTTTTGTTGAAATAAGATGTGGAGTCAAACCAACTTCTACCATTTTTTGGGTAGGAGTAGGTAAACTAAGCACCTCCTATTGTGGTAATGGTTGGGTTAAGGGAAAGATCACATTGACTATATGAATCTTATGATCTAAAAAATTTTGAGTAGTGTGGACCATGTTTTGGTTGGGCGCATGATTAGGGAAGGGTTTTTTTAGTATGTCCATATTATGGTTTGGGGGAGCATTTGGATTATCTAAAATAATATTTCCCCTATCCAGCATATTTTTAATATTTTTGAAATCATTAATGTTATGGCTTTTGGCATGATGATAGTTGTAAAACTCATCCTCTTTGAACCATGTTGGAATGGGTCGAGAAGGATCAAATTGGATTGGAGCTTTGATGGTAGGAAGGTTGATAACTCCTTGGTTGAGTAACTTTTCTAAAATGGAGGTGTATGACTCCCCAATAGGAGTATACTGTCATTATTCATACCATTGTTGAAAGAGATTTGTTGGGCTGATTGGGTTTGATTGTGTTGAGGGTTGAGTGGTGCATGTAGAAAAAATGGATTTCAAAACCATAGTATTTGTAGATCCTTTAGATTTTTGATTTGGATGGGAATTTTTAGATGAAGAAGGATCATTTGCTTTAGAATTAGAATTTTAACTATATAATTTAATCCTATCCTCATATATGGCCTAGATTTCAAGCTTTCATACCATTTTTATATCTTCATCGAATGTGTGAAAGGTTTTCACCTAGAGTGTGGATGAAATATGTTTTGCACATGTTCTATAGAAGAGCTCAATGAGCTCAGGTTGAGGTAGGGAGAAGGAAAGTTAGTTTATGAGACCTCTCTAATGAGAAACAAAATCGACAATAGCTTCAACATCAAATTACCAAATAGAATAAAGGTCTATTATGGAAACCTTTTTGGAGATATTAATGGAGAAGTGATCAAGGAAAAGTTATGCAAGTTGAGTGAAGGAGAATAATGAATGGCATGTGATGGAACTATACCAATCCAAAGTAGCTCCTGAAAGAGACATGGGGAATGTAAAAATTAATAGTGCATCATCATGTCATATCAAATAGAAAGCATGTCTAAATGCTCATAAGTGTTGTTGTGGGTCCTCTTTTCTCTAGAAAAGGGAAAATTTTGGGAGTTCCCACTAGTCCACATATTGGTACAAAGGGGTGAATGGATTCATTGCATATTTGATCATAAGATAGAATATTCTTTGATACAGATACAAAAGTCTCAAGGTTGCTCATTTTATCCATGAGCATTTTGATGGGGTCGGGAGGAAGATTTATTTGAAAAAACACCTCCTACATTGTAAATAAGAGAATAAGAAGTTGAAAGCATATATGACACTACCTATTGTGGTTGTGTTGACACAACATAATGATAGTGAGTCATAGGTTGAGGCATAGAAAAAAATGGGGCTTGCCCAACTAAAGTAAGGGCAATGGTTTGATTTGTGGTTATTGGTTGAGTAGAAGACATATTTACGCTCGGTGAGGGGTGAGTTGTGATTTGGGTGTTAACAAGTGCAAGATTTGATGGGATGGGTACCACCAAGTTTTCAAATGGGGTTGAAATAGATTTCACCCCTTGTGCTTTTGAAGCTAAGAAAGTTATGATAGGGTGGAGGTTGGATTGAATGGAGACTGATGCCGCACTTGGAATATCATACAAAATTAGGTTATTAGTTGATGTGATGATTTGGGTAACCATGGAAGTCCAACCAAACTAGATTTGATACCATCAATGATGTTGGCATTTTAAGAAGTGGGCCACCTAAAGGGTTCAAGTTTGTCTTGTAGCAAGGTAATGTTGGAGGGTGGTTACATTATAATCAAGAAATCAAATGAAATCTTGATTGCTTACAACTACAACAAAAATTTGATTGGGGCTAGGCATTCTTTCCATATCTTGTTCCATTGTGGATTCAGAAACAAAAGGGGAAGGTGGAAGTGGTTGATGGCTTGCATAATCTGTAAGTGTCTTTGCTTGGCTTCATGTTAAAACCATACAAAAGAATACAATAATACTCTAAATACATTGTGTTAAGGTCATGTTGAAGGTAAATTAGGTTCAAAGAAATAAAAGGCTATGTGAAGTTGTTGTTTAAGGAAGACTGTAATTTTAAAAATTTACACAGTCACTGACATCAGTTACTTATGACTGATGTCAGTTGGGGCAGCTGCTAACGTTAGTTATATATAATTGATGTCAGTCACTGTGCATGCCTAAAAAGTGTAAAGAATGAGTTTTTAAGATTTAGAGAGTGAAATCTAGGTGTTTGAAAGGTCTTAGAGAATTTTTATGAGAGTGATAAGCACTCAAGAAGTTTTATTTTTAGAGATTATTTGACTTTTATATTTGTCAAATTTGGTTTGATCTCATGAATCAAAAAAGAAGCGTCCTCACAGACTCAAAAATATATAAAATGAAAAATAACATGTAGCCACTAATATTAGCTATTAGAGATTAATTTTAGTCATGTTGGCTTATGCCTTAAGCAGAGAATGAGAAGAAGAATTGGTTGTTGTAGGTACTAGAAAGTAGTCTAAGGATGGTTTTAGGTAAATTTTGGTTCTCAAAAAGTATCTATGTTGGACTAGGTATGTAGCTTATGCAAGGAGCTTGTTCTCTCCACTTCACGAGCTTGAAGTTGAGCCAGGTCACTTAGCCAAAATATATTGTTTGCCTAGAGTTTATACTCTACCAGAGAACAGAGTGGACTCTTCCATTGATAATGACATCTAAGTAAAATAATTGAGTAGGGTAAGGTGATGAAATCTTGATGGGCCTTATCTTAGGTATGTTGAAGTGCTTATTTTGTGTTTATAGTTTGGATGTGTAACATTTGTGACCTAGGATTCATTCATAATGATTTAATTAACTAGATGTGTTAATTATGCAACAAAAAAATAATGAAATGTAGTATGTTTTAAACCCAAATTGAAATTATGTTAATTCAGATGAAAATAAAGAGGAATAGGAAAAGAGGATGATTTTCACTATCCTATCTATGCATGCAAAAGAAAATAATTATTTTTAACTTAACAAATATATTGAGGTTATTTTGTGAAGCAAAAAGAATGATAGAGAGAAGATTTCAATTTACTGCTTCTAAAACAAGAAAATGAAGAAAATTCCATTTTTCTTTATTTTTTTCCTTTTTTTTCTAAGAAATAAGAGGATAGAGATAGTGCAAGAAATGATAGATTCACTATTGTGAACTTAAATGAATGCTTAAAAATCATACAATGAACCCAAGGAAAACTCCAAGTGTCCCACCAGGCATGCCAAAAATATTTCAATTATCTTTTATTAAATTTAAGAAGTGAGAAATAGAGAAAGAAAGGTTGGAGATTAGTGATTATATATACCTAGATTGGTGTGCACTATATCCAGATGAAGTCAGGAACTCCTCTTTCACTAGGGAGGACCACCTACAAGTAAGAACACACTATCAAAAAATATTTCTTAGTAGATTTGTGAGTGGGCTACCAAGCAACTTGCTTCTTTCAGGAAGTGACAAACTTTCTAGGGGATGACAGTCCATTGTTTAATAAAAAGAGTAAAAAATTAAATGACAAAATAAAGTAAAGAGAGAGAGAGAGAGTTGCATGTACCTTTCTTGTAACCTGAGTGTAGCATTCAGTATCATAGAGCAAGTAAAATATAATTTTGGTTTGTTAGAGGGCTATTTAGGCTGGTTCAAGGTGATTTGGGTAAAAGGGTAATCATCGATGTCGATAGGGTAACTGATGTTGGTAGTGGCAATGTGACCAACGTCAGTAGGATAACTGATGTTAGTAGGGGCAATGGAGTCAAAAATTCATAGAAGGCTTTTCTGAGTGTAGGGAAGGATATTTGACAGGTTAATGGGGTTGGAAAAGAGTCATATGAGGGGTTAGAGAGATGGTAAGAAGTCAAGGTGAGGAGTTTGGTTTGGTTAAGGCAAAGGTATGGAGATGGAGTTTTGTAACTCCTCCTCAGGGATGGATGGGACTTGTGTAAACACTAATCAAAAATAATTAGAATTCATAAAATATAAGGATGTTTAAATGATATAAGTACCTAAAGAAATACTCTTGATAAAGATTTGTTGAGGTGACTGACTGAACGGAGATGAGTGTATGCCGCTTGTTCATGATAGTTCAAGCTCTTTTCATAATGGATCAATTATAGTTTAGGATTTGACTGGTACAGATAAGCTTTGAGCCTAGTTATAATGGATTATAGCCAAAAGCTTGTTAAGAGTGCTTTGAATCTCTTGAGTGAGTTTTTGCTTGAGAGAAAGAGATTATTTGTAGGGGCCTAAAATGGGTTTATAACATTGCTTAAATAACCAATGTCGGTGATCCCACCGACATTAGTCTCAGGTTCATCGACATCAATAGAGGGTTGACCAATGTTGGTGGCATAAGAATAGGTCAAAAGGGCTATTTTTGGCTCCTTTCTTCCATTTTTCCATGCCAAGTGTGACACCTATTAATAAATGGTCAATATGTGAGGTTCAGTATAAGATATTTGGTTATAAATTGGTTTATAGTGTAATAATTAGTTATTTGTGGGAGACCAAGTCTAGTGGTGACTCACAAGGGGAGAATTGGTCTTAGGGCAAGGTGGCTAGGCAAGGTGGCACAAAGAATATTTAATTAATCTTAATTAATTAATTAAATATGTGGGGTAAAGTCATGGGTTAGTAAGACTTGTTACAAAAGGGGTCTAAGGGGGGTTTCAACACAACACATTATACACTTGTATAATGTAATTTTGGTTTCTACACTAAGATTTCTCAATCTTAATGGTCAATTCTCAGTAATCATAAATGAATTTGGGGATGGACTTTGAGGAGTTCTTATGTAGGATGGTTTAGTTTTAGAATATGAGTCTAAAAAACTTAAGCCTTATAAGGTGAATTATGCCTGTCATGATTTGGAACTTACTATAATAGTGCATGCCTTGAAATTTTGAAGGCATTATCTATTGGGGAAACCATTTGAGCTCAAAATTGGCAACTTGGGACTCAATTATATATTTACCCAAAAAAACTTGAATGAATGTCATAGATATTGGTTATAATGCTTATATAATTATGATTTTGATATTAACTATATCAAGGGAAAGGAAAATAGAGTTGTAGATGCCCTGAGTCGTAAAAGTTACATAGCAATCTTGACTACTATTAGGAGTACTTTCTACAACTAGGTAATTAAATTCTCCTTTAATGATGAATTTTATGAGCAAGTTAAGAAGACATTATCATAGAATACTTAGAATCCCAATTTTAAAGGATTCAAGTTGAAGAGTGATGGTCTTTTGAGGTACAATAGTAGGATGTATGTGCCTAGTAGAGAGAATTTGAGGACCACAATGCTAAATAAATTACATAATGCCCCTTATTTTGGAAATCCTAGTGTAACCAAGCTCATATTAGAGCTAATACATCTCTATTTATAGAAAGGGATCAAAAAAGATGCAACAAATTTTGCATCTCATTGTTTGGAATGTCAGTAGGTGAAAGGTGAACATGTGCATCTAGTAGGGTTTTTATATCCTTCTGATATACTAGAATGGAAGTGGCAGGTGATTAACATGGACTTTTGACAAGGGTTTTTTTATCAAATAATTAACATGATATGATATTGGTGTTAGTTGATAAACTAACCAAGGTATCTCACTTCATACTAGGTAACTTGTTAGATGATACACCTATACTTGCAAAGAAATTTATGAAATAGGTGTATAGATTGCATAGATTTATGGAAAAGATCATTTCTAATTAAGATTCGATAATGACTTATAGATTTTAGTTGACTTTAAATTTAACTCTAGGTATGCATTTGAATTTTAGTACTACATATCATGTAGAAATAGATGGACAAATAGAGAGAGTTAACCAAGTTTTAGAATATCTCCTTTGAATGTATTACATATATTAGAAATACAAGTGAGATGAGTAATTTACATTGGATGAGTTTGTCTATAAAAACTCATACCAATTAACATTGAAAATGACTTCATTTGAGACATTATATGGAAGGAGGTGTAGAACACTAATCAATTGGGACAGATTGGAAGACATAGTAGTCTTTGGACCTGAAATGCTTATAGAGATGAAAGACTAAGTTAGGACAATCAAGTAGAGGTTGGCCAAATCCAATGATGGATAGAAAAGTTATGTTGATCTGAAAAGAACAATAAAGCAATTTTATGTTGGTGAAAATGTATTTCTTCATGCTAAGCCTCAAAAGAGCTCGATTAAGTTTGGAAAATCAGTAAAGCTTTCACTAAGATATGTGAGACCCTTCAATGTTATGGAAGTGATCAATCACGTAGCGTATAGGCTTGTTTTGCTACCATATATAGCTATTTTGCATAATATTTTTCATGTGTCCTATCTTAAAAAGTATGTTTTTGATACTTTTTATGTATTAGATTGGAATGCTTTACAAGTTTTAGATTCTAGGGTGGTCATAGTAGAACTAGTTATATAGTTGACACTCATAAACTTAGTTTGTATAACAAAGAAGTGTCATAGTGCAAGGTCCAATAGGATCAATATTCTAAATATAGTACCACTTGAGAGTATTATGATAAGTTTTATAGGTTGTTTCCTCATTTTTTTAATTAATATGTTATTGGATATTATTTAATTTTATGTTGAATAATGCTTAATTTTAGAAATTAAGTTTAAATAAGTGTCATCAAGATGATGACCAACTTTGGGAGAAGGATACCACATCCCAATTCCTCTCTAGACCTAATAACCTATTTATTAGTATATTTTATGGTTATTATTTTGTTAAGTACTATTTTGGTTAAGATTGATTTGATATTTTGATGTATGGATAATTATATGTTGATAATTACATGATAATTAACTTGTTGAGTTAGTTGTACTTGTATGTTTTTACATGATGATCATGTTTTTGTGTTCATTACTGTTGGTTGAATATTTTGTCAATCAACATACTGATAAACAAAATAGGTCTGATCAGCCAAAGTAGGAAGATTAGTCATCCAAATGTGTAGGTTTACCACATCAGAAGGGGACTGATCTCTTCTCTCATCAAGGGGAGGTTCCCTATAGTTAAGCTATATATATATATATATATAAAGAAAATAATACTCAAGGGTAGGATAAACCATCCATCTCTCTTTCTTCAAAGATGATGTGTGCAAATCAAAGGAAAAACTCAAGGGAAATGATAGATAGCACTCCTCTTCTTTTATAAGTACTATTCAAAAAACCACAAGAATACTCCTGGTAGTAACAGCAAAATATAACCAAAGACGTAGTAACCAAAAAATTGAGCTACAGCATAAAGTCTTCAGCTAAATTGCTCAATAGTAAGATACGAAGGACAATGAGGGCACAAAGTCATCCCAAGGTCCTTTACATAGAAATGAAAAGAAAAAACACTAAAGGCAATTATGGGGGCACAAAGTCTCTCCACAGTTGACTCTTCAGGACACCTTCCTAACTATTGTCACTAATTCTGCTTGTTGAGTTAAAGGAACAAAAAATATATCAAGGAAAAAGACATAAGAATAGTTTCCCCAACAATAAAGATATTACAGCACAAAGTATGAAAAATCACTTGCTTTCTTATTCCAGTAACAAAATATGATCAACAATCTGAGCTCAAAGTCTCAATAATGCCTTTCAATTTGGGTAGATTTCATTTTGATTGTAAAAAAGAGATCAATTTACAATAAAAGAGAGTCCCTTATATAGCCTCTTCAAGAAGGACTCAGGAACAGTAACACATCATGTTGCATTGAAAACTGTTAGGAAGATAGGCTAGAAATTAGGGGCATCTACCCATTTGTTTTTCTCAATGCAGAGAAACAAGTTGCACTATTGAAAGTTTGCAACTTCCAATGTCCACCTGGCAATCTGATCCTTCCTCATCATTCCTCCTTTTCTGGTTAATTAAATTGGGTCCTGATTTCAATTTGTTGTTCAGTTCTTTCCTCACTTTTTGCTGGTCTTGGCCTTAAAGCCTATGAATGTATTCAAGTTTTTAGATTCAAATGATCAACAACTATTTTATGAGCTTTAAAATTGACGTTCGCACACCTGTCACGATGTTTTCAATGGCTAGTTCACTGTCTTGAATTTGACGTCTTCGGGCATGTCACCCCTTGGTCCTTCTTCAGATTTTTTATTTGGCACTTTCCCAAAAAGAACCTGCCCTTTCAGGTCTTAAGAAATGATTTGCCTTGGGTTGAGAAGAGCCCCTCGCAAAGGTATTTGCCCTTCAAGCGGTCTTTAGATGGCTTTCAAGCTTCTTTATTCTGGTGGGTCATTAGATTATTCCTTTAGATTTCTTATTTTATATCTTCCCAAAGGGAAGGTGACCCTTTGGCTTTAGGGAAATGTCCTTCAATTTGGCAGCTGAGAGTCCCTCGCAAGGGCACCTACCCTTCGGGGTCCTTCAGTGGCCTTTTCCTTAGAAGTCTTTCACGGTCTTTTCTCAAGATTTCTCTACAGACAAATTCTTGCAGACAAAAATTCCATGGACATTTCTCACGGATAAAAATTCCACAAAAAATTCTCGCGAACAAAAATTCTATGGAATTATTCCGTCCATTTGCCTTGGTTATTTCTTTGGGCTTTCTACCTATAGCATCTCTAAATTCTTTCAGACTTTTTGTCTAAAGGAATTATGCCTTAGACTTTTTTGACTGATTTAAATAGAAATCTAAAATAATTTACCTTTTGAGGCTTGTTTGAAAATGACCCTTCTGAAGGGTACTTTTCTCATCTAAGTGCCCTTTCCAAGGGCACTTGTCCTTCGAGAGGCTCTTTGAACTTTTACATTGAATCATTCCTTTGAACCTTCTAAGTGAACTGCTTGGTTAAAACCAAGCCGTTGAACCATTTGATTGAACCAAATGTTGAACCAAGCTAATGAACCGCTTGGTTGAACCAAACGTTGAACCAAGCCGATGAACCAAACTTTGAACCAAAATGGTTCAAGCTGATGTTTCAAGCTGATGGTTCAAGCTGATGAATCAATTGAATGAACCAAGCCTTTGAACCAAGTGGATGAACTGAGCATTGAACCACTTGATTGAACTTGTATTTGAACCATTTATTTGAACCAACCGTTGAACCAAGTTTTGGTTCAACGGTTCAAACGAAGCCTTGAACCGACTGATGAGCCATTTGTTTGAACTAAAAGATGAAACAAAGCATTGAAACAAAGTGGATGAACCACCTGAGTGAAACAAAGTGTTGAACTGCTTGGTTGAACCAACATATTAAATCATTCCTTTGATTAAACCTACCGTTGAACCAAAAGCATTGAACCTTTTGAACTTTGAACTCGTTGAACCTTTGAACCAAAGTGGTTTAATGGTTCAACGGTTCAAGCCTTCTTTGCTTAGATGCTTGTTGATGGAGATTTTTGATTGAACCAAGGCACTGAACCAACCCCAAAAATGACCAAGTGTTAGGAACTGATTCTTTTGGTTAAACCCACCTACAAAAGCCTTTGAACCTATAGAAATGAACCTACCTACAGAGTCTATAGAAACCAAGTCTATAGAAATCAACCTATGAAGTCCTTTGAACTTGGCCTATAGAGTCCATATATTTTCTCTTCCTGCTGAGTCCATAGATTCAAGCCTACAAAGTCCGTAGATTTAAGCCTGCAGAGTCTGTAGATTTCTAAGAAGCTTGGAAAATGAGTAACTTGAATGCCCAGGCCAGAATTTGAAAAGGGAAGAGATAATTTTGGTCTGTAGGACCAAAATAGTTCAAATTTTGTCCCAAAAATGAGTGATATTTTTGGGGGACAACAGCTGGCTCCAGTTGGGGAACTTCTATCAATTGCAAAAAGAATTGAAGGGAGTAGAATCCAGAATCTCTAGTGTCTTCATGTGTACCATTGGGCTATAGAGTCATGCTACCCAGAAATGAAAGGTTCCAAAAAAAGAAAAAAAGAAAATAAAATAGAATTAAAAATTGTATAAATATACATATATACAGATCTAATGATCTGATACTTCAAGAGTTAAAGTGTTTCAGATGCTGCTTCTTGGGAGATAGTGAAAATAGTGCTCTATTCTGATAAACCAACAAGAAGACATTTTTCCCCCAGAAATGGTGACGAGCGAATGGATTCTCCACCAGGAAACCAATTTTTTGCATCTTCCCCTTGGCTTTTTCTTCTTCTTATCCCATGGTAGGTGTGGTCTTCAATTTGAAAACTATAACTCCTTGTTTTCTTGGTGAAGGGTTCCTTTGCTTGATTTTGATTTGTAGCAGCATGGTCCACCATCATAACTTGTTGTTCAACTGGTCCAGTCCAGCACATGTTTTGATTGTTAGCATCAGACCCCTGACAAACCATCAGCTCATCTCTTTTGATGTGAAGGAGTTTGACCTCTTCACCCTGAGCAGTCTTCACCCCGAGCAATAGAGATCTGTATCCAACTATGGAAGAAATGTTGCCATCAGATTCCAAGATCCAAGCATCATTATAAGTTGATCTTCTATCAAATTTCTCTTCATCGAAGATGGAAAATCCTTCTTGATTTGTATTGTGCCCTACTAATTCTTTTGATGCCTTTTTTGGATCAAATCTTGGATTGCCAGCTATAATACTTTCATCAGCTGAGACATGAGCATCCTCTGTGGTCAAGTAATTACCCCTGCCTAAAGGCTCAAACAAAATTTGAGATATAGGGGCTGATGTTTGGGTAACCATAATTTTTGCCTTAGACAGGTCCACACCTAGTTCTCCATCAATGTCCAATTGCTCAGGATTGGCTTGCAGGGATTCAAACTCAATCATTTGAATTTTGGATTCCTTGACATGATCAATCATGGCAAATGACTGAGATGGATTTGGAAGAGAGGATGGGAGTTCATCCTTTTGATTTTTGGGAGGGGGAGGACTGGTTTGTGAGATTAAAGTAGAAGATGTAGAGATGTTTGATGTACTTACTTCTTTGGTAATCACCATGTCCTTTGATTGAAAAGAAAGAAGGGTTCTTTGCTTAGTAATTGAAATTATTGGTTGGGGTCATTCCTCTGTCTTCTCTTTGTCAGCCTACTAGGCTGACTGATTCTAGGACCTGGTGAATACTATGTATGATCCTTTGACTGCTTCACCTTCACCTCTGGGTTCATCCTAGCAATTCAAGAAACCAATGTGAGAGTCACCAACTAATTTTTCTAGATCCTCCCTGAAGAGATCAGCACCATTTTCTTACTCTAACTTAGGTTAGAAATAGAAAACATGCTTTGTTTCTAGATATCCAACTACCGAGTTTGTTGGAGGTGCTTCAAGGGTAGGATTCCTCTATGGGGGAGGAAGATGATTTTGCTACTCTTGACTTCTAGCAGCATTGCCTTGATATGGCTGATTAGGGAATGTCCTCCTTGGTATATCTTTATATAGAGGAGAAGAAGACATACTTTGTGCCATTTGACTTTTCAAGGCTAGCAATTCATTTGCTAGATTTTGTACCATTAGATCAGTGGTTCCTGTAGATGAATATTAGAAGATTATGAGGATCGATTTTTGTTTGAATCTCTTCTTATCTTCCCTGCCAAGATAAGGTCATCTTCTACCTCAGTGGCTAAAAGTTGAGCTATAGCAAGATCTATTTGACTAGCACGTCTCAATAAAAAACTTACTTCAGGTAACTGAGAATTAATGAAGAAGGATTTGAGATTCTCAGCTATAGGTCAAGCAATTACAGGAATTCTATTCCTCAGTTTGTCAAAATTTTCTATGAAGTCCCTCATAGGCTCATGAGGATCTTTCTTCATCTGAGTGAGCTGGGCCAGCAAGGCATGTGCATCTTCTATGGGCTTGAACTTTGCTTCAAACTTGGCTTTAAGTGTATCCTAGTCAGTCACTGATCTAGCTTGCAGATGGTAGAACCAGTCTACAGTAGCACCTTGTAGTGTCTCCACAAAAAGCCTGATAGCCACGTCTTCGAATTCTACTCTAATAACACCACAGGCTATGCTGAAGGCTACAATATGTTCATCAGGGTGAACTATACCATCACCAAAAAATTTGGGGAAATTCTTTCTTGAACTACGTGGGAGGTTCGTGTAGAGGTGGAGTCAAGTTGAGTGGGCCAAAAGAGTTACCCCAGGGGCCTCAAACTACCATGGCTTAATTAAGAAAAATAGAGATAACAAATCTAGATAGAGTGACCAAATTACAAAACAAAAATGGAAAAGGACTGGCTCAGCTTTAGCTTGAGGCTTGAGGCTTCAAACTGTGCGCTCTTTCCCAGTAGCTTTGGTTTTGTAGACCAGATAAAATAACAGAGGTGGAGGAAGATGGTAAGGCTATAAATGGATAATGGGTAAGACAAGTAATGGAGTCACCAAAATTTGTAATGGATAAGGGTTATAATGATAATGGGTAAGACACAGGTGATGTTTTAATTTGAAACTTGAGGTTCCAAATTGTACAAAATTATGTATATCCCTAGCGGAGTCACCAAAAACTGTTGGTTAAATATTTTGTTGATCAACATAATGATAAACAAAATAGGTCTAATTAGCCAAAGTAGGAAGATTAGTCATCTAAATGTGTAGGTTTACCACATTAGAAGGGGACTGATCTCTCCTCTCATCAAGGGGAGGTTCCTTATAGGGAAGCTATATATATATATATATATATATATATATATATAGCTTCCCTATAGGGAACCTCCCCTTGATGAGAGGAGAGATCAGTCCCCTTCTAATGTGGTAAACCTACACATTTAGATGACTAATCTTCCTACTTTGGCTGATTAGACCTATTTTGTTTATCATTATGTTGATCATTAGACCTAAGCTATATATATATATATATATATATATATATATATATATATATATATATATATATATATATATATATATATAAATAGAAAATAATACTCAAGGGTAGGACAAACCATCCATCTCTCTTTCTTCAGAGATGATGTGTGCATATCAAAGGAAAAACTCAAGGGAAATGATAGATAGCACTCTTCTTCTTTCAAAATTACTATTCATCAAACCATAAGAATACTCTTGGTAGTAACAACAAAATATAACCAAAGACGTAGTAACCAACAAATTGAGATGCAGCACAAAGTCTTCACCTGAATTGCTCAATAATAAGATACAAAGGACAATGAGGGCACAAAGTCTCTCCATAGTTGACTCTTCAGGACACCTTCCTAACTACTGTCACTAATTCTACTTGTTGAATTAAAGGAATAGAAAGTATATTAAGGAAAAAGACAGAACAGTTTCCCCAACAACAAAGATATTACAGCACAAAGTCTAAAAAATCACTTGCTTTCTTATTCCAGTAACAAAATATGATCAACAATCTGAGCTCAAAGTCTCAGTAATGCCTTTCAATTTGGGAAGAGTTTCATTCTAATTGTCAAAAAGAGATCAATTTACAATAAAAGAGAGTCCCTTATATAGCCTCTTCAAGAAGGACTCAAGAATAGTAACACATCATGTTGCATTGAACACTGTTAGAAAGATAGGCTAGAAATTAGGGGCATCTACCCATTTGTTTTTCTCAATGTAGAGAAACAAGTCAGGCTATTGAAAGTTTGTAACTTCCAATGTCCACTTGGTGATCTAATCCTTCCTCATTGTTCCTCCTTTTTTGGTTAATTGACTCGGGTCCTAGATTAAATTTGCTATTCAGTTCTTTCCTCACTTTTTGTTGGTCTTGTCCTTAAAGCCTATGAATGCATTTAGGTTTGTAGATTCAAATGATCAATGGCTATTTTATGAGCTTTAAAATTGACGTTTGCGTGCCCATCACTACATTTTCAACGGCTAGTTTGTTGTCTTAAATTTGACATCTTCGGGCACGTCACCCCTTGGTCCTTCTTCGGCTTTTCTATTTGGCACTTTCCTAGAAAGAACCTACCCTTTTGGGTCTTAATAAATGATCTGCCTTGGGTCGAGAAGAGCCCCCTGCAAAGGTATCTTCCCTTTGGGTGGTCTTCAAATGGTTCTTTATTCTGGTAGGTCGTTAGATTCTTCCTTCAAATTTCTTATTTTATATCTTCTCGAAGGGAAGGTGACCCTTCAGCTTGGGGGAAATGTCCTTCAATTTGGCAACTGAGAGTCCCCCGCAAGGGCACCTACCCTTCAGGGTCCTTTGATGGCCTTTTCCTTAGAAGCCTTTCATGAGCTTTCCTCGAGATTTCTCTGCAGACAAATTCTCACAGACAAAAAGTCCATGGAAATTTCTCGCAGACAAAAAGTCCACAAAAATTTCCTGCAGACAAAAAGTCTGTGGAATTGTTTCATCCATTTGCCTTGGTTATTTCTTTGGGCTTTTTACCCGCAGCTTCTCCAAATTCTTTCAAATTTTTTGTCCGAAGGAATTCCTTTGGACAAAAGTCTGAAGGAATTATGCCTTAGACTTTTTTGACTGATTTAAATAGAAATCTAAAAGAATTTACCTTTTGAGGCTTCTTTGAAAATGACCCTTCTGAAGGGTAATTTTATCGTCCAAGTGCCCTCTGTAAGGGCACTTGTCCTTTGGGAGGCTCTTTTAACTTTTACATTGAATTACTCCTTTCAACTATTTGAGTGAACCACTTGGTTGAACTAAGCCGTTAAACCTTTTGATTGAACCAAACATTAAACCAAGGTAATGAACCGCTTGGTTGAACCAAATGTTGAACCAAGCCAATGAACCAAGCTTTGAACCAAAATGGTTCAAGCTGATGGTTCAAGCTGATGAATCAATTGAATGAACCAAGCCTTTGAACCAAGTGGATGAACTGAGTATTGAACCACTTGACTGAACCTGCCTTTGAATCATTTGTTTGAACCAATCGTTAAACCAAGTTTTGGTTCAATGGTTCAAATGAAGCCTTGAACTGACTGACGAACCATTTAATTGAACCAAAGGATGAACCAAAGCATTGAAACAAAGTGGATGAACCACCCAAGTGAAACAAAGTGTTGAACTGCTTGGTTGAACCAAGTGAACCGTTTCTTTGATTGAATCCGTTGTTGAACTGGAAGTGTTGAACCTTTTAAACTTTGAGCTCATTGAACCTTTGAACCAAAGTGGTTTAATGGTTCAACAGTTCAAGCCTTCTTTGCTTAGATGCTTGTCAATGGAGATTTTCGCTTGAACCAAAGCACTGAACCAACCTTAAAAATGACCATGTTAGAAACTGATTCTTTTGGTTGAACCCGCCTGCAGAAGCCTTTGAACTTGTAGAAATGAACCTGCCTACAGAGTCCGTAGAAACCAAGTCTGTAAAAATCAACCTGTGAAGTCCTTTGAACTTGGCCTACAGAGTCCATAGATTTTCTCTTCCTGCTGAGTTCGTAGATTCAAGCTTGCAGAGTCCGTAGATTTAAGCCTGTAGAGTCCATAGATTTAAGCCTATAGAGTCTGTATATTTTTGAGAAGCTTGGAAAATGAGGAATCTGAATGCCCAGGACAAATTTTGAAAAGGGAAGAGATAATTTTGGTCTGTAGGACCAAAATAGTTCAAATGTTGTCCCAAAATTGAGTGATATTTTTGGGGGACAACAACTGGCTCCAGTTGGGGAACTTCTATCAATTGCAAAAAGAATTGAAGGGAGTAGAATCCTGAATCTCCAGTGTCTTCATGTGTACCATTGGGCTATAGAGTCATGCTACCCAGAAATAAAAGGCTTCAAAAAATAAAACAAACAAAATAGAATAGAATTAAAAACTGTATAAATATACATATATACAGATGCAATGATCTGATACTTTAAGATTTGAAGTGTTTCAAATGTTGCTTCTTGGGAGATAGTGAAAATAGTGCTCTATTCTAATAAACTAGCAAGAAGACATTTTGCCCCCAGAAACAGTGATGGGTGAATGGAGTTCTCCACTAGGAAACCAATTTTTTGCATCTTTCCCTTGGCTTTTTCTTCTTCTTATCCCATGGCAGGATGTGGTCTTCAATTTGAAAACAATAACTCCTTGTTTTCTTGGTGAAGGGTTCCTTTTCCTGATTTTGATTTGCAACAGCATGGTCCACCATCATAATTTTTTGTTTTGTTGGTCCAGTCTAGCACATGTTTTGATTGTCAGCATCATACCCCTGACAAACCATCAGCTCAGCATCTCTTTTGATGTGAAGGAGTTTGACCTCTTCACCCTAAGCAGTCTTCAATCTGAGCAACAGAGATCTGTATCTAGCTATGGACGAAATGTTGCCATTGGATTCCAAGATCCAAGCATCATCAGAAGTTGATCTTCTATCATATTTCTCTTCATCGGAGATGGAAGATCCTTCTTGATTTATAATGTGCCCTACTAATTCTTCTGATGCCTTGTTTGGATCAAATATTGGATTGCCAGCTATAGGACTTTCATTGACTAAGACATAAGCATCCTCTATGGTCAAGAAGTAATTACCCCTGCCTAAAGGCTTAAATAGAATTTGAGCTACAGGGGCTGATGTTTGGGTAACCATAATTTTTGCCTTAGATAGGTCTGCACCTGGTTCTCCATCAATGTCTAATTACTTAGGATTGGCTTGCAGGGATTCAAACTCAGTCATTTGAATTTTGGATTCCTTGACATGATCAATCATGGCAAATGACTGAGATGGATTTGGAAGAGAGGATGGGAGTTCATCCTTTTGATTTTCGAGAGGGGGAGAACTGGTTTGCAAAGTTGAAGTAGAAGATGCAAAGATGTTTGATGTACTTACTTCTTTGGTAATCACTGGGTCCTTTGATTGAAAAGGAAGAGGGGTTCTCTACTTAGCAATTGAAATTGTTGGTTAGGGTCGCTCCTCTATCTTCTATTTGTCAGCCTATTGGGCTGACTGATTTTGGGACCTGGTGAATACTACGTATGATCCTTTGACTACTTCACCTTCACTTTCGGTTTCATCCTGGTAATTCAGGAAATCAATGTGGGAGTCACCAACTGATTCTTCTAGATCCTCCCTGAAGAGATGAGTGCCATTTTTTTGCTCTAACTCAGGTTGGAAATAGGAAACATGCTCTGTTTCCAGATATCCAACTACTGAGTTTGTTGGACATGCTTCAAGGGCAGGATTCCTCTATGGGGGAGGAAGATGATTTTGTTTCCCTTAACTTCTGGTAGCGTTGCCTTGATATGGCTAATTAGGGAATGTCCTCCTTGGTATATCTTTATATAGAGGAGTAGAAGACATACTTTGTGCCATTTGCCTTTTCAAGGTTAGCAATTTATTTTCCAGCTTTTGTACCATTAGATCAGTGGTGCCTATAGATGAATATTCAAAATATGATGAGGATCTATTTCTATTTGAAACTCTTCTTATCTTCCCTACCAAGATAAGGTCATCTTCTACCTCAGTGGCCAAAAGTTGAGCTGCAGCAAGATCTATTTAACTAGCACATCTCAATAAAAAAACTTACTTCAGGTAACTAAGAATTAATGAAGAAGCATTTGATATTCTCAGTTGTAGGTCAAGCAATTACATGAATTATGTTCCTCAGTTTGTCAAATTTGGCTATGAAATCCCTCATAGGCTCATGAGGCTCTTTCTTCATCTGAGTGAGCTGGGCCAGCAAGGCATGTGCATCTTCTGTGGGCTTAAACCTTGCTTCAAACTTGGCTTTAATTGTATCCCAATCAGTCACTGATCCAATTTACAAATGGTAAAACTAGTCTGTAGCAGCACCTTGTAGTGTCTCCACAAAAAGCCTAACTGCCACATCTTCAAAGTCTACTCTAATAACACCATAGGCTATGCTGAAGGCTGCAACGTGTTCATCAGGGTGAACTATCCCATCACCAAAAAATTTGGGGAAATTCTCTCTTAAACTACGTGGGAGTTCATGTAGAGGTGGAGTCAAGTTGAGTGGGCCAAAAGAGTTACCCCAGGGGCCTCGAACTGCCATGATTTAATTAAGAAAAATAGAGATAACAAATTTGGATGGAGTAGCTAGATTACAAAACAAAAATGGAAAAGGACTGGCTCAGCTTTAGCTTGAGGCTTGAGGCTTCAAACGGTGCACTCTTTCTCAGCAGCTCTAGTTTTGGAGACCAGATAAAATAATGAAGGTGGAGGAAGATGGTAAGGCTATAAATGGATAATGGGTAAGACAAGTAACGAAGTCACTAGAATTTGTAATGGATAAGGGTTATAATGATAATGGGTAAGACACATGTGATGTTTTAATCTGAGACTTGAGTTTCCAAATTACACAGAATTATGTATATCTCTAGTGGAGTCGCCAAAAACTATTGGTTGAATATTTTGTCAATCAGCATACTGATAAACAAAATAGGTCTGATCAGCCAAAGTAGGAATATTAGTCATCCAAATGTGTAAATTTACCACATAAGAAGGGGACCGATCTCTCCTCTCATCAAGGGGAGGTTCCCTATAGGTAAGCTATATATATATATATATATATAAAATAATACTCAAGGGTAAGATAAACCATCCATCTCTCTTTCTTCAAAGATGATGTGTGCAAATCAAAGGAAAAACTCAAGGGAAATGACAGATAGCACTCTTCTTCTTTCAGAAGTACTATTTAGCAAAAAACAAGAATACTCTTGGTAGTAACAACAAAATATAACCAAAGACGTAGTAACCAGCAAATCGAGATGCAGCACAAAGTCTTCACCTAAATTGCTCAATAGTAAGATACGAAGGACAACAAGGGCACAAAGTCATCTCAAGGTCCTTTACATAGAAATGAAAAGAAAACATATTGAAGGCAATTATGGGGGCACAAAGTCTTTCCACAGTTGACTCTTCAGGACACCTTCCTAACTACTATCACTAATTCTGCTTGTTGAATTAAAGGAACAAAAAATATATCAAGGAAAAAGACATAAGAATAGTTTCCCCAACAACAAAGATATTACAACACAAAGTCTGAGAAATCACTTGCTTTCTTAATCCAGTAACAAAATATGATCAAAAATCTGAGCTCAAATTCTCAGTAATGCCTTTCAATATGGGCAGAGTTTCATTTTGATTGTCAAAAAGAGATCAATTTATAATAAAAGAGAGTCCCTTATACAGCCTCTTCAAGAAGGACTCAGGAATAGTAACACATCATGTTGCATTGAAAACTATTAGGAGAATAGGCTGAAAATTAGGGGCATCTGCCCATTTATTTTTCTCAATGCAAAGAAACAAGTCGCACAATTGAAATTTTGCAACTTCCAATGTCCACCTAGCGATCTGATCCTTCCTCATCATTCCTCCTTTTTTGGTTAATTGAATTGGGTCTTGGATTCAATTTGCTATTCAGTTCCTTCCTTGCTTTTTACTGGTCTTGCCCTTAAAGCCTATGAATTCATTCAGGTCTATAGATTCAAAGGATCAATGGCTATTTTATGAGCTTTAAAATTGATGTTCGCACGCCCGTCACTACATTTTCAATGTCTAGTTCATTGTCTTGAATTTGACATCTTCGAGTGCGTCACCCCTTGGTCCTTCTTTAGCTTTTCTATTTGGCACTTTCCTAGAAAGAACCTGCCTTTCAAGTCTTAAGAACTGATCTGCCTTGGGTCGAGAAGAGCCCCCGCAAAGGTATCTACCCTTCGGGCAGTCTTCAAATGGCCTTCAGGCTTCTTTATTCTGGCGGGTCATTAGATTCTTCCTTCGGATTTCTTGTTTTATATCTTCCCAAAGGGAAGGTGATCCTTCAGCTTTAGGGAAATGTCTTTTAATTTGGCAGCTGAGAGTCCCCTATAAGGGCACTTGCCCTTCGGCGGCCTTTTCCTTAGAAGTCTTTTGCGGGCTTTCCTCGGGCTTTCTCTACAGAAAAATTCCCATAGACAAAAAGTCCATAAAAATTTCCCACGAAGAAAAAGTCCATGGAAATTTCCCATAGACAAAAAGTATGTGGAATTGTTCTGTCCGTTTGCGTTGGTTATTTCTTCAGGCTTTCTGCCCTTAGCTTCTCTGAACTCTTTCAAAAAAAAATTCTGAAGGAATTCCTTTGGACAAAAGTCTAAAGGAATTATGCCTTAGACTTTTTTGACTGATTTAAATAGAAATCTAAAAGAATTTAACTTTTGAGGCTTCTTTGAAAATGACCCTTCCAAAGGTTACTTTTATCGTCCAAGTGCCCTCCGCAAGGGCACTTGTCCTTCAAGAGGCTCTTTGAACTTTTACATTGAATCACTCCTTTGAATCGTCTGAGTGAACCGCTTGGTTGAGCCAAGATATTGAACCGTTTGATTGAACCAAACGTTGAACCAAGGTAATGAACCGCTTGGTTGAACCAAATTTTTAACCAAGCCGATGAACCAAGCTTTAAACCAAAATGGTTCAAGTCAATGGTTCAAGCTGATGGTTTAAGATGATGAATCAATTGAATGAACCAAGCCTTTGAACCAAGCAGATGAACTGAGCATTGAACCACTTGATTGAACCTGCCTTTGAACCATTTATTTGAACCAACTGTTGAACCAAGTTTTGGTTCAACGGTTCAAATGAAGCCTTGAACCGACTGATGAACCATTTGATTAAACCAAAGGATGAACCAAAGTGTTGAAACAAAGTGGATGAACCACCTGAGTGAAACAAAGCATTGAACTACTTGGTTGAACCAAGCCATTGAACTGTTCCTTTGATTGAACCCGTCGTTGAATCAAAAGCATTGAACCTTTTAAACTTTGAACTCATTGAACCTTTAAACCAAAGTGGTTCAATGGTTCAACGGTTCAAGCCTTCTTTGCTTAGATGCTTGTTGATGGAGATTTTCAATTGAACCAAGGCACTGAACCAACCCCGAAAATGACCAAGTGTTAGAAACTGATTCTTTTAGTTGAACCCGCCTGCAGAAGCCTTTGAACCTAAAGAAATGAACCTACCTGTAGAGTCTGTAAAAACCAAGTCTGTAGAAATCAACCTGTGAAGTCCTTTGAACTTGGCCTACAAAGTCCATATATTTTCTCTTCTTGCTGAGTCCGTAGATTCAAGTTTGCAGAGTCCGTAGATTTAAGCTTGTAGAGTCCATAGATTTAAGCCTGCAGAGTCCATAGATTTCTGAGAAGCTTGGAAAATGAGGAATCTAAATGCCCAGGACAAATTTTGAAAAGGGAAGAGACAATTTTGGTCTGTAGAACCAAAATAGTTCAAATTTTGTCCCAAAAATGAGTGATAATTTTGGGGGACAATAATTACAACAATATATTATGGAATATATATTGATTTGAGATAACTACCTTTATTGTTTCAAGATGGATGCATGATAGATCCATCCTTTAGATCATTATAGAGGGAGGGAATCATCAGAGAGTGTGGTGTAGATGGAGGCATTGAGGGATGATAGAATGAGAACTAAGAACTTGCACAGACCATGATAGTTTAATATACTTTTGATCAGTGTTTGATTTAGATAGCTTGTAGTATTCTTTTTATTGCTAATATGTTATCTACATTTTAAATGGTTTATTTTCATATTGTTATGGTTGTGTTGTAATTATGTTATCTTACTCTGTTTATTGCATACAATTATGTTGCTTAAACTCATTCTTGGAAATCTATGAGTTATTGAGGCATTTGGTTTAGATCTTTGGTATTCCTTATTGTTGTTTTGGGATGAGTGTGAATATTTCTAAAACCATCATTATCTTGTTTATAATACATTTTTATAGTGGTAGAAGGGACTCTATTACCTTATTTGATTTGTGTGTAAAGTTGATTGTTAATATTATGCTAAGTCCATCTTAATATAATTAGGCAATGTTATAATATTTAAATCAATCTTATTGATAACAATAGTTATATCATTTGATGATTATTTGGAAGTCACTGTGTTTAGTAAAATGTTATAATGTTTATTATGTAGTCGATGGTTTTATTGATTTTCATAATAATTAAAAGGATTATAATAACGAGGAAGGTTTGAGATTAGGTTTTGGTTGTTTTGAATTGACTTGTGTTATTAATATATTATGCAAAACAATCATTTTCTTCTAGGATTTTTCATGGTAAAATGGTTAGTCTTCCCTCAGTCTTCTATAAGTTATTTTTCATGTGAAGGTTCCTTTGTCAAGCTCATTATGAGCATAGGGAGTTCTAGTGAAAAAGGGGGAATTTAGTTGCATAAGGTTAACATGTAGGAAGATAAAAAGAAAAAAGGGGAAGCAATGCCTAGGTAGACGATGGATTAGATGAAAGAGAAAGAAAAGGGTTTGAGGAAATTGTTGATTATTACTAGTTTCTATAACTTGATTATCTTTATCATGTTGGTGATGTTTAAATTCATACATATTTTTATATGAAATTTAGAATAATGAATTTTGGTAAATTTCTATGGGTTGAGGGTTTTTTTTTTTTTTTAATAGTATAGAAATCCAAGGTTATATGCCAGTTATTTTGGATGGCTCGACCATCCATAGGACCATGCATGTGACTCAATAACCCTAGTCACTGCTAAGAATTCTAAATTATGGAACTTTAATGTATAAATTTTATTTTTTATTATAATGGTTAACGAAAATGGAAAATATTTTTGAGTAATGTAGACACATTTAGAAGAGATTTAGAGATTGAAAACTTTGCCAAATATGTTAGGATAAATTCAAGAATAAGGGAATTTTAACAGTTGATTTTAAAATGAAATTGGGTTACAGTTTAGGATCAATTTCATACATTAATGTGGAAATAATTTATTTTTATGTATAGATTATTTTGGGTTTTGTTTAATGCACCATTCCTATCCATATACACATATTTATTGGGTAGTCTCATATTTTAAATAGAGGCAAAATTTTATATATAAACTAAGTTAGAACATGACTGGGTATTAGGTGTTTTAAACTCAGATTTTTATAAATTAGTTATAAGCCATTCCTTTTTATATACATGCATTAGTTTGATATTATATTGAATTGGGTCAAAGTTTTGTAAGACTAGACTAGGGTACGGATGTATGAATAAAGTTATAATGAATCAACTTGGGAATAAATAGGTAGATTAAAAATTATAGTTGGGTTGAATGTTTATATATAAACTATCTCAACTCTAAGGATTTCCATTGTGGATTGAGATGTATAAATATGAATGGTAGTATTCATATAATCTTTAGGACTAATATGGATGACTTGTCAATATGATATTTTTTTGTGTAGATATATACCTAAACCATGTGCATGTTATAGTTTTTTATTTACATATAATAATGTGTTTATATTGTGTAAAACCAAAATTGAAACTATATATTAAATGGTTATTAATTGAGGATATATATTTGTGAATTTTATTATGTTATCATGAGGAAAGGTAGAGTTCCTTGTAAATAATAAGGTTGAGTACTTTGATGAGGCATACATTTGTATATGATACTCATAAGCCTTTAACAAAATATTACACTCACTTATATTCAACTATTAGTATATAGTTGGTTATGTCTATATAGAAGTCTTAGTATTTTTAATATACATTTCCTATATCAAAAATTGTATATAAACATGATTGAGTTTGTTCATGTCTATGTGATTTTGGTTATTAAGGAGAAATTCTATTGGGTTTATTAATAGAGATCAAAGCCGAAACATTTTAGTTAATCTATGTCCATAACTTGAAATGGAAATTAATACTTTGATATGTGTGCATATATGTATATCAATAGTATATATGATGTTCTTAAATCATGGGCATCGTACTTGTCTATTTATAGTATACTGTGTACAAGCATGCATATATTGTTTATACAATGAATTTTGTATAAGTTTATGTGAGTATTTGAGTTATCAAAGATAAATTTAGAATATATCTGAGTGTTGAATTATGCTTATAAATATATGGAATACTTAGGATTTATTGATTAAATACAAATATATATATATATATATATTCTAATTTTATGTTTAATAACTTGGCCGATATAACAAATATATATATGGGTACATTTTCTATTTGATCTATCATGGCTAAGTTTATATGTGTGTTTAAAGGTTTAAAGGAACATCCAAATAAGTGGTATTTAATATTAAATACAAACCATATGATGTTATTAGTATTTTAATAAGCCTATTATTGTACTTTTAGTTTATGAAAATAAAATAATAAACTTAAAATTAAAATTATATGGATGAATAACATAAAATTGTCCACAACGAAAGCCCTGTTGAAACTAAAGAACAGAAAAGAATGGAAAGGGAGGATCAAACTGAAAAGGATGAAGTCAATCCAAAAGAAAACACTGAAGATTTTAGTGACATTTGGCAGAATAACAGGAGGCATCCCTTCATGAATTCAGCCAAATGCAAAGCAGATGCTATCCTTCAAGTTGACTCGTGGATGTATAAGGAAATAATGGGCCTCAAGAAGAAAATAGAAATAATGGAACATAATCAGAAAGCTGATCGAAATAAAATCAATAATTTGGAAATACAGATAAGAGATATTCCTATCAAACTTAAAGATTATGAGAACAATCTAAGAAGGCTCATTAAAGAAAGCAAAATGAAGATGGTGGAGGTTACTTCTAGCATATGTGCAGTTGTTGCAAACATTGGAAAATGAGCTAATGAGGAAATAAAATCTTTGGAGGGGCCTAGTAAGAGGACCAGATAGAGCTCGAGGAAGAAATCAATGCAAGAGGCTGCCACATCAGCTGCAATATCTATACAAGACACTGTTATGATTGAAAAAGAAGCGGTGAAGATGATCCTAGAATTAGAAGAATATGGTCTTTCTACTTTTATTGTTCTAATCCTTTTAGTTGGATGTTATAACTGGTTCTATTTTCTGGTTCTTTATTTTCTTTACATACTTGAGTTTTCAGGTCTCTGTAAAACCTGGGGTCTTTCTTTTGATGATCTTGACTTGTGGTTTCAGGTCCCTGTAAAACTTGTTTTTGATACTACTCAGCAGTAGGTGTTAGGTTTGTTTTACCTGAGGGCATTATTGTTATATCCTTCTTCCTTTGTTTCAGGGTTTGGGGGTCCCTTCAAAACCTATTTTTACCTTAATCTAAAACATAAAATAAAGAGTTACATGTTAATATTCAGTAACTTGATGTCTTCATATATGTCTTATCTAGTTGGTTTGATTTTATTGATGATTGTTTTGAAATCTATTTATTATTCTATAATAAATTAGATTTTAGATTCATTACATTTCATTTGATAGACTAAATAAATGTGTTTTTTATTTCCTTATTTGGCACATACTATATCTATTAGTAGGGAATATTCATTATGAATGTGTTGCTTATATATATATATATATATATATATATATATATATATATATATATATATATATATATATATAAGTGAGATGAACTTCACTTAGATAGTGTCAGTAATACACAGAGATGATGTAATTCAATTGAGTGGTGTGTATGAAATTGACTGATCTTAGAGATCAATAACTATATAAATTTTTTGGCCAAACTAGTGTTTATAGTTAAATATTGTCATTTCATCTATTTGATTTAGTTTACATAATTTATATGATATCATGTTAGAAAATATTATATTTATTATATAAATCATGTTTTAGTTATGATACAGCACATATGTTCTGGTTATCACTTTTGATTCCTACACCATCATTATCTACTCATTCATGAGGGGAGGGTCATTCTATAGTTGAGAGATTATGCAAGGGATCTTGGTCCATGGTTGGTGTATAAAATAACTCAGATGATATTCTCTCTCCCCTCAAAAATACTTCATTAGTGACTACACTCATGATTACTTATGGTTGATACAAGTTTATTGAGACTCATATGCTTTGTGGTGCATTGTATCATTGTACATTATTAGTATAATCACATGTATTATGTTTAAACTATACTAGTTTGTATATTTTATCATTATAGTAGCTAGCTATAATTTTGTATCAGTTGTAGCTAAATTTGTAAATTACATTTATAAAATTAATTGAGTATTCATTTTATATTAGCATTGTACTTGATCTTGATCTATGTTCATTAGCTAAATAAATTAACCCTTGACCTTAATTTTGGTTATCTTATAAACTAATGTATTTAGTTCAAGATCATTGTATTTGTTGGTTTCATCTTGATAGAATTTGTTTATGAATTTGTGTAAATATTTTTAAAAATAAATTACCTTATTCTAGTAAAATCTAATGGAGTTGTTGTAGACCTAGATCCGTAACATACAAATATCAATTTAGAATACAAGATTGGCTCAGTCAACATTATTCAACAAATGTAAAGAATGGTTTTAGGCTTAGGTATGGGATAAATAAAGTAGTATATTACTTAGATCATTGTGTAAGAGAGGAGTCAAATCTTAGGAAAGTGTATAGGAGATGGTTGTGTAAATAGAAAGTGGTGGTATAGGGCCCAAAAATTATGCGAAGCATCAATGGTCTATCCATCCCTTTCCCAGTACACTCTTTAAGGCATGCACTCAAAGAGATTGACACTCGAAGGGTTCCTGCAAGATAAAAAATATTAGTAATTGATAAAGTTTTAAATCATTATATGTATACATAATCCCCACTCAAATCTCATTACATATCACATTTGTGTAATATGGGATGGTGATTCAAAAAAAGAACATAGCAATAATAATGCTGAAGATAAATAAATTTTAGTAAAAAGAGAATAAGATAAATAAAAAATTAAATTAAAAAATACATACCTTTACTTATCTTAGTGTTGTATATAAGGAATAAAATGAAATAAATGTGAAGGTGTTCAATATAGATAACATTAGGAGATCTTGTAGAAATTACCAAAAATTTAATTTTTTTGAAAAATATACATGTAATATTTGAAAATATTCTCTACAATGTTAGGATTCTTTAACATCTTATGGTTCAAAAAAAGAGCTAGTAGAAACAAATATATAGTCAAAAATTGAATCTAATTGTAAATATTTGACAGGTAAATAATTTTGAATAGTAAATATAAATAGGGTGAAAATCAAACTCATTTGTCAATTTTACTATTCTAAAAAAATATTTTTCTAAGAGACCCTATGTGATCCTAGAGAGTGACCATGGCGAGGAGATGACAACTACAACATAGAAGATTCATAGTGAATGTAGTGGGTGTAGTAGAGATAAGAAAGCATGAATTTCAAATTTTAAAAAAAAAATTATTTAAAATTAAGGTAAATATGGAAATTAAATGATAGGCAAAATATAGACACTGAAAATGACCCTAAGAAATTTTTAGGTAGACCAGGTGTTGAATAGGGCCCTGGGTAGGAAAAGATCGAACCAATAAATGCCTAAGGCATATATGGTAAATGATCAAAATGTTGCCAAAGACAAAGAATAGAGTTGACCCTGTTGACTCAATTTGTAAGGCAAGAGAGAAATAAGGGTTGACTACATAGCATTAGGCTGATATAGTATTATTAAATATGGTCGACTACATAACAGTAGGACAATATAGTTAGAAACAAGAATATAGCTAATATAATACCCTCTATCCAATGTAATTTATACTATGTGGCTGATAGAATTTGCTAAAAAAGGTTGAATGTATACCAGAAGGTTGATGTACTATTCTAAAACATGAAGAATATCAATTCACTATCTAATAGGCCAATAGTGTCTAAAATAAAAGGGTTGACTACATACTAGTAGGCCAATGTGGCAAGACTGTGATAGGGCCAATTTAGTATTAAATAGCTTGATTGTGTATAAAAATAAGAAAACTAAAAAACTAAATCATGCAAGTTGATGAAGTAGTTAATGTGAAATTTTTTGACAATATTTAAGAATGTATTTTAATTATTATGACATCAAGATATGATGCATCCTCTATTGTTTGATATTTTATAGAGATTTCAGAGATTTTAGTGCCTAGTGGATGCATTCTAGCTACTATATTTATTAGAGTGGTTAGTAGACATGAATAGGGCTTGACATGTTGCCTTGGAATTTAGAGGTATTATGGAGATGAGATGGGTCCCTTTGAGTGTTGATCTCATTGTCATGTTCTTAAAATCATGGGAATAATTGACCAACACTTTTTGATGGGAGGTGGAGGGGGATACCATAGAGGTGGTGATCACCTTGTTGGATGTCCATGCATTACTTAGAATTCCTATAGGTAGGACACCAGTGATTTGTGACACACTAGAGTCTAAGGATGAGAGACAAGCTTTAGCCTAGTGTGATACATTCTCAAATAGGATCTATCTTGGGTTATACATGAGTTTGTTTGATGTTTATCTCATGGACATTTAAAATATTTAAAAGGATTTGATAGGGCTTGTGATAGCATGAGTGTTGTGTCACAAGTCAAATGGTAATGTTCTCTATATGCAATAGCTTTGTACCAATTGATTTTGAATTAGGGAGGGTTGTATGATGGTTTTGTCATATAGGTTCATCTCATGCATGATAGGTATGGGATGTTGTCCTAGAGATAGAAGATGATGGGACCTATTATTTTATTAAGTATATGGATATATAAGAGGTTATTTATGTATCAATCAACTAGGTTGCCCCATGCAATAAATTATAGTTACCCCAAGTCATTCAATAGAGGTAAGACCATATAGCATAGGCCATGCCCCATGTTCTAGCATTGTAGACTATCACATAAGGGCATATAGTGTGGTAGTTATACACTCACATAGCTACCATATGTCTAACTTGGGATACCATTGTTACAAGTTAACACGTGCACAAATCATGGGCCACTAAACTTTATAGGTGGAGCCTCATCTAGTGGCTTGTATACTCATATAGTTGAGACTTTTTCATCTAGTCGATCTTCTAGTAGTACATGGTTATTGAGAACTACATACTAGAAAGATGAGAGGAAGAGGAGGCAGAGGGGTACCTATGGAGATATGGATGATCAAGGCTTGATGAGTTAGACCATGGTTTAGTCGAGCATGATAGTATGAGGTAGTGGGACCTGGAAGAGATGACGCTATGTATGTGGATGTAGGGGAGGTGGGATCATAGTAGGGACCATAATAGATGTGGAAATGACCACCACAATCTCACCATAGATGGAGACACTATTGATGTAAGGATATGCATGCATTATCTATTATGCAGGGGGATCCTATAATGGTTCCAAGAAATAATTGACCCATAGAGAGACTAATGAGGATAGTACCATGATAGAATCGAGTGGTGACTCCTATATTTAGATTGGTGTGAAGGCAACTAATGGATGAGATGCTTAGTGGGTGAGAATATGGTGAGACTGTGGTTGGTGATACTAGCACTGGTGATGAATGTTTTAATTTGATTTCATTTTTTGATATATAAAAATAGTTACATTATTGATCATGATACATAGATGATTTGATATATATATATATATATAGTATTTGGTTTTGTAGATCCTATCGTAAAGGAGGTCAAATGGGAAACCCTAGTTATGGTTGCACATCAAGACATTTTGGATGGGGTGTTGTTGCCATATGACCCTACCACTTTGGATGATACTATGATTCTATTTTTCCTAGATCGTGTGATTTGGTTTAGACTGGTGAGAGAGTTCATGTGATAGTTATAGACATAAGGTGATAGATTATAACTATCGACAAGGGTAGGAACTAGAAGTCTTAATCCTAATAGGCCTTAGCATAGGGGTGAGATGCACACATGGTGACTAAAATCCATCTTGGATAGGTATAAACCCAAGTGGCCAACCTACATGGATAGGTTTCTGGGTTGAGACCTTGAATTGCCTCTTTACATTACACCATTCAGAGGGTTCAGTCACAGGTGTCCATGGGTAGTATAGCTAGGCCATATAATAGACATGATTGATATATATATATATGTTGACAATGCATTGATCTTATGAGTTGTACTTGGATTTAGATGTGGATGCATGGATATATTTTCTTCATAGCACCTATATTTAACTTTTGTTGTATATGTTATGGGAAATATGTGATGTATGTTTTCTTTTCTAACATTATGTGATACACATACATGGTTAAAAATAAAAAGGAAAAAATAATTTATAAAATTATAAGTACTCAAAATAAATGTAATACACACTATATCACGATGGAAAATGTGTAATAATAAAAGATGAATAAATATGATAAATCAAATATGGTAATAAGGGTAATAAATGTTCTTAAACCATGTAAAAGCTTTACACAAATTTAAAATAAATAAAATCACACTATATCACATTGGTAAGTATGAAAATTTGTAATAAAATAGAAGACACATAAAAAAACTAATGGTATAAAAATAAAAACAGTTAAGTCAATCAATCATATTAAATCAAGCTGAGAAGTATGAAAAAAAAAATGTAAGTAAAAATCAAATTAATCATATTAATTCAAGTCGATAAGTATGAAAAACTTAATAAAATGGTTGTAAACATACATTCTATTATAAAATAAGAATATAAAAGTGAAACATTTGTGAAGCAAAGCATAAAATACACTAAATCAAGATGGAAAGTAAGTCAATGACATGTAACTCATAATCGAGCACTACTTATCTTAAAATTTAAGCATGTAATTTCATTGTGACTTGGTTATAATATTAATTAGGTATTGGAATATTTTTTGAAGAGACCTTGGTCTTATCCATGGTCTTACATTTTAACTCATAAAGGGAACACCAATGAGGTATAAATAATTGTGAAAATAATTTAAAAGATATTTATAATGTAGTAATTTGTGAGGATGTCCTAGTCATATCCATGGTCTTACATTTCAACTCACAATGGAAACATTAATGAGGTGAATAGCAATAAGAAAATGTTTTATTATGATAATTTATGAGGAGACCCTAGTCCTATCCATAGTCTTACACTGCAACTCACAAATGAAAACCCTAAGGTGAATGATCAATTAATAAAATAATATTTCTTAAGGGGAGATATTATGAATGTTGTAATGAAAGTGAAAATGTAAAAATCATGACATAGGCATCTATGATAAGACCTTAGGAAATATGAGACATACTAGGTATAAATGAAAGACACTAAGAGTCTAGTGACCTTCAAAATACAAAAAGTACCTGCTCATAATAAGCACAAAGTTATATAGGCAATTAGGTGAGATACTAAGATAGACTCATGTTGGTTATACAAAAATAAAAGTAAAATGGACCTATCTTTCTACAACATATTTATGGTTCCTCAAGACCTCTGACAAAGTCATCGATCTACTATGAAGATTATGTACTTATGTGAGAAATTAGATAACACTTAAATATTTTTTTATTCTCGTATCTCAATCTACTAGCCTACGACACCTTAATGGACCTTGAGTCTATCATGAGGCCAACTATGGAGTTTAATATTTGATTAAAAATAAGAGATGTGTTATGAATAACATCTTTTAGTGTGATTATATTTTTGAATGTGTATGTTACCTTTTGAATCATTACATTTTGTTTAAATGATTTGGCTTTTAAATTTTTTATGGATTTTTATTATTTCTCCTCCAAACGGATTTGGAATAACCAACATGAGTGATAGAATTAATACACATGAATGAGCTTTAGATATTGGTTAAACGAAGCTAAGTATCCAAACATATGACTGACTAAATACTTAGACTGACCTATGAATAAGTATGTAATCTCAAGTTTCAACCATATGTATGCTTAGTATGTGAAAGAAATATAAAAGAATAAAGGGAGATCTAAAGTAGATCGATAAAGAGAAGTATAATGATATGTCTTGTTTGTTAACTAATCATATGATAAATAAAGATTACTTAAGAAATAAATATTTGTATAACCAAGTCACAAAAATACTTATCTAATTTTTGAATGAGAGAAGATAGAAAAAAATAATTATAAAATAAAAAAATCATGAAAGAAGTGAACTCATAAAAATAAGTATGTAATCATGAAAATAATGATAAAAATCATAAGAAAAGAAAAAAATGAAACCATATAAAACACATAAATCACAACATAATGATCCATGTAAAATAGATAAGTGAAACCAAATTTGATGCAGTCAAGTGTATAAAAAGTGGATCACAAATCCAATCCAAAATCATAATGTAGAACAATGTGAAAGAACACCTTTCCATGATCACAAATACTAGTAAATTTTCCTATAAATATTCTCTATAACATTTGAAACATATCTATAAAGTTGAATCCTGATGGTAGCCAGAGTCTCATCAATCCTCATGAAAAGTTATGCAAAGACTTCCTTCCAAATATTCTTAAATGAAAATGTAGGTGTACCTAAAATATCATGCTCATGAGGAATCTCATGCATATGATACTCAAGGAGAGGAATAGGTGTCTGATGAAAATAGTATTTATGGGGCGAGAAGGAGGTGCCATCGACGAAGGAGTCTTCTTATGTGGTTAACCTATGGAATGAGGAATAGCTGGAGCAGGTGTTGACTGTGGGTGATCATGAAGGTACTTTTGGAGACTACAATAGTGATTAGTATGATGGGTACCACATTGGTGCCAAATATAGTATACCTTCTCAAATTTATGGATATACTTAGGTAATACCTTAGGAGGAGGTATAGCCTTATCTTTGGGTTGAGCAGTGATGGGATGCAATGTCTCAAAAGATGCATGATGGATGGAATGTCTAGTCTTGGTTAAGACAATAGGTATATCATCAATAGGTGGTTGATAAGATCAAGGTTACAAAGAGGGATGAAGTTGAGTGATGATATAAGGGGATAGATCATAGGTTTTGATCTTGAGTCTAATCTCATCCAGTTCATCATCATCAAAATTTAGGAGGTTAGGTGGAATGTTCTCAAGTAATTCAGGGTGACCATTATAATCTTGAGTGAAATTGACTAGATAATTGAAGAGTTAAGATTCCTTAAATAAGATACTAGTCAAAGGTTCAAGGGTGGGAATTTTAAATACACCACATTATTGAAATTTTTCAAAATTTAAAGGGTTAGTAACACTTTGAATCTTGTAAATAGATATATTATGGGGGAATTTGAAGAATTGGCATGTGGATGAGGTGACTTCTCTCATAAGATGAGTCTAAGGTCTACCAAGAAAAATGTTATAAGAAAGGGGAAAGTTAAAGATCATAACTTTCACATGAATGGTGATAGGAGGGATAGTGATGGGAAACCAAACACAATCGAGGGGAGGCATTTGCCTTCTATTTTATCATTAACATGTGCTACATGTGGACTTGAGGTTACATATGGAATATCCAAGTGTCTCAATAAATATATGGAGGTAATGTAATTACCTAAACCTTCATCCATTAAGGCATGCTTAACTTGGATATTAGTAATTTGGATGATGATGAATAGAGGAAGATCATCTGCATGAAGCTGAATCTTATTTGAAATAATGGACTTGATAGGAAAATTAACAAAAAAAGAAGTGCCCATTGTTTCATCAACATGTATAGACATCTCTTCAAATTGTTGAAGGATACTATCTTTGGATCCAAATAAGGTAGCTTCGCATCCTGCTAGAGAAGGACAAGGGATGTTCATTTCAAATAACAATTGCATTAGATGGTTCTTATGAAAAGGAGAAGTTCTCATTAGCTTGAGGAAGGGTATTTGAGATGGGAGATGATAAATTTCTGAAATGAGATCCCATTCATCATAACCCATGGGAGGATTGCTATATATAGGCACATAATGTTGTAAGAGATATTATGAAGGAGGGTTGGAAGTGAAATGAAACATGTGTTGATAGGGTGTAGTTGGCTTGGATTGATTGCAAATAGGTTGATTAACTTGAGGTGGTAGAATAGTTGGCTAAGGTACTTCTTGTGGTTGGGTTGAAGAAATATTATTGGATGTTTGGGGAACATTGTCTTGGTATGTGGATGTTGGAGGAAGATTAGAGATAGTATGAGATGTATAATCAATTTGAGTTTTTTAGAGTGGTGATTATAATTTTATAAGGTATTCTTTCCCTAATTCCATTATATGAAATGGGAAAGTATCCTGAATGGCATAGAATGGTTGAGAGGTTTGATACGTGGGTGTTGGATTGGAGTAAAAAAAATCATTAGTCATAGTAACCAAATTTTTTTCATTAATAATGAGGTCTATAATACTTTCAACATTGTTTGTAAAATGAGTAGGCTTTTTGGAGCTATCTTGGTGGTTGAGAAGAGGATCCTTGTAAATAGAAAGATGAGCATTAACTTGATTTAATGATTGGTTTTTGTTTTGTATTTCATGGACTTTAAAAGCTATCATAGGCTTGTTGATGATTTCAAATGAGTGATTCATAATAAAAGTTTGGGTCAGGAATAAAATCCATAGATAGATTGCATAATTATCTAAAGTATCATGAGAGTGGCCCCAACTTGCATAAAACCAACAAAATTTGTTTGGATCATACCATGAATTCATTGGATGAGTGTGGTCAAGATCTCATGGTAGAGGTATTAGAAGATGATTTTGAAGCTCAAATAAGGATAATGGTTTTTTTATATTAGTGTTATTCATCTAAGAAAATTTAGGAGTGTTTTTTGAAGGGGGAACATGTTCCATTGTGTTGTTTGGAATTATTACTTGAATGTTGTGAATAGTGTCATAGGTATCGATAAGGCCATCAATAGTTGCATGATGGTTTTAATTTTTAATGATCATACAAGTGCATGTTTTAGGTTGAGATAGTTCAAATTGATGCATGAAAAATTATTATCCCTTATTTTGGTCAAGGGCTTCTTCCAAAGTTCATGGAGAGAGGGTCCTAACCCGATATTGTAATTTGGGGTAGAGAGCATTAGTGAATAAGTGAAAAAGGTTATCATCCACCATATTATGTTAAAATTTGTTAGAAAAATTATTATATCATATGATGAAGGCTTGTGCCAGTTCAGTTTCAAGTTGTTTATAATTTATAAAGTGAGCTCAGTTGTTCTCAGGAAGATCACTAGTTTGAAATTCTTCGACTAGTGAGTTAACCAAGTCTCCAAAGCTAGTGATAGAATGGGGTTTTAATTTATTGTACCAATCTAAAGCATATCCTAAGAGTGTTTTAGCTAATATTTTGGTAGTGCAAAAGGTATTAAGTTTGACCCAATTTTTATAAAGGTTACCAAATGTCTTTAGGTGCAATGTGGGATTGATGGACCTATTATAGGTGATGGTAGGTGTGATATACCCTACATTAATATTATAAATTTGAGGTACAAGATATTCATTTTGTAAATGTTTGATTGTTTTATTAATGAGAGGTGGTTGAGGGATAAGGTTACCATGAGAATCCCTAAGGTGGGGCAGGGTAGAGGTGAATTCAGATTTTGTGCTCCCCATAAAACATGTTGAGGTTGGTTTTGAAGTTTAATGAGATAGTTTTACATTTGTATCATTTAATTTACATTATTGGTTTGAAAAGTATGCATTTGACTAAGTGTTTGTAATAAGAGTTGGTTAGTTTGGGTAGTATTTTTACTAGTGTGCACACTGTGTGATGCATTAGTATTAATATTGATGGCTTGAGATGTATTATGAGTATTAAAATGTGTCACACTAGTGGCATGAGAAGTATTGGTAACAAAGAAACACTAATCACATGGTTAGCATTGGTATAAAAATATGCACTAATGGCATGGTTAAGGGAAAATGTCTTTTGAAGAGGCCCACTAGAAGTTGAACCTACCATGTTAGTAGAGATACTTGGCATGGAGAGTAAAAAAATCATATAAAAAAATGTCATGGTGTGTCAAGGAGACATAATAGAATAAAAAGGCTGAGAGGCAAAGAAATTGTTCCCCCAAATTCATGAGAGAAAGTAAGGGAGGGTAAAGTAGATTCTTCTACTTGAGGACCTATCACAATATTATAAATGGTTAAAGGGTCTTTTCCTCAATGTTGAGGAAATTCATTTATGAATAAGAATATTTCAGTTGTGTACTCTAAATCATGCTCATCTTCTAGGGAGAATAATGGATTATGAACTTAGGACGAATGGGGAGGAGTCTCATAATTGGTAGTGTGAGTTGCAACATGGACATTGATTTCATCCAAGGTGGGAGCCACAAGTTATCTTGAAAAACCTATTAGGATTGGTAAGACTCATCATGTTTGCTTGATTAAGTCTGTATTATCTTCAAATAAAAAATTCATGATGAATAAAAGAAGCTCTAAAATTGATGGATAGAAAGATCGGGAAATAAGATACATAATCAAACTAATTAACAATGTTCTATAAAATAAGAAACAAAATAGGGAACAAAGGGACAAAGTTGTACATGTCAACTATGTACTACTAGATAGGAAGTAAAACATGATGAAAAAAGGACATAGTCAAATAGATTGACTATGTAATATAAGATATAAAATAGAATAGGTTGACAAGATACACAGTTGAACAGGTCGACTATGTATTCCAGAGAAAGAAACTCATTAAGTTAAAAAAAATGCACAGTCATATATGACGATTGTGTATTAAAGTGAAGCAAAATTAATAGTATGTAAGAGGCTATGTTAATAGGGACGATAGTATTTTGAAAATAGAGAAAAAAATTGTAAGATAATATTTAAGCAAATAAAAGTGAATCACACAAACAATTAAATCACTGTGATTGATCTAATTAGAACACACAACACAAACTTTGTAGTAATGTTGGATAATATAAGTTTTAAAATATAAAATACAATGATCAAAGATAAAATAACAAATTTCAATATAAATGCTAACTAATTGGTCATTCTTAAATGTTGTTAAGTTATAATAAATTTTGAAATTAATATGACGAGGAGTTTGCTGTAAGAAGGAACTAGAAAAAATATATAGATACTCTCAAGTAGTTAAGGATGAAAGAGATTTGTATTGGTGATGGTATTAGTTTGATATTGAGACCTACCCCCTCACTTCATAATTCCATAGTGATAAGGGTGTCAGAGGTTTTGCCAATATATACCATTAACCATGTATTTATACTTGACTAAAAAATTAAGTTGACTTCTTTTTTAGTAATGAAATCTAAGTCGGTAGAGCTTGGGAAGAAAAATGTTTAATGCTTTTTACTATAAAGTGATTTGGAAGTGTGTACAAAAGACAAAAATAGTGTGACTAAATCGATAAATTGAAAAAACCATTTAATTAGTCTATGTTTATTAGTCTAAGTATGCAAGCAATTAAAATAAAAAATGAATCAATTACTAGCAACATAGATTGATTTTTTTGACTTTGAAGAGTATAGAGTCGGTTCAAGTGACATTATATGCAAATAATATAGAATAAAGTCGATAGGGTCACTATTGTTCTATATAATTAAGATCTATAAGAACATAGTTGAATAGATTTACCATGTCTTCTTGAGAGAAGACAAGCTATAGAACTATGTCGAGCTAGTCGACCCAATTCATTGTAGGGTTGTTTTATAAACTAAAAACTTATGAAAAACAAAACTGTAAATAAAAAAATAAAATGATAGAAAAAGTAAGAATGAACCTTGGTGGTTTTGAAGATGCTTACTTTTCATATTTTATGTTGTATTATTCAAGTGTTGATTAAATATTCTATGAATAGACTCGATTGGATTGAGGAGTCTTCAAAACCTATATGCTAAAAAAGAATAACTGTGAACAAAGTCAATTGATTCGACTGTGTATGCAAACCTGTAACTGAAAAAGCACATTGTGTCGAGATGATCGATCTAGTCACCTATATTTGAAGAAGACCTACACAAATAGAACTTAGTTATTTTAGAGTGACTGTATGTTAAACTTGCACATGGATTGTTAGAGCTATATCAACAAGTTTTATATAATACTAAAAAAATATAATATGATGATAAGATAAATACATAAAATAGAACCTATAAGGGTTTAGTTCATGTTGAATTCACCATAATATATATATAAAAGAAAATGCAGCTACTATTAATCAATCATAACTCACGAAAAATAAATCTTACTTATAATTTCATTTATTGATATATTTAGTTATTAGAGTCATGACCAAGATGGATCTGTTAGACCTAAATAAGGGATCCTTTATCATAATAATGTCACTAGAGAGGGTTTCAAAGCCGCTAGTCAAATAACATCATACAATAATCGTAGCTAAGTCTTATATTTTCATATTCACTAAGTACATGCAATGTAAAGTAAAATTTAATCTAGTGCTCACTAAAGCTTGTGGCACAAAGTAGAGATGATAAACATAAAAAATAAACATGCATAGAATATTTATACTCAATTCATTATATAAAAAATCCTAATGCATTGAAGAGAAGTGCAAGTGCTAATCTATCTACTTTAACAAAAGAAGAACAAAGTTGGTAATACTAATCTTTGAAGATGAACCCATCACACATCAATCTCTCTCTTGGCCAAAGTGCTTTGCAAGAAGTTATTGTGGTATGTAAAAATAGAAAATATAAGTTAACCTTAATCTACACAACTTATATATGTATCCAAAAGACTTCTCCACAAGACAAGATCCGTATATCCAAATAAAGTATTGAAACTTTAAGTAATGCTCTTCAAGAAAAATGGTGGATAAGTAGATGTGCAATATAATCTTCTTCTTCTCTTCTCTATAAATGGTAAAAAATGGATGTGTATATATAGTTAAATCTAATCCTAATTTTTTTTAAAGTTTAACCAACAAGGTCGACTGAATTCGAATATGTATTGTTAATTGATAAAACAAGTTAGGTCTCGATCTAGGTCGGCCAAGGCTGACCTAAACCCATGATGTGCAAATATCAATTTAGAATACAGAGTCGGCCTATGTTGACATTATTCGATAAATGTCAATAAAGATTTTAAGCTTAGACACTAAGTAGGGCGGTGAATTGCTTGGATGAGTGTGTAAAATAGGAGGCAAAGTTTAAGAAAGTGTATAAAATATGGTTATGTAGATAGCAAGTGATGGCATAGAGGACAATAATCTTGCAAAGCATCAATGGTCTATCCACCCATTTCCTAATATACCCTTAAAGCATGCACTTAGAAAGATTGAGATTCAATAGGTTTCTGCAAAAGAGAAATAATCAATAATTAATAAAGTTTGAAAATATTATATGTATACAACTTACACCCAAATATTTGACTCTTATTATCCATTCATCTAAACCATTTATCTATATGTGGGCTCAACTCGTTTGCCACCACTGTTACGCAATTTTTCAATTCAAGTTCTTAACATGTTTTATATTACCCTCAAACTCTCTAGCTCATGGTAGTTGTCCCTAGTTTTTGGGATAGGTCCACACTAGGTAAATAAGTTCATTATCATGGACATGTCCACTTGAAACAACTACGTCCTGCACTAAATAATAATTAGTTTTCAAATTTTGAAATATTCATTTGCTTATCTATTGATAATTTTCACACTATTGCATATTGAAAAAACCTTCCATATTTCTCACAAATTCAAGATCATTCATAAGTAGCAACCATAAATTAAGTTTAACGTATCTAGAAGCAAGTTAAGAGCTATCATTGTCAAGTATCAAAGCTATATTTCTTGTTGTATACATATAATCAAGAAACACAATTACACAATCACTCTAAGTGGAAGAACTATATGTGATTTAAATTTTATTCTTCTAATTATCTATATATATAGACAACATTTAGTCATCAAGGGTGTGATTAGATTCACTTCAACCCATTACATTCCCTTTTTCTTTCTGCAAATTTTAATTCTCACAAAAACCCTTAGGATTTCAAAGCAAAGAAGAAAATAACAATGATTTCAATGCAACACAATATGAATCTAATCATCTCATCTCAGACATAGGTGCAAAAGGTAGAGTAGTATATTTTTCATCATAGTTATATGAATAAGTCCGCAGTGAACGGATGTGGCCAACCTCCACTATTTTCTAAGAAGTGTGATATTATCTAAGAATACTCTTAATATCTACTTTTGATCTTTTACTGTCACAATTATGCTTTTCTTTGTTTTCAATATCAATCATCAATTAAAACCAACTGAGACAAGTCTGTAGTTAATAGACGCGTTTGGCCTACAATGTTGTCTATAGAATGCATTCTTGTCTAAAATCAATTTCATATTTTGTTTCTGATTTTGAACATGCACATCGAATATTTTTCTACTTTCCACAAGTGTGGGATATGCCATATGGCATGTCACATCGCAGTGAAGTGCCGGCAGACGAATGTTGAGATGTAATGGTTTTGCATGGATATACTTCTATTATGTGCATGTGTGTATGTGTAGATACCCACTTTTTGAATAGAAGTTACACTTTTGTATATTTGCTTCATTTTGATATACTCAAATAATTAGAAGTTTATCTTCATATAAACATGTTTTCACCCACTCTCAACCATTTAAAAACTTCTAAAATTTATTTAAATACATAAAACATTATACTAATTGTTAATCAAAACAATGAATCTTAAAGTTATTGAATGGCATCAACATCTCTAAATATAAATTATTAAACTACATCAACATTTTTAAATATAGATATCTTTCAAAATTATAAAAAAAAAATAACATATTTTTTTTAAGATAAATATAATTTTAAATATAAATATACTACATACATTTATAATATCTCAAATATATTTAAGATATTTATATGTATATTAGTTTTAATCTTGTTTTGTTTTATGGCAGGGGACGTGTACTTGCAACATAAAATCCTCCGTCTCCTAGTAACATTCTTCGCCAAAACCACAAATAAACAAGTAAATGCCCACTTGGTAAACTGGATTAAAAACAAAGACTGATTTGTGACTATGCTTTGGAATGCAAGATTTTATTTGATATAAAAAACGTAGCAGGAGAGGAGAGAGAAAAATAGATAATGATTATAATGTGAAAGAAATAATTAGGGTTACACGAGTGAAACGTGGTATTGTGCTTGCATGATTAAACACCAACGCAGTTCCTTCAGTGGAGGACAAACGAGCAGCCATCGAAACCTGCAGTGAAAAATACAATAAATAAAAGCTTTGCACGGAAAGATGGTGCGAAACGAAAATGAAATAATTATAACGTACTTGGATCGGAGGTCGTTAGAGTGCCGGCTCCGTTAAAATTACAGGTGGCACCATTAGACTTAGCATTCTGCCAAAAGCTATTGAAGGCATATGAAGCGTGAGAAGACAAAGTATTGGGGTGGTAGCACGTCCCTCCAGGTTGTATGGCAGAGCAATCCGCGCCGGCGCTGCATGCAAAATCTAGGGCTCCTTGCAGTGCGTTATCCCCTGTCGCCAGATTGGCCACACACCAGTACACAGCCTTTGAGCTTTGAATCACGAAGGATTCACTATAGTTGGTGGCGGTGGTGCCGGCGGAGAGATCGATGGCGTAGACGAGAGTGCCGTTGGGGTAAAAGACGCCCCAGTTGCGCTCCGTGGCGGCGCCAGGCTTGTTATTTTCGTTAAAGAGGGCGAAGATGAATACGGGAATGAAGGTGTTGGGGCGACGAGGGGTACCCGCCTTGGATAACACTTTGCTCACAAGTCTGGTGTTGTAGCGGGCGGCGTTGGCCACGGTGGCCCCAGCGGAGTCGCCCTTGGTGGGCCACCCCGTTTCGCTGATCGCTAGTTGTACCTGACCGTACCCCAGTGCTGCCATGGCCGCCACCGCGGCGTCCAACTGTGCGTCCAGCATGTTGGAGTAGCCGTCCTGGTCCTGTGTGTTGGAGTCCATACCGAAGAGCGCATAGTCGAGAGATATGTGGGCGGGATCGGAATTCCAGGCAAAGAAAGGGTAGACGTCCAGGAAGAAATAGGAGTCGGTGGCGTTGAGAAAGCTCAGCATCGGCTGCATGACCGACGAGGCGATGTCCGCTTTGAAGGTGGCGTTGGAGGGCGGGTAAGAGGAAGAGAAGGCGTCCATGGCTACGGAGGTGGTTACTTTGATGGAGGAGTCCAGCTTGTTTTTCACTAAGGAGGAGTGGATGTTTTGCATGGCGGGGACAAGCTGGGGCCACACGGACTTCATTTGGATGTCGGACAGAATCTCGTTGCCCACCATTATAATGGCGATGTGGGTGGATGGATAATAAGGGAGAACGTTGGTTTCAACCCATTCGTCTGAAGTACTGGCAGTGGTGGAGGAAATGGCTGAAACATACTCATTTTTCACTGTGATCACCACGGGGAGGCTGCTGTTGGAGAGCGCCCTGAGGATTTGAGAATCAGCGTCGTATATCTTTACATACCCTGCTTTTATGCTTTTCATCAGCTCCACTGGTTTTGATGGCGCCACCAAATTGTCCGCCATCCGCCCGTAGTTGATGCCTACGCCTTCACTCACAAACGGATCTGCACATTCACAACATCACATTCTGCATTATTGTAATACAATCATCAATTATAATCACTGACATTGGATTACCTGCATCTCCCTGCATAAATTGGACTCCCAAAAACAGAATGAGTAACACTAATGGGGAATCCAAAGCCCTCATTTTGGTTGAATGAGATTCTCAATATCGAATTCGACTCCCTCAATATAGTAACGCCAACGCCATGAGATTACGTGAAGAAGCACGCCATGAGATTAGGTGAAGAAGCACATGGCATGGCATGACATTACCATATTTTCTTCATTCTTCTTTCCTCACCTTTCTCACAGCCATAGTTATATTTAGATTCGAACTTCGTAGCCGGTAAATTCAGTTGGGATCCACATCCACTATTAGATTGGCATCGCTCCCCCTCCACGTGCCGGTGTGGTGTGGTGTGTTGAGTGCCGTGCTTCCATACCTAAGGTACCCAACCTGGGAGTTCACCTACATTAATATTAATAATAGCTACCGGCTTCTTTAAATTATGGTCAAAATCATAAAAAGCTTGCCTTTGAGTAGTATAGTAGTATTTGTTGAATCGCACCACCCGCACGACTCATTGCTAATTCCTATATTACCTAGCAACTGCCTCACGGTATAAAGTACAATTCCAAACCTATGATTTTTTTTTAATGTTAAATATATGTTGATAATTTTTTTTGGGTGGGGGTTTCTTAAAGTTCTATAAATTATTTTTATTTTATGGAAGTTTTGTATATTTATTCATCATTTTTCACATTAAATTTTAAAAAGTATAGTATTTAATTTTTCAATTAAAATTAATTCTTAATTTTTATGATTAAATTTTAAAATTAATTAAAAACGTAAAATAATAATTATATGTTGCAAATGAAATTATAAAATCTCCCTATTTACATATCGTTCATACTAGATCTATCACCTTTTATATATTACCATATATGTGTCATACATTCACATTTGAACCCAAATCCTTAAAAGGGGCTTTTGGTTATGCTAAATTGAGAAGTGAACTCATATGGAAAAACTACAAAGATAAAATATTTCATATCATTAGATAAATCATTCAAATAAATTTCTAACATTTTCAACGGGATAAAACAAAGTTCTAATGCGAGATATATGACAAAAATAAGAATT
The DNA here is from genome assembly GCA_037957365.1 of Torreya grandis. Lineage (NCBI taxonomy): Eukaryota > Viridiplantae > Streptophyta > Pinopsida > Cupressales > Taxaceae > Torreya > Torreya grandis. Next base: position 1,655,004 of record JARHVA010000844.1, read on the forward strand.
TGCTTTTTTACCTTTGTAAAAGAATTGCATTTGCAACACACTTGAGGAACTTAATCGCCCATGTTTCACCTTTGAGCTGTGAACACACTTATGTTTACCTTGAGTTATGAATCACAACTATCTTTCTCTTGAGGTGCAAATCATCCTTGTTGTGCACTTGGGGTTCAAATTTCACCTGATTTATCAGATTGGATTTTATACAAAATCTATCAATTTTGACTTTGAAACTTTAGACAAAAGTGGTCATTGGGATTAGTTCCACATGTGGGAGTCAAATTTTGAAAAAAATGTGAAGTAAAATTTTGGGTTAAATACTTTTTGGTGACCTTACTTAAACATTTCAAGGAACCTCCCATGCAATAGAGGTTTACCACTTTGCTAAAGTGAGGTACCCAATGCCTTTATATTTGTGATTCAAGTAATGGCATTGGATTTTCCCAACCCCTTTTTCCTCTATGCAAGCAAGAGACATTCTTCACTTGGCTTAGTTTCTTGATTAAAATCTAATACATCACCATGATTTCTCCTTAAATGGATGATTTAAGGTAATTAAACCTCTTCCCAAGTTTGAATACATTCTTCAAATGATTGAGAGGCTTCCACATAGCCAAAACCATGAAATTAATCTTGAAAAGGCATTTTTCTAGACCATTTCCTTATGTTTTTACTCCCCACATGCCAATATTATTGCTCCAAAAAATGCTCATGAGGCTTTAATATGTTATTCTTGGGGTTTAAATACATTTCATGTGAATCGGAGTCCATTTGGAGGCATACACAGTCATCAAGCTCTTTTTAGGGTTTATTGGTAGTTTTGAGGTCTTTAATCTTCTTTAAAATTATTAATAAAGCATAGACATTTAATGGATTGTAAAATTCTATGAATTTGGATTGAATATACCTATTAACATCCCCTAATGTCCATTTTCCCCAGGAAATTGCTCAACCAACTTCTCATGTGAGAAAAAATGATCTTGTTGAGACTGACAGTTCTATAAGTGTGCATTTGAGATGAGTGTTTAAGCAAAAAAGGTTTTAAAGCTACTTGTTTTTAATATAAATAACTCATTAAGGTATTATTAATAATTTAAAAGGTTTTAATATAGGTATATAACTCATTTTAACCCCTCAATAGTCTTATAAACTTGTTTTAGCCATGGTTGGGGTTTCTTGGTAGTTTGATTATTTTAGCCCTAATGGTTCTTTCCTTGTCATTTATTCTCTTGTAAACCTATGAAATAATTATCAAAGTCTTCCTCCATGGTAACTTACACTAATAATTAACCTCCAAACCTCAATTTTGACTCAAAAATTTCACTCTTCCTTCATGTTTTGTGCAAAATTATACCTTATTGTAGATGTTCTTTTTAAGTAACTAACTGTACACAACTGTATGCATTTTATTTATTTAATAAATCACATATATGTAATTTTTATATCATAATAGTTTGGAATAAGTTTTTTGTTCATGCACATACTTAATAGAACTTTGGATTTCTCAAAAGTGATGAAAACCTCTCATCTAGCCTTCATCTAGAGTTTAACAGGGTTTAGAACCAGTCATGATTCTTAAGGATCATTCATAGAGATAGGGAATATAAAAATATATATAACACCATTAATTATGTGTATAAAAATCCATTAACCTCCCTCATTATACTTAATAATCCATGCAACTTTTCAACAAGGTTTACATTTAAAGTTTAAGCTTTTCAAGCTCACCATGACTATAAATAGGCCCTAGACTATGCATTTACAATTTCTTAACAAGGATGATCTTGGAGTGTTTTTCTACTTGTTATATTATTTATTGAGATGCTATATATCACTTATAATAATAATAATAAACCAATCCTTTTATTGGATTCTCAAAGATTGAACTTAATGGCAATGTTGTTTTTTAGGTCTCTATAGACCTAATATACCTTCTCCAAAAGATCTTGGATTTCATCTGATGGTTTCTCCTCATGATAAGGAGTCTAATCCATTTTTAAATTTCCTTTAGGGTCCCTAAAATTCATAAAAATCCACTTTACATTATATTTAATACAAAAAATGCATTTTCTCTTCATATTTGCACCTATAGACTATACATAGTCATGTTTGACATGTATAATCATGTTGTTTTCTTCATGTTTAGTTAACTATAGCCCTAGTAATTATTTGAGGAGATCTTAGGAGTTTGGATGAGGTATACCAATGTTTATTAAAACATATTCCACCTTAGTATAATCACTTTCATGACTGAAAATACAATACACCTTTAAAAACCTTGCCTATCATGTCAAAAAACCATCAAAACATGAGATTTCTTAGCATTAGATGGTTGAACATGTAAATTTTTATTTAATTTGATGTTTTATGGGTGATTAGAGGTATTGGGAGTGTTCTTAAACTAGTATCCTGCATTTAATGAGCTTAAAAATGCATTCAAATTCTTCAAAACTAAGCACCTAGGGTTTTGAAGGGTTTTAGAGGCTGCTAATTTGTTAACGATGGTTCATAAAGCTCTTCCCCATAATCCCAAAATTATTTCCATGGATTTTAATGTAATAGGGGTTTTATCCTTAATTAATATCATTTATTTAGGTACATCTCCTCCTTCATGAAACAACATTGTGAAAATGACCTTTCTTCACTCTGCCATTAACCCAGTGGAGGTTTTGATTGATTTTTTGCCCTCTTTTGGATATGTAGCTTTTTTCTCTACATGGTTTTGAGTTTGAAGGGGGTGGATGAGGTTTTTTAGATATTATAAGATCATTCTCAATTTTAAAACCCTTCATAGAGACCTCCTGATCAAGCTTGAGACTGCATATTCACTTCTGGACCTGTGTTCATCAAGATAACTTATTCATTGCTCTAAAATGCCTTGTAGTTGTTGTGATGGTGTAACATAACAAACATCTCTTTATATTATTTTCTTAATATTTATTCATCATACTATGTTTTGACATTATAGCAATGAATAAAGTAGTTTTTAAAAGTGAATGTACATTGGAAAAGAAGTATTTTGAGACCTTCACTAAGTGTATGGGCATAAGGAAGTATAATATGACCTTATTCGAGTGTCAAATGACCCAAATTGACCCATTTTACCTTTATGCATGGTATTTTACCTTCAAACTTGTTATTCCTAAAGGGGGTTACATTATAACATTGCAACATGCATTAGATACAAAATAAGTGAAACCTTAATCTCTCCAAAAATACCTTAAACTCCTCAAAATGTTTGAAAAGACAATGTTGTTATTTCACTAGCTTTACTTCTAGTCCACTATCCACTATGGATCACCATGCCATCTTTAGAATATCACCATATCACTATTTTCATCATGGATCAAGTATACCTTACCCTTGCAAAATAACCTTAAACTATGCTAAAACCTTCATAAGACCTCATTTAGACCTATTTTGAAAGTGAAACTAATGCAATGGTAAGTTTTTGGATTGTAGAGGTTGAAATTTGGCCTAGTATTCCAAAATGTCAACATGTTTTACAAAACCTTATCTACTTAGGGTTTGATCAAAAATTTCAAATCTAATTTTTAGATTTTTTCCCTAGATTCTACTCATCCATTTCATCCATTAAGGTTGTATACCATTAAGTAAACTCATTAATAGGTTGTCATCATAGGCCACATTCCTAAAATAATGGAAATTAATTACATACTTAGCCAATTTAAGTTTTCAGATAATAAAAGTTAATCAACACCTTATTCAATACTTTAAGGTAAACCCCATAATTTTTCATCAACTCATTCCAAAGAATAATGAAATATTGGTTATAAATGTTCTTCATATGCCTACATCTAGGGTTTATACTCATGAATTTAAAACTTATATTCCTTTTATGGAATGTCCTTTTTATTTCATAGAGAAATATTACCTTTGTCCAAAATAGTCCACCTACCATCATTAATCTGATTCTACATATAAATGATCTTATTGAGGGCATCACCATTCCTATGCCTGAGTTAGACACTATGATGCATACACCTATAAAAATTAATATGCCTTCACCTATCATCATTGATACGATTCTACATATAAATGAGTTTATTGAGGGCATCACCATTCTTATGCCCAAGTTAGACACTATGAGGCACACTATAGGTAAACTACAAATGCATACTTTACAATTGAAATAAGAAAGATTCAACGCTAGCATTAAACACAACATAGAATAAAGGCATTTTATTCAAAACGACATATTATATATGTCTTTTTCATGACTTGGTCATATTGGCATTTTTAATTATTCAATGGTTATGGGGATCCTCAAGCACACCTTTAGACATACTTGACTTCTATAGTTGATTATGAGGATTGTCCTTTGATTATGCTTAATTTATTTCCTATAACCTTGGTTTTTTATGCATTATTTTTTTTATTCTTTTCCTAGTGGTTCATTGGATTCCAATGGGATGTTTGAAATAATACTTCATTGAAAAGTATGTTACTAATTTTATGCATGAACAAAGTTAGCAAATAAAATAGAAAATCAAAAGAACTTGAAGTTCCTACACTAGAACTCAAAGAATACACCTCAGATAAGAGCGAAGAGGGGAAGAATATACCTTCACTTACTAATGAAGGTGTCCCTCATTGTGTCAATTTAATCCTCTTTGATTGTTGGAATGTGAGTGATCAATAGATTTCATGCAAGGATACATTCATCATGTCTCCTTGTTGGATGCTTGATTTTCTTGATGTGTGATAGGATGATGAGAGGCTTTGTTCTTCAAATTAACAAAAAATTGTTATGCCTTGAAAATTTGTTGAAATTGGAGTGGTGATCTCCAATTTATAGAATTTGTGAACGAATGAAAACCATTGATGTGGATTCAAAATCAATGGTGGAGGACAAGTCCTACATCTCATTGAATGAAAGAGGATGAGAAATAAATGTTGGGGGTTGAGTGTGTAAGATGAGTAATGGGATTGATAGGAGTTTGTCCTATTTGATTGGGATGTGATAAGATTACATGAGGGTTTGGTTGAGATTGATTTTGGGATTGGGATGCTATGTCTTGGGATTGGAGAAAATCAATGATGTGGATTTTGGGGATGTGATGTGATGACATCATAAATTTGAGATGGAAAATGGATTTATTTTATTTATTAAAAATATGGAATGTGCATGGATTATATTATCAACTAATTAACATGATTAATTAGTGTAATTAATCAATGTTTTTATGTTGGTGAGATGAGTTAATATTATGGATGAAATTGATTAGTGTGATAGGGGGAATATTTATGGATAATATATTGGCTATAAATATTAGTCAATGATGGGATTATAAAGTGATGCGATAATAATTAAAATTGACACATGATGTATAATTTTAGGTGTCTAAATTTCAACCCTTTTTGAAAGGGTATTGCAATACACTAGGTGATGTAATGAATTTTCAAATAATGAAGGGGCTGAAAAAAAAAGGTGGGAAGATGAAGGTTAGATGATGATGATGATGATGAAGAATTAGTTAGAGATGATGCTACCTCAAGAGGGAATGTAGGGATGAAGGACATAGATGGACTCTTGAAATGAGAGGAAGGGATGAAGATAAAAGAATCAAGGGGTGGGTGATGAACGAAGAAGGATTGAGATGTAGGATGTGCTATAGATAATGTTTACATGGGATATTTACCAAGATGGTAAATAGTAAATAGGTTGATATTTACCAGATGGTAAAAAGTAAATAGTTAGTATTTGTAACTGTATGGTTAATATGGTAAATTTGTATAGGTTAGAATATTATATCATTGATATATTGTTATTTTTTATAACAATATATCATAATAGGTTTGATTAAATATAGTTTTATAGGTGAGAGAATATTGGGGAGATATTATAAGAAATATTCCTATATATCTGTATCGTGTCTCATGTTGAATTAAATAAGGTATGAATATTATGTTTGTATATTTGCATGAGATTAATATAGGTTAATTATTTGTATTGGCTCCTCCAATACTCAACATTGGTATCATAGCAGCTCGGTCTTGCACCTATTATGGACTTTTAAGAATGTGAATGTGGCGATGTTGTAGCCCATATAATTGCCTTAGATTAATGAAAAATCTACATTGCATTTTTTTTATCATTGATAGAAATAATCAAATAATGTATTTAGCTCTTCTATTTATTTTAGTGCATTAAATTTGAATGTCATCAATAGATCTCAACAATGATATCATTTGGCCTACTATTCACTTTATAGTAAGATTTGCATTTATTCACATAAGTCTAATAAAAAATAAAAGCCATTAGTATTCTTCTTGGATTTGATGATTAGTATAAGATATGCATAGTGACAAATACCAAGTCTCACTGCTTTATTGTGTACTTATTAAAATTCTACCAAGACTTATTCAACAACACAACCCTATGAATTTTGCTATGAATCTTGTTGTTACTTCAGGATTTGAGCGAGTCACTCGAGCTATCCAAAATCCAAATTGGGAATGATTCCAACACAATACAAAGATAATACATATTTTGTATCGATGGCATTGTGAAATTCCATGGCAAATTGATAAATTCTTCTAATGTCCACATAAACCAAGAAAGCTGTAAGGATTGAAGTTTGACATCTGTAAGTTTCTATCTATATAAAAAAAGGTCTTTGAGTCATTTTTATGTGTTAGTTTTTAAAACAATTTTTTAGACCAATATCTCTCTACTATCATATGTCATGTCAATAGATTATTTTATTAAGTTTTAAAGCCTTATGATTTAGTTAGTATTCATTTGCTATATTAAGAGTCAAAAGGTGTATTTTGTTTATGAGTATTTTAAGTCTTTATACTTTGGTTTCAAAGTTGTTTTAGGTCTAGTTTTTTGGTCAAGATTATTTTTAGAGTATTTCTCCAAAAATAAAGTCAATGATATGAGAAGTCTATTTTTTTTAAAGTTTTTGTTAGTTGTAATGTCCAAATAAATAGATTTGTAATTAAATGTTTATTACAAATCTAATTTTGTATATAGTTTTAATAGTCATTCAATCAATGTTAATAATGAGTTTTGTATGTATTTTTAACATGTCATTATTTTCAAAAGAGTCATTTTTTAAGTATATCATATCTATCAAAAATTTAAAATTCAAAATTGTAAAAATAAAAAAATTGCCTTACAAACATATTTTTGCTTGTACATGATGTCCAAAAAATGAGGGGTTCCAATTTCTATGGATGCAACCAATAAATATCCTATTGAAACCATTAGATCATCTCATAGACATATCACCTGAATGATTAGTATCTCATAATAGAGGATGGAGGCTACATAGAAGATGGAGGTCTTTTAGTGACCTCTCATTAGTTGCTAATGATGGGGCTGCATCAATGTTTTGGTAATGTGTATTTAATTTTAGCATGGTGTAGATTTTAGTTTTTTTAGTGTTTATTTTTTGGAAATGTTCAAATTATGAGAGGGGAACATATATCAATGCTTAATTTTCCATTTAGAACCAAACCAACTAAAGTCAAGGAACACTACCAATGGCAGTGGTAGTCTTCTTTACTATGTGAGATTGAGTGGCATGATCATAAACAAAATCCTATTGTTTTAAATCCTAATATAAAAAATTGTAGAGTGTGTCTCTAAGTTTATTTTAACACTCATAGATTTAGAAAGGGTTTATGGTCAATCCAGAAAACCATAGATGTAAAAAGGTAGATAAACTTTTACTAGTGTAGCAGTCCTCTGTCTGCTTTTCTTCTTTATGAAGATGATCCACCAGTGGAATGTTGAGTGCATTATTTTCATGGAGTAAATGTGGGATGCATTCCTTTACATATTTGTGCTCATGTATAGAAAGAAAATTGACTAGTTGGGAGTTTACATGCCTTTTTTTGATCTAGATTATGAGGCAAGCCTATGCAACATGTTGTAGTAGGAGTTATTTTGTACCATGTCAACATTAGGGGGTGAATGTTACAGATAACGTTTACATGGAATATTTACCAGGATGGTAAATAGTAAATAAGTTGATATTTAATGGATGGTAAAATGTAAATAGTTAGTGTTTGTAATCCTATGGTTAATACGATAAATTTGTATAGGTTAGAATGTTAGATTATTGATATATTGTTATTTGTTATAACAATATATCATAATAGGTTTTCTTAAATGTAGTTTTATAGGTGAGAGAATATTAGGGAACTATTATAAGAAATATTCCTATATATTTGTATTATATCTCATGTTGTATTAAATAAGACAGTATATTATTATTGTGTGTGGAAAATTTGTTTGCATATTATGTTCGACTCTTTGCATGAGATTAATTTGAGTTAATTATTTATATCGGCTCCTCCAATATTCAACATGATGTGATAATTAAATAGAAAGAAGATGGTGGATATGGATGTTAGATGTTGGTATGGATGTTATGGATAGATGAGATTAACTTATGGATGAGATTAACCCACTTGAACTAATGATTTAAATCTTTGATTTTTGATGATGATAAATTTATGTGCCCTAAGAAAGGATACATGTAAGGGAGTGGATTTGGAAAAATATATCCTAAGATAAGTTGCATGATTTTATTTTACCCAAGAAACAATATATACAAGAAGGAGGATTTTAGAATGATATATCCAAAAAAAGTTTTGGCTTGAATTGGGTACATATAATCCCATTACATATATACACATTTGACTTGCCCTAAGTAAGGATATATGCAAAGGAGTGAAAGCTGTGAGCTTGGGTTAGATGGATTATTGATTAATTTGAAATCATAGATCAATGATGTAACCAATTTCATGGATTGAGGATGAGATGATCAAGTTGATGGATAACATGGATTGGATACATTGATACAGAGTGATGATGGCATAATAAATTTTTGAAGATAAATAAGACAAAAAAAACTTGGGCACATGAGGATGCCCCAAGATAGATTAATGAAGTTTGAATGATGATGGATCAAGCTAGATTGGATTAGGTTAGATTATAGTGGATAAAATCTAGATGAAAAGGGGATTAGATTAGATTGGATAGGGGACATGGAAAATTGATGTCTGCACACATGGGTCATGAGAATGATCATTAGTTAGAATAAATGAATGTTAAAATATGGATGATGTTCTTGATGGGGGAATGATTATTGATGTAGATGATGGGAAGGGATAATGTTGCCATTGTTGTGCATGATTACGATGTGTTAAGTAAACTTATTTTTATTATGGAATTTGAGAGGATATACCATGATATGGAAAAACCATGATTACATTGTTATCATATGCTAATGAATTGATACAGATGCAACAAATAAATAAATAAACAAGCAAACAAACACACCAAAACATGAAAAAAACAACAAAAAAACATATTATCATACACCAAGTTGAAATCAATTTATGAAGGCTCAATGATACAAATATCTAGATGATTCCTTTGACAATGATATATATAAAGGGATTAGATGGGGATGATATATCCTGATGAAGGCTAGAATGATTTGTTTGAAGGTGATATAGGACTTGAGTTCGGGTATAGACAAGATAAATGTTTTTGGATTTTGTGGCTTTATATCTCTTTTTACTTTTTAGATTTATATTTTTTGGGTATTTTTTTTTTTTAGGATTTTGTGGATTTTATAGATGTTTTTAGGGATTTTTGGGAAGGTAATGGTGTTATGAACAAAGGGAAAACTAGTTCTAGCACTCATGATGGAAGTGATAGTGGATGGAACATATACAAGATGATGCTTACGGACTATGAGGAAGTGGTTAGGGAGGATGAGGGATGAATTGGGATAGATTAGGGATGATTTGGGAATGATAGGAGTGAATGTGAGGGGATTAGGGATCTCCAAGGACCATGTCACATAAGAATAAAAGTGTCCAAACATTGAAGTACCATGCTAAGGCTATACCAAGATGTTTTTGGAATAAGTCTCAAGACTTTTCCACTTCCTCATCAAGGTCAAGATAGGAAGAAATATGACAAGGATAATTTGATGATGGATATGATGGTAAGGATGATACAATTAAGGTATTGGTATAAATTAAAAGGGAATTTAGGGTGTTGATGGATGGAATGAATTTTGGATTTTGCCTTAAGTGTAGGTTACTGGTATAAAATGACCTTACACATGATGCTGAAAACATGTTTTCATAATGGTACTTACCCAATGTGACATAAAAATGGTTTTCACCATTGGATGAGTTATTTCTCTTCCTCTTTTAATTTTATATAATTATTCATTTTTATTTTTTTAATTTGTAGCAACATTATATCTTCCAAGTATGCACTCCAAATATGTCATAAACCTTGTTGATTTCTAAGTTGGATTCTTCCAAATTAATTAAGATGTCATCATAGACCCTATGATAGAGGGTGTTACCAAGGATGGTGAATTTATATATATGTATTAGATGGAGGAAGTGTGTTGGTTACATGGAGTATTTGGATTTATGGTTTGATTGTGATGCGAAGGGGGATTGAGACTAAAAATCTCACATCCCATGAGACTAAGAGTAGCTGTAAGTTTGATGTTTTGGGGATTTCCTTTTGCTTGGATAATTTTTAAAATATGTGATGTGAATCTAACCTATAACTATGTTAGTGTAGGAGGATTATTTATTTATTCATCCATTGGTGCCTTAGACAATTTGTAACCAATAAACACTTTTTGATTTTTTGGAATCAAATTTTGATTGCCCAATAGTGCCTCAAGGAGGCTTTTACTAAGGGACATTGATTTTGGATTTTTGTGACTTTTTGGATTATGATTGTTAGATAATGCCTTAAATAGGTTTTCACTATGAGATGATGATTTTGGATTTTGATTCACCAGATTATAGGATTTACTTTGATTGATAAATGCTTGTTACTCCCTAGAATATGTTAATGCTAATTTATGCTCTTTTGGATATATCTAGTCATGAATTATATAATTTTTTTATTTAAGGATGATGATAGGTGAGTTTTTAATCCCAATTGACATGTGTGGGAGATTTAATGGAAAGATGAGGGAAGGAGGTGACAATGTTGATGAAAGTATTGATGGTGGCAATACAATCCTCATAGGGACTATGTGAAAAGTCCATCTTGATTATGGATTAATCTTCCTCTAAAATCACAAAAATATTAGTGATATATTTGGATTGATCTATGGATGGTTTGTAATTGATGTAATGGGATCCTTTTTTACACATATATGGATTGGTTAGATGTTTAATTGATCATGGAGGCTGAGGCCTCTACCTTTCTATTTCATGTTTTTGAGGATTCTACTTGTTACAAGATATTTACTACTTTGGAAAAAATTAGTAGAGCTATCCCCACATAACCATGCATGATTTTTTTTATTAATTTCCTCTTTTATGAGGTGGAATTTGACAAATGAAGATTTACTTAACTAATAGGATGTTGACATTGTTTTTCTCTTGGTAATAAGAGATGTTGGATTATTATCCATATGGGAGAACTTTTAGATTTTGTTATTGTCTATAAGTATTATTCTCTAGGAGGCATGTGGTGTTGGGTGATGGAGTTTTTGATGTATGATAGGAGATTGGGTGATGGATCGAAGATGTGATGTTTATCCATGGGCTCATAAAAAATGAGTGGTTTGTCAAATGTGGGTTAATTAAAGATGGGTGCATCAAATAAGGGTGGTTGGTTGAAGATGGGTTGACCAAAGATGGGCTAATCGAAGAAGGGTTTGTGAAAGATGAGAAAACTATCAATGGTATGAAATTATTTGAAGATGGGTGATTCAACAAAAATGGGTTTGTCCAAGATGGTCTCATCAAAGATGGGCTAGTTATCTTGACCCTGATTTGGAAGTGAAAAATTTGGTCATGATTTAGAAATGGATTTTGGAATATCACTAGTAGGTGATTCTCATTCACAAATGTACTTGGTTCTTCATAAAATGATGGTATTTACAGAGGAAATGGAAAGATGTATTTGGATTATTAGATTTACTATGGCTTTAGGGTCAGATTGGTGTTGCATGTTTGGTTGTTTGATTATTTTAGCTTAAGATTCAGATTGATGGTGGATACTAAGCCATCCACATGTTGAATAAGCTATAAAATTTGGTAAAGTATGGTTTGAATTTGAGATACTAGTGCTAGAATGGATTTTCATTTGTAGTTGATATGGGGGACATCATGATTGTGATTGTATCTAGTGGATGGGAAGTTTACTTGATATTGGATAGTGTGGTCACTATAGGTAAGATGATTTTGATGTGAAAAGGTGTAATTTTTAATACTTAATATTGAAGTTAGATTTATGGGATCATAATCTGCAGTAAGTTAGGCACCTATTTCTGAGTCATAAAAGGACATCATCTTTGTTTTATATTATATATTGTTCAATTAAAGATCTAAATGGGTAATTTTTGTGTTCCATAGGTATATATGGGGTTTGAATGGATTGGGTTGATGTTTGGATTAAGTTTAATTTATAAATTAAGTTTGGATTGATTTTTATTTAGATGTAACATTGGATGTAGATTAGTTTATTATTTAATTTATTTGATTTAGGTTGAAACTTGTTTGGATTTGAATTAGGTTTGAATGTATTCAATTTGGATTTGGATTTGGTTTCAAATTGCTTACACACAAATGAATCAATCAAAGCACACAAAAAACCTATATTATTCAGATAAGTGTGTAATTAACTAGTAACCCATCGATAGTTCCTTAAAATGTATGTTATGGGTGATTTTTGGGAATGATACATTCCTTGCACTATTATTTTATATACAACCAAGAGGTATTAAGTTAGGTCATACAATTTGATCTAGGGGCATCTTATATACTTATTTTGGTATGTGAGGCCCAAATCCAGGGAAGATGGAGATTAATGAATATGATCAAAATGGTCAAATCCTAATATTTATACACTCCATGCGTTACTATCACTAGAGTGTTACCAAAACATTTAACCTTGAGAATGTTTTCTAAGACATGGGTATTGGAGGATGAAACATCCTCACTTCACAACATAGATAAAATGGATTATTTATTAGGTAATAATGATAGATCCCAAATTTATATATGCCACCAGAACACATGGTTAGTTCAAACACTAGGTGATGAAATCCTAATTTCCAAACCCTAAAAATCAAAATAAAAGTATGATACTTATTTTTGGTCCCAAGGTCACCTTATAGGTGTGAGGGAAGAGCATACAAAAAAATCACTTGGGTTTAAGTAGAAAATTCATAGGTTTCTTTTAATCCCCAAGATCACCTAATAATGTGAGGGGAGTGCATACACAACTTTCAATCTTAGCACATAAATAATCAAACAACTTGGAAAATAAATAAATAAGGATTTATGTTAAAATTCAAGTGTGTGTAGTTGAGGTTTGATTGATTTGATTATTTGAATATGAAATTGAAATAAATGAATTATTAGTTTGATATTAAATATATTTGTAAAGTGTAAACACATGAAAACTTGTTATAATTCAAACTATTAGCAAACATGGCAAATCCACTAAATAACATGGCAATCCCACCAAATAATAGGGTGAATCTGTTATGACATGCATAAAAAATAAAATATAGTTAAAATTAGATAAAACACATGGAATATTTATAAATTATAGGGTAATCCCACTAAACTATAGGGAAAACCCACTAATGATCCATAAAAATAAAATAAACAATGGGAATTTTATTAAAGCATATGTCAATACCACAAAATTACAGGGCAATCCCTCCAATGGTGGGTTTTTAAAACACTAATATTTTTTCATAGTTGAATATTTAATTATGATATATTAATTTTAGAAAAAACATGAGGTCAAACAGACACCCGAATCAAAATTTATGGCTTCTAGAAGGTAGGTAGTGTAGAAACATATCTTAGTATGAATCTACCAATATTCAAGGTAAATCTACCATTTGATAGGGAAAACCATTAAATACTATAGAAATAAAGGTGACCCACAAAATTTTAGTGTGAATCCACTAAAAAATAGGGTGAAATTATTAAATAGCTAAAAATGGATAGAAAATTGATCCCACTAAAGTTTAGGGCAAATCCATTGTTTTCATGTATGAAATCACCACTCTATAAGGGAAACCGCCAAACACTTAGAAACCAAATTTCAGATAAATTTTGACTCAAATTAGCTCATAATTATCCTAATTTTTACCTCTAATATGAAATTAAAATCATTAGATGAATCAAGGAAAATAGACAAGGATTTTTGGTTTGTGAATCCCATTAGGCATGCCAAATGTATGCATGCACAAAGTTAGCAAAGTAAATAAAAACTCAAAATAACTTTAAATTCCTACACTATCTCAATAAATTCACCTCAGATAAGAGCAAAGAGGGGAAGGATATATCTTTAGTTACTAATGAAGGAATCCCTTATTGTGTCAATTTTCTCCTATTTTATTGTTGGATTATGGGTGCTCAATTGCTTGTGCACAAGGATAAAAACACCATTTCCCCTTGTTAGATGCTTTATTTTATTGATGCATGATAGATGATGAAAGTATTTGTGCTTAAAATTGATATAAATTCATTATTCCTTGAAAACTTATTGAGAATGGATGGGTAAACTCCAATTTTTAGGATTTGTGAATGAATGATAACTATTGATCTAGATTCAAAATCAATGGTGGAGGATGAGTCCTACATCTCATTGAATGAGAGAGAATGAGAAATAAATGTTAGGGTTGAGTGTGTAAGATGATAAATGGGATTGATAAGAGTTTGTCCTATTTTCCTTGGGATGTGATGATATTACATAGGGATTTGGTTGAGATGGACTTGGGGATTGGGATGATATGCCTTGGGATTAGATATTATTGATAATGTGGATTTTTAGGATGTGATGTGATGAAATCATAGATTCAATATGGAAAATAGATTTATTTGATTTATTAAAAATATGGAATGTGCATGGATTATATTATCAAATAATTAACATGATTAATTAGTGTGATTAATCTAAGTTTTTATTTTTGGTATGATGGGGTAAGGTTATGGATGAAACTGATTAATGTGATATGGGAATAGTGATGAATAGTATAATGGATAGAAATATTACTCAATGATGGGATTAGAAAATGATGTGATGATAATTAAAATCAACACACAGTGTTTGATTTTAGGTGTCTACACTAATAATGGATATATAAATACACTCCATTACATTCAAAATCTAAACCAAGAACCCCAAAAAAATGTGAGATTTCATATTAGTTTCATTATCATGTGTATTTTTTGGTGTATCAACCATGTGATATATAAGAACAACATATATTCATTAATATCCTCATAGAGCCTATCAAAAGTAACTTACTAGGAATAACATACAAGTATTTTATCAATATTAAATAAAGATATTTAACTTTAAGGAAATGACATGGGCCTCGCAGTCAACTTAAGTATCATTCAGATAGATATTCCAATCAATAAAATGTGAAATAATTAGATTGAGAAGAGAACAATACCATCTGTTAAAGCATTCACCAAACCTAAAATTCATAAACTAGCTAAGTCTTCACATAATAATATGATCATAAAAGGATAAATGTTATATCAATAACATATTTCAAATAAATCTACATCCTATTTTATGAATCAATATAATACATTGATTTTTTTTAACAATGACATGGTCAAAACGCTACCTATGTCAAGCATAATTTCCAATTATAGAATAACATATAATAATTATCAATAATTTTTTCACATATCATGGAAAAATTGGATACTCAAAAAATAGGTAAATTATTTTGAGAAAAAAATTCAAGAGCTAAATGATTAGGAAAAAATCATGTTTCCTCAGCAAACATCCATTGGAAAGGGCATTATTTATAAAAAAACAACCTTTTAAGGATACAAAAAAACCCAACATAAGAGATAAAATCTAATTGATCAATATTTAGATAAGGACGATCACTTATTTTATAATTACACACATTTGGGGGGTAATTATTGTATGCAATTAGAAACACATCATGTCTATAAATCAATCCTAACTTTGATAAGATAGATCATACCATACACTTCCGATTGGGGACACATATGTTAAGTGGGAACATGACCAATATGGGGATCTGCTAGACCTAATTAGGGGATATCTTATCGTAATAAACCATGATAGGGAGGGTTCCAAAGCCTTCATTCAATCATAATCATGTCATAACCCTAAGGGCGTCTTGTGTTTTGATATCTCACTAAACTAATAAAAATTAAAGTAAATCTAATCTAGTGCTCACCAAAGCTTATGAAACAAAGTGGGGGTTAGAAATAATAAAATTAAATATACATAGAAGACATACACTCACATTAATGTATACATAATACTTATTCATGGAAGATAAGTATAAATGTATATCTATCTACTCTTACAAAGGAGAAAAAAAATTAGGAATACTTACCTTTGAAGATGAACCCACTGAGCCTCAATCTCTCCCTTGGCCAAGGTGCTTTGCAAGAGGTTGTTATGGTATGTAAGGATGAAAAAGATAAATAAGATCTAAGATACATAACCTATCAATGCATCCAAAATAATTCTCCATAAGACAAGATAAGTATCTCCAAATAAAGTATGAAACCCTAAGCTTGATCCTCAAGTAGAATGGTCAATAAGCAAATGCACAATATTTCTTACTTATTATCTTCTCTAAATAATGGAAAAATGAACTTGTATATATAGGTGGATTTGAACCTAAACCCTTCTAAAAATCTTGGCCCATCGGGTTGACTCAGTCGACCTAGCATTATTTTAGATAATAATTCACTCGGTCATTAGTTAGGTTGGCCAAGAGCCAAACTAGTTCCTAAGTGAAAATCACCCAAAATTATGTAGGGTTGACCCAGTCAACCTAATATAGTTGATTGAAAAAAGGGTATTAAGGTGAGGAAAAGGAGGATAAAATGTGGGAAATTAATAGAGAGGGTAAAATAGAGAAGAATAAGCTTATGGATAAGGTTTTTAGGAGACAAGTGTGTAGATAACAAGTGGAAAATAAGACAACAATCCTATAAAGCACTAATGATCTACCTAGCCCTTTCCTAGTACACCCCTTAAGGCATGCACTTAGAGAGATTGAGACTTGATGGGTTCCTAAAAGATATAAAGTGTCAGTAATTGATAAAATTTTGAAAATATTATGTGTATATATATGCCTCATTCTAATCTCATCAGGTGTCATGTAAGTGCAACATAGGATGGTGCTTTAAGAAATAAAACATGATAACACATAACATTGATGCTAAGCAAAATGCAATAAGGAGAAAATAAGATAAATGAAAGGAAAAATTTGAAAAACACATAAATTTACTTACCTTAGTGATGTTGATAAATAAGGAGACTGTAAGAGAAGTGAAAGCATCCAAATGTTAAGAACATTAGGTAGACCTATCGAAATTAGTGAAAAAAATAGCCAAAAGTATACATTTTTGGAAGATAGGCATATAGCAGTGAAAAATATTCTCTACATCATCATGATTCCAAAAACATTTATGTTTTAAAAAATGGATTAGTAGAAAGAAAGATATAGGCAAAACAAGGAATCTGACAGAAAATATTTGAAAGATTAAGATTTTGGAAAAGTAAGTTTAAACAAGGTCAAAGGGAAGTCATTTGGTATTTTTGACTTGTGAAGGAGATAAAAAGAGCTTAGGGAGACTAATCAAGATAAGATGGAAAAGATATGATAGGATAGATAAGAGAGACCCCCAATGATAACAATGGGTGCAATACAAATAAGTAATTGAGAATCTCAAGCTAGTTTTTGAATATTTTATAAAATTTAAGTGTTTTTTTAATAAATCTGTAATTAATAGTATTTATAGACATCTAAATGAACCCAAAAAAGATGATAATGGTAGGAAAAACCATATAGGGAAATGGGTTGGAAGGATTTGAGGTAATCACTACCAAAAGGCATTTATTTTGCAAAATGTAAGGGGTCAGTAGATAAAAACAACTAGGTTGACACAGTTGACGCAGTAGGTTGAAAATTGGTAAAATCCACACTACCAACATAGTAAGTATGTGATGACATAGTGTGTTTTGCAGACTGATAACTTAGTACATTGATGATGACCTAGTAGAAAAATACACTATGATAACTTAGTACTAAGAAAGGAAAAATAAAGGGGTTGACTTAGTATGGTAAGTCAACCAATTCAAAATAAAGAAATTTTGGTCAAACTAGTGTTTGACCAAGGGACTAGAATAATATGAAAATGCATGCAATATGCTGAAAGAGTGCTAGAAGGGCCCAACATGACTAAGTGGGGGATAAAAGGGAGGAGTAGGCTAATAATAGGTCCAATTGATAAGAATGAACAAATTAAAGTAATTTAATCTTGTTTTTGTTTAAATTTTAAAAAGAATGTATTTTGATTATAAATGACATGGAAGATCTAACACATCTCTTATTATTTTATGGTTGTAGGGATGATCAAGGTTTTGGTTCTTAGTGGATGCATCATGGCTTCTAGACTTATTGGAGTCATTGTCTATTGAAGATAGAGCTAGATTGATCTCATTAGGCCTAAGAGGCATGGTAGACATGTGTAGGATTCCTTTGAGTTTAGATTTTTTAGTCATGTTTCTTGGAGCCTAAGAATGACTGACTAATAGATTTAGGTGGGAGGTGGAGGGGGATACCATAGATGTGGGTATCACCTTGGAGGATGTGCATGCCATCTTGGGACTACCCATATCAAGTACACTTGTGGTTATAGGAGTACCATATAGTGAGGAGGAGAGGAGAACCCTAGCCATATGGGTGACATGATCAAAGAGGATATACCTTGGATTAAGGGAGAGTGTGTTCAATATATATATATATATCTCATAGATTTTAGATATTCAAAAGGCTATGATAGGACTTGTGATATTAGAGCAAACAATGTTATATGACTAGGGATCTATCATTTGGGTACAACTTATGCCTGCCATGTATGGAGTGATGTCTAGAGGGAAGAATTATATGGGACTGATTATATTATTGATGGCATAGATATATGAGAGGCTCCCCATGTATCATCTAGTTGGGTTTCTCCATGAAATCGATGATAGGTTACCTCAGGATTAGAGATGGAGACAGGACTAGGTAGCATGGGCCATGCCCCATGTGCCAACACTGTAGATGGTGAGATAAGTAGATATTGTGTGGAAGCCTTATGTGTACATCACTATGAAATGGTCTAGTTGGGAGATAGTTATACCAACTTTAGCATGGATATAAGTGACAGGGTATTATACCTAATGGATGGATCTGCACATGTACTAGGGTAGATGGGATATACTCACATGTACTAGGGTAGATGGGATAGACTCACCCATTAGTGTTAATAGTTTTGCCCATGTTTTGGGCCTGACATGTGAGAGAGCTATGGGGGAGAGGAGGATTAGGGTAACTATTTGCTAGGATAGAGTCACACCACATCATAAGAGACCATGGATTGGTTAAGCATGATAGGTAATAGAGCAAGATGAGATGGATGCAGAGGCAAGAGTACCAGAGGTACCATTGTCAACTCCATAGTAAGAGGAGTAGTGATCACCATAGATATGATGTCGATGGAGGTAGAAAGGAAGAGCAGAGATAGTAGACATCTCAGATGACCCATTAGATGAGTTTGGATAGAATTGGGTAAAAGAGAGACCACTCAAGCATAGCCTAAGATGGGCATGAGTGGTAACTCTAAGATTTGATTTTGGGTGTGACCTATAGATGATATTATTAGAGGATGCAAGAATGTAGAGACTGTGCTTGATGTTTGTGTAGATGGAAAGATAGTGGTAGGAAACACACGACCAAGTAAAATAAGAGATGGTTAAATTTTTAAGTTATTTGATATAGAGTAGAGATAAATAGATTTTGAGATATATCAGTGATTTAATATCTATCTAGTTATCATTTTGTAGATGTTATAAAAGAGGAAGAGACTAGATGGGGGTCCTTACTAAGTGAATCGCTCCATGATATCCTAGATGAGGTGTTTATGCCATACAAACCTACCACACTATAGGATCCCATGGTACCATCTACCCCAAGTCAGGGGAGTTAGTTTAAACTATTGGGAGAGGCCATGAGGTAGTTGTAAGTGCATAGATACGAGATGTAGCCATTGATAGGGGTAGATAAAAGAGAGGCATAATCATGGTAGGCCCCAACTGAGGAGAGAGCCACACATCTAGCTATAGTGACATAGATGGGATAGGTATAGGCCTAGGAGAAAGTGACACATTTAGTGACCTTGACCTAGTTGGCATAGCTACAGGCTCAAGTGGCTCATCTATAAGGGTTGGTATTAGGACTAAGATCTTGGATAGCCTCTTTATAGTGTTATATTTAGAGGAGTCAAATTGAGGCATCTATGGGTAGTGTGGCTAGGCCACAAGATGGGCATGATGGGGCCCAACCATAGAGTTAGAGCTTTGTATATGGTTGTATTTTTATATTAAAACTCACTATATATATAGATTTCTTATTTTGTTGGTTGGGTGATGATTTTATGTGTTTCTATTATGGTTGTGGTTGTTGATGCTTGGATATATTTCTTTCTAGAACATGTATTTAGTTGTTGTTGTATATGCTATAGGAAATATATGAGTTATGGTTACTTTTCTAGCATTATGTAGGACACATGCATGGTTAAAAAGAAAGAGGTAAAAATATTTGGTAAAATATAATCAATTAAATATGTACTACACACTATTTCATGTTGGGAAATGTGTAAAAATAAGAAAAATGACTAAGTATAAAGAACCAAAAAGGTGGTAAACAAGATGGTAAAAATGTTTCATTTTTAAACCAAAAAAATGATTGGCACTAAATTAAAACAAGTAAAATCACACTAAATCACATTGGGAAGTATGAAAATAATGTAATAAGATGGAAGGCATGAAAAAGAAAAAGAATGGTATAAAAACAAATCAATTAAGTCATTCAATCATACTAAATCATGTGGGGAAGTATAAGAGAAAAAAAATTGGCAAAATTTAATCTTAAATTTTTCACACTAATTTAAGCTAGGAAGTATGAAAAATTCAAGAAATGGTTGGATTCTTGCATGCAATTGGAAAATAAGAAGATAAAAGTGAAAGAGAAAAAAATTAAGTATAAAACATACTAAATCAATCTGAGAAGCATGTTAATGACATGCAACTTCATAATAAATCACATCTTATCTCATATTTGACACATGTAATTTTGATTGTGATTTGGATTATTGGAAAGTTTTGTGAGGAAGGCCAAGTCCCATCCATGGTCTTACACTAAAACTCACAAAGGGAACACCAATGAGGTGGAATTTAATGCAAAAATATAGTAGAAAAGGATGTTGGTAATAGTAATTTGATGTTGTGTTAATTTGTGAGGAAGGCCAGGTCTTATCCATGGTCTTACAATGTAAATCACAAATAGAATCCCTAGGGGAGTGATCAGTGAATAAAAAAATATTTCTCAAGATGAAATATGAGGAATATAGGGAGTGAAAAATGAAATGTAAAAGTCATAACTTAGGCATCTTATGATAAAACCTTAGGAGACAAGAGGCATATTAAGGACATTAGAAGACACTAAGTGACTAGCGACCATCAATGTATAAAATAAACCTATTCACTATAGACACAAAGTAATGTAGGAAAATAAGAATGCTATAAGATCAACTCCTGAAGGTAGATTGGTACAAGAAAATTAAAATGGACCTACCTTCCCATGGCGTGTTGCTCATTCCTTATGGCCCCTTAAGAGTCACCAATCTAATGTGAATATTGGGTACTTATGTGAGAAAGTAGTTAGCACTAAAATATATTTTTATTCTCCTTTTCTAATATAGTGTCCTATCATACCTGAATAGACCTTAGATCTATCATAAGGCCAAATATGGAGTTTGAGCTTCAACTATAAGGAAATTTGATTTGAATCATGTATTTTAGTGTGATTTGACTTTTAAGAATTTTTAAATGTTTTGCCTTTTGTTAAATGATTTGGATTTTTAATTTAGTTAAGTTTTTTTTAAAAAAATATTCCTCCTCTATATGGACTTAGAATGACCAATCATGAGAGATAGAGTGATACACATGAATGAGCTATAGGCTTAGGCTAAAGGAATCCAAGTGACTAAAGACAAGACCAATTATAACACTTAGGCTTGACAATGAGCTACTATGTTATTTCAAGTATCAACCATGTATATGATTAGTTTGAGAAAAGGGAATAAAGGGAAAAAGGAAATCCAAAATGAACCAGTGAAAGGAGAGTATAAAGAGATTAATTATTTGCTAACTGATCACATTGTAAAGAAGGAATGACTAAAGGGAATAAGGTGTGTATAACCAAGTCATAATGAGAATTATCCATGTATAAAGAGATAAGAAAGAAAATAATCATGAAGAGAAAACAAGGGAGGTTTTAAGAAAGAAACTCAAGAAGACAAAGAAAAATCAATGATAAAGAAGACATTCATAAGAAAACACAAATGATAGTATAAGTGATATAGAGGGTGAAAACAAAAAATCACCATGTAAAATAAATAAGAATTTTACACAATGTCAAATGATATAAAAAATAGATAAAGATAATAATGGAAACCATGTCAAATCAAATGAAAACCATGCATGTGTTCATAAATACTAATAGATTTGCCCACACATATTATCCAAAACATCTGATAGATCTCTATGAAGTTGGATGCGAACTGCAACTAATGTCTCATTTATCTTCAATGAAAACTGGGAAAATACTTCATGTATAATCTCCTTAAGAAAAAGGTAGGAATTATTGATGGATCATGCTGAGGAGGGATATTAGGAAAGGTATGATCAAAATAATGCATGGGAGTGGACTCTATAAGAGATGAAGGAATCACTGGTGGGGAAGGATCCATAGGTGAGGGAAGGTACATAGGTAAAGGATTCATAGGTAGAGAAATAAAAGGTGATGAAGGGACCATAGGAGGGGATAGAACCATGGGAGAAGAAGTGGGAGCCTTATTACAAGAAAAACCTATAGGAGGATTGGTATAATGTCTGAGAATAGCTATAAGGTGATATTTAAGATGTTGAAATATGTGATAATGATTAGTGTGATGGGTGCCACATTAGTACCAAATACAATACACCTCTCCATACTTAGGAATATAATTAGGTAGTACCTTTGGGGGAGGTATGGTCTTATCTAAATACTAAGGGGTAGAAGGATGCAGAGTGTCAATATATTATCATAGCTTATGATGATGCATGGATGAATGATTATCTATGCCATGGAAGTAAAAGATATGATTATGAGTGGGATTGGTATAAGTACTCACAGGATGAGGTGTAACATAAATAGGAGTTTGGGAAGGATCATAAATTAATTTGGTGGGAAATGAAGCCATATATAGTAAAAGAATCAAACCATCATAATAAAATGTGGTGGTGGGGAAGGAACGAGACTAAGATCAATGGAAGGAGTGATGGGATCAGTGGCAGGAATAAAATCAACTAAAGTAGGAGTAGGAATGGGATCTGAAGCAAGCTCTATTGAGGGAGGAATAGGTTATACATAATTTTGAAGGAGGGTTACACACATCTCAAAGATAAACAAGCTATAGGGATCAAAGTACCTAGCAAAACAATAAGGCCCAGTTATAGCATGATCCATAAGTATGATCATATGTGGTTCTTCATAAACTGGAGGTGTTCACACCATCTATACCCTATGATAAAGAGGAAAAATAATAAAATTAGGAAATATAAATGATGGAATAAGGGAAAATACATAAATATATTAAATCAAAGATGAATGATAATGGATAATCTTAACATCACAGGCCTGAACAATATTGCTTAAGAATGGATCATCTAATATAGAACCATCATCATAGTTAGGAGTGTGAAGATCAATGATATAGGTAGGGATAACATTGTTATTTTATGAGCTATGATGAATATAATTTTGAGTCTTAGTCAAGACAATGGGGATATTATCATAAGATGGTTTATGAGAATGAGGCTGTGAAGAAGCAGGAAGCTGAAAGATGAGGTGAGGTGAGAGACCAAAATTTTTAATCTTGAGATTGATCTCATCAGGCTCATCATCATTAGAATCCAAGAAGTTAGGGGGAATATTCCCAATGAGTTTGGGATGACCATTGTAACCTCAAATTGAGTTGATGGGAAATTTAAATCATTGAGACTAATAGAATGGAACACTAAGCAAAGGTTCAAGAGTAGGAATCTTGAAGACACCATGGTCTTAGAATTGTTCAAAATTCTAAGAGTTAGTGTCACCCTAAATCCTATAGATGGATCCATTATGAGGGAATTTAATGCATTGGTAGGTGGAAGAAGTAATAGATCTTATACAATGAGTCCACATACTACTAAGAAAGATGTTATAAGATAAAAAAAGTTAAATATCATCACCTTCACATTAATGGTGATAGGTGGGATGGTAATGGGAAGCCACACACAACCTAAAAGAGGAATTTGACTTTGATCATATCCTTTGAATGTGATGCATGTGGAATTGAGATTGTATTAAAAATATCCAAGGGTTTTGATAAAATCTAGAGAGGCAACATAGGTATGAAAACCCTTATCAATTAAGGCATGCTTGACTTGGATGTTGCCAATTTAGACACTAATGAATAAAGTAAGATCATTTGAATGAAGTAAAATATCATCAAGAATCATGGAAGTGATGGGAAATTTTAAGGAAAGATAAGTGTCCATTATTTCACCAACATGGATGGAAATCTCTTCACATTATTTTAATATGATATCGTCAAATCCAGATAAGGTTTCTTCACATCCTACTAGGGGAGGATGAGGGATGTTCATTTCAAATAATAGTTACATGAGATGGTTTTGATGATGTGGAGAGGTACTCATAAGCTCAATAAATGGAATTTGGGATGGGATATTAGTGAGTTACATTATGGGATCCTACTCATCATAACCCATAAGAAAGTTGTTAGAAATAGGTGCATAATGTTTAAGGAGGTCCTCAGAAGGAGGAGCTAAAGTACATTAGAATTTGTGTTGATAAGAAAGAGAAGGTTTAGAATAAGGTTTTAATCTATGTTAAGAAGATGAAGCAGTTGGTTTAGGTTGGTTTTGAGAATGGGTAGAAGAAGTGTTGATAAAATCTTGATTGTCATTGGTGTTAGGTAAAGAAGATGGAGGGATAGTAGAAATATAATGGGAAATGTTATCCAAGGGAGGAGTTGGAATTGGGTCATTGAAATTTATAAGGTCAACTTTCCCAAATTCATTTAAGCTATTTGGAGAATAATCTTGGATAACATGAAATGTGTGAGATAATGGAGGAGTGTAGATAGGTTAAGGGTTAATAAAAGAAACCACCCTTCACATATTAGTCATATTAAGCACATTCTCTTTAGTAGTAGGGTCAATAATACTTTCTAAATTATTGGTGGAAGGGGTGGGCTTGTCTTGGGTATCTTGATTAGGATGGTGATTATGAAGAGGGTATTGATATATAGCCAAATGAGCATTATCTTGATGTAAAGCTTGAAATTTAGTATGTGTTTCATGAGCTTTAAAAGAAATGTCATAGGCTTATTAAGTTTTTCAAATGATAGATTCATGATAAAAATTAGGACCAAGAAGAAAATCCATATCTAAAATTTAAAGTTACCTACATATCTCATGAGAATGATCCCAACTAGCATGAAACCAAGAATACTTGTTGGGACATATAAAGATTTCATAGGATTAGTGGGATCAAGTTATTGTGGAAGAGGCCTAGGTAGATGTTTAATTAATTCATCTGAGGATAAAGGTTTGTGAACA
This sequence comes from Torreya grandis, assembly GCA_037957365.1. Classification (NCBI taxonomy): domain Eukaryota; kingdom Viridiplantae; phylum Streptophyta; class Pinopsida; order Cupressales; family Taxaceae; genus Torreya; species Torreya grandis. The sequence goes on from JARHVA010000844.1 coordinate 1,680,781, forward strand.
TTAATGTTATGAGGTGAAGAGAAATGAGGATTGGTGAATTCTTGAGAAGGGTGAGCTAGTTCTAAAGTTTGGTTAGGAAAAACAACTTGAATAGTGTGAATGGTGTCATAAGAGTCCATGATACCATCATTGGTAGAATTATAATTTTCATTTTTAATAAAAATACGATTACCCGTGGAAGGTTAGGGTGTCTTAAATTGATGCATAAGGAAATATTGAAATTTATCTTGGTCAATATCCTCCTCCAAAGTACATGGAGAGATAGTGCAGACTTGATATTGCAACTTGGGAAAAAGAGAATTGGTAAAGAGATGGAAAAGGTTATCATCAACCATGTTATGTTCACATTTGTTGGACAATGTTTTCCACCTTTTAACAAAATCTTGGGAAATTTCATTTTCAAGTTGCTTATAATTTATAAAATAGGCCAAAGTATTTTTAGGAAGATCACTAGTTTGGAACTCTTGGACTAGAGTATTTACTAAATCTTCCAAACTAGTAATATAATGAGTTTTAAGTTTATTGTACCAATCTAAGGAATCACCCATGAGAGTTTTGGCTAAGATCTTGGTAGTGACAAAGGTATTAAATTTGACATAATATTTATAGATATTTCCAAATGTTTTGAGATGAAGAGTAGGATCAGGTGATACATTGTAAGAAATAGTAGGGGTGATACCTCCTATATCACTATTATCAATTTGAGTAGTAAGAGGTTCATTTTGAAGATGTTTAATTGTCTTGTTGGAAAGAAGAGGTTGAGGAATGAGATTACCATGGGCATATTAAAGAGGAGGTGGGGGAAATTTTTTGATTATGCATGCCCCAAGGGATTGGTTGAGGGTGGGTTTAAAGATGGAGAAGGTGATTTTGCATTCTCATCATTTGATTTATATTATGAGCTTAAAAAGTATTCATTTGATTAAGTGTTTTTAATAATATTTTATGGGTTTAATTAGCATTATTATCATTACTTAAAAAATTATAGTTGGTATTAGTGGATTGGGTACCACTATTAGTGTTGATAGGAGCTTGAGAGTCATTGTTAAAATGTGAGGCACTAGTAGCAAAATTTGATTATGTGGCAAAAGATGAACTAGTGAAGGGATGAGAAAAGGAAGCACTAGAATCATGATTACCTTGGGTAGAAAATGATGCACTAGTGGAATAATTAAGGAGAGTGGATCTTAGGAGAGGCCTACTATATGTAGATCCTACCATGTTATTGGAGATACTAGGCATGGAGGTGTAAGAATTAAAGAAGAAAAGGTCATGGTATGAGAAGGGGTCATAATGGACGGAAGAGGCTGAAAATCAAAGAAAGTAGTACCCCCAAATCCTTGTGAGAATTTAGGAGAAGGTGAATGAGGATCTTCAACTTGACCACTAATCATGAGGTGGTAAATGGTAGAAGGATCATTTCCTTAATGTTGAGGAAATTTGGAGATAAAGAAGAGCATTTCAAGGCTATCCTCTAATTCAGGTTGATATTCTAGTGAGAAAAAGGATTATGTAGTGAAGAGGAATGAAGAGGAGTCCCATAGTTCATTATGCGAATGGTTATATAAACATTACTATTATCCAAGAAAGGATCCTTACTCTACTTATGGGAGACCCTATGAGGGTTGCTAAAACTCATCATGTCTATTTAATTTAACTTAGAATTGTATTTAGATAGAAATTTCATGATGAAATAAAATGATTAAAAAGGCAAGAGAGATGAAAAAGCAAGAAAATAAAAAGTGGAAAAAAACTATACAAAGTTTACTAGGTCAACTTATTATAGAGAATAGGGCTTGAAAACTATACAGAGTTGACTGGGTTGATCTATTATAGGTAACATAGGCTAGAAATTGTATGGAGTCGATAGGGTTAACCTAGTATAGGAAACATGGAAAATAGATAGATTAAAAGATACTATGTTGACAAAAATGATTGTGTATTAAAATACGAGTAATTTTAAAATTACTATAAAAAAATAAAGAAATGAAAGTAAACACACAATCAATTGGATCAATGAGCTTGATCCATTTAAGGCACACAACACAAAACCTTACACCAATGCTGGCTAATGCAAGTTTTTGCAATACAACATACAATTAAGCAAAGAACAAGAAGTCAACATGGAAAGTAAAAGATAACTAAGTGGTCAACTTGAATGTTTTTAAATTATTATAGTATAATTTTAAATTTGATAGGAATTTGGTTGTAAGAAAAGAACTATAAAACAATCTAAGGATGTTTTTAGGATGTTTGGGTTGAAATGGATCTATTTTGGCAATGGTATAGGCTTGGTATTGGGGCCTACCCCCTCACTTCACACATCATATAAATAAGGGTTTCAGGTACTTATACAAAATATACCATTAACCATGTGTTTATACTTTGCCAAAAAACCAAGTCGACTCCCCCCTTGGTGATGAAATCCAAGTACGTTGGCCTTGGGTAGACAATTGTTAAAATGTTTTTTTAAGATTTTATGATTTGGTAGTGCATGTATGAAAGAGACAATAGTGAAACTAAGTGGTATATTAAAAACAACCTAATTAGACCATGTGATCTATTCTAAGCATGTAATCAACAAGAAATGAAAGTATGAGATAATTACTAGCATATAAGGGTTAATTCCAACTTTGAAACACAATACAATGTTGATTCAATTGATAGTGTATACATAAAATATAGAATAGGGTCAAGAGTGTTTAATTTCTACTAAAAAATCAAGGGTCTAAAAATGAACTACATAGATAGAGTCGACCTAGATTTCTAGACATAACATAGAATATAGAACTACATCGATAGGGTAGACCTAGTTGATTGTATAGGGATGGTTTTAAAGATTGCAAATTGTGAAAAATAGATCTATAAAAAATGATATAAATGAAAAAAAGGATAGGAATGGGCCTTGGTGGGTTGGAAGATTAAAATAAATATAATATTACTATTAGAGTACCTTGATTTATACTTACAAATTATGCTAACTATGTCGACTAGGTTAACCTAGCTTTATAGACCCTATTTGTTGAAAACTTCAAAATGTATAGAGTCAACTAGGTTGACCTATTATGTTAAAATAGATGCCTAACATGGTCAATTGGGTTGAACTAGTAGCATAAAATTGGTAAAAGTTGTACATAGATAGAACATAGTAATATTGATGTGACTATATGTTAAACCTGCATATAGAAGTTAGAACTGTGTCGATACAATTAACCCAGTATCATAAATAGATGATAATAAAAATGATAAAATAATGAAATAAGTGAAATGAAAACATATAAGGGTTAGGTTCATGTTAGGTTCACTATAATTTATGTAATTATAAATGCATCATGTCTATAAATCAATCCTAACTCAAAGAGGATAGATCACATGATACACTTCCAATTTGGGACACATTTATTAAGTGGGAACATGACCAATATGAGGATCTAATAGAACTAATTAGGGGACCTCTTCCCATGATAAAATATTATATGGAGGGTTCTAAATAATTTAGTCAAACATAATCACACAATAACCCTAAGGGAGTCTTATGCTTTGATATCTCACTAAACTAATAACAAGTAAAGTAAATCTAATCTAGTGCTCACCAAAGGTTGTGGTAGAAAGTGGGGGTTATAAACAATAAAATTAAACATGCATAAAATAAATTTACTCACATCAAGGTATATAAAATCCTAATGCATGAAAGAGAAGTATAAATACATATCTATCTACTCTTACAAAGGAGAAACAAAGTTAGGAATACTTACCTTTGAAGATGAATCTATCGAGCCTCAATCTCTCCCTTGGCCAAGGTGCTTCAAAAGAAGTTTTTTTGGTATGTAATGATGATAAATACAAATAATCTTAGGATACATAAGCTATCAATTCATTGAAAATACTTCTCCACAAGACATGATCCATATCTCTAAAGAAAGTATGAAACCCTAAGCTTGTTCCTCAAGCAAAATGGTCAATAAGTAGATGCACAATATCTCCTAATTCTTCTTCTCTTCTCTAAATAATTTTGAAATGAACTTATATATATATAGGTAGATTTGACCCTAAACCCTTATAGAAATCTTAGTTGATAGGGTTGACCCAACCGACCTAGCACAATTTTGGACAATAATTCACTAGGTCATGATCTAGATCAGCCAAGAGCCAAATTAGTTCCTAAGTGAAAATCACCCAAAACTATACAGGGTTGAACTAGTCAACCGAGTACAATTGGCTAACAAAAGGGGATTAAGGTGAGGAAAAGGAGGATAAAATGTGGGAAATGACTGGAAAGGGTATACTAGAGAAGAATAAGCTTAGGGATAAGGTTTTTAGGAGACAAGTGTGTAGATAACAAGTGGTAAAAGGAACAACAATCCTACAAAGCACCAATGGTCTACCCACTCCTTTCTCGATGTACTCTTTAAGGCATGAAATAAGAGAGATTGAGACTCAATGGGTTATTGTAAGATACAAAATGTAAGTAATCAATAAAAGTTTGAAAACATTATGTATATAATTACCAACATCATTAAAGTAAACATGAATGCCTTATGGTGTATTGAAGGCATCCATGTATACATCTTTCAAACACATCTTGTACTATACATTCTACTTGATTTAATTATGTTTTAACCTTTTAGGAATTAGTAAGTGTAAATACTATATTTAATTAAAGGGCTGAGTAGACTAAATTAGATAAATAATATGCATTAAATATAGCTTAGATTTGACTTTTCTAAAATAATAATAAATAGTGAAAATAAAGACTTAGCTAGAAAACACTTGATACAAATGATCTGAGTGCTAGAAACTTGAGATGGATGCTGGTTTGAGTGTTGAGAACTAGATCCCTATATTAGAACCCTTCCTAGATAGTAGTTCCATAATTAGACAATAATGCCATTATAGATAAAGTGGTAGTAGTGTGCTCTTTATAGGATTGTTTCAAAATTTTGGGTACACTTGTGTTTAGATTCATGGGTTCTATTCCTACATGCATAATTTCTATAAGCATGTATTGTGCCTATAATAGATGATTTGTTGTGAAAACCCTAATTTTATATAAAAATATGGCGTGAACTAAAAAGTGTGTTTGTTACTAGGATAGGCTGGATATCCTCAACACCTTACCATGAAGAGAGTTACCTATATACCAATACTCTGAGGAGGGTTCAATCCTAATGTATTTCTCCCCACTTAAGTGCTAGTGAAAGTGATGCTAGTATGATAGTGTCTTTAAGTGCCTTGAGTGTTCTTAAGATTATAACTATAGAAAATATAAGCTTATGGGTACTATAGATGATAGTATGCATAAGTAGGGTAGAACAAGGATTAATAACCTTAATTGTGTTCAACTTATTTCATGTTTGAATGCGTATTTTGCATGACTTCCATATAGTGGATAAAGGAATATAATTCATGTATTTATAGCATTATGTTGTTTATGCAAGTAATAAAAGATGTCTAGGCTGACCTTAGAAGACTTTAGTTTTTCAAATGATATTCATTTGGGAAATTTAGGGAAAATAACATTAGTAACATTTTGGGGACAATATCACCATGTGGTGCTAGTGTCCTTGTTATGGCACTTGTGTCCAACTAACAAAACACTAGGCACAAAGGGCCAAGATCAAGAAATGAGGGTCTATGATTGATTTAGAGCTGATTAGGGATGCCTATGGCCCACATGAAGGTTGGATAAGTGTGATAATATGATCTAGGATAGGTCTAGAGCTAATCTAGGAGTAGTTAGTTTTAAGCATCTCTCTCAACACTCAAATACTAATTTTGGGTGATTACATTTTCCCCTTTTATTATACAAATTTAGCTAATCAAAATGACTAGAATAAAAGAAAAAGAAGCATACATGAACTTACCTAGGAAGTGAAGCCTGTGAAGCTAAATTTGAGTATATGAAGTTGAGTATGTGTATATGGAGAATGATATAACATGTGTCTGGGTATGTGAACCAGTGCATAAACCTAGTGACCACCTTTATGTGTGCATTTATATAATGATCAATCAATGAATAAATTGGACTGATCTGATATTTTACTCAATCCTCATGTGTGGGTGGGTCAATAACTCAATCTAGTTTTGACTCCATCATTTCCCACCCCTACTTGGTGGATCATGACCTATAAATAACATAGATTGGACTAATAGTGTGTCCAATCCTCTCAATTAGGTGGATTAAGAACTAAAGTAGGTTATGAATCCATAATTTTCCACTCATGTGTAGTATATGCATCATAAACTAATATGTATAAAATATTATAAATGTCTAACTATGTATGTCAGCTCTATGATTACTCAAGTATATTAGGTGGTTCTAGGACACTTGAGAATGCCAACCACTATATATAGATTAAGGCATGACATTGGTGACAACCTAGAATATGATGTTGGGTGTATATAATGTAGAGAATGACATAGAATTTGTCATTACATCTGATTAATTAGTGTGTAACTAAGCATATAGAAATAATAGGCCATGCACATACCCCCAAATATAATATCTAAGCATATGGATTTTGGACTAATTTATAATAAACTACATCTAAATATCTAAAATGAATATGGGAATGGTCATGCCATGCATGATGCCCCTAATCTAAGCAAATTGATATAAATCTAAGTAAAAACTATGTATAAATCTAGGCAAAACTGAGCATAACTAATCGATCTATAATTGAATATGTGCACACATGTATTATACCTAATATACTATTATGGCTAATCTAAGTTGTTCTAAAATTGAGGCTACTATATAATAACATAATATCTTAGACAATAGCACCATGTGGCATTGATGTCCCCATCTGGGCATTAATGTCCTTCTAGTTTGAATTTTATGCCACTATACTAATTTTAGGTTTCTATTTTCCCACCATGTTTACCTGTGTCTAATTTTATATAACTAAAAATGTGTTCTAAAAAATGTATGGTGAGCGCAATATAGTAGCTTGATCTCTATGAGAAACCCTTATGAATGCCTCCTCTTTTGAAGGGAATTATTAACCCTATGTAAGAACTATCCTCAAAAGAAAAAGATCTACAAAATGTGTGTTAGCTAGAGAATATATGATAACTATGTGATAATCTAATATAATGTGCATACATAACATCATAATGTAAAATAATCTGAGTTTAAGTGTGTAATGAAATATGTATGTCATGTTTATGATTCTACAAGGGTGTCAAGATAGATGTAATTAATGTATGTAACAACAAATCAGAGTAAAATTTAGTAGCTACCTAGGGGGAAGTAGCATGATGTCCATCATAACACCCAAGTAGGAAGGGTAGATGCATGAGGTCCCACATGGCATCAAAAAATGGTGTGTGTAACAATCAAAGATAAGTGTCATGACTATGATGCATATAAGAAAACATACATATAAAAAACATGATTCACACAAAGTCGATCAAGGAGCCACAATACAAGGGACTTGGGCACATGTCACTAAATTTGAGAAAATAAGACATACAAAGACATGTTCAAATGTCCACATATACAAGAAACAAGCAAGTTGGCTTAGAGCCACATAAAAGGACATGTTCAAATTTACACATATGCAAGTAGGAAAACACACACAAGGACATGGGCATATGTCCAAAGTATACATACTATGAATGGAAATGGATTATATCTAAATAATAATGCCATATTCAAATTCCTTCAAATAGAAGAAGAACAAAAATACAATCAAGTCTAAACTAGGAAATATAGAAACAAAAGTAAGCATGAAAATTTAATAAAAATATGTGTAAGAGCTAGGATGTACATATATTGAGTCTAAAGTAGTAATAACTAGAAAATTATTGAGTAAGAGTAGCAGTGCCCAATATAAAGATATAACAATGCTAAAGCTGAGATGTAGAGTATAGAAGGACAAAAAATGGTAATCAAAATTATGTGTAGGATTCCCTAAGTGGGTGAATGTGTCAAGTGAAGAGCAATGTATCAGTGTATATTCCCCTAGTGGGTAGATAATATCAAGTTTGGATTGGTGTAGTGGGAATGAGTCCTAAAGCAAGCTACAAACACTCGACAAGAATAAGTGAAACATGTATGTATAATAAAACCTAATATACTAATATGGATAACATATATAATGTCTAGAAAATATTATAAAAAAAATGTAAACATAAAAATGCATATAATATATAAATTTTGTGTTTTCTAAGTAATTATTTGAATAATTTTTTGTTTTTTGACATATTATATTATTATTATTATTTATTTTATGTAAATAAGCTATGTACAAATAATATGAAAATGAACTATGTACAAGGAAAGAGAAACCATACTAACCAATGAGTCTCATGGATGACTCACTATCATTGTGGCCTATGTCAAATAATGGAACTATGATCATGTGTGCTTTATGAAAGAAAAAATGTTATACCATAATATGCTATACTAAGTGATCTATATCTATATCTGCCTATGTAATGGTGCTAGAAATCTATGGCACTAACTATACTAGCTTGTGAACTATGCTCTGAATCTGTGAAGTTGATTGAATTGGCATATAAAATATGGTGGGCACTATTTTAAACCAAATGGCATGGTGAAAAAATGACCATATTACTCATGCTATGTATGTCTATAAATAGCCTCTATAACTAACACTACTCATCATGTACTACTGGTAAATAGATTTATAGACTTTGTAGGAAATATCTTAATCAACTATCCTGCTAAAACTAGGTTATGTTATGCATCATGTATTTAAAGTATCTTAATTGGTTATCAAACTAAAATTATGTTCTATTGTGCATCATGTGTTTCAAATATCTTAATTAGTTGTCGAATTGAATCTATGTTCTATTTTGCATCATGTCTTGCAAATATCTTAATTGGTTGTCAATCTAAAATTGTGTTCTATTATGCATCATGTCTTAAAAATATCTAATTGGTTATCAAAATGAAACTATGTTCTATTTTGCATCATGTATTTCAAATATCTTAATTTGTTGTTGAACTAAAACTATGTTCTATTATGCATCATGTCTTACAAATATATTAATTGGTTTATCTAACTAAAACTATGTTATATTGTGCATCATTTCTTGAAAATATCTTAATTGGTTGTCGAAGTAAAAATATGTTATACTATGCATCATGTATTGTAAATATATTAAATGGTTGTTGAAATAAAACTACATTCTAATATTTATGAATTAGATGCCATCTCTACTTAATTTATGGTGTATGAGATCTCACATAAGTAGGTGTCCTAGAAACCACATGGCTCATACGATGAGTAACCAATGGTTCCTTAAAAGGAACACCCTAGGATAACTCACTCATAATGGAGGGTGATCTAGAAGAGTGAGGATAAGGATATCTCGCTGCCCCCTATGTAAATGATATAATGCTTATATCAACATACTAGTCAGTATGATCTAAAAATACATAACAATTGTTGTTTGAATGTCAATTTATTTGATTAAAATTACAATATGGTGATGAGTATAATAAAGGGTGATTATCCCCTTGTTTAGTAATGTGAATAATTTGTCATGAGGCCTATCTCTATATAAAAACTATATGACCCCACTACTAGTGTCTTATGCTCTACTCATTGTAAGAGGTGCTTTGTAAAGTGGCTCTTTTTCCTTGTTTAGTATCTTTATTGGTTATTTATGTTCCACTATTTTATTAATTTTAAGTGGATTAAAATCTTGTACCATGTTAGATGACTTAGGATCTAAGAGACCTACATCCAAATCTATATCTGAATGTGTAACCACTAATTCCATTTTTTATAATACCAGAATTGTGTAACATAGATGTATAAATGATTGTGATGTCTCATATATCAAATAAGGAGAATGAGACCTCTATAAAAAAGGTACCATATCTCTAAATTTGTTGGCTGGTAGATCAACTGATGCATACATGTTTTGAATATTAGAATGTATTCATTGGCTATTTCTATTTGGCCCAGTGTAATGAAGGAAATATCTCATATGTAACTTGAGGTCCCATCCTATGAATGTAACACATGAGAAACACATCTCCTAACTAATCATATGTGTGTAGCAAATCACTATGGAGTGAATGATGAAACTCCTCCATTATTCAACCCTATAGAGTCCTAGGAAATAATTATAAAATATTTAAATTGCTAGTAACATGTGCCATAGCTTTTATGTAAGCTTTAAGATGCAAGTATGGATGTCCATATCAATCAAACTTTAGTAAATATAGTATTTGTAAATTTAATGGTATTTTTGTATTGAAAATCCTACATAGAATGGGATTATTATGGATGGCATTAGCATCCACCCATGAGTGGTATGATTTAATTTCCAATGTGAGATGATGTACCTATTGTTGTAAATCATCCATAACATGCATTAAGAATATTACCTCTTATGAAGGTATAATATAATTATCAAGGGGTTCATTTAAATTTTGAATCTTGTTATTTATCTTAACCATTGGTATATTAAATTGGAAGTCATTTTTAAGGAGGGTTGGTTTACTCATTGTAATGTTTGGAGGTGTAATAGCTGAGACATGGTTAGAGGGAAATGAGTTATCACCCTCATTTTGGTTATTTTGATAAACACGTTCTACTATAGTAAGGGGGATTGAGGGACAATAATTGGTATCTATTATATTGTTAAGTTGTAAATAAGTATCACATGATAATTGAATAAAGGGTACTTTATTCTCAAGTAAATGTAGATGATGAACACAAGAATAAGTGTGTGTGTGTGTTTTTTACATGTGACCTAGTATTTGTTTGAACAAGATAAATAGGTGAGGTAAGAGGACAAATAAAAGGTGAAAATTCTATGCCATATTCATCATAATCACAATAATAATCATTATCCCAAAGTTCATCAAAATCAAAGTTTAAATCATTTGTAGAAGAAATAGTAGAAGAAGTATCATCCACATGCTCATTGAGAGAGAGAGAGTAGGAGAATATTTTAACTTTTTACCACTATGCAATGTGTAATCATGTGTAGGTGTAATGTAATTCATTTTTTCACTGGATGTGTGTGGAATGTAAGAATGATTATCAATTTCAAATTTGGAGTCAAGGGTAGAATAAGTAGTAATCATGTTTTCTTTTCCATATTATGACCTAGAAGAGAAGAGTTAGAGACATTTGCATTATCAATTAATTTTAAAGAATCATTACATTGAGCTTAGAATGTGAAGGAAGGTGATAAAATAATTTCATCTACCTTAGTTTGTGCATTACTAAAAGGTGTAATATAATTGGTACATGTTTTTTTAAATTTAACTGAGAAGGGTAAAGAATATGCATTGTCCTTATCTACTTTACTTGAATCATGCAAAAGTGGCTTTTATATATTGCACTTATATTGGTTTAATTTGAATAATGAGGTATCAAAAGTAGTTGAAAATCTAAGATCACATTGGAATAAATCACCACCAATAAGAGGCTCTTTTGGCATTATATTGTTAGTTTGATTTTGAGATGTAAGAGAAGAGAGATGAAAGAGAAGATGATGTATCTAATATATCCTCATTTAAATTTTCATTTTCATGTTAATAATAATCCTCATATCCATCATTATGACAATATTCATCATCATAATTATAAATGAAGTCATTATTATTCTATAATTTACAATATTGAAAATTTTCCAATTCATTGTTATAATTATGAGAGAAATTCAAAAAAATCAATTGGGTGAGGGGTAGAAGACTTCTTAGATGCCATTTTAAACTTGCCAAAGAAGATAATGTAAAATAATAATAAAAACCACACAAGAGGTAGAATTTAATCTAACATAAGGATATGTGCAATTGAGAAAATTTGAATCAAGTGTGTAATAGAAACTAGGAGTGTAAGTGAAACTCTAATTGCTAGTATTTGTATGTATAGGAACATAATATGTGGATCTAGGTTTAATTTACAACAATTTAAATTATGTTAAATAAATGAAACCCTAATTAATGATTGATTAAATGATCTAGGTTATGCTAAAAAATTAGAAAAATAGAATTTTGTAACCCTAATTTAACACACAAATTTAGAGAAGTTAAACACTAGGCAAAAGTAGAATTTTAAGCAATATTCAAAGTAAGTCAAGTTCACCAAATGTTTTAACCTTTTAGGACATAAAAAGTGTTAATAATATGTTTAATTAAAGGGTTGAGTCAAATAAATTAGGGAAATAATATGCATTAAATACAACCACTGATTTGTTATATAATTGACTATCATTGACTTTTCTAAAAATAGTAATAAATAGTGTAAATAAAGATAGCTAGAAAACACCTGATATAGATGATATGAGTGATAGAAACTAATATATAAGCTATTCTGAGTGTTGTAAACTAGATCCCTATGTCAGAACCCCTCTTGGATAGTACCCCCATAATTAAATAGTAGTGTCATTATTGGTAAAGTGGTGGTAATGTCTTGATATTGATGGTAGTGTCCAATATGTAGGATTGTTATGAACTTCTTTATGCACCTATGTCTAGATTATTAGGTTCTATTATTGTGCACATGAATTACAAAATATTGTATTGTGCTTATAATAGTTTTTTTATTGTGTAAAACCTAATCTTCCATACAACTCAGGCATGGGATAAAAAGTGCATTCATTAGTAGGATAGGCTAAACATCCTAAACACCCTACTATGAAGAGAGTTTCCTACATACCAATACTCCAAGAAGGGATAAAACCTGATTTAGTTCTCCCCACCTAAGTACTAGTGTAAGTGTAAGTTATTCTAGAATGATACTGGTCTTGAGTTCCTTGAATGTGTTTGAGACTATAAGTATATAAAATATGAGCTTAGGGCTACTATAGATGATAGTATGTAGAAGTAGGGATGAATAAGGATTTATAACCTTAATTTTTCTCAACTTATTTCATGTTTGAATGTGTATTTTTCATCTAACTTCTATCTAGTGGATAGAGGGCTAAAAGTCATGTATTTATACCAGTCTATTACTTGTGCAAGTGATAAAAGATGTCTAATCCAATCTTAGGAGGCTTTAGTTTTTGAAAAGATATTAATTTGGGAAATTTAGGGTAAAGGACATTATCACCATTTTGGGGACACTAGCACCACATGGTGCTAGTGTCCTTATTATGGCACTAGTGCCCAACTGGTAGAACACTAGGCATGAAGGGTCAAGATTAAGAAACAAGGGTTTGGGACTAATTTGAGCTAAACAAAGATTACTATGGCCCATACAAAGGATATATAAGTGTGATAATATGATATAGGATTGGTCTAGGGTTAATGTATGAATAATTAGTCTTAAGTAGCACTCTTAGCACTTAAATACCATTTTTAGGTGATTACAATTTATTACATTATTTGTATGTTTTTTAAATTAAATTTGAAAAACAAAAAATCATTTATGAATAAAAAATACAAAAACTATTTGATCCCTATCATGATCATCATCGATACATAATTATTGTACCATATTCTTATAGCTATTTTTCTTATTCTATTTATTATACCTTACATGTGATTTCTTCCTAATGCTTACTTTATCAAAATTAACAAATAAAAAACATTCACAAAATACAAAAAATTATTTGAATTTATATTGGCTGTTAGATACACATCATACTTATCTACATGTGTTATCAGAATTTGGAATGAATTATTGTATTAATTCTAATTAAATTAAAATGAATAAAAATGTAGCAAAAGCTGTAAAACAACTTGTAATAATAGAATGAAAGAAAAACATTTAAATAGAAAAATCTTGAATGAATGAAATAAGGTTAAATATGAAAAACACAAAAGACTTAATTTTATTTTGTCTATATGATAACTTTATGCAACTAACATATGACTGAATTTGATCAACTTAGACTAATTTTGTAAGTGCCACAGGAACTATAACTATAACTGCTCAAGGTTAGGTTCATTATAAAGTGGAAAAATCAATTGGAAATAACATCCTCCATTTTAAATTTATATATTATATAAAAAATTAGGGAAATTAGGGGACAATCACATATGCCTACATAAAACATGCCTTTATATGGAAAATTAACCTTTAGATGTGTATGAATGACTTAAAAATAAATAATTCAAAGTTGTAACCCTAATAAAGCTTGAAATAGCTAAAAAGGAGAAAAAGGGGAGTATAATAGGCTGAGTTGACTCCAATAACCCCCATGATTATTGATTTCTACCTACGTATCCAATGCTCTAAAGAGGGAAATTGTTTAACCCTAAAATGAAATGTTTGTGGTATGCATTTCACTTTAAGCTTAGGGTTAAGAATATATAAATGAAATTTTACAAGGGTGACATTCAAATCTATATTAGGCTAATTGAATTTTAAAATTAGATATAATCATATACTAAATTTATTGTAGGTTTATCCTTTCATTTGTTGGACTAAATAATAGAAGAACTGTATGTTTTTATGTGGACATAGCCCATTTTGGGTGAACCACATTAAATATATGTCTATCTTGTGTTGTGATTTTTGAATATTATTTCCATCTTTATTTCATTAATATTTCTCTGAATTCCATATTCCTAACAATTTTGGATATGGAATAGGCTAAAAGTAGGTGGTAAGATAATTTTGGAATAGTTGTCATATTTTAGATTTGGTGCCTCTGGATATTTGAATAGTTACATAAACCCTAGATAGTTGCATTAACATTACTATCTAAGTCTGATGATAGTGTCATATACAAAATATATGGTAAAATAAAGTGAAACCACCTAGATTCTTCTAGGATTGGATTCGGCTTTACTCTTGTGCATTCAAATCTAGGTTACGAATAGTCACTCCTTATGAAATAGAAAAAACCTATATCTCCATCTTCAATGTGACCTTGGGGAAAAATGGGTTAGTAGGCACATGGTGTCGATCTGACCCAAATGACCCCACTATCAAAGGATGTTGACTACATAGACAATATTTAGAAGAGGGCCTCAGACTGATGTAGTTGTCCACTATGTGTTGGCTTGTGTGTGAATAATGTAATATGTGTAAATCAAGTATAATAATTAACTAGATTGTAACTTGAAAAATCAAGCTCTTTCATCACTCCTTTAGTAATTTAGACCTATATATGTGTTATACTTATGACTGGTATGAAAATAGGGAAGCTTTATTCAATTGAATGCTTGATAAAGTACTTTTGATAAGTGCCTTGGTCTCTTTAGTATTTTTCTAGGTGAGGAACGAATGAGGGTTGATCTTGTATTTATATCAATAATTTTGGAGTAATAACTCATATTTAAACACTTAAGATGACCATTATAATAAATTTCATTTTTAAATTAGATGAATTTAGGGAACTAGATGCATTAGGGATGGATAGTAACATCGAACCTACTATTTTTCCTAGATTTTAGTGTCTAAGGAGAAGAAAAATAGGTACAAGATTAGAACTTGTAGAGGTGTAATATAAGTACATTTTAAGTATTCTAGAAAAGATATAATGTCTATATCATCAATATATGACTAGTTAGAATAAGATATAGGTCAAGGGACATAAGATAAAGTAGATGTGAGGCGTGCGAAAGTAAGGATAGTGTAAAAATAAGAGGGACAACCAAGGTCTAAGTTTGCCAAGTGTACAATACTGAGGTGATACATAATTAAAAATATCATCTACATTCCTCCTTAATATAGTAATGAAATTACTAGTTTAAAGGAGAGTAATAAGTACCGAGATATGTATACACACCTTTTCTTTTCTTGAGTTGAATTTGAGTGCTTTACTGGTGACTGAACTAAAACCAAGATCTTGTTACAATGTAAAATTAGTGCATATATTTTGGGTTAAAAGTAATTTAAATAGATTAAAATTAAAAGATCAAGGTCTAAGAGTACACCTATGTGTTGATGTAACCACCTTTCCCATTGGAAAGTTACTATATAAAAGATATATGATACCAAAAGGCCAACAAAATGCTACATTATATTGGCTCAATATGGTCCATAAAATTCCATAGGGTATCATTACAAGAAATACTTTTAGAAATTGAAAATGATTTGGATTTTGTAATATTATTCACTTGTTGCATATCATATGCACCTTAGATATGTATCATGCTAAAAATATGTAAAATGGTACCAATGTATATAATTCTACCATAACTGTGAATTTGAATCATATAATTATGTGTTTTGACCAATTCAAATAACTATGTGTGGAGGACATGCTTCCAAAGCATGCCCCCACGATATATGGAAAAATATGAAAACTAATACAACTATCAATATGGAGGAAATGTTTCCAAAACATGCCTTTACTGTAAACTGGAGATGCTATATACTGAATAGGTGTGGAGAACATGCTTCTAAATCATGCCCCCACTAAATATGTGAACTGATATAAGTTCCATTTACTAAATAAATTTTGAGAACATGCTTCCTAAGCATGCCCCTAATGAATCTAGAAATTATGAATGTGTGGAAGCCATACCCATATGACATGCCCCCACTAAATTTGAGAATTGATATAAGTACCAAAAATTGAATGAGTGTGGAGAACATGCTTCTAAAGCATGCCCTCAATATATATGAAAACTATGAAAAGAGTGGATAACATGCTTCCCAAGCATGCCCCCACTAATATGGCCCCCTTTGAGGTTAGGTAAAAATAGGAATTGGGATTTAGCTCACCTTAAAAGGGTAAGACAACTACAAAATATATGAAGTAATCATGTAACATATAGAAGGAACATGTCAAGTAGATATATCATTTTATCACATAAATTGATGTGATAACATCACGTACTAAAAGGATAACATCAGATTTTATTATCACTAGGTTCATATATGTAACCACTATTAAAGGATAATTTCAAGAATATTGGGGTTTTGTTTTGAATAAATGGTGATTTAACCTTTTAGGGTTTTACCAAGTAAATCTTATGTTTAGATTAAAGGGTTGAGATGTCTAAATAAATCAAATAATATGAAATAATTAAGCATTAGTTTTTTATGTATTTTTAAATTAATTTAAATTTATAAAAATATTAATAAACAAGCTTACATAAAAACATATCTAGAAAGTGACAATCGTAGATGATCTAGATTTTGAAAACTAAGTTTTGGATAATTATGAGTGTCATCAATAGGGTCCTAGGATCTATTTCATCACTAGATAGTAGTGCCCCACTTGGATAGTAGTGCCATGTTACCATAGTTTACTCAAAGTGGCTTTAGTCTCCTCTTTACATGACTATTCCTATTTTTAGGAGCACCTATACTTGCATTTTTAAGTCTTGATCCTGCACACACAAAATCTATAACTCTATGTTATACCTAGAAAGGTTGATTTAGTGTGCAAACCTTAATCCTCTTTGAAAGTATGGCATGAGAAATAATTATGTGTTTGTGAGTAGGTAGACTAGACATCTTCAACATCTTGCTATGAAGAGAGTTACCTCCATACCAATACTCTGAAGAGGGATCAATCTTGATGTAGTTTTCCCACCTAGTACTTGATGCAAGCGCAAGTGAATACTAGACTGAGAGTGGAAATGGATGCCTTGAATGTGCTTGAGATTTGAAATATGGGTTTAGGTTTACTATAGATGGTATAATGTAAAAGTAGGGAAAAATAGGAATCAAACACCTTAATTTTTCTCAACTTATCTTTTATTTGAATAGGCTTTTGCATCTCTTTTCCATCTAGTGAATAAAGGTCAAATAGACTTCTATTTAAAGAGATATATAGCTTGTGAAAATAATAAAATATTCTTAGGCTAACCTTAGGAAGGGAACACATTTGAAAAAGTATCTATTTCAGTGAGTTAGGACATAAGACAATAACACCTAGTTTGGGACACTAGCACCATGTGGCCGTAGTGTCCTAAATGTGGCACTAATGTCTACTTGGTAAATTTATAGATAACCTGGGTTGGGATTTGAGAAAGCTATCCTAAGAATATTATTTGGTTGATTTTAGGTGTTTGTGGTCTATAAAATGAGTAAAAAAGTGTGGAAAAGGCTCTAGGATAGGTCTAAGGATAATTTAAGGATATGATAACTCAAGTCACACTCTTAACATCCAAATACCACTTTTAGGTGATTACATTTGTGCCCCCCTTTATGATAGAAATGTAGCAAAGTGAAATGACTAGTATAAAGGAAAAAGAAACACACCTAGACTTACTTTAGAAGTGAAGATCATGTAGCTGAGTCTGAGTATTTGAATCTAGGTCTGCATATGTGAAACATGATACGAAGTAATGACCTGTAATGAAACATACAAAAATTAGTCCTTACTTAAGATATGATCAAAAGTAAAAGACTATGCTATAATAAAGTAATTGAATAAAACTAAGTAAAGAGAGGAAAATAATGAATACACCTTGTTAGGTACATGAACCAATGCATGAACTTGGTGATAACCTATGTGTGTGAGTATACATAGTGATCATATCATTGAATAACTTGGACAAAGGTGATGGATATGGGTGGCTCAAGAACTCAATCTAGTTTTGACTCCATCATTGCCCACCCCTGCTTAGTGGATCTTGATCCATGAATAATTTAAATTAGATTGTAAGTGTGTCTAACCCTCTCATGTGGGTTGCTCAAGAACTCAAGCAGTGCATGACTCCATCATTTATTGCTCATGTGAAGTAGATGAATCTATAACTAAAATGTGTAAAGTGATAAAAATATTTAACTAAGTAAATCTAACTATGTATTTAGATTTATGGCCACTCAGGTATATTAGGTAGCTCTATGTCTCTCAAGAATGCTAAAAACTATAGATGGAGTAAGGCATAAATTTATTGACAACATAGATTGTGATAGAAAGTGTATAAAACATAGATAATGACATGGAGTTTTTCATTCTATATGATCAACCTATGTGTAGTTGAATATATGAAAACTATGTACTATACACATGCCCGTAATCTGGTATCTGAGTATATTGTATTTAAATGACATATGTAATAAATGAATTTATATAATTGAACTAAATGTGGGAGTGATCATGTTGAACATGATTCCCCTAAATCTAAGCAACTAATATGAAATCTAAGTTGTAATGAATGTATCTAAGCAAAATCTAAACATAACTATTAGATCTATGACTATATCTATACAAATCTATACTATACCTTGTGTAATGTTCTAGCTAATATAGACTATCTTAAAGCTAGTGCTACTGGGCAATAGTACCTTATAATGGACAGTAGCACCCTATGGTGCTAGTATCCTAATCTGGGCACTAATGTCTACCTAGTCTAAAATTTGGGTGATCTAAATTGACTTCTACTCTATTTTTTTATTTGCCTTGTGTTTGATTTATGGAACTTAGCTTGTGTACTAAAATATATTTATGAATAGAAAATTAGGTGCCTAATATCTATGATAAAACCCTGTGAATTCCCCCTCTTTTTATGGTAGTTGTGAAACATGTGTAATAACTATCCTAAAAAAATAGCCTGATAAAATGTGTTAGCTGGAGTATACAACATACAAACATAACATCAAAATGAAAATGAATATGAGCATAAGTAGGTAATGCAAGAAGTATGTTGTAATCTATAATTACACAAGGGTGTCAATACAGATGTATTCAATGTGTATATAAGGAAATATGAGTAACTACCTAGGCAATGGGGTATGATGTCCATCACAACACCCATTTAGGAAGGGTAGATGCATGAGGTCCCTCATGGCATCAAAAATTGGTGTGTGTGTGTGTGTGTAAAAATAAAATAAAAGTGTCATGGTCTATAATAATATAAGGAAACATAAATATAAGTATATGAGGTAGAAAAAATTAGGCCAAGGGGACACAATACAAAGGACATGGGCACATGCCACTAAATCTAAGAATGAAGACATACAAGGACATGTTCAAATCTCGACATACACAAGCAAAAATTAATTTCAATTAGAGCCACATAGAAGGACATGTTCAAATGTCTGCATATAGAAACAAGAAATCACACACAAGGGACATGGGAACATGTCCAAGGCATATAAATAGAGAAGTGGAATAGATATAAAGAACAATGGCATATTCAAATTCCCTCGAAGATGGAAGAAGCATAGGAAACATAATCAAGTCTAATATAGGAAAACTAGAAATGAAAGCATGGATAACTATGTAGTAGAAATCTATGGAGATGAAAAGATATATATATATATATATATATATATATATATATATATATATATATATATATATATATATATATATATATATATATATATATATATATATATATATATGGAATAGATATAAAGAACAATGGCATATTCAAATTCCCTCGAAGATGGAAGAAGCATAGGAAACATAATCAAGTCTAATATAGGAAAACTAGAAATGAAAGCATGGATAACTATGTAGTAGAAATCTATGGAGATGAAAAGATATATATATATATATATATATATATATATATATATATATATATATATATATATATATATATATATATATATATATATATATATATAGTCTAACTAGTGATAGTTAGAAAAATATGAGCAATTAGTAGAAATGATCAACATCAATATATATCAATGCATAAACTGGAATGTATAAAATGTAAGGATATAACCTAGTAATAGTAACTATGTAGGAAATTCCCTTGAGTGGGTGGATGTATCAAATGTATAAACCTAGATCAGTGTATATGCTGCTAGTGGGTACATGATTGCTAGTCTAGATCAGTGTAGTGGACCAGGGTCTTGTATGTAAACTACAAGCACATGAAAAGAAAAAGTGAAGCATCTATGTATGATAAAACTGACTATACTTGGATAGCTAACAACATGCAATATTTGATAAGTAATACAAATTTAAACATATCAATGCATACAATCTACAAATTTTATGTTTTTGAAATATTTGAATGTTTTTTTATATTTTGACATGTTATATTATTTTTGTGTTTACTAGATATAAGCTATGTACAAGCAAATGAAAATACACTATGTACAAGGAGTGAGAGAGAGAAGGAAGCAATAAAAATAAATAATATAAATGTAAGAGAAATAGTATACAAGCAAAGTGTAATGTCTCTATAGACCCAAGATCACATCCATGGGATGTGGATAATCAAATAGTAAATTTGGTGGGAGATTATCCAGTGTCAGATACTGATCCTATCCAAACTCAAATACGTCATTATCGTCATGATATTTATACCAATCTATATGTATTAGTGGGGCCTTATCCTTGGTATGAGTATGGAGTCTATGCATTTAAATGGCATGTTATTCAACTATGTAAGATGCCATTTACATGGTCCTAGGGTAAATGACATTGGACCATGGAATATTTATGTGAAACCTATGGTTCTCATCTATATCATCATGTAAAATATGAACCATATGTCCATTATGAGTGAATTCCAAGAATCTATTTGACTGATCAACTGTAGTATCCATCACCTATAGCCATGTACTTCTAAGTGTAACATGTATATGAGTGTCTCTACTCAAAATGAAGAATAATGAATTAGACACCTTGGGGTTGCATACAACTGGTAATGTAATATGTATAATGGAATATTTACATGCTATATAATGATATAGTTCACTCTACTAATAACCAATGTGGTGTAAAAATACAAAAGTGCAAATATTAGGAAAATCCTCATTTATAGCCATATGGGGAAGATATATGTCTACTACACACACACACATATATATATATATATATATATATATATATATATATAGAGTTAATGGATCATGTTGTAAATATCTATGTCATTGACAAATCTATCATAGTGCTCCTATCACTAGTGGTTGTGCCTATGGAGGTGGAGGTTGTAAGATCTGGATAGTGACCTTAGCCTTAAATTTATGTAGTTTATGTTGTAGTGTGGGGCATGTGTCTATATCATGTCATGTAAGTCTATGAAAGTGGTAACATGGTTTCCTTTCTTATGGTGATAATTTTATAACTAATATATATGTTAGACTATGGGTAATATCATTAATCACCTATAAAATAGTACCTATAAGATCAAGTGTGGTCTACCCTATGAACTCCCTGCCTAAATTTATATGACTAAATTGATATCCATGGATGTAACCATATGTACTAAATGGATGAGGGGATCTACTATTTATTGTGGCTAAGTATGGGACCTTGTAGTTGTATAATCATCAAAAAATGAGGCTACTAGTGTAGGTTGAGGTATAAGTGCCTTTAAATTATATCTATACTCTCTTGGGCCCACTAGTGTAAATCTTAATCAACATAAATAATCATATGTATATAGGTGGTTGATCATCCTCTATAGTGGCCTATGAATATGTCATATTCTAAATTGATAAGTAGTGGTAATTAGGCTATGAGAGTTTCATCATCTATCATGGATGAATATGTCTATACTATGAGAGGACAATCCTCAATTATCAATGAAGATGCCTATGCTATAGGAAGATATGAAGGTGGTATATGAATAGTCTTACTAGACTCCCCACCTCATATGTATGCATCTACTCAATCAAAATATTGTGAGGTGGGGGATCAATGAGAACATGAGGTGTCCCATCTAATGATGTACTTGATGTAGGAGGCTTAGTAAGCCTATAATATCCAAATAGTTTATTATCTATTAGACATGTATATAAGTACCCATCATGCAAAAAATTTACACATTTATTAAGAGTGGAAGGTATAACCTCCATGTCATGTATCCAAGGTCTCTCACGTAGCAAATTATAATGTAAATGGTTTGGAATCACTTGAAAGTGTGTAGCTAATGTCTTTGGTCCCATTGTAATGTCCAATGTGATTGATCCCAATGTCTATCTAAGAATATCATCAAACCCTTAGATGTTCTTATATGTCTTTTGAATAGATGCTATATCAACCCCCATGGTTTTTATAAATTTGAAATTACATATATTAAGTCTTGAACCACTATCGATGAGAACTCATTTAATAACTCTATTTTTGATTGGAACTTGAATAAAAAGTGGTAAGTTTTAATCAATAACTAATTGTGAAGGTAAATTTTCATTGGAAACAGATATCACATTATCCACATCTTTGATATTATTCATTATAGATGCAAAATAAGATGGCTCATTATTGTGAGGCACATATGTGTGATTAAGTATTTGAAATAAAACATCTTTGAAGATTGTTACTTTTTGAAGTAATTCTAATATAGACATTTTCTCAACTGATCTACTATATAAAATTATCTTTACCTATCTATAGGTGCTATGGTAGTGTGATTGGGATAAGGAGGGATGGTAGGGGTATGCTATTATATAGGCTAAGAAGGCACCCTATTATACTTAGTGATAGCTTGAACCATGGGATATACTATTTTCCTGGGGTGAGTAGTAGAGGCAGGATGGGAACGTAGATAATCAAGTGGTTTAGGTAGAGGTAGAACAAAAGGGGTCCTATAAACCCTCAATCATCTAGTAGAAACTAGAGGTAGCTCAAAGTGAGCCATATAGTAATGATCCATAGAAAAATAGGGTTCACATGATGGAGGACCAATATGTTAAACAAACTTAGAATGAATGAAATTCATGATAGGAATAACATACATGTGTACCTTTCTATGTATCTAGGGAGATGATATATTAATGTATATGGGTTAATGGAAATGTTGACATGTGGCACACATCCCCCTTAGTTAGTTATATGGGTCCAATATATTAGGATAATGGAGTAACTTATGGAATTAGTGTATTAGGTAATGGTTGGCCTACATTGAGATTAATAGGCTACCCATCCATTGTTAATTAGATATAGGTATATATAAAGGAGATTATTATCATTGTAAAGGTATAAAGTAAGCATTGATTCTTATATTATAAGAGGATATTGGAGGTTGTCCCTTGGAAGAGACATTGTGAAGTTATTCCTTCCTAAAGGAGTATTGTATGGTGCTGCTCTACCTTAAGGGTAATATATTTATGCATATATTGATTATTTAGACATCTTGGTATACCTATATCTATTTTTTTTGAGTTGATCTACATTATATTCTACATATTTTTTAATTATTATAAGTGTTGATCATAACAAGTGGTATCAAAGCTTTGATTTGGGTGATTTGTGTGGAGTGAAACCCTAGTTTTTTAGAATCATCAATCTCTTTCAATCCATTGGGAAATTATGCACAATTT
The DNA here is from genome assembly GCA_037957365.1 of Torreya grandis. Taxonomy (NCBI): domain Eukaryota; kingdom Viridiplantae; phylum Streptophyta; class Pinopsida; order Cupressales; family Taxaceae; genus Torreya; species Torreya grandis. The sequence goes on from JARHVA010000844.1 coordinate 1,704,864, forward strand.
TTTTACTAGATATGAATAATATTTCAAGGAAGTCTTAGTAAAAAACCAAGTATTTTTGATCAATTTTTAAGGAGTTATTCATATTTTAGGGTTTGTACTCATTTCATAATATCTTCCAAAATATAAAGATTTTTTTGATGAAATTTTTACTAATACAATATAATAATACAAGAAAGCTACGGAAATTTTTTTAGATCTTTTTTGATATTTTTGGAGTGACTTATTGAAATTTTAGGGTTTTTAATATATTCACTCTATAGACTGAAATTTGTGGAATTTTTTAACAAATATTTATTTGGAGTTCCACTATAAAAAGGTGAAGATATAATAAAAATTTGGGACTTTTTGGATCAGTTTTGAATGAGTTATTGACATTTTAGGGTTTTGTATACCCTAGTTTTTTTTGTGGATCATGAAGTTGCAAGAATTTTTAGGGGAGGATGATATTGATGCTAGAAAATGGTGGATAATTTTTAAGAACAATAATCAAACAATTTTGTGGAAAAAAATTGTCTCTTTCTTTGTCTGGACTTGCATAACATTGATTTAATTAGTTGAGCTTCACACAAAATATTCTTCATGGTAAAAATGGAATAGGTCTTCCTAGATCAATGGGATATAAAAGAAAAAAAGGAAAAAAATAATGATGATAATGAAGATATTGAAAAATAAAAATTAGTGGAAGAAAATAATGATAAAGAGGAAGAATATACAAATGAAGAAGAAGAAGAAGAAGAAGAAGAAGAAGAAGAAGAAGAAGAAGAAGAGGATGATAAGGGTTCAAATAATTTGGCTATAAAAAAATTTGAGTCAATTTTTCAGTTTCATGGATGTATTCAAAATAATAAGGTTGTTGTGTTCATAAACCCTAATAGAAAATATAAATTCATCAACATGAATGTGGCTAAACATCTAAATGTTCAAGCAAAAAATATCAAGGAGGTTCAAATAGATGGTAAAAATATTCAAGTGCTTGAAGATTTAAAGCTCATTATGGAACAATATGTTTTACATTCAGAATTTTATGCTTTGAATATGGATGATGTGGATATGGTTCTTGGATATCCATGGTAAGAGACTTTGGGAAAAATAAATATTAATTTTCAAAAGAAGTTCATGAAGTTTTGGTATAGGAAAAATAAGGTCACTTTATAGGATATCATAGTGGGAAAGGCACTAATAACAGTTAGGGTAGATCATGAGGATGTGATTGAAAGAGGTGATGAAGAGTATGTGAAAGATTAATATGAAGACATAGATGAAGAAAAAATAAAATCAAATAAAAACACTTCATCTACTCAAAATATAAAAGAACCACCAAAGCAAAATGTGGAAGAGGTATAAGAAAAGGTTGATAAGGTCAAAGTATTAGAAAAAGTTGAGGTATATAGACACCTACATCATCATGAGAGGAAATAATCATGGAGACATGTGAGGGAGTGTCATAATAATCACTTTGAATATATAAGAAATTAGAGTTATAATAACTATGGCTATGGATGGAAGCCAAAAAATACCTACTATGGTCATGGATGGAATCAGAGTAGTGCAATAGAATATGGTACATGGAATCACAAAAGGAAAAATTGTGTATGGAAACTAAAGTAGTAAAATTATGATCATGAATGGAATTAGAGGAGCACAAGGGAATTTGGAAATAATCTTGGAGAGTTATCACCTGGCAGGATCACATATGGATGGCTAGATGATTGATATTGGAGATAAGTGTGTAATGACTTGAATGACACTCATTATTTGGTTTCTTCTTATGTTTTAGGGATGAAACATGTCAAGGAGGGAAGTAGTGATATTTATCTAGGGACATGATATATTAATGTATGTGGGTTGATGGAGATGCCAACATGTGACACACACCCCCCTTAGTTATTTATATGGGTCTAATATACTAGGATAATGGAGTAACGTATGGAATTAGTGTATTAAGTAATGGTCATCCTACATTGAGATTAATATGTTACCCATCCACTATTAGTTAGATAGAGGTCTATATAAAGGATATGATTATCATTATAAAGGTATCAATTAAGCATTGAGTCTTCTATTATAAGAGGATATTGGAGGTTATCCCCTTGAAGAGACATTGTGGAGTTATTCCTTCCTAAAAGACTATTGTATGGTGTTACCCTAATTTAATTCTATGTATCTAGGGACATGATATATTAATGTATATGGGCAAACCAAAATGTCTACATAATCAATATATGTAGAAATATAATACCCTTAAGTTAGGGAAACACCATACGATACTCCTTTAGGAAGGAATAACTACATAATGTCTCTTTGAGGGGACAACCTCCAATATCCTATTATAATAGAAGACTCAATGATTAATTGATACGTTTACAATGATAATCATCTCCTTTATATAGATCTCTATATAACTAACAATGGATGGGTAACCTATTAATCTCAATGTAGGTCGACCATTACCCAATACACTAATTCTATAAGTTACTCCATTACCCTAATATATTGGACCCATATAACTAACTAAGGGGGATGTGTGCCACATGTCATCATCTCCATCAACCCATATACATTAACATATCATGTCCCTAGATACATAGCATAACTTTACATAAATAGTTGTTAATAAACATGCTAATCAAAGTACCAAGCTTTGGACCATGAATTTAAAGATAGATTCCATCATGATAATCATGGTATCAAGCTAGAAATTGAGACTTAGTAACTATTGGAAATGTAAAACCTAGGCCTATATAGGGTTACGGTTTTTTTAATCTAGGGTTTATTTAGAATAATTTAGATTACATGTAAATAAATTTAAAACCTAATATGAAATTTATTTAATTTAGCTAAGTTGTCTACAAAAGCAAAAAATTAGAAGTATGCAACCCTAATTTATTGCACAAAAATTTGGATTAATTCAAGCTATGGTGAAGTAAGTTAGGTTCATCAAATGATTTAAACTTTAGGGTTTTCCTAATTAAATCCTATATTTATATTAAAAGGATGAAATGTCTAAATCAATCAAATAATATGTAATAATTAAGAACTAATTTGTCATAGAATTTTAACTTCTTTTGAATTTCTTAAAATAGTAATAAATAGGCTTAAATAAAAACTTATTTTAAAAGTGGCTATCATGGATGATCTGGGTTATAAAAACTAAGTTTTTGATAGTTTTTAGCATCATCAATAGGGTCCCAAGATCTATTTTCTCACTGTATAATAGTGTTTCACTTGAAAAATAGTGCCATGTTATTGTAACATCCTTAAAGTGGTGCTAGAGTCCTCTTTATAAGATTATTCCTATTTTTTGGGAGCACATGTGCCTATGTTTTTAGGTCCTATTCATGTGCACATGAAATCTAGAACTCTTTGTTGCTCCTTAAAAACTTGACTTAGTGTGAAAACCCTAATCATCCTTACAAAATGGTATGATAAATAATTGTGTGTTTGTTAGTAGGATAGGTTGGACATCCTCAACACCCCATTATGAAGAGAGTTTTCTACATACCAATTCTCTGAAGAGTGATCAACCTTGATGTAGTTCTCCCACCTAGTACTTGATGCAAGTGTAAGTGAATCTTACAATGAGAGTGGACATGGATGCCTTGAATGTGATTGAGCTTTAAATTTTTTGAAATCTGGGTTTAGGGATAATTTAGATGGTAGTATGTAGAAGTACAAATGAATAGGGATAAAATACCTTAATTTTGCTCAGCTTGTCTTTTGTTTTAATAGGCTTTTTCATCGATTTTCCATCTAGCGAATAAAGGTTAAATAGACTTTTATTTGTAGAGATATGTAGATTGTGTGGATAATAAAATGTTGACCGTAAGAGGGGCACACATTTGAAAAAATATCCATTCAAGAGAGTTAGGGCAAAGGATAATAGCCCCTAGTTGGGGACACTAGCACCATGTGGCTCTAGTGTCCAAAATGTGGTGTTAATGTCCACCTAGCAGACTGCTGGGTAAACTAGGTTGGGATATGATAAAGTTGTCTTGGGACTATGTTTTAGATGACTGTAGGTGTCTATGATATGCATAATGACTAAAAAAGTGTGGAAAATGATCTAGAATAGGTATAAGGCTAATCTAGGGATAGTTTAACTCAAACAACACACTTAGCATATAAATACCACTTTTAGGTGATTACAAATGATTTCTATATAAATGGTTTGACAATTTGAATATTTATGTATGAAAAACCAACCACACCATAGGATGGAGCTTCATTCTTGGAAATAGATGTGTCTTGTTTATTTCTATCATTGGTAAGCTATGGGATATAAATTGGAAAAACATTACATATATTATCTTTCTCATTATAAAAAGATGCATTTTCATCATTTTGTAACGTTACCATTTGTGATTGTTTTTTCAAAATTTATTACTTTGGATAATTCATTGGAAAGATTGGTATTTATTTTAGAGAATTTGGAACATTGGGAGCTTACACATCATGTGAAGGCTCATCCACCTTTCATGATGTATCATTTGAATTTTGTGGTGGATTTGGTAAAGGTTTCTCATTTTATTTTGGAGGATCTTTTGGTACACATATTTATTCATTTGACAACTTTGGTTTAGGAGAAGTTATCTTTGTATCTCTTTTTAATAAAAAACAAGAATATATATGGTGACCATCCATTCTAAGATATGCATAGTAGTATTTCTATACACATAATATTTTCAATTTTATCAATTAATTATGCTTTTTATTTTGTAGAAACCCATCGAGTCTCAATCTCTCTGAGTGTACACCTTAAAGGGTGCACTAGGAAAGGGGTAGACAGACCATTGATGCTTCAAAAATTGTTGTCCCCTATAATATCACTTGATATCTACACAACCTTATCCTATGTACTTCCTTAAGCCTTGTCTCCTCTCTTACACACTCCTACAAGAAAATCACCACCTTACTTATCCCCTTCTTAAGACTAAAACCCTTTTTAACAATTTACATTACACTTTTAGCTTGGGCTGACTACATATTCAAATTATTAAAAGTACATTATGGTTCTAGGTTTGCTCTAGCCGACCTAGACCAAAATCTATTTTTTTAATCAATTAATGATATAAATTCAATTGGATTGACCTTATCGACTAAACTTTAAGAAAGGTTTAGGGTTAGATTTAGCTATATACACATTTATTTCACCATTTATTGAGAAAAATAAGAGTTAATTATTCATTTGTGCTTCTTTACAATATGCTCTTCCACCATTCTACTTGAGGAGTTATTGCTTAGGGTTTATACTTGGAGAATAATATTGTCTTGTGGAAAAGTATTAGATGATTAGGAATTTCTTAGTGATCCTTAAAAACCACAACCTCTTGAGAAGCACCTTTAGCCAAGGTAAATATTGCATCTTGATGAGTTTATCTTCAAGGTAAGTATCTATAATTTTAATCCTCTATTTTAGTAGATAGAAGTAACATAAGTAATGGGTTTTATATAAATTTATCTCTCCATGCATTAAGGTTTTATCTATACACACCTTAATTAAGATTATCTTATGCATGTTTAATTTTTATGTTTATTATGCCCACTTTGTTTAATAATACTTGGCATGCACTATATTAGATTTTAATTTACTTACATATATTTAGTGAACATGAAAATGTAGGACCTAACTAGGGTTATTAGATGGTGTTGATTGAATAGAGGCTTTGGAACCCTCTCTAGCATTATTATTATGGTAAAAGATCTCTTGGTTAGGTTTAGTGGATCCATATTGGTCATGACCACAAATATCTAATGCATCAACAATTAGAAGTGTAAGTTGGATTTATCTTCTCTGAGTTAGGATTGATTAATAGGTCAACTAAATTTTCCTTTGTATACATTCTAGTGAAACCAACATAAATCAAACCATGTAGGTTTTATATAATGAATTCATTTTTTCATCATATTATATATTTTTATTTTTGTATTACTATATCAAAACTATCGATGTAGTTCTAATAGTCTATGTGTAGGTTTAACACACATTTACCCCAAAATGAATCTACTATATCAATGTAGGTCTTCTCCAAAATAGGAAATAAGACCAATCATCTTAACAAAGTCTTATTTTTTAGTTATAGGATTGAATACATAGTCAAACTAGTTAAATCTATTTAAAGATATCCTTATTCCAAATATAGGTATGCAAACATAGTCGAGCCAATTCACTCTGTTCACAACTTATTTTTAGTACATAGGGTTTATAAACTCTATCGAATTAGTCAACTCTATTATTAGAATTTTTGAATCAACACTTGAGCATTATAACATAAAATTTTATAATCTAAACATCTTCAAGCCCATAAAAATTAATTCTTACCTTCTCTCTCATTTTGATTTTCCTTCTTTAGTACTATTTTTACAAATTTTTAGTCTATAAAATTGAATCCCTATAGCCAACTGGGTTGAATAACTCAACACAATTTTGTAGCTTATCTTCTATCTAGAAGACATAGTCAACCTATTATGTTCTTCTAGATCTTACTTCTATAGAATAGTAATAACTTAGTCAACTCTATTCTACATTTCTTGCATACAATATTTATTGAATTAATTCTATACTCTTCATAACCAAGGAATTAACCTCTTTTTGATAATAATTAATTCACTTTAATTTTAGTTGCTTGCATGCTTAAAGTAAAAAACATAGATTAATTTGGTGGTTTTTAAATTAGTCACAATATTTTTATCTTTTACACACACATAAAGTCACTTTACACACAAAAATCATTTAATATTTGTCTTCCCAAGGCCTACCTACTATATTTCATCACCAAGAGGGAAGTCAACTTGGTTTTCTGGCCAAGTATAAATATGTGGTTAATGGTATGCATTGATAAAGCACCTGACACCCTTATCAATGTGTGATTATGAAGTGAGGGGGTAAGCCCCAATAATAAACTAGTGCCATCACCAATATAGATCATTTTCAGTGTAAACTTCTTGAAATCATCTCTAGATTACTTTCTAGTTCCTTCTTACAGCCAACTTCCCATCACATCAAATTTAAAATTCATTATTATAAATAAAAAATAAGAATGACCAATTAGTTAGTATTTAATTTCAAGTTGCTTGATCTTTGATCATTGTATTTTGTATTGCAAAACTTGCATTAGCTAGTGTTGATGTAAGGTTTATGTTTTGTGTCTCAATTAGATCAATCACATTGATCTAATTGCTTGTGTGTTTCATGTCATTTACTTAGATATTATCTTGAAAAATATTTCTATATTTTTAGAAAACTATCTTCCCTATTGACATAATCTCTTACATTCTATCAATCTTGTTTCCCTTCCATACATAATCACCCTATTTGACTATGTATCCTTATCAATCTAATCACTCTCCCATTTTCAAGTAAACGGTCAATCAATTTAGCTCTACATCTTTCTCATTCAATTCATTTTATTAATATTTATTAAATATTTGACCCATATGATTGTGTATCCCTTTAACCTATTTCAATTTTTTTTCTTGTTATGTGAAATTTCCTTACATACATAGTCGACCCATATTGAATATGTTCTTTTATTTCTTGTTCTATGAAATTTCCTTACATACTCTATCGACCCAGTTGACTATGTACCCATTTATTGATACTATTATTTATGGGGTTGACTCTATCTCTTCTTTTTATTCTTGCTTCTTGATATCTAAATCTTTATTCAAGCATCATGAAATACCTTATCAAAATATTTGTGGATAACTTGAGTCCATTAAGACCCTATATGGGATGTTTTTTTCTTCCTACCTTCACTTCCCAAGAAGATCCTCATTATTGGAGAGATTCTTCTCCTCCCTTATATTTTAATTAAAACATGGTTCAAATCACTCAAACAAATGATATTGGTGGTTTATATCCTTTTCATACTTATCAATAAAATTCCCATATTCAAGCATCTCACCATAATGTGGGGGTAATTTATATAAGCTTAACCAATAACCCCATAGAAAATATGCCACCTATCAACCCTCCCCCTAATACCAATTGATACAACTTAGATTCTTGCACAAATAGTGAAATAAATTAACATCATGAAAACATTTAACAACTCTCAAATGATGCAACTACAACATCATTTGATCAACATGGCTAATCAACCTCCTATTCTTATCCTTCAAAATAATCAAAATTTTATCCATCCACCTCTTAGAGATGCCACAAGAAATGTTATTCCCCAACCTATCATGCACAATAAGATGCTTCAAAAAATTTAAAATGAGCTTTAATCCACTTTCATTGTTTCTACTAATATTGGTAATATATCTCCAAGTTTTACAAATGATGGGACTAAAGACCCTACATCTTTTCTTAATGCATTTGGTAATATTTATAAAGAGTGGATCTAAACTAATACATTCATCACAACTAAAATTTTATTTAAAACATTCATAGATGATGTATTAGAATGGTATAACCAACTCCCCTAACACTATATATGAAAACTAGGGGATTTAGTCAATCCTTTAGTTAAATAATTCTAACACATTGGTCTTCCCAAAAATTACCTTAGTCATTTCATTAATGCTAAGAAATATCCTATCAAATTAGCTCATTATTTTATTAAATTATGGAAATATTTGGCCCACAAGGCTGATCATAACATGAATGATGATAATTTGTTTATACTCTTTATAATGACATTAACACCTTCAATCCAATAAAAGGTTTGAACTTTTTTCCCCCAAAATTTAAATATTACTCTTGACCAAGCTAAGAATCAAGACTTATCAATGAAATAATTTTAACCTAACACTAAAATCATCAAGGGATCGTTCTAACATTCAACCAATGCAATAACATGCAATCCTCCTCAACCCAAACGAGGAGTAGCCAAAGTGGAAAATACACAAATTTCTCATATGCCATTAACTATGCAACAAATGAAAAAACTTTTAATGCCTTTTAAGCCATTCATGTACCCTAATAAACCCCCTAAATGATATGTTCCCAATCAATTTTGTTGGTTCCATGCTGATATAGGTCATTCCCATAAAACATGTTAAGGGCTTACAAAATTTGATGTTTATTTTATGCTTGGTGATTCATTTATCCATGATGCCATAGTCAAAATATGTCATCAAGATTATGTTTATGCTTCTCAAAAGAAACAAACTTCTAAAGATTCTTATTATAACAATCCAAAATATTTATCTACATCTAACCCTCAACAAGATAACAAGTATATTTGTGTGATTAAAACTAATTATGATCAATAATATACCACTTCTCAATACATAAATGTGGCTAAGGTCAACTATCAATGTAAACTAGCCCATACAGATCTTGTCACCAAACCAAAGAAACCATCTTTAGAAGAGAAACTTCTCAAAGACACTACTACTAATTTACCTTTGGAAATCAATGAGGAACCACCTCCTCACTCTAAACCTCCAATCACTTCCATTCATCCTAAACATACATTACCTTTGAAGCCTCATGATAGTTCTTATTATTCCAAAATCCATTAAAAATTCATATAGGAACTCAACTCTATGCCTTGTAAAATTCATCTTATGGAGTTAGTTTGCACCTGTCCTTATCATCTTAAATTCCTAATGCAATAGCTTCAATAAATTGAAGAAACATCTTCCTTAGAAGAGGAAACACCTTCTCACGAACCTCAACCAATTAAATTTCATACCATTGAATCTATTTGTCCTTATTTGAAAGCTTCCATATAATTAATTTAAGAAGACATGATCCGAATGATTTTTAAAATACATATAACACTACCAAATTACCTCCTTACATTTTAGAGTGGCTTCCTCCTTTATTTTTACCTCATGATCGTACCATCCCTCTTATCAATGAGATCACTGATTCCCTCCTCTATGTAATGCACATAAAACATCTTATATAGAATATTATTTCATGTGTAATGACTATGGAGTGGCTAAACTATTTCAATATGCTTTAATTATGTCACTGTATAAATTTGGCAATCTAGGTGTCTCACTTTTTGAAGTTCCTTCTGAGTCACAATCATGTACTATTTCTCCAACCTATTATGATAACTACATTATGCGCTTAGTTAAGATATTTGGATGTTCAAATTTACCAAAAAACTTTAGCCTAAATACATGCTTTTAATCATGTTGTCATACAATTTCCATGGATTTTGAGTTAGAATCTCTAGGTCATGTACCTCCAATAAATTTTCCTCTTCTTGATATTCCTTGGGTGTTTGAAAAAATATTACCTATCATATATTAGGAACTTCTAGAACCTTATATACCTTTTATCACATTGGTCATTCTATTTGATCCTCTTCCCATCAATAATTCTAAAGATAAACCAATTGAATTTGGTCAACCTTCTTCCACAGTTCCACCTACTCTCAAGATCACTCTCAATGCCAAGGCCAAAAATATAATCCAAATACATTTTGAATACAATTGTCATGGTAAAAAAATCATTGATATTGAATTATATGAGGAATATTATGGACCTATACCTATGCTACTTAGAGATGAATCCATCCTTGAATTGTTCCATTCCTGAGAACCTCAACTTCCTTAGAAAAACTTGGAAACATCAAGTGCAAGGCCCATCATTTTAACATCTTAATTACTATAATTGATCCTAAAATAAATCCCATTGTCTCTCTTAGCAATTCCCCATACCATTTTAAGATGGAAATTAAATGATTATTGAGGAAACTATAATAATCGAATATGGCACACCTTCATATCCTCAACTAATAAAAATTTATAGAGAAATCACACCAATTGAACATGATAACTTTAGATTATTATTAGATAATATCATGAGAATTTTGATTGGTAATATGAGGACATGTTTGACATCATTTCTAGTACCATGTGTACAACATCATCACATATCTTGATGCTAAAATCATTTTTCTAAAACAACAAAAATTTCCCCTCAAAGTTTCCACCTTATGCCATAAAGAAATTATTAAACTATTAGATGCCAAATTTATCAAACCCATGGACTATTTTTATTGTGTCTCTAACATTGTCCCCATTTGCAAAAAATCCACCATGGTCATTTGCATTTGAATCAATTTTTGTAATTTCAATCTTCTTGTCCCAAGGATAAATTTCCATTGCCTTTGATAGATGCCATCATTAATTATATTGCTGGATACAAAATGTTGTCTCTCATAAATGGTTTATTTGGCTATAATAAAATCCATATCACCCATAAATACCAATATAAGATAACTTTCACCATGGAATGGGGCACCTATTGCTATGTTAAAATGCCCTTTAGCCTTTAAAATGTCAGAGCTCCCTATAAATGGGATATGAACCACATTTTTCATAAAATTATCCATAAGATTTTGGAAACCTATGTGGATGATCTCATTACCAAATCCAAAATATTTAGAGCTCATCTTTGTGATCTTGCCATCATATTTGATCATCTCATCAAATATAAAGTTAGACTAAATCCATAGAAATATTTTCTAGTGTTACATATGGTAAATTGTTAGGGTTCTTAGTCTCTCTTCATGGTATTGATGTTTATCCTAATAAGATCAATTCTATATTCAACATGTCTATTCCTCATTCTATTCTAGACATTCGTACTTACCTTGGAAATCTTGGGGCAATATGAAGATTTATCCCTTAAATAAATTATCATATTTACTCTATTAATTCCATTCTTAAGAAAGGTAATGCTTAAGAATGGATTGATCCTTATTAGAAGGTATTTTATAACATGAAAAAATCATTGTTACATCTACCTACCCTTTGTCCACCTTCTAATATCCATCTTTTAATTTTGTACACTTCTTCTACACCCATCTTAGCTGGGGAAATGCTTGCATAATAAGGTGATATTGGAAGAGAATATTCTATCTACTATATTAAGCAAGGCCTTAATAATAAGAAAAGTGTTATACCAAAGTAGAATGTGTTTACCTAACTATATATTTTATCGCTGAAAAGCTTTGTCACTACATGCTCTATCAAACAACTTATGTCATAGTTCATTCTGACCCACTTCATCACTTTTTCTCCTAAACCTTTTTACCCAAAGATAGAATTGAAAATTAGATGGTTATTTTAATATAATTCTACTTCCACATCATCATGCAATTTTTTTTTGAAGGACAAGTCATTTCTAACCAACTTGCAGTGACACCCATAGTTGATACCAATCATCTTCAAGATAGTCTCCTTGATGATAACATTTTTAACATTGAAGGTCTTAATTAGGATTTCTCTCTTAAATATTACTTTTAAAAATTCACTGCTAATTTAGAAGTAAGTAATCAATAAGATTCCTATGCCATTCTAACACTACGAATCTAAAGTAGTTATCAAATAACTTTCTAAAATCAATGTTGATTTATGTGAAGACACCTAGACCCTTTATTTTTATGGAATTAAATTCCTTCAAGAAGATGGGGTAGGTTATATACTCATTATTCCTCATGGTAAAATTATCCCTTTGTCATTCTGGATTACCTTTGATGTCACTAATAATATGGTAAAATATGAAGAATTAATCTTAGGCATGAGAGAGACACTTGACTTAGAATCACATATTTGTATGCTTTGGGTGACTCCTAACTCATTTTCCATCATGTTAATGGTGATTATCAATGTAAAAGTAAAATTTTTATTACTTATCATCAAATGGCCACTACTCTCACCAAATATTTCAATTTTTTTTACCATTGATCCCATTCTATGAGATTAGAAGTCCATCACTGATTCTCTTGCTTCTTTGACATCCTTATTTCATCTGCATAAATTATTAATGATTCTCAATTTATTATTCAAATAATAAATTACCCATCATCTATCCAACCACATGATTCTCTTATCTATCATATTGAGGCTATCACCATTCAACATATTCCATGCTATAAATACATTATCTAATTCCTTGATCATCAAAATCATCCTCTAGATACAAATTCTCATGAAAAGATTCAAATTTGCAAACAAGCCTTCAAATATGTCTTTCGATATAACACCATTTATTATAAAAATGATAAAGGTATCCTGCTCTGATATCTAATGAAAGAACAGGTCCCTTTCCTCCTTGAAAAAACACATGGGGGCATTTGTATTGGCCACTGTAGTAGACATGCTACAACATGTAAATGCTTATGTATGGGATAATTTTAGCCTAATCTTAAAAAATATGCTATTGAGTTAACTAAAAAGTTTAGTCCTTACCAAATTTATGATGATCTAATCCATTGGACATCAATTGAGTTTCAAACTATGGAATCATCTGGGTCATTTTCCATCTGGGGGATTAGATCTCATAGGTAAACTACCTAGATCATAAGACGGGCATATTTTTTATCATCATGGCTAATGAATACTTTACTAAATGGGTAGAAGCCATGCCTATTGTAAATGTAATGGGAACTAATATTTCCATGTTCATCCTCAGTCAAATTATTTTTCATTTTAGAGATCCCCACACTATCATCTCTAATAATGGCAATAATTTAAAAAGTAAAGATGTGAAACAACTATGTGATAATTAAAAATATACCACAAATTTTTTAAACCTTATCATCCAAAATGTAATGGCTAAGATGAGGCCAAAAAAAAAATCCTCAATAAATTAATCATAAATACCATCTATGAAACATGCATGAATTGGTACCTTCATTTATATCCCATACTTTGGGCCTATCACACTAGCATACATACTACCACTGGGGCAATACCATTCTCACTAGTCTATGGTTATGAGTTTGTCCTCCCATTAGGAATTGAGCTTCCCTCCTTACATATATCTCTTCATGGTATCATAATTGATGAGGAATTATGTAATGCTCACTTTTCATACCCTTGATATTATTGATGAACACCATTTAGCCACTCTATAACATAATCATCAATACAAGGCTCGTATTTCCAAGTAAAACATAAAAAAATTAAATTCCCCACTTTCAATGTTGGTGATAAGTCCTTATATTAGACTATAACCATCAAAAAATAAGGAGAATATTCTCAATAATGGTGGGAACCTTATTTTATGAAAGATATTCTCAGTCCTAACACCTATCTCCTCCAAACTAATTAAGGCCATGTTTTTAAAGAGCCCATTACTGTGAAATTTTTAAAGATATATTTTATACATGGGTCTCTCCCTCTATAGTAGTCTCCTCTTTCCACAAACCTTAGTTCCTTCTCTTAGTCCTTGGTTTCTATTTTTTCATAAGTTGTACTCTATACCATGGACAAGACCTAGTATTCCTCATGAATTACTTTTGATTTTATTTGAATTATTATTTTCCAATGATTTTTTCACCCCCTTGGGTTTATATTTTATGAGTTTTAATGTAAGACCATGGATAGGACTAGGCCCTCCTCACTAATGCCATTTCAAATATATTTTTTGCCTTTATTACACTCTCTTGGGTTTTCCTTTTATGATTTACAATATAAAACCATGGATAGGACCATGATCTCCTCATAAAATACCCATTTTATTTTTAAATCACCATTTGTTCAACCAAGTGTTCCTTTTATAAAATCTTAAGAACTAGTTACAAGTTTGTGATCCCATATTCTCAACTTTAGTTTTTGTTCCTTTTATAGATAGAACTTTCCCAAAACACTATGTTAGTATGTTTCCGTACACTTTCATACATTTTTATGATAAAAAATCATCCTTTCCTATCATTGTATCCCCTTTCACCTTTATCATATATTTTTTAGTTTGATGTAATTTTAATTATTTCATGTTTCATTTCTCTTGATTTGCTTCCATTCCACTTTGGATAAAATAAGGTCTAAGTCAAGATAACACTTTTTATTTTACATGAATTAACAAGACTCTTAGACACCATGCTCTCTAAGTTTCTTTTTCTTAGCAACCAAGTCCAAAGTTTTCAAATGATAGTCATTTTTAGCATCCATGTTTGGTTCTCTGAATCCATATGAAAGATGAATATTAAAATCCATGAAAAGTTAAAATTCAAATAATTTGAAACAAAATGCAATGATAAAAAGGAAACATATAAATTCAAAAGTCAAAATCACTCCAAAATACGTGATTAATAACACATATCATATCACCAATCAAAGATCAAACTACATAATTGGACTCATGATAGAGCCTAGGTCCATTGGGGTGTATTAGGCTAGTATATTGGGATAGCAGAATTCAAAATAATTTCTTGGTGCTACCTACATTCTCACGTAATTACCTAGTCTTTGTAATTGACTAATGGATCTATAATGGGTCATAAGGAACATGGAACATGTTGTGGGAAGGTAGGTCCATTTTAATTTTCATGCATATAGCCTTCATGGGATGATATTCATACTTCTTTTAGTAACCCAAGATTTGTGTGGTTAGGAAAATTTATTAAAATTACTTAATGTTAAAAGTCTTATTATTTTGAAAAACCTAATATAAGTGTCTTGACTTTGATAAAGAGTTTTTATACCTTACTTTTTTCTCCATTTCTCCCACCACCCATTTCATTTCCCCCTTGACATGAAATTTTGATTCTAAATCTATTTTCTTGCTTTTATATTCCCTCTTCTTCACATCATAAAACATGCTAACACTAATTTATTTTGGTTTTTATCCATCCTTAGAACAAAAAAATGTTCTTGAGTGACTATGGATTACTTTCTTTACACTAGTGTTTTACATTTATAAAATTACCTTGGTTTTATTTGAAAATATTCCATTATTATACCTCCTTTTTCTAGGAAACTACGTCTATTTAAATTTTCAATACTTTTTACATTGTTGAGTGAGGTTGGATTTTTACTTCTCACACACAAATGTTATTTTCCATTTTATGCACCTTTTTCTATTGATGATTGAGTAAGGATTATTACTGCTCACTCATCAATGTTGTTTTACCATTTGCTTACCCAAATTTGTTTAATTAATGATTTTTATTGCTTTCACATTGATGTTTTGATGCCATATTTATGACTTTTATCCTTTATTTGACTTGGTTTTTTTGCCTTTCTTAATTACGGTTTACTTGTTTGAGTTTTTTGGTCATTTAGTAGCCTTGGATTTTTTGTTACCCTTTTTAATTTAAAATTTTGGATTTGTAATTTGGTCATAACTTAACATTTGTGACCTTAGATTACCAAATTTCTAATTACATATTGTCCATACTGCGTCAGTTATCTTGGCTTTTCTACATTTGTTTATTTTCTCTCCTTAGTTTTGCATCCTTGGGTTTATCCAAAGTAGTTTTTTCACCCTCCACGATCAAAACTATAAACATAGTAGACAACCATCCAATAATAAAGGTAAGTCAAGGTATGTATAAATTTCTTTAATTTTTAGTTATTTCATTTCAAATATTTACTTTTAGTAATTTTATGATTTAAAAAACTACAATTTATTTAGTTTCACTGTTATGTGTTGTTATGCTCTTTTCTCGAAGCACCATCCCATGTTATACCTGAGTGACATGTGATGAGATTGAAGTGGGGCATATGTATACACATCATACTTTAAAACTCTATAAACTAATGACACTTTATTCCTTAAAGGGTGCCCTAGGAAAGGGGTGGGGAGACCATTGGTGCTTTGTAAGATTATTGTCTCCTATACTATCACTTACTATCTACACAACCTTCTCCTATGTACTTACCTAAGCCTTTCCTCCTCCCTTGCACATTCTTCAAAGCCATTAACCACCCCTTCCTTAGGCTGACCCTGTATTCAAATTTTTAAAAACACGTTATGGGTCTAGGTTGGTTCTGGATGACCTAGACCAAAATCTAATTTATTTTTATCAATTTACAATATAGATTAAATTGGGCCAACCTTATCAGCTAAACTTTTAAAAAAGGTTTAAGGTTAGATTCATCTATATATATACATTAATTTTGTTATTTATTGAGAAAGATAAGAGTTAATTATTCATTTATGCTTATTTACAATATGTTCTTCCACCATTATACTTGAGGAGTTATTTATTAGGGTTTATACTTGGAGAATAATCTTGTCTTGTGGAAAAGTATTGGATTCTTAGGCATTTATTAATGATCCTTACAAACCACAACAATCTATTACGAAACACATTTTTCTAAGGGAGAGATTGGGTCTTGATGGGTTTATCTTCAAGGTAGGAATCTCTAATTTTACTCCTCTATTTTAGTAGATAGAAGTAGCATAAGTAATGGATTTTGAATATATTTTTCTCTCCATGCATTAAGGTTTTATCTATACATAGCTTAATTAGGATTATATTATGCATGTTTACTTTTTATGTTTATTACCCCCACTTTATGCCAAAAGATTTGGTGTGTAATAGATTAGATTTTACTTTACTTGCATTTACCTAGTGAATATGAACATATAGAACCTAGATAGGGCTATTGCATGGTGTTGCTTGACTAGAGGATTTGGAACCCTCTCCATTGATGTTATTGTGGTAAGAAATCCCTTGGATAGGTATATTGGATCCATCTTAGTTATGAACTAGAATATCTAATGTATCAAAAATTAGAAGTGTAATTTGGATTTATCTTATCTGATTTAGGCTTGATTAATAGGTTAAATAAATTTCTCTTTATATAAAGTATTTTGATATATTTAAGGTATGTAAAGGAGGTAGATTTATTAAATGATATCTAAGCATCTACTTTAGAATCTCACTTGACCTCTTAGTAGGCTTTTTTTCACTTGTATCATCATTGGTATTAGGTGACTTTGGTTCAATGCTCAAAAGAGAAGGTGAATAAGGCAAGCCTTAAACATCAACCAAAAGACCTGAGTCACTCCCCAACCTCCCTATAAAGAAGCTTGGGGTGAAAGGGTTGGTAAAGGAAACCCAACAGGATCTTCTAGTAAAGATACTGGAGGTGGCCTCCACTAGTGAAGATCAACACCCAGAGGAGGAGGTAGATAAGGAAAACACCAACAACCAGGTGGAAAACCTAGATGATAGAACTGAAGAAAGAGAGGAGGCAAAATTACTCTATACCTCTAAATCTCCTTCGACTTCAAGACACACATAGCCCAAAAATAAAAAAAGAGAGTTCCAAGCCAGCTTTGAGCCCTATGCAGAGAAGCTTCTCCCAGTCCCCTGGTGTAGGAACTAACAAGAGTGTAGAAGAGATAGAGGGTTGGTCCATTGTGAAGAGAAAAGGTAAAGACAACACTAAAAATGCTACAGACATGGGGGGATAAAATGGTAGAGGTAGACCCTCACCTAAGCAAACAATGTAGAGAGAGATGGAAAAGGAGATTACCAATGGTAAGCAGTCTCCTTTGATGGTCCCCCTAGGAGGACTAAAAAATGAAGATAGTATCTTGGAATATCTAAGGGATTAATAACTGTCACAAGTAGTTACTTTTTAAGAACTACATTATGGATAATAATATAGATATTCTACTACTTTAAGAAGTCAAGATGACTGATAAAAACTTCAAAGTAGTGATTAAACATATTTGTTGCAATGCTAACTATGACATTAGTAAATGTCAAGGAGTTTTGGGAGGCATTGTTACTTTATGGAACCACAACTTTCAAGGGAAGGTAGTGACTAGCTCCAAGTATTATATGGAAATCTCATTCTAGTGTAATCTTAATCAATGGATGCTAATCAATGTCTACACCCTGAATACCCATCTTGGGAGAAAGGAGGTTTGGGATGACCTCTCAAACAAGATAAAAAGCTCTAGGAGAACCAATTGGATGATAGTGGGAGATTTTAACTCCCCTTTTTAACCATCATAAAAAATAGGAGGCTTGATAGACCACTCTAATAACATGGCTGACTCAATAGATTTATTAACACATGAATAATGGATATTGATCTAGAAGGTCAATACTTTACTTGGTCCAATATAAGATAAGGGAGAAATATTATTCAGGTAAAATTGGATATATTCTTAATATCCTCTAATTGTACCATAACCAATCTTGTTCACCTAACTGCCCTTCCTAATGTGGGTTTTGACCATAACCCATTATTATTAAGTTAGAAAGAAAGAAATATTAAAGGCCCTTTCCCATCCAAATTTAAAATGATGTGGATGCTTCATTTAAAATTTAGGGACCATTTGATTGAGTGGTGGAACATTCCTATCCAAGGGTCAACTATGTATAGGCTATCTCAAAAACTTGCTAATGTCAAGAAAAAAGTTAAGGGATGGAATAAGTATAAATTTGGGAATATTTTGATTCAAAAAAATAACATCATGGAACAATTATTAGATGTTCAAACCAAAATGGAATAGGGGGACTCATCATAATAATTTCAATCCTAGGAAAACTCCCTTTGAAAATATTGGATTCAAACCCTAAAAGAGGAAGAAGTGGAAACAAAAATATAGGGTTTAATGGCTTAAAGAGGGAGATAGGAATACATCCTTCTTTCACCAATATAATCTAAAGCATAGGAAAAGAAACTCCATTAATAGACTCATGGATGAGAATGACAATATGGTAGATGAAGCTGAGGAAATTAAGAAACTAACCACTAACTATTTTGTTCCCCATAATTTAATCAGGGGGGACCAATTTCTATCTTTTATAGAGTTTTTACAATGCATAATACGCTGACCCTATGTGTAGAAGAAAATATTGGTTTTTTGTCAAGCCCACTATTTCATTACTTCATTTCATCTTGTAATTATTGACAAATTATTTGAAATAAACTACTTATTCAATTAAATATAGCATGAAGTTTCTTATATTTTCACATGTCATATAAGTGTCCATAATCTCTACCACACTCCATACATCTTTCCACTTTATACATTCATATAGGTTTCCAAATGTGTTGTCAATGTCCTCATGGGTATGTCTTATAGAAATAAAACTAACCTTGACCTTGAGGAAGATACCTTTTTAGATAAGGAGAGATAAATATTGCAACATAAACCTATACAAAAACACATGATTTTGTGTAATTAGAAAGCTAATAGAATTACATTTAGTTCCATATAATGTTATACTTTTTTTTCATATTAAGATTAAATTATAATTTATAATATATATATATATATATATATATATATATATATATATATATATATATATATATATATATATATATATATATATATATATATATATATATATATATATATATATATATATATATATATATATATGAGCATGGAATGTGGTTAAGTTACCACTACATTATGTAAGTCAGTATAAAATGGCCTTCCTAGTATCTCAAAAGTTATACCTTCCTTAAAAACCATTATAACATGCCACATGCAATTATTTTTATTGGTATTCTTAATTATATCAAACCAAATAAATTTGTATTAATCATTTGATAATTATCACATAAGATATTGTGGAAATGAAACTATATACTTAGTATCCATTGGTATCTCCAAAATGATACCTTGGTATTATTCCATGTATATTAAAAAATAAAACATGTTATTAACACAACACCTTTACTTTTTCTCTAAATTTATCTCTCGAATGATACCTTATTTTTAATGATATTCATTAAGGTACTGCTACACCATTTTTTGATAATATGCAATAAATAAATCAAATTGTTTTCTTAAGAGAGACCTATAAAAAATAAATGAAGTGGATGTGTTATGAATACATCTTGTTTGATGATATTCAAGGCAAAATACAAATTTATGGCTTGAGAATTTTTTTTATAGAGTAGTAGACCATATTTGGTACAATTTAAGTTCATTTGGTATTTTAGAAGGGGTATTATAAATGTATCACTTGAGAGACACATAATAAAATAAAGGGAAGTGGTTGGGATTTATTTCTAAAAAAATTCATGATCGATAAATTAATTATTATGGGAATGTAAGATGTAATAATAAAATATTATATATGTATTTATTTTTAAACATAGATTTCAAATAAAAATGTGAAGGAAATACCTATTCTTATTGTCCCCACAATATTTGTCTAGTTGAATATATAGCCTAGAAGGAAGTTTTTTGAAGGTGCCAATTGAGTGTGCTTCATCTATGTATTTATTTCATTCAAGGTATCAATTATTGGACAAAATTGAATCACGCAATATATGTTGTGAAGATCCAAGTTTATATAGTAAAGATCTATAAGTATTTGAAATTATTGTTTCCATATCCTTGAAGTACTTTTTCAATGAGGTGATATTAAAGTTAAACACTCCAAGAACATATGTTAAAAAAATGTTCATGTCCACCTCCACCATGACCACGTATGATAATCCCTACCATTGAGAACTTTACTATTTTGTTGGTAACTGCATTGCTTTTTGTGATTGTCCTTGGCACAAATGTTTTTTAGAATTCTACCTTGTCATGAATGACATTGAGGCATTATTTAGGGTTCTGATCAAACATTTATTTATGTGTGTAATAAATTTGTCTTGGATAAAGTATTTGATTTGATTACATCATGAATTTTTGATCGATGTGCTCTACCTGATCTTTAGATAGGGACCCAAAGCATTTTTTTTGAGTCAACAAGATACATGTTTTGCACCTATAAAATTCATCAAACTTGGCAATGGTCACATCATGAAAATTATTAATCCACATGTTATTTAATTTTGGTTGGGATATTGGCTCATATTCCATATCTTCTAGTTTTTTATTGATGTGGCACCTCATAAATTCTTGAGTGAAATATGTTGGAAGATGTTGAAGATTTAATTATGCACCTAATCTACCTAGCATGTGAGTCTTGGAGAAACATATACAAAATCATCCACTAATTGTTCCAAAAAATCTTTAGCTACCATTGACTTATTTTGTGGTTTTTGTCAAAAGTGCCCTACATGTAATGCAATTTGTTCCCCATTTTTATGACAATTTTGAAAGTCAAAAAAGTTACTTCTCTTCAATCCATATATTTTAAGCCAAGATTCCAAATAGATATTAGTACCTTGAAAATCAATGGTAGTTTTATTTATATATTTTTAAAACAAACTAGTAGAAAAGGCATCCAAGACATGTTTCCTTCTATCCATTGTGGTAGAATCAAACAACTTCATCCTTGATAATTTTAGCATTTCAAATGACAATCTTAAATGAAGACTTATTTTGGAACAATATTTATTAATATACACATTTTTAATCTCACTATCTATGCTTGCATAAAATTTTACTTGGGTGAGTGAAGTGATTGGCTATAATTGTTTTCAGCTAGAATAGTTGTAAGCATGAGTTAATTTTTTTGGATACCTTTACTCTAGGAATTTCATGCAAGGAATGACTCTGGTATCCACTACTTCCCAAACATTTCTAATTTATTTCTCCTTTGGTGTCATGTATGGTAAATTGATTTCTCTACTTTCAATGTCCATTATCTTTTTGGAAGGCCATCTACTAATAGATGATTCAATTACTTCTATGCTATAAATTTCACAATGTTATTGAATGTGCCTTATAGAAATTACCAATTTATTTTTTTCCATTGGGATTAAACCAAAAATCTCTCCTAAATGTTCAAATTCAATATAACCATAAGCAATTCTCTCATCATTTTCAAGAGTTATACATTTGTGTAATAAATGTACCCTTTTTCCAATTTACTCTTTTTTAAGACTAAAAAATGTGGTTGGATCATAAATATAGTAAAAGAATGAATCCAATCTAGGGTTTTCTTGTTACAATGGATTTATATACATAACTGAACTAAAATTATTTTTTCCTTTTTCCATGCAATCCTCTACAAAAAAATTGTGTATGATGTGTTGCATCATTATTGTGTTCCATTTAGTAAAACTATCAACCACATCCCCCAAAATATCATGGAATTGGAAGTGGTAGAGTGGGATAAAAATATTTTGTCATATTAAAAATTACACGTCTAAAGGGTATGTTTTCATTATGGCTTGTCAAAGTTGGATTTGTGCATTCCAAATAGTCAGTATTTGCACCTATAATTTTTTGTATCCTTCCTTCACCAATGAACTTTCCATTATTTATGAGAGAAACTTAGTCTCCACATTTGAAAGCCATTAATTTATGGTTTTTTGGCCTAGACATTTGCAAAAGATGTGAGATTCTTAATTAGGTTAATTATAAAATTATTTCAGTGTATACCTATATGTAGGAGATAAAGTTTTATTTATACCATAACATATGCATGGAGATTTTTTTTAAACATAAAATTATTAATAAGGTAATTCATAACACATTTATTTTAATGACACTACTTAAAAAATAATTCATGGATATATCACATAGGTGATATATATCTCTAAGAAGATGCCTTGAAGGTATTACTAAGACATTTAACATATCTCTTAGGATATACCTTGAAGGTATTACAAGGAACTTAAAGGAATTTCCTATAAGATACCTTGAAGGTATTACAAAGACATTATAGTTATCTCTAAGAACCCTCAAGGTATCTCCTCAAGGTATCTCATAAGAGGTACCTTGTAGGTGTTATAATTCAAGGTATTTGAGAGATGTCCTTTTAATACCTTCAAGTTATCTTTTAGGAGATACATTGAAGCTATTACAAGGACCTATTTATAATACCTTGAATTGTAATGCCTTCAAGGTACCTCCTATGAGATACCTTGAAGATATTATAAGGACCTGTGTGTAATACCTTGAACTATAATACCTTCAATATATATCCTAGGTGATTTCTTAAAAGTAGTACAAGGAAAACTTTTTAAAACCATCAAGGTATATCCTAGGATATACCTTTAATGTATTACAAAGATATCATTACCTAGGAGATACATTAAAGGAGTTATTACAAGGACCTATTTCTAATTCCTTGAATTATAACACATTCAAGTTACTTCTTATGAGACAGCTTAAAGGTATTATAAATACCTATGTGTAATACCTTGAACTGTAATACCTTCAATATATCTCCTAGGTGATACCTTGAAATTAGTATGAGGACAAATTTTTAAAACCATCAAGGTATATCCTAGGAGATACCATAAATGTATTACAAAGATATTGATACTTAGAAGATATGCTAAAGGCATTATAAGGATATTTGTGGTAATTCAAGGTAAGTACTAGGTGTGAAGTGATTACAATCTCAAACCTTTTAGACACTATCCTAGGATACTTTGAAATATACCCTTGTTTACTTGCTTAGATTTACTATTAAAGAGCACTTTAAAATTGAATAGATATATATTGATGATTGATAATCCATTACCCACTTTATTTATGCTTCTATAATCTCTTATACTTTTCTTAAGACTGTTCATTAACCATTATTAGACCTTTGTCCATTTTGAATCTAGATTTCCACCATGTTAGTCCTCTAAGGCTAATCTATTAAAAATGCTAATGAAGGTTCCTTATTCATACCATTTATTGAGTTTATATGGATTGAATATCATTCAATAGTTTCATGCATGATTTATATTATGGTGTTTACATGCCTAATTTGTGTTTAAAGACCATGTTTTAGGGTTCTTAGGAAGCTCATAAGATGAGAGCTACTTAATAATAATTTATAAAATCTTGGACCCTTTTTATATTTCTAAAAATTGTAATAGAATCTTATTAACCTCCTTCAACATTTACAAACCTTAAACCAAACTCATGCAACTTGTTACATGTGTTTCAAGTGACTACAATGAACTATAGATACACATAAAACATGATATAGATGGGTTTTAATGAGGTAACTTCAAACTAATTACGAATTCAATTCAATATTAAATGGTTCTTATTAATTTGTACATAAAAAATATAAAATACACTAATTCAAGTGATATAAGACCATTATTTTCAAGAAACTTTCTCCTCAATACACATGGAACCTTGTTCTTGAACTGCAGATAATCATACTCAATTCTAAAAAGCCTTATCTTCATGTTTACCAATCATAATTCATTCAAGAATCATAAAATAAAATTAATAACATTAAATAACATAATATTACTCATTTAATAATCCATTGTTGCACCATAATATCCCTCGTATTGATCTTCACATATACATACATTACAGTCCTATAGACTATTATGACAACACATAGGCCTAAAGGCCTTATTCTCTCCTCTATGCCACTTACTCCTATTTCTACCTATTTACATCCTCCTTAATTTTATTTTATTAAGTGTATTAAAAATCATCTCTTCATTTTAATAGGTCTTTATTTGGTCTTGGTATTGAAATAGACCATAAATCTCTCTCTTCACCCTTATCTTTTAACTAGCATGCTTCTTCTAATGTAGAATTAGATTTTAGGTGAGACTTGAAATAGGATTTAAATTAAAAATATATCAACATAACTCTAACACATGTAACTAGACCTATTAAGACCATTCTCAATGGTTCAAGTCCTTTACAACTTTTCACTATCCTTACAAATCTTCATAAGTAGTTCAATTTTTCAATTTTTTCATTTGCAAGGGAAACCCTCATAAGACTATTAAAGACCTTAAATGTAAAATTTGAAGTCCTTAATGACTCTTAAAACATTCCTATGACATGAAAAGGCTATAAAAAAGTATAAATTAGATATTTATATTATTTAAGTGGAACATATCCTAATGCTCCTGCATCATGAAGGAGATACCTTAAACGTCCTTGTAATATCATCAAGGTATCTCCTGGGTATGAAGGTCCTTGTAATACAGTCAAGGCATCTCATATAAGGTATCTTGTTCATAACTATGAAATACCTTAAAGGTATTAAAAAGACATTCATTGTACTTTAAGGTATCTCCTTCATTCTTAAGAGATATATTGAAGTACCATGAATGTCATTGTAATACCTTCAAAATATCTCCTAGTGATGAAGTTCAATGTAATACATTCAAGATATCTCCTAGGAGATATATTTAAGGTAGTAAAAAAATCTTCATATATAGGAGATACCTTTAAGGTATTACAAAACACTTCATATATAATAAATAATTTGAAGATATTGTAATGAACTTCAAAGAGAAAACTTGAAGGTATTAAACTTAGCTTTAGGGATATGCCTTGAAGTTCCATGTTAAAAATATTATTACATATTTTGAAGGCATTACAAGGAATTTCATAATTAGGATATATCTTGAGGGTATTATACAAACCTTCATACATAAGATATATTTTGGAAGTATTAGAAGGACATTAAAGGAGATACCTTGAAGTTCCTTCTAATACTTTCAAGGTATCTCATCATAGGTTCTTCTAATAAATACAAGGTATCTCGTAGGATAAACATTTTAGGCCTTGAAATACCTTAGAGACATCTTCTAGGAGATACATTGAAGTTGGGTATTAAAAGGACCTCCAAGGAGATATTTTGAAGTTTATTATAATACCTTCATACCTTCAATGTCTCTCCTTGAAGGTCCTTGTAATAATTTCAAGGTATATCATAAGAGATACCTTAAAGGTCCTTAAAATTCCTTCAAGGCATCTAATAGGAGTTACCTTGAAGCTAGTCCCTTTTAATACCTTCAAGGTATCTCCTACAAGACACCTTAATGGTTCCTTTTTATACCTTGAAGGTATTACAGAGATCCTTAGGTATCTCATAAGAGATACCTTGAAGGTATTACAAAAACTTTCAAGGTATCTCCTAGTCCTTGTAATACATTCACAATATCTCATAGGAGATACCTTAAAGGTTTTTGAAATACCTTCAAGGCATCTTATAGGAGATAATTTGAAGCTATTTATTTTTAATACCATCAAGGTACCTATCTCCTATTAGACATCTTAATGGTTCCTTTTTATAACTTCAAGGTATTATAGGGATCCTTCAAGGTATATCCTAAGAGATACCTTGAAGGTATTGCAGAAACCTTCAAGGTATATCCTAGTCCTTGTAATACATTCAAGGTATCTCATATGAGAGACCTTAACCTTAAAGCTAGTTCCTTTTAATACCTTCAAGTTATCTTTTATGAGACACCTTGATAGTTCTTTTTTATACCTTCAAGGTATTATAAGGATCCTTCAAGGTATATCCTAAGAAATACCATGAAGGTATTATAAAAACCTTCAAGGTATCTTCTAGTGCTTTTAATACATTCAAGGTATCTTGTAAGAGGTACCTTAAAGGTCTTTGAAATAACTTCTAGTGCTTTTTATACCTTCAAGGTATCTCCTACTAGACACCTTAACGATTCCTTTTTATACCTTCAAGGTATCTCCTATGAGACACCTTAATGGTTCCTTTTTATACCTTCAAGTTATCATAAGGATCCTTCAAGGTATCTCCTAAGAGATACCTTGAAGGTATTACAAAAACCTTCAAGGTATCTTCTAGTCCTTGTAATAAATTCAAGGTATCTTTTAGGAGATACCTTAAAGGTCCTTGAAAATACCTTCCAAGAATATTATAGGAGATACCTTGAAGACAGTTCCTTGTAATACCTTCAAGGTATCTCTTATGAGACACCTTAATGGTTCCTAAGATATACCTTGAAGTTACTACACAAACTTTCTTTAGTGATTTATTTTTTTGTACTGAATCATCCTAACATATGAGAGTCAATGTTAAATGTTTCTTTACTATTACTTCTATTGAATCATCCTAGTTTATCAAAGGCAATGCTAAACAAAGAACCGGGTTGACCTTGAAATTTAACACCATCTTGGTGTCCACATCTACTTATCGAAAAGATAATTTTAGGATTTAGTATGCATGACTTATAAAATTTATGGTCCACATAAACTTCATGCCAAATATAAGAATCTCAAATATTTGGAGGTGCCTTAAAAGAGTATTGGAAAATTCTATCAAGTTGACTTCTAGCTTTTGAAAGAGCTGCAAAATGGGCTAGTGTCCAAAGTTTTTTGGCCCCTCTCTAAGGAAACCATTTTGAAACCAAAAATCACCTTTTCAACCTAATTTAAATGGTTACCAAGTTACCAGGAACTAAAGCTGTCCCAATTCCAAAAAATTAGAAAAAGTCATGACTACATGAGTGGATTACTTAGAAGATTTATAAAAAGATAGTAGAGAACTCTGTTATGATTGTAATGTAAAATTATAAGCACCTAAATTTATTATTATTGTATTAATTTAATATTTATTATGGAAATAGTGAATTTTATCAATATCACCATAATAGGTAAATTTTTAGAGAATTAAACTAGATATTTTTCCACCTCTGCTTTGGATGTCAACTCAATATAAAAGAATCACAAGCAAGGGAACACAAAATTTCTTACCTGGTAAAGATGTCAAAAATTGTTTAAACTTATATATGGGTGACAAAGAGAATGATTTAAAATAAGGATTCTCCTCTTTGTAACACATGTATGAAGTTATTATCAAATAAATGCAATACTTTTTCAATTCTTGCTTCCAAATCCTTTTTCAACTTCTCTAAACTAGATATACCAAGTGAAATACATTCCAAAGGTAACTAAGACAAGAAATACATGTAAAAAATACCTTCATCAAAATTCACCCCCATAGTCAATACACTATGACGTTTTGTATGAAGTCAACAGTCCTAGAGGGAACACTACTTCATCATCAACACAACCCAAGCTTACTTTGGAAGCAAATAATAGTAGTTTAGTTACCTATTTTGGGAATTGTACTTATTACTTTAATAATAAACACAAGGAAAAGCAAAGCTAGGCTTTAGGACATCTAGGTTACAAGCTTAATGAGCAAGGATGTGATTCAACCATTTAGTCCCTTCCCTAGATCTATCCACAAATCACTATTGGTAGTGTTCTTTGATGGCCATGCTCTCGACATTCCTCTAGGCTTTTTTGAATGCCTTCACACAGGTGTAGGGGTCTATTTATATAACCATAGAACCCATATACTTACATTAATTATAAAACACACACACTAAAGTCATTAAATAAAAAATACATTCCTAAAGATCCATAACACATCCTACCTCTAACACATCATAGAGAGAGTAAATGCATTCAATAACCTTATGTGATTCTAGGCATAAAATGCAAAACAAATAGAAACTTACAACAACTACTTTATTTAATAGTTAAATTACTTTGTAAGACTTGCACATAGCATAAGATACACTATCTAAAATAGGACATAATGGTTTGAAAAGGAAATTATGTGAAAGAGACCATGAGCAAGACTTCTCCAAACTGCTACACACCATTACTTCCTTATATGACATTTCAAGCTAGTAGGCAAAGTTGTGCATTGATACCTTCTGATGAATTTGTAAATTTCACAAGATTAATTCTTATATTTCTAGGCTTCACACACATAATAGATTGCATGGGTGTAAAAAATCACATGTATAAAGATGCACAGAATAATATTAAGGGTTATACACAAGCCTTGTGAAAACTACTGCAAGCTACTTGTTTCTACACTTGGTCTTTTCTTTTTGGTTGATGCAAGATTACAATTACCTTCATCCTTTTTATCCTTTTATTGTGCTAGACATGGTGTTTCTATTATTATTTGGTGTAGAGGCTTAGTTACTACATTGTCCACATTCTATGAGATTAGGACAGAGGTGCATTACCAACATCCTCTTTATTTTTGGAGGATCATTGGTCATGAATGTTAAGTGAGTTTTGGGTAGAGGTTCCTTGTGCCCCCACTAGGATTTCCCAACCATACCCACTTAGTCTTGGTAATTCTCCTATGCACATTATCAGATCTTGTGTTGGCTCTTTGAATGTAGTTAATGAGTGTTTTAGTCCATATTTTTTGCCTTAAAATATAGATTAGGGTTAGCTTTTGAGTTAGGCCATGGTTTCGATCATCTTTATCTTCTATGGTGATGGGAATTTTTTCACATGATTATATGCATTTTTTATAATACATGATGCTCTCCTTTTTGATATGTTTAGGGTTCATTCTTGCTAGTTAGTTACAATATTTTATTGTTGTACTTATAGATTTTAACTTCTTATTTATTTCAGAATTTTTAGCTCATTTTCACTCTCTCTTTCTATCATTAATCACTGTACTTTGAGTTCCATTGACCTACTTTAATATAATTTCTTTCTTTCTTTCCTTTTTTTTGGTTCTTACATAATAATTTTTCAACTCTAGGTTCTCCAATCATTATTATATCTACTATTGTTTTTGATCTAGTGTGAGAGAAAAGTAAACTTTTAATTCTTTCCATTATACATGATTCCTACCATAAGGCCTAGGTCATGTTTGGTATGTAGGAAATGAACATTGTCATTTTCATAAAGTTGTATCTACATAAATTGCATCATCAATCCCTAAGGATAGTCAGTGATAACATGAATGTCAGCCAAAATTTTCAATAGGAATATATCTATGGATGATGATATAAATAATATGCCTAACCCACCCACCCAAATATAGATAGATAGGGATCACCTCAAATTTCTCACTTGATTGGGCTTGTGTAGGTGGATGTGGGGAATCAACCTAATTCATATCTATAATCCAGTCAGTATCTAGGCCCAATATGATATTATTTTGTTTCCCAATCTTATTATAGATTCTGTATGCTAATTTTATTTGTATTCTTTCTAGTGAGTGCCCATTCTACCAAATGCTGCATCTATTTATTATGAACCACAATTCCCACTTTTAGGTTGGATTTAGGTTGGAGAGTCTATGGGGCCCATCTTCATAAATTTTCATTTTCATCACTTACATCATAAAGTCCTAGGGTGTTGTTATCAATATATCTTCCTTTTTCAAATTTTCATGGGGACATGCTAGCTGATGCATTATCAGGCTTTGTAGGTTTATATCTAATATAAACTCTATCCCATATGACACAGAGGATGAGATGAAGGAATAGATACTTGAAATTCACATTAAAAATCTAGACATTACATTTAGACTCATCAACATAAGGATTTATATCCCTATTCAAATCATAAAGAACCTATGTGTGGTTAGTGCCATAGGGATACCAAGTTTATCTCAAACATTGTGGGAACATAAATTATTGAGAGAGATTCAAACCTCTTTCATCATTTGAAAAATGGATTGTGTTCTTATAGAGATTATTGGTGACATAATTTATAACAAGATTTAACTAAAAATTGTAAAATTTCATCCTAAATTGATAACTAAGAACTTCGCATTATTGTCCATTTCTAAGTTGCTAGTGTAGTGGGTTGCTTGTGACCTTATAAGCTATATTTCATCATACTAAATAAGATGTAATGAAAATTAGTATATCATATATTAGAATAACTGATGTCTATGAAGGAGAATGAGTATGTAACCCCCAAGAAAATGAATGAATAAGTTTTTATATTCTTGAAATAAAGGTTGTAGTCACTGTCATGTAAATATGCCATAAAATGACTATGTGAACAAGTAATGAGAAATAACATAAAGAAATAAAATTGGAATTTCAAGTTTTTTTTGGTAAATATTAACAAATGTGAATTATATCTTTGAGTATTATTTAAGCATTTAGTTTAATTCTCTATAATGATCTTGATAAGTAACTAGTTTACAGACTTTGAATAACATATACTCTGTATTAAAGGAACTGTATACATCAGATGATACAAGAAAGATGTTGTTAAATGTGTAATGGGTATAAAAAAGGTTAAAGTATTGTGTGGATTTTAGTAGAACAAAATCCATTTTCAATAACAAATGATCAGGGAATTCCTTGTTTGATAATCAGCTAATAATAATCTATATTTTTGAGTTCTTGATCAAAGCAAAGAACTTGCTCATGCATTAACATGAATGAATAAGGTTTGAAGAATTAATAAAATGAATAAAATGGATAAAATGAATAAAATGATGATAATAATCTATTATTAACACTCATAAGAATTTTATGTGTTATTTTGATTGTTATAATACTACAAACCAATGAAAGACTTGTAGATTGCTAAGAATCCACACACAGTCCAACTATGCATAATGAGAAATATTTGTCATAAAGACCATGAACGTTGGGAATAAGTATGATAATTTATTATAAGGTATATTAATCTATAATATATATGTGAAAAACTCCAATAACCGTAGAATATCTTTCTATCTCCATATAAATGTACATAGGGATATTGCATACACACAATCAACACAAGTTAGTGTGGAATACATGAAAAAATCTTAAAGAGAGAATCCAAGATTTTAAAAATATGAATAAGAATTATAAATAACATGAAAATTTATTTAGTGTTATCTAAAATGGTTTGAGTGGTCACAGTTTCAAATTATTCTCTCTCGGGTAGCTTAGTTTGCCTAAAAACCCTATTCTAGGGTTTAGAAAGGAAAATTAGATTTCTAAGAGTTTTACCACGTAGAATGTGCTCAAATTTGGTAATTATCTAAGGTGGAATGCTTAAAATGATATTTTTAAGGTTTTTATTTTAGTATGGAACTGTACCCATATAACCAACTATATGGAAGACAAGGTATGAAAGACCTAAAATACCTAAACTGAGACCCAAAATCGCTTAGAAAAGTTATTTAAAGTGGATTCAAATATTGAAAATTTGTGAACTGATAGAAAAGGATAGAGGGTAATTTTAATGGTGGTTATTTTCTTAATGTGGGATTTTACTTGAACATACATTCAATAAATTTGTAAAAAAGGTTATTAAATAGCCTGTGAAGAGATTAAGGAGAAGGGAAAGTTGACAAGATTGTTGAGGAAGCAAAAGGATGGGATAAAGACTTCAAAGTGGTCAATATTGAGTTGTAATAAGTTGATAATATTTATATTATAGACAAAAAGGTTTTAAAACATTCATAGAGCTAGTTGCTAAGGAACATTTATCAAGGGATGAGAATGTTGCAAAGAAACTCTAATGAGAATTGCTTAGGGAATGATATGTTTGAATGGTGTTGGTGAAAGGGAAACATGTCAATGTAAAAGAGATGATAAAATGGTATAGTTTGAATATATAAGGATAATATCAAGAATTATAGGAGATAAAAGTTTTTTTAAAGATTCTAAGAAGAACATTCTTGAAGATGGTCAAACAAGCAAGTCAGAGCTAGATGCATAAAGTAGAGGTAAGGAGTATATTGTTGATATTTCTATCTACAATAGACAAATTCATAGATGAAATCTATATCATGAGTGAGTGTGTGTGTGTGTGTGTGTTTGTGTGTGTGTGTGTGTGTGTGTGTGTGTTTGTGTGTGTGTGTGTGTGTGTGTGTGTGTGTGTGTGTGTGTGTGTGTGTGTGTGTGTGTGTGTGTGTGTGTGTGTGTGTGTGTGTGTGTGTGTGTGTGTGTGTGTGTGTGTGTGTGTGTGTGTGTGGTACACATGCACTATATTTGTAATGGATCATTTATTCATGTATTCCATATATGTATATACCCCATTAATAAACAATACATACATGTATGGTATATGACACACTTCAACTAAATTTGCATTCTACTTAAAAATAAATGAAATACTTTAACATATCAATTCCAATATGTATTTAAATCTAAAATACATAAATTCAACTATTTTATTGTCATGATTTGTATAAATAAGAATCATACAACTAATGAAATTGAAATAGTTATTTTAATATACAATTTTACTTTATTGACAAGTTTTGGATCAAAGTAATAAGATCTGATAAACTAAGGTCTAATAGCCATATAAATTTTTGCCTATCAGTCACATAATCATTCTTCATCAATATAATAATAATGGAGGATTGGTTCATATATACTCAAAAACATACTAAAATAAACTTGTAGTCTAACTAAGACTCAACCATTAGTTCCATAAGTTTATCTGAATAGAGTATATAAATTTAAGTCTATATACCTTATTATTTTTCCTATAAATAGATTCTAAGCCTTAATGACATCCATATTTGTACTTTGAATCAAATCAACATTCTTGTCATATTAATATCTAATGATGTATATGAATCGAAACAATCATCCTGTATTTTAAGATGATTGGAGGGGATTCTTTAAACAAGTTGTTAGATAATATCTACTAATGTGGATAGGAACACCATCATCTAATACTTGTGGTCCAAATAGTTATTTTGACATAGCTTCTTGCAAGATATTCATTTCCACTACCATTGATATTGGAAGATTTATTATCTTACTAAAGGCAACATTTTTGTGTGGGTGTTAATGCTATGTGTAAACATCTAGATTTTAGATCTTTGTCTACATGTTCCACTAAGCATGTTATAATGGAGTTTAGTAAAATATTTGATTTTAAAAAAAATAAAAAAAATATGTTTTTGATGTCATTTTCATGAATATGGTGCAGGTGTCAAGGATGCAAGTGATAAAGAAATTTTAGTTGACATGTTGTTCTAGGAAGTGGACAATCTTGCACCTCTAAATTATATACTTATTTCTAGGGACTATGATTTTTATAATTCCCTTCATAAACTTGGATAGAAGAGGTACAATATACTTTTGGCATGGCCTGCTCAGAATGTATCTACTTTTCTTATAGGAGCAATAAGGAATATCTAGCTATGGGCCAAATTGGTAAGGGGTGAGCTATCTCTATAAGATCCATTGACTAATGTTGAATAAATAGATAGAAAAACCTAATTTTAACCCTTCCATAAATGGTGCAAGATTAGAGTTCTTAAGGTTGAATATGTAGTTTGGTGAAGATTACAATAAGATGACCTAGTGTTAAATCAGTTTAAGACTATGGCCTGTTCTTTTATTTGAGCTTATTCATCAGTTGAGATTTAATATTATACCTGGGAAAATGGTCATACTATATGTACTACACTAAAAGTGTCTTAGAGAACCATAAATTTGTAACATAAAGGATAAGTTAAAAAAAAGACATTATTGATTTCAACATTTCCCTCATCTTGATCATGTTACAAAAAAATATTTCCTTTATTTTGGCAAGGTTGAAACATGATCCAATAACTATCTTACTTTCTCTAGAAATATATATATATATATATATATATATATATATATATATATATATATATATATATATATATATATATATATATATATATATATATATATATATATATGCAACATGATTGATGACCGAATTGACTCCTATCGATCAAGTCCCTGCCTATATGTATATATGTATATGTGTTGACTGACCTATAGTCTAGATGATTGAGACAAGTATGAATCAAATTAATCTACAATCGCTCTAATTAATCTCCCATTATTAGCTAATTAAGTCAGCTAATTCTTGAGGATTAATTTCTTCCTCGATACTTTGAGCCTAAATAGGGAGATAGGGGCCCCAACCTTTATAGCTATTGTATATAACCCTGATAAAGAAGATATAGATGCACTAATGGAAAAAACATAGATACACTAATAAAGAAGATACAGATGCAACCAAAATGTCTATTAAAACCACATATTGGATGCACTAATGGAAAACAACATTATTACCTAAAAACTATAAAAAACACAAGTATCTAGATCCAAAGGGAAATGCACAGTGATTGCTTACTAATGAAATAATAAAGGCAAGGGTAAAGGAAAGTGATGTGAGGAGAAAGAGAAATGTCTTATCAATGTAGCAACCCAAAAACCCTTTTATGGGCATTAGCTTAGAGCCAAACACTGTCAACATAGTAACACTGATAACATCCAAACTGGTATTACTAATTCACATTGGAAAAATTAGATAAAACTACAAATAAAAGAGGAAATGAAGTGAATATGGCAGTTTGAAAAAAATTTAGGGGGAGCCTATTGTCTTTCATCTTCCCATTTATTTGCCTCCAAAAAAAGTCAATATTTTATTAAAAAAATTAAAAAATAAATTAAGGGGAGCTTTTCATCTTCCCACTTATTTCTCCCAAAAAAAAAAATATTTTATTAAAAAATTAAAAAATAAATTAAAGGAGATAAATTAAATAAATAACAAAAATCAAACCATTATTTCATGATTCTCCCCATGCCTAAAGCCAAAATACCATATTATATCCATCATGTGTCCGTGGCCAAAAATCTAATCAAATATCATTATTACTCCCTTACTATGTTCAGGGACAAAGACATAAATCAGACATTGATTTTTACTATCAAGGAAATTAATATCACTAACAATTGTCTTGAAGGTGCAAAGAAAGCTGGAGGAATTATATATATATATATATATATATATATATATAATTCTATCTAGTATATATTAATATATAATATATCATATATATAAATATTATCTTATATAATATATAAATGTTATGATTGGAAATGACCCAACTGTTAAGATTTTCTCACAATCCTTGTTAACTTTTTTATGCCTAACGCAACACCAAATTCACCATTGCCAGTTGGCTAATCAAAAAAATTATAAAAATAAATTTATTAAGTATTTGCATTCTAGAAGGAATAAACATTCAATATATGTAAATCTATGTAATAATAATTAAGAGTCATAATAATTAACAAAATTTTATTTTCAAAATAAAAAAATTTAAATAAAAATAAATATTTTTAGCCAAAACAAAATCCTTTAAAAATTTGAATGTATACTAACTAAAAGCTAATGGGAGATTGATTAGATCAATAAACAAAGACCAAATGCCATTGTCAATATCCCATCAAAACAACCCACAACAACCAATTGGAAGGATGAAAGAGACTGTCCATGACTTTTCAAAGTGACAGTAAATGTTATCATCTATTGCCCCTTTTGAGGATTTTAACTCTCCCATTTAATTCCCAAATAGATCTCATAAATGTGGTTTTCCCTCTGCCCTTCTCGTCAATTCAAAAAACATAAAATCAAATATGCACTAGCTAATGTATAATAAAACTCATAATAGAATCAAAGAAAATTGCTTTCATTTTCTAATTATTACATGCAAGAAATAGTCGTGAAGTACCTCACACTTCTAGAAAGAAACACAACCACAATACATATACTTTATATATATGTCCTATCCAAACATGGAGACAAACCAATATTTATAGCCTATTAAAAGTGTAGAGGGGCTTTCAGAGTTTGTTAAAATCCTTGACTAAAATGGAATGCAATTCTGGTTGAGCTGAAACAACTAAAATAAAAAGAATGGTGGTGTTGTTGCTCTTGGGCTAAGTTAAAGAAAGGAACAAAAATTGATATGGAA
Source organism: Torreya grandis (assembly GCA_037957365.1). NCBI lineage: Eukaryota > Viridiplantae > Streptophyta > Pinopsida > Cupressales > Taxaceae > Torreya > Torreya grandis. The sequence goes on from JARHVA010000844.1 coordinate 1,741,688, forward strand.
ACAATGTTAATGCTATTAGATAAAAAGGCTACTTTGAGAGTTTTAAAGCCTAGATGTGGTGATAACAAGGATTGCATGAAGGCAATGAAGAAGGCAAGGATCAACAGTCTGCATATCATCTAATATAAATATGTTTGGTTTATAGCAAGTTGTTTTTTGAATCATGGGAGAAGCATTTTAAGTTCTAAACCTATGGCTCAATTGGTGCCTTCTTATGCCTTGCTACTTCAAAAAATAGTAATAATAATAATAATAATAATAATAATAATAATAATAATAATAATAATAATAATAATAATAATAATAATAATAATCTTGTGAGTATGTTTGGAGGTTTTGAGGAGGATGATAGGTTTATAGGCCTAACGTTGCATAATATTTATCCCTATAGTGGTCATCCCTTGTAAAACATCCATAAAGAGGAAAAATCCTTCATTTATGATAGTAAATTTGCTGAAACATATAAATTCAACCCATAAATCCTTCCAACATTCCACCCCTAATTATACAAAATATTTTTCTCCATTTTCATTATGCCTGTAGACGAGTCCTTAAATTTATAAGCCACTTTACATGATAGCAAGTCACTCCTTACATCTATTCTTTAAAGATGGAATCCTTTTCTTTTTGTAAAATTTTCCTTTTCTTATTTGTGCTAAGACCAAAGAAAATTAAAAAAAAACAACGAGCCAAAAAATATTCAAAGTTAATATTTTGCAAACCTGCAACTATAGTAAAAACAAATCCAATAGTAAGTTTTAAGATGTGCCTTCATCGACAAGTATTTCAATATTTTTTTCCTCATCTAGAAGAGCAAAGCCTTAATGATAAATAAAATGTTAGAGTGCATTTCCTGGTATTGATGTGGTGCTTTCAATTTATCCTCCACCACTTCCAAAGCACATCCTTAGCAAGTTAGTGTTAGGGCTACAAATAGGAAATATCATGTTTCTTATTGTAGGGGATCATATTTTTCCAAGATTATGATATGTGTTAATTTCATTCTTAAGTAATGCAAACTGAATGTGTTTATTTTCTCATTCTTTCTCTTTAATGACATTTTATTATGTACATTCATAATTTTATGCGTAGTGAGAAAAAAACAAGTGGAAATTATTGACGTATTCTCAAATTCAGAGCTCTGCATAGTTCTTGTTACGTCTACCTCAGTGCTTGCTGCATCTAACTTGACACTAGTTATTTAGTAAATAAAAAATTGGGATGAATATAAAAATAATTCAATAGTAATCAAATGGAAAATACCTACTCTTATTTCTATTATTAAATATCACTTCTCCATGCTCGCTCATTAATTTCAAACCTCATGAATAAAACTATAGACTTAAGCCTAGGAAGTGACAATGCAGAAGTGGGTTAATGACCAAATGTCATGTCGTAAGCAACTTGTTATGATGGGGGGATTATACTTAGTGAGGAGAATCAAACTACATCACTGGCATGTAAACTACACCACTCAACATCAATGAAACCTCAAAACCACCACTAGAGAACACAAGGAAAAATTGCACTCCCAAACCACTCTGGACCACAAACTACCACCATTCAAACCTAGGCTATTTACAATGGAATATGTCATTTTGTCTCTTTGTGAGATGAATCTATAGGGCCTTTCCCACCATATAATCCTATGGCTTAATTATGCCTAAAGGTCAAGGGGATCCCCACATATAACCATGTTATTTAGCCAGAGTAATAATGATGAAATCCCCTATTATTATTTTAATCAATATTATTTTACACCAATAATTCAATATTAAGATCAAAATAATATTAACAATGTAGATATTAATCAAGGTTGAATATTGCTCCATAAAATAACTTAGTTACCCGTGAATCCATAAAATAAATAAGGAAACAACCAAAACAAGTCAAAGAATAATAACCCAATCACTTATTATAATAAAAAACATTAAATCTATAGAAAATAAAATCAATAAATCTATATATAATCCTAGTTATTATAATCCAAGTGCTAATATAATAATTAATATTTTTTAATAAATCCATAAAACAAATCAAGGTCCACAAAGAACTTATATAACCGATCTCATAATTGGAATATTAATGAAATATGATCAAGAAAGGTACAATTGACAATAATCAATGATGGCTTCATAACCCAAAATAATACATCAAAGATAAACTTTGTACAATAGTATCTTGACTATTGATCCCAATAGAACCAAGCCCTCACCAATAAATGCTCACCTTGGGTTTAAATCAAAGTAATAAATCAATATTATAATCAAGGAAATAATTAAATCTTGATACACAAATCCTCTAAGTCAATACTACCACTACTCCACATATCTCTTGAAAACCATGACTGGTCACTACTGTCACTACTCCATATAGCTCTTGACAAGTATGATGATGAATATGAATTAGAAATAATATTGAGGAATGAACATTCCTCAATATACATGTGTATGGCCATATGACTAAATTTGACATGTCCCCCTTGTTAAATCTTAGATTTAATAAGCTCTCCTTATTGGATCCAAACTCAGTAACTATAATAACCTATCCTATCAAGAGTATCCCCTACCCTTAGTAATAATGAGGGGGAAAAAATACCCTAACAAGGTCACACTAAGCACCCTAACTTATTCTTCTCTCAACCCTTTAGGAGAGAAAACACCAAAAGCTTCCCAACTCACTCTGCTAGATTGGAAAAGTAACAGTTGACCATAACATTTGTGTACCCACATCCAAACTAGATCTAAATGCATTTAAAGTAGTAAATGCACTTAATAGATTAGAGTCACAATCTAACATGATCATATCAAAAAAAAGGTCGATGCCTACACCTAATTACTACCAAAATGTCTCAATAACCCATAAGACTTATCTTAATGAAACCTAATATCTAAATCCAAAAGATAAACTCTTGAGTGTGTAGCTGACCAACATATCTCACTATCAAAAGAGATAAGGCCATCCACCACTAAGAGACAAAACATAAAAAATAACTCATATGAAGTTACCTATCAAGGATATCCATGTGATATCACTAAATTATCACTCTAGTTGAGGGTCACCTTGTAGACTTGCATGTAAGAAAATTATTTTAAATGGAAACCCATGTAAAATATCATGGGTCCTTGATCCCAATATGGACCAAAATGTACGAAACCCTCTAGGATCCATGCTGACAAGGCTTCATCCAAGGAAAAACAACTATCCATGAACTCGTGTGAGTACTCACATGGAAAGAGTTGACATATATGGAATGAGGAAATATATTTCGTACCACACTCCCATTGATTTTACTCTCATTGTGTATGGTTAGGACCTATGAGAAAGTCTACAAGGCCAATGACAATAAGATAGGGTATTTGGTCACCCTCTAGAAGAACAATCTTGATTCTGATGAGGGAGGACTCCCTTCCACTACCATTTAAGATATTTTGACTCTATAAATGTTTTCTCAAGATCTCCATGTTGTTAGGATATTGGATGTGGAGGATACTGAGAGCAAAACTAAAAAGTTGCTTCTATATTTGGTTTTTGAATATATGGATTCCAACATCAAGAGGTATGTTAATACCTTTCATCGTAGCTAAATAAAAAATGCCTCCTAAGCTTATCAAGAGATTCATGTATCAGATATGTAAGTGGTCACTTTTTTCCATAGTCATGGTGTAATGTACAGGGACTTGAAGCCCCACAATCTGCTAGTAGATGAAGAAAGGGGCTTGATCAAAATTATAGATCTTACATTGTGAAGGGAATTTTATAATCCATCAAGAAGTACACCTATGAGATTGTGATCTTTTGGTATAGATCTAAATTTCTCTTGGAAAGTACTCACTATTCCACACCTTTTGACATCTGGGTTATTGGTTGTATATTTGCTAAAATGTCCAGAATGCATGCATTCTTTGTTTTTCATGCTGCTATATTCTTCATAGGCATTTTATCTTTTTTTTGATGGTTCTTTACCTAATTTTTCAAATGAACACATTGCTACATTCTCCTCAATCACTTTCCTCAACCCCTACCATTATAAATTCAATAATAAGAATTAAATTCTTCACATTTCTCATCAGATATATGTATTTATTTATTCATTTTCATATTTTGTATGTTTTCAGGGAAGTTCCATTTCTTGTCTATCTCTTCACTTGCATCATATGGATATATTTAAAGGTATAAATAGGTAACTCTTTGAGGGGAAAGGCCATGAGCCCTCATATAAATGTCATCTCATGTGTATATATAGGTCTTAGATGTCTATAATTTTCTAAGCATCATATTCAAATATTAGTCAATAAAAAGGAAAACTCTATTTTGCCTTTCTTTAGATGTTGTTCTTCTTGCAAACAGTGAACAAAGGGCATCTAACCTATTCCTAGGCACCTATTTATTTTTTTTAGCATATCTTACATTGGTTTCCTCAGCCCTTGCCATTACAAACTCAATATTAAACATTAAATTCTTTGCACTTCTCTTTTGATATGTATATTTATTTATTTGTTTTCATATTTTCTATGTTTATAGGGAAGCTCTATTTCTTGTGTATCTCATAACTTTTAGCATATGGATAAGTATAGAGGAATAAATGGGTAACTCTTTGAGGGGAAAGGCCATGACCCCTCACATAGATGTCATCTCACGTGAATAAAAACCATCAATGGAGATAATAAAGTTAGTGCTTATCAAATCCATAGTATAAATAACAAATTTTATACCAGTGGTGTTGCTTCTATTGTCCTTTCTAAAAACTAAGAAATATCTTTTCATTTATATTTGTGAATATTTTTTCAATTCTTAGAGGTCCTTCTATTGTATTGCTTGGAAGATATTTAAGTCCCTTTTGGATAAATTTGATTATACAATGGATCCTATAATTAGAAAGCCTAATGTTTAGGATTATTTAAGTATTAAATCTAAGTTATTTGAATGGTTATCTAGATGGAAGGTGTCATAACAATAAGATACATCAAAAAGTTACTTGTAAGAAGTGTTTCCAATCCAAATATCATCAACACCATATTGGTCATTGTATCTTCCATGTTATTTCTATCATAAACTAGTTAACCAAGGGACACACAATGCATATTGAACATGTAAGGAATGAACAACCCCACCAAAGTTCAATTCCCAAAGATATTTTCAAAGATTGGCCATTTGTACCTTTTTTTTACCTGCCTCTCCTTCATGTCTTTCATAAATATTATTTTGGTCATTAACTATACTAGTTTCTTATTTTTTGGAAAGAAAATTTCTTGATAAAGATTTTGTTTCTTCCAAAATGTTTTCCCCTATGATCATAACCTGAGATGCTTTGTACAAATGCAATATTGTTGTAATAGCTTGACAACCATTTTCTATAGAAGGGAGTAAGTATTCATCTATTAATTCACAAATAAATCTACATAGTTATTGGTTTCATTAAGATGTTAAAAAAATGTTGTGAAAGTAACATCCTTGAAACTTCATGTTATATGTTACCTGAAAATCTCCCCTATCCTCCCAAAAATATGTACAAAACTCCAGCTTAGAATAAATGTTTAAATGAGAATATAGTATTTAGTGTTTTCCATCTCTAAAATTTTTATGTAATCTATAGGTTGTATGCATGGATAACAAGAGGAAATATAACCATATTTAACAATTAAATTTAGGAGAAACTAGGAGTGGTTTATTTAGATGACTTGGAGACATCATATCATAGTGGTCAACTGTTACTTTTCCACTTTAGTAAAGTGACTTAGGAAACTTTTGGTGTTTTCTCTTTTGAAGGGTTGAGAGTAGAATAAGTTGGGGTGCTTAGTGTGACCTTTTTAGGGTAATTTTTTCCTCATCATTATTACTAAGGGTATGGGATACTCTTGATAGGATATGTTATTATAGTTAATGAGTTTATATCCGACAAGGGTAGCTTATTGAATCCAAGATTTGACAAGGGGACTTGTAAAATTTAGTAGTATGGACATACACATGTATACTAAGGAATGTTTATTCCTCAATATTTTTTCTAGTTCCTATTCATCATCATACTTGTCAGGAGCTACGTAGAGTAGTAAAAATATTGACCAATCATGCTTGTTAGGAGCCATGTGGAGTAGCGATAGTATTGACTTGGAGGCTCTATGTATTGGGATTTAATTATTTCCTTGGTCATAATATTGATTTTTTGCTTTGATTTAAACCCAAGGTGAGAATGTATCAGTGAGGGCTTTGTTCTATTGGGATTAATAGTCAAGATACTATTATACAGAGTTTGTCCTTGATGTATTGTTTTGGGTCATGAAGTTGTCATTAACGATTGTCAATTATGCCTTTCTTGAACAAATTTCATTAATATTCCAATTATGAGATCGATTATATAAGTTATTTGTGGACCTTTATTTGTTTTATGGATTTATAAATAAATAGTAATTATATTAGTAACTATATTATAATAACTAGGATTATATAGAGATTTGTTGATTTTATTTTCTATGAATATAATGTTCGTTATTATAATAAGTGTCTGGTTTATTATTCTTTATGACTTGTTTTGTGTTTCCTTGTTTAATTTATTGATTCATGGGTAGCTAAGCTATTTTATGGAACAATATTCAACCTTGATTAAGATATTTATTATTAATATGATTTTGATCTTAATATTGAATTATGTGTAAAATAATATTGATTAAAACAATAATAGGGTAAAATAAATGAAAGATTTTGCCTCTTTATGGATGATTTGCAAGGAAAATCTATTATAAGGATAAATATTTTATGGCATTAAGCCTCTAAACCTACCATCCTCCTCAAAACCTCTAAACACACTAGCAAGATGATTATTATTATTATTACTATTTTTTGAAGTAGCGAGGAATAAAAGGTGTTAATTGAGCCATATGTTTGGCACTTAAAATGCTTCTCCCATGATTCAAACAATCGACCTATTATAAACCAAACATACTTTTATTGGATAAACATGTACACCATTTATCTTTGCCTTCTTTATTTCCTTCATGCAATCCTTGTTATCACCACATCTAAGGTTTGAACCTCTCGAAGCAACCTTTTCATCCAATAACATTAACGTTGTTTCCATATCAAGTTTTATTCTTTAATTTTCTTTAACTCAACCTAAGAGCAACACCACCAGCATTCTTTTTATCTTAGCTATTTCAACTCAACCAGAACCACATTGTATTTTAGTCAAGGATTTCAATAGACTTCAAAAACCCCTCTACACTCTCAATGGACTACAAATATGGGTTTGTCTCCATGTCTAGATAGGACATATCTATAATTTATATGTATTGTGGTCATGTTTCTATCTATAAGTGTGAGCCACTTCACGTCTATTTCTTGTATGTAAAAATTAGATTGTGAAAGTAATTTTCTTCGATTCAATCATGAGTTTTATTATACATTAGCTGATGCATATTTGATTTTACATTTTTTGAATTGACTAGAAGGGTAGAGGGAAAAACACATTTAGGGGCTCTATTTGGGAATTAAATGGGAGAGTTAAAATCCTTAAAAGGGGTGATAGATGATAACATTTACTATCACTTTGACAAGTCATGGATGGTCTCTTTAATCCTTCTAATTGGTTGTTGTGGGTTGTTTTGCTGGTATCTTGAAAACCATGTTTGGTATTTGTTTATTGATCTAATCAATCTCCCATTAGATTTTAGTTAGTATACATTCAAATTTCAAAAGGATTTTTTTTGGCTGAAAATATTTATTTTTATTTAAATTTTTTTATTTTGAAATTAAAATTTTGCTAATTATTATGACTCTTAATTCTTGTTACACAGATTTACATAATTTGAATGCTTGTTTCTTCTAGAATGCAAATACTTAATAAATTTATTTTTGTAATGTTTTTGATTAGCCAACTAGAAATGGTAAATTTGGTGTTGCATTAGGCATAAAAAAGGTAACAAAGATTGTGTGAAAAGATCAACAGTTGTGGGGTCATTGTCATTCATAGCATTTATATATATATATATATATATATATATATATATATATATATATATATATATATGATATATTATAAATTAATATATACTAAATATATTCACAAAAAAAAAAATACAATTCCTTAGACTTTATTTTCACCTTCAATACAATTTTTAGTGATATTAATTTCCTTTCTAGTGAAAATTAATGTTTAATTTATGTCTGTGTCTCTGACCATAGTAAGGGAGTAATAATGATATTTTATTAGATTTTTGGCCACAGACCCATGATGGATATAATATGTTATTTTGGCTTTGGGCATGGGGAGAATCATGAAATAATGGTTTTATTTTTGTTTTTTATTTAATTTATCTCATTTATTTTTTATAAAATATTATATTTTTTGGGAGAAATAAGCCAGAAGATGAAAAGCTCCCCTTAATTTATTTTTTAATTTTTCAATAAAATATTGAATTTTTTTAGAGGCAAATAAGCAAGAAGATGAAAGGAAATAGGCTCCCCCTAAATGTTTTTAAAACTACCATATTCACTATCATTTCCTCTTTTATTCACAATTTTGTCTGATTTTTCCAATGCAAATTAGTAATACTAGTTTGGATGTTATCGGTGCTACTGCATTGATAGTGTTAGGCTTTAAGATAACACCCATGAATGGGTTTTTAGGTTGATACATTGCTAAGCCATTTCTCTTTCCCCTCAAATTGCTTTCCTTTGCCCCTACCTTTATCATTTCATCACTAAGCAATCACTATGCATTTCCCTTTAGATCTGATTATTTATGTTTTTTAGAGTTCTTAGGTAATAATTTTTTTCCATTAATGCATCTGATATGTGGTTTAAATGGACATTTTGATTAAATGCATACCTTATTTATTAGTGCATCTATGTTTTTTCCATTAATGCATCTATATCTTCTTTATTAGGGTTGTATACAACCACTATAAAGGTTGGGGCCCCTATCTCCCTATATAGACTCAAAACATTGGGGAAGCAATTAATCCCCACAAACTAACTGGCTTAAGTAGATAACAATGAGAGATTAATCAGAGTGATCATGGATTGATTAGATTCATACTTATCTTGATCATCTAGAATATAGGTCAGTTAACACATATACATATATACATATAGGTAGGGACTTGATCAATAGGAGTTGTTCTGGTCATCAATCCTGTTGTGTTTGTGTGTGTGTGAGAGTGTGTAATGGGCTATTTTTGGAGCAAGTAAGATAGTTATTGGATCATGTTTTATCCTTGTCAAAATAAGGAAATAAATTTTTGTAACATGATCAAGATGAGGGAGAGGTTGAAATCAATTATGTATTGTTTTGGCTTATCCTTTATGTCCCAAAAATATGGTTCTCTAGGACAATTTTATTGTAGTACATATAGTATGATCAATTTCCTAGGTATAATATGAAAGGTCAACTTGAATAATCTAAAAGAAAAGAACAAGCCATAGTCTTAAATTGATTTAACACTAGGTCATCTTATTGTAATCTTCACCAAACTATAGATTCAACCCTAAGAACTCTACTTTTACACCATTTATGGAAGGGTTAAAATTAGGCTTTTTATCTATTTATTCAACATTAGTCAGTGGATCATGTAGAGATGGCTTACCACTTGCCATGTTGGCCCATAGCCAGATATTCCTTATTGCTAGTTTTGGTGGCTATATTTGGGAATTAAATGGTAGGGTTAAAATCTTGCAAAAAGTGTTAAGATGATAATATTTATTGTTAATTTAACAAGTGATAGATGGTACTTTTCATTCTTCCAATTGACTATTTTAGGTTATTTTGTTGGGATCTTCATAATCATGTTTAGTCTTTATTTATTGATCTAATAAATCTCCTATTAACTTTTAGTTATAATATATTAGAAATGAAAGAGGATTTTATTTTTGATGAAAATATTTATTCTTATATAATTTTTATTATTTTGGAAGTAAAATTTTTCTAATTGTTAAGAATGTTAATTCTTGTTACATATATCTACATAATTTTAATGCTTATTTATTATATAATAAAAATACTTAATAAATTTCTCTTTGTAGTGTTTTTGATTAGCCGACTGGCAATGATGAAGTTGGTGTTGGGTGAGGGAAAAAAAGTCAAAAAGTATTTTGTAAATAGGTCAACAATTGTGATGACATTACCATTAATATGATTTATATATTATATAAGATAATATATTTATATATTTCATATAATATGTATTAATACATACTAAATATAATCACAAAACAAAAATATACAATTCCTCTAGCTTTCTTTACACCTTTGGGGTAACTACTAGTTTAATTATGATGGCCAAATAGAGATTTATCGATTGGCCAATATGAATAAATGGAAAATAGAGAAATGAAAAGAAATGATATGGATAGGGTTTATTTTGGTAAGCATCAACACATTTGGTAAAAGAGAAGGGTTTGGTGGGAAAAAGCATTATCATTTTATTTATCTACATGGGTAAATAATTATGGATTAATAACTTAGAGATAGAGCAATAGCCATTGTAACCTACATTTCTTTAGCATAAAAGATATGCATATCAATGTGATAGTACTAGGCTCTGAGTTGATGCCCACGAAAGGGTTTTTTAGTTGCTATATTATTGAGTCATTTCTCTTTCTCCTCACATCACTTTCCTTTGTCCCCACCTTTACTATTTCATCAGTAAGTAATCAATGCACATTTCTATTTAGAACTAGATATTTGTGTTTTTTAGAGTTCTTTTGGAAGGGATTACAAAAAATCTCATGTGGTTTTATTGGACATTTTGGTCCTAGATCTGAACAAGGTTATTTTCCTTCTTGTTGGGTTTTATTTATTTTGGCCTCTAGAAAATATTTTTATGCCCTCTACTTACTCATGAATAGGGTCAAATTGAATATTTTTTCTAGGTTTTCTAAATACAGAGGTTTTGCATTGTAAAGGCTTAATGGAATATTTATCAATATAGTTATTATTTAATACTTAAATTCATACACTGATTTATTTATATCATCAGTTCATAGAAGGAAAATCTATATTTTTAACCATACAATAGATGCCTATGAAGTCCCCATAATCCATGAATGATTGATGGAAGTATATATATCCATTTAAAAGTTTTATCTTGTAAGGCATTTAATTGGTCTAATTAAGGGGATGTGAAGATGAGGCACAATAGAAGGAGAGGGAGAGGGAATACCCAGATATAGAGGAGTTTAGGTAGGGGAAATTTTATCCTTCAGGCATGTTTCCTATTTCTTCAATCCTTCCTTTCTCTATTGGATGTGTAAGATATGCCTTTTGACTCTACTTTTTAATTAAGGTTGACATATTGTTAAGGCCATGATTTTGTGTGTATATCACACTTTAAGAGTTGTATCAATTTGTTATTCATAAGCTTTGCTTACATGGGCTTCTTAGTCCTTTAAATTTCTAAAATTTATCAATGGTATACAATTTTTTAAAGATATACATGGCTATGATTTTGGTGTTATGCATTAGAAACCATCATGAATGTAATTTTTTTTAGGAAAGCTACATTATCAAATATGCCCCTCCACCTAGTTTGATACAGTTATGGGTTGGATATGAAGGGGATACACGTAGGAAGACACATCTAGATGTATCCACAAGGGGCAAGACGTATCCTGCTTGTATCTCCTATATATCTAGTGTTTTTTTTATTTTTTACAATTTCACCTAATAAAAAATTAAACACAAAATTCAAAAAACAATTAAAAACAAAATAAAGTATGAAAACTTATCTATAATTTCAATGGTTGGCTATGTTTTCAAAATTTGAGCCTCAATCAATTCATCTATATCTTCTTTATTAGGGTTGTTTACAATAACTATAAAGGTTACCAGAGCAAGTCAACAAGTCTTCTAGTTATTGGATTGTATTTTAGCCTTGACAAAATAAAGGAAATAAATGTATGTAACATGATAAAAATGAAGGAGAAGTTGAAGTCAATAATTTATTTTTTTGGCTTATCTTTTATGTCCTAAAAATATGGTTCTCTAGGACTCTTTTAGTGCAGTACATATAGTATGTTCATTTGCCCAAGTATTATACAAAACTCAACTCATAAATAAGCTCAAATAAGAGAATAGGCCATAGTCTTAAATTTATTTAACACTAGGTCATCTCATTTTAATCTTCACCAAACTATAGACAATGCATTTTTATATCTATATTTTTGTCCATACATTATAACATTTGCACTATGCACTTGTTTGTTCTTGATTATGTGATTGTGTCTAAGTTTTGACATTTGGTACCTTCTTTGTATGGATAATTTTTATGTATTTTATTTTTTACCTTATTATCACTTAGATTAGAAATGATGAAAATAATAAGTTGTGGAGACTATGTGTATTTTGTGTTCTATAAAGTTGTACTACCATAGCATATTCTTAAGGTTTGTTGTATTAAACCTGTAGTAGTTCAATCTAGAAACATAGAAACTTGGTAATATATTGAATTTTCTTAATTCACTTTGATTCTCTTAAATTTTATGATCCTACTACCATATAGATTTGAAAATAATAAATGGAATATATATATTTATTAGTCTTGAGAAAGGTTGTTGTAGAAGCTTGGGTACTCTGTAACATGCCTTGATTAATGTCTTTACAAGAGTCAATAATTAACACAATCTAGAATTAAAAAAAATACAAGAGTAATTATACCAATAAAAAAGATGATCTCAATACTAATTGAATTACTAAGTGAGTTCTTTCATTTTTTTCATTATGTCTGATAAGAAAACACCATAAAGACACCAATATTTTCCTATCAAAGGTTTATAGATCCATGTACAATGGGTACTATTAAAAACACACTTGGAGAAATATAGGGTAAGCCATATTATAATCAAGTACATGATAATAAAGGCTTATTTTGTTTTTAATCGATTAACACCATAAAATTACAAGATGGATATATTTAGGAACCTTAATGTGGTGATAACAACTTAGAATATATTGAACTATAAAATACTTCTATTGGTTGATATTAATAGAAATAATTAGTACCAATCAAACTAGGATACAAAGAATATCCTTGCAACTAGAAAATCAAATTATCACAACTAGAATCTTCTTCATGGAATCAAGTAAACATGAGGTAGCTAATGCTGGAAATGTATGTTTCACTAAACCATAAACCACTTGTGCATGAGTGTTGGGTCTTAGGTAAAAGATATCCATTATATAGTCATAAGTAATGCCAATTTTTAATGTTAGTCCATATGATACATATAAATCATTACTAAACTAGAAAGATCAATAGATGATATACAATAATGAAAATATATCATGACATCATCTAAATAATAACCTCAAAAAAAAAAGATTTATCCCATGAATTAGAATGTATTCTAAATTAGTCCTTAAATTTAACTTGTCAAACATTGAAATGATTAATTAGTAGTTTTAACACAACTATTAGAGTTACAATAAGATTTGCCATTTAATCAATATCATTTAGTCTACACAAAACTAGAATAAGATGTAATTAAAATATCTTCAAACTATCATAACACAAAGGATAATTTTAACCAATCACTATGGATTGAATATATAACCAACACTCCTTCAAGGTCCAACTACAAACATACTATATAAGATACCAAGCTGAATTATATCCAAATATAAATGAGACCATAAACATATCCCAAAATTAATTTTGTAAATCATTTACTATTATAAAAAGGACAAGGATTCTTCAAGTTGTAACTCTTAGCCCACATAATTATAGTGTTTATAGACCTATGCCATCCATTATTAAATTCCCTCCACCTTTTTTATTTTTATAAAATAAGAACACTAAGCTTTAGGGCATTAACAATACATTGAATATTTAGTCGAGTAAAATAAAACATAAAAAGTTGAAAATTCTTTACCCAAGGTATGATATATTGGTGAATTTAAATTTTTTCAACATACCCTGAGTAAAACTTAAGTAATTCATTAAATCCCCCAAAAAAACTTAAATTAAAGATTTATCCTTACAAGGGCTTAATAGATAATGCAATAGTTTGAAAATCTCTACAGAGGAGCTTGGAAACTATGTAATGTAATATACTATAATTTATTTTCTTTTCACAACCTTTTATTAAAAATTTCAAGGGATCTCAACCCATATTTTATACAACTTTCAGTAGATATCAAAATGCACAGTAGTATCCTAGAAGACATGAAGGGTTAGAAGAGAAACCCTCAACCTATATTCCCAAGGTAGACTATATATATGAGTATACGTATACCCACATTTTTATACATATACAAATATATGCCTCATATCGATAATAAAATAATGGTAAAAAAAATTGATATATTTATGCATAAGGAAAATCACATACATATAGAAATGTATACCTCATCTCAATAATAATATAATGGCTTAGCAAGGTCTTTAATATCCCAAGCAAGTTAATACTAAATTAAATAGTTGTTTAGGCTTTAAAGGAAAATATATGCTTGAAACCATAATGGTTTTACTTTGTTCCTTGTTTACTTCTCCTACCACAAGCATTCATGTTGAGATTTGTCTCTCATAAATATATTTTTATAATATTAGGTGTGTAATTGTCAGGGAGTGGATGTTAATTTCCATCACTAGCTTCCCAAAAAAGTGATTAAATCTATTAAGATCCCATCATTACAAATTTATCATGCCCTTGATACTTAGGGTTTCCTTTTCCATATTTGGTTGTGATACCTTTAACAAGATCCCAAACCAAATAAAGCTTATTTTTAAATATCACTCTTAGACCAAATTAGGTCGTTATTAATCAAATAACAAATATTTAAGCATTTGACCTTTGCTAAGGTCTCAAAAAAATTAAAAAATGCAATAATCACCATGATATTAATTAAGTTCAAGGTCCTTATTCATAAAACCATGATTTATAAACCACATTATCACAAAGGACCAAGTCTTAAGTCATGTTTTGATTGAACCAAGGTAAAATAGAAACTTAGTAGAGCATGCAAAAAAAATAGAAATAATACCAATCTCGAGTAATTTTATTCTAGATCATCTTTTCTATTGGTATAATTACTCTTGTATTGGAGGATCTGACCTATGAAGATGAGTTTTAGGAAGAGAGAATCCAACATGGAGCTAGATCTAAAATATATGATCCAAAAGCTATTTTTTAAAATATGAAGCTCCAAAATATCTAAAAAAAGATAACCACATGTCCAAAAACCAAGCGAGCATTCAAGGGGTAGAACATCAAGCATCAAGAGTGGAAGTGGAAGCATCTTCTCACTCCTCTAATTTGATAAATAATGCACACTTCACAAACAAAAATAAGGCCTACTAATGTATGAAAATGATACAAACTAATCAGGTTATTTATATGAACATTTAAAGGACTAACCACCATTTATAAGATTTTGTAGGATTGAAGTCAAATACTTAAGGCATCTAATTTTTATTGTATGCATGAGAGCACAAGTAGTTGTAGAAGGAGAATGAAAGAGTGATCCATCTTTATTCTTATGTATTAAAACTTTGTTCTAGTCAAATATGCTCTAAATTCATTGATAAGAGGCAAACATGTGGTATCTTGAGGCATATCAGACAATTTTTACACTGAAATGTTTTGAGTTATATGAGTGTACAATGGTGTCAAAGTACATCCTAATTATGAAGAGACATGTGACATGATGTCAAGCTTGTTAGTCATGCAATCATAAACTTATCAGATGTGTCAGTCTAGATGTCAAAGCTCCAATGCCTTTTAAAACACCATTGAGATACCCTTTAAGGTACTCTAAGGCCCCTAAAGGTATCTCCTAGTAGATACCTTGAAGGGACTTATGATATACCTTCAAGAGATACCTTATTAAAATGATATACCTTCAAGAGATACCTTACTACAATTCCCTTCAAGGTATCTCCTAGGAGATACCTTCAAGGGCCTTGTAGTACATTCAAGGTATCTCCTAGGAAATATCTTGAAGGTATCTCCTATAAGTCCCTTCAAGGTATCTTAGGACATAAATTGACCCAAAATGTGCCTTGAAGGTATTATAAGTTAGATACCTTAAAGGAACTTATAATACCTTCAAGGCATGTTTTGGGTCATTTTATGTCTTAAGATACCTTGAAGGGACTTATATTACCTTTAAGGTATTTCCTAGGAGATACATTAAATGTAGTATAAGGCCCTTGAAGGTATCTCCTAGTACCTTCAAGGGTAACCTTAGAGGTATTACATGTCCCTTCAAGGTATCTCAAGGTATCTCCTAGGAGATACCTTTAAGGGAGTTATAATACCTTCAAGGCATGTTTTGGGTCAATTTATGTCCTAAGATACCTTGAAGGGCCTTGTATTACCTTCAAGGTATTTCCTAGGAGATACCTTGATCATACTACAAGGCCCTTGAAGGTATCTCCTAGGAGATACCTTCAAGGGACTTGTAGCTTGAAGGTATTATAAGTCCCTTCAAGGTATCTCTTAGGAGACACCTTGAGATAACTTGAAGGGACATGTAATACCTTCAAGGGTACCCTTGAAGGTATTAAAAAGCCCTTCAAGGTATCTCCTAGGAGATACCTTCAAGGGCCTTGTATTACCTTAAAAGTATCTCCTAAGAAATACATTGAAGGTACTATAAGGCCCTTCAAGGTATCACCTAAAATGTGCCTCTCATGGTATCTTTTAAGACATGCATTGACCCACAAATCTATACCCATATAATAGTAAATAAAAATACCTTCATGGTATCTCTAGGGAGATATATCTTCATTAAAATTACATGCTTAAAAAACCACCCTCTTAAATCAAATTCAAATGGTTTAAAATCCAACATATTATATCTATTTTTTATAAAAATAAAGAGATGTATCAAAGTAACACGGAAGTGTTACCATAAAGGTATCATTAAATATATATTTTAGATCTAAAAGGCATCTCCATAAAATATCTCTCAATGTTTCACTAGAGATGTACCTCTCATAGTAACACTTAAGAAATAAGTCAAACCTCAAAACCATCACCATAAACATTTAAATAATACTACCTCAATTTATCTCCTATAAATCTCTTTAATCTTAATCATATGCTTTTAAAAACCTATCTCTTACATAAATTTGACATGATTTCAAACTTTACATTTTAAATCCAAATTTTATAAGATGGAAGAACTCTACAAAGTATCTTCCAAGATATACATTGAGAGGTATCACCTACGAGAACCTTATCAAGGTACGACTGAAGTCACTCAAAATAAACCTATTAAAATGACATTAAATTCACCTTAGAGATACTCGTCAAGGTATTTTTTAAAATATACTTTGACCATAAAATTAATCACTATAAAGAATTAAATAGTACTACATTCAAGGTAGTTCCTAGATGTTAATAGTTGCATTTAAATTATATGATTTCCAGACCCACCCCTTATATCAATTTGGCATGACTTCAAATACAACATATTGTACTCAAATTTGATAAAATAAGATACCTCTCAAAGTAACTATAAAGATGTACTTTATCCCTTAGATCCAACACCATCAACAGATAAATAGTATTACTTTAAAGGTATATACTAGATGATATCTATTGCATCACAATCATATGTTTCAAAAATATAGACCTTATACCATATTGACATAATTTAAAATCTACTATATATTATCGCTTTTTTTTAAATGTAAGATCTCTCATACACGTTGGACTCAAATTATACACCATTAAGTAAATAGTAATTAATACCATCAAGGAACTTTCTAAGTGATACATCTGGCATAAAAATTATATGTTTTATAAACATGCACCTTAAATCAAAATGGAATGATTTAAAAGCTAACATATACTATATTTTTTTTATAAACTGTCATCTAAAGGTATATCTCAAGAGATAACTTGACATCCAAATCCACAATCATCAATAAGTAAATAGGAATGTTTTAGGGTATTTCCTTGACAATACATCTTAAATTTAAATTAATTATTTTAGAAACCCAACTCTTATATCAAAATACATTAAATTAAATTAAATTAACATTACACATTTATCATTACATCATATATCTCTAAGGTGTCTTTCAGGTCATATTGCTTGCATATAAAATGATATGATTTCAAAGCCAATAACTTCTATCAAGATTTTATTAAATAAAATATATCTCTCAAGGTATCGACTTAGAGATATGAGAAGTATTTTATATTAGAAACCTGTCAAGGTTTGTCTCAATAGACACCTTAGATACCAAATTTATTGTCATAAATAAGTAAACATTGTGTTTGCCTTAAAAAAATGTGTATTTGGTATTTACACCTATGAAACTTATGTTATCATGGTCCAATATTTTTAAATTTTTGACATTATTTCAACATTTTCCTATAAAATTTAGTATGTCATACCATTCAAGCTAAAATTAATGTTAAGTGTAGAGTTAAAATTCAATTATTTGTATCCAATTAAAAAACTTAAACAATGTTATTGGAATTTAATATGCAAATTCTCAAGGCAAAAATCTAATGCCAAACTAATAATGCAAGAAATATAAATTACATTAAACTAATTTTGAAGTAGTGGCTTAGCAATAATAGAACCTTTTTGGCACACTTAATGCCACAAGAGTCCCATTATTAATCTTCATGTCATACACTCTTCCTAAAACCTTCCTATCTAGTCTTTATTATTAGAAATGAAGTATCCTAAAGCCTTGCTAATCCTGACAGTAGGAGTAAAGGTCATTGTCACACATCTGTTAACTACATTGATGGATTTACAATTAATACTACATTCAAGAAAATAATTTAAATAGGGATTCACTTAGGTCTGTCACTATTGAAGTTGAGCTTTGTGAAACCAAATTGATTATGAGAATTCATGTTATCAAATTTAGTGATGTAAGCAAATGTAAGTAAAAACTTCTTTTCTTAAAGTCAAAGAGTGAAAAGTCTAGATTAAATCAAAAGCCAAAAACACCAACAATCAATTAGGTCTTAGTCAAGATGTTAAAGGAGGGAAATCTTTACCCATATCAAGACTAGACCTTGGAGACTAAATAAACCCATCAAGGGGAAAATTTAAGAGAATGGACACAATGACTGAAAGGGTTAGGGTCATGGAACTTCATTAGTTATAAAAATGTTCCAATAACACTTAATTTGGACCAATATTTAATAAATACACTGACATATTAAAATCATACAATTTTGACTACTAGTAAATGCATGGGGACCATTTTTAGGTGTCTAAATATCCCTATTTATCTAATTTTAGATTGATTATTACTTAATTAAGGTAGACTATCATATTTATAACTATTGTAATCATTTATATATTTAGTAGCTTCAAATATGTTATTACCTTTACCATTTGAATTACACTTTCAATTTTTATTCAATTCTTGAACTCTAAATTACTTATTAACTTCATTATAAAAGCTTTGATTGCATCAGACTCATGTGATGGTGACACTTGGCATAAACACATTGAGTCACTTTCTTGGGATATTTCATATAATGACTTTTGGTAAGTTAGTCTTTGGGTGAATGGGATGATGACATTTGACATGATCTGACTTGCAAGCTTGCCCAAGGATTTCATACATTATGTTCAATATGTCAATCTTCAAGTAAATGAGATGGAGACACTTGCCATAATCTCAGAGAGTCACTCACCTAGGGAACTAAGAATATTTTTTAAGTGTAGAATGTTGTGGGTTTATGAGCACATGACATCTATCCTTTAATTTTGAAAAATGAAGTCTTAAGCTTACTTTATTTGTTTCCTAGGGTTCCAAGTGAGCGGGAAAATGTCACATGGCATATCTTGATGAGTTGGTAAGTGCTAGGGGAAATAATGGAAAAAATTCTAAGTGTTGGATGTCTTATATAAAATAAAAATAAAACCAAACAACACTTGAAAACTTCTCATTACTACAAGGCCCTAAGACATCACCCAATATTGCCTTCAAAGAGATAACTTAAAGGGCATTATATTACCTTCAAGGGTACCTTGAAGATATCTCCTAGGAGATAAATTTCAAACATGCATAAGGGTACCCTTGAAGGTATTACAAGGCCCTTCAAGGTATCACCCAAGATCCCAAAATATAAGTAGCTAATCATTTTCCATGATTTTGTTCACAACCCCCATTGCTCAATATCATTTTGTATAATATTAAAATACATGGTTGAATATTGATTAATTAGGTATTTTTCTCTGCTAGGCTATTCCTCTCTTAGCCATGTTTGAAAGGGATATCCTAGGAGATACCTTCAAAGTAGGATGAAATAAGGATTGAAGTATGTAGTATATGATATTAAAATTTATTATTTTTTTTGATTGACATAAACAATGTCATTAAGAAAAAGTGTTATACATTACCTTTTTAACATTTTTAGGTTTTAACAAATCTCCACACTTATGTCATATGGTATAAATAGAGATTTATCTCCTATATATAAGTATAAATTGGATTGATTTTATAAATGACCTGATTAACAAATATTCTCATGTCTTTTACAAATGTCTAGGCTGAAAAACCATACATTAATGGATTTCTAATGTGGAGACTATGTTTCACTCATAAATAGTGGTAATGTCATTGGTGAAGAATGATACATAAAGTTATAGGTCTAGATATTGACTCTTTGGAATCCATAAATATCACTTCCATATGCCACAATGAGTGAATACCTATTTAATGTGTAAGGGTTAATGTGAAAAAATATTTTAATCTAACTCTACCACTTCTATTTCCTAGATATTTTGTGGATAATTTCTGGGATGTAGTTGATAGTTTTAATATATGGAGCATAAGAATGATGCAACATGTCATATGTAAGTTTTCTATAGAGGATGACATGAAAGAAGGATAAAATAATTTTAGTTTAGTTCTACATATACAACCATTGCAACAAGAAAAACTTGGCTTGGATTCATTAGTTTGATATATCGATGACCCTACCACATTACATAGCCTACGAAATAGTTTTATTGGAAAAATGGTACATTTGTTACACAAATGTACAACTCTTGTAAATGATGAAAAATTTGATTTTGGATATGTTGAATTTGCATAACCAGGTGAGATTTTTGGTTGCATCCTATCCCAATGTTATAAAATAAATTGGAATTTTACATAAAACACATTCTAAAACATTGTGAGACTTGAAGTATAGAGATAAATGAAACATATATCATTAGATGGCCTTCTATCAAGATTGTGGACATTGAATGTAGAGAAATCAATTTACCAAAAATGACACCAAAGGATAAAGAAATTGGAAATGTATGGGAAGTAGTGGATACTAAAGTCATTCCTTGCATGAAATTCCTAGAGCAAAGGAATCCAATAAAATTAACTCATGTCTACAACTACATAGGAAAATAAATAAATCAACCAAACGTTTCACTTAGCTAAGTGTATTTTGATGCAAGCATAGATAGTGAGATTATAAAAGTGTATGAAGATAAATGTTGTACCAAAAAATGTTTTCAATTAGGATTGTCATTTGAGATAATAGAATTTAGAAGGATAAAGTTGATTGATTCCAACACAATAGATAAGAGGTAACATGTCTTGGATACCCTTTCTACCAATTTGTTTAAGAAAATAAAAATAAAACTACTATTGATTTTTAGGGTACTCAAATCTATTTGTAAGCTCGACTTAAAATATATGGATTAAAAATAAGTAGCTTATTTGAAATTTAAAATTGTCACAAAAGGGGGAATGAAATGCATTACATGTAGGGAAGTTTCAACAAAATCCACAAAAGAAGATAATGGTAGCTAAAGAGTTTTTGGGCCAATTGGTGGATGGTTTTACAGATGTTTATCCAAGATTTACATGCTACATATATATATATATATATATATATATATATATAAATGACTCATGATAAAATGTTCAACATTTTTCAACATCTTTCACTCAAGAATTTATGAGGCCCCAAATCAATGCACAACTAGCAAATATGGAATATGAGATAATGTCCCATCCAAAATTTAATAACATGTGGAGAACTAATTTTCATGATGTGACCTTTTCTAGGTCTGATGGTTTTGATAGGTGCAAAACATGTATCTTACTGACTCAACAAAAATTCTTAGGGTCCTTTTCTAGAGATCAAAAAGATTGTATCAATCAAGAATTTGTGATGCACTCAAATCAGATAGTTTCTATAAGATAAATGTATTACACACAAATAAATGTTAGAATAATACCCTTAAGAATACCTCAGTGCCATTCCTGACAATGTGGAACATCAAAATACACATGTGCAAAGGATAGTGAAAAAAAGTTGTATATGGTCAAGAATGGCCATGGTGCAGGTGGAGATGGTTATTTTTTTACCGTATGTTCTTGGATGGTCTAAATTTACTATCAGCTCATTAATTACGTGCTTCAAATATATGGAAACAATAATGATAAATACTTATATATTTACTATATAAACCTAGATCTTCAAAATATCCATTGTATGATGCACTTTTGTCTAATAATTGCTACTCAAAATGCAAGAAATCCATAAAAGAAACGTAATCAATTGGTGCCTTCAAGAAACTTCCTTCTAGGATATACCTTCAACTAGACAACTATTTTGGGGACAATGAGAACATGTAATTCCATCCATAATTATATTTAAAAAATGTCAAACCTTATGTGGAACTAATGCTACATATATAAATTCATAAAATCATGTTTTTTTTGTAAAGGTATGTGTTGCAATATTTTTCTCTCCTTGTCTAAAAAGGTGTTTTTATTGATGTCAAGATCAAATTTATCCTTGTAGGACATGCCCATGAGGACATTTATGACACATTTTAAAACCTATCTAAATGTATAAAGATGAAAGGTATATGGAGGGTGGTAGAGATGATGGATGTTTATAGGACATGTGAGAATACAAGAAACTTCATGCCATATTTGATTGAAGAGGTAGTGGATTTCAAAGAGTATGTTAATGATTACCATCTGAAGGGAAGAAATGAAATAGTAGGCTTGAAAAAAAGTCAATAATTTCTTCTATGCATGGATCAAGGTTAGCCCATTTTGTGTCGCAAAAAATCTATAAGAGATAGAAATTAGTCACCACCGATTACATTATGGGGAATAAAAGAAAATGGTGAGCTAAATGTTCTAGAAGGTAATATAATAAAAATATATTTCAAAGACTTTAAAAATAGATAAATGTCTCAAGATTCCATTGTTCCAAAGACTCTGATAGAAGTAGAAAAAATAGTGAAAAAAATTAAATATAACTTGAGTAAGAATGTACAACAATTAAATGAATTTGGTTTGACTAGAAATAGTAAGTGGAAGGATCTATCATGTTACTTCCAAAATATCCACAATATAATGAGAGAAGACATGTTCCCTTCTAAAGTTGAGTGCATAAGAGAGTTTTGGCCTAGAATTCATCATGACATTCCCCTACATAGAGGTTTTCACAAAATGGTTCATGATAAGACCCTTGCTTTTGGATTGGCATCTATAAATACATATGTTGGTCCAAGAAGCAAAATAATAAAAATTACATTTGATCCAGCTCAAGATATGCAAATTAGAGATATGCTATTTTTCAAACCTGATGATTCTATAGGAGTCAACTACATAGTATGGCTTACTAGATCTAAAATCAATATTTATATACTGTAAAAAAATGGGGATATAGAATGAAGGGTTAGTGTAGCTTGGTTAATTCTAGTTTATATATGGAAAAATATGTAGAAGAAGAAAAAATTATTCAGGCTGCTTGGACAAGAAATGGAAGCCAAACCCATCTGACACATCTTTACCATCCATACTCATAGATATTATCATCTACTCTTGGAAACCAAATAAAAATTGGAGAGGTCATACACAGTTCTCACCAATTTTTTAAAAGGCATTGTAGTAGACTATTTGAATGCATCATCCTACTAGAAACTAACAAAAATAATGATAAAAGGATTGGGAAATTTGAAATGGTATTTACTTAATTTTTGAATGAGAAATAGGAATGTTTTTTTTTAAATTTAGTCCATTTTTTGAGAATGTATAATGTTTTATTATTTTTTGAGATTGCAACACACATCACAATCTTGATAATTCAACTATGTGGGAGATCATATTAATAATATAATAATATAAAAACCATGATAAACACATGGAAGGCAAAAAAATATGAGGTAAAAATTTTATGGTCTCAAGGACTTCACTTGAATTAGATTAAACAGATAGTTCATGATCTAAGCAATCGATGACACATGGCATCCCAATCATCCTAGGTATTTTAAATCACATATCAATCAAACACCCGATTGATGTATGAATTATTTTTACTTAAGAAATAAACTACAAAGTCATGTTATCTATAAATTCATGGTCTATGAACCAATTTGAATGACTGCATAATTTGGAATTATTTCAAATATATAATATAGATGTGATTTATTTGTAATAAGTCCAAGTAATTCTTGATGAAGTCCAATTTATTTATGATAGTTTTCAACTACTAATTATTTATGATAATTTTAAATAATTTAGACTTATCACAAATACATTAGATGGATTTTATTTATTTATAATAAGTCCAACTTTATCTTGATACAATGTAATTTAATCTTGATATAGTCCAATTTATTTCTGATAGTTTAAAAAAATTTGGATTATTGATAAGTCCAAATTATACAAAATATTCCTTTATATATAAATACCATTATTCCAAAGGAGGGAAATCAAAATGCATTAATTTAATTTATAAATTATATGGAAGAGGAATGTAAAACCCTTACTTAATATTCCATTCACACACAAAAAAACTATGTGAAGGTGTTATTTTGAGTGAGTGGGATATGTAATTTGAAATTATTCTTTAGTGATTTACTAAATCCATTAATTTTATTTTATTTTGTGGTGTAAAAATGAAGTAAAATTGAATATTAAACTATATAACATATTCTCCCCTACATATATGTGAATTTAAGGTATTACAATTAGAAATACATAATGCACTTGAACTAGAAAACATAGACTATAAAACCATATAGGGACACACCCCATGACATAGGAATATGACTGAAGTGGTTGAGATTGTTGTGTATAATATTATAGATGAAAAATATCATATAGTTATGGTTTTGTCTCAAATAAGTGTCCAGGTCTATAAGCTCAAGAGTAGATCAATTACAATCAAACATTTAGAATATAGACTCAAATCTACAAACCAATGAAAGTGTGATTGTTTCTTAACTGCTTTGTCAATTACATTTCATTGATTTAAATTTAATTTGTGACACTTGGTATTGTTTTCATTAATTAACCTCTTCTATATATATACATACATATATATATATACATATATATATACATATATATATATACATATATATATATATATACATATATATATATATATACATATATATATATATATACATATATATATATATATATATATACATATATATATATATATATACATATATATATATACATATATATACATATATATATATACACACACACACACATATATAGACATATATATATACATATATATATACATATACATATATATATATATATACATATATATATACATATATATGTATATATATACATATATATGTATATATATACATATATATATATATATATATGTATATATACATATATATATATGTATATATACATATATATATATATGTATATATATATATATACATACACATATATATGTATATACATACATATATATATACATATATATATATATATGTATGTATATTTTGTATTTTAATTATATATTCTTAGATATATTTTAATTGTAAGTTTTTATACCCATTTTGTGTAAAAACTAGAGTTAGGGTAAAAACTTTATGTTCAAGTTTTTCAAAGTTCTAAAGAAAAAAGAGGAAGGGATGAGATAAATTATGGCATAATTAAATAAAATTATAAGATTGCTTACTCATTCTAAAAAACCAAACACTAACTACTATATTTGATTATTTGTCTTGCACCCAAAGGTTTATTTCATCCTTAGGAGTGATAAAGTTTCTAATGTTGAGATTGTGCAAAAAAAAGTGTTTGAGATTGAGGATGAGATGATATTATCTATAAAATTGAAAAAAATATTCCATGAAATATATTTCAATAAATTCAAATGCTGAATACATGATGGGACCTACCATAAATGAAAATATTCATTGTAAATAAAACAAATTCCCCATAAAATAAAGTTCAAGAAGAGATTCCTAATCATGCACAATAAATTTAATAAATTTTAAAAAAGGAAGAAATGAAAAACTTTTGAATTTATCTCAATAATTTCAATATCATAGTATTGAGGGAAAAATAATTGTCCAAGGGACCACTTATTAAACCATGATAAAGTGTTTTAACTTATTTTGGATATAGGTGATCTAAATAGGCTAAAACTATTGAAATCCAAATTGCACAACATTTGACATTAATTATGTAAATATGAATTATTTAACATATATTTATTATACTTAATAAATAAGAAATTACCAAGGGATAATAAAATTAGATTATATTCTATTATTTATTGTTTATTATCTATGTATAATCATTTAAAATGGTCTATAGTATCTCCATGACTACTAGGCTCAAGAAATAGACTTATAAAATTTTCCCAAATGCTAACATCAAAGCCCAAAATCATGATAAAAAAGGATTTGTCTACTACCTTTAGTAAATATATATATGTAATTTTTTATTATGTTCCACTAAAAATTGTTTCATCTTCCTATCTGTATGATTTATGTCCAATTTTTTGACCTGAACCCTGTATCTAAATCCTGATTTTATCTTCCTTTGCTTTGAAAATGTAACTCCACTTTAAATTTTTTTTGACATGAAATAAAGTCAAGCAGGAGAGTCCATGGTTTGTTTTTATATTATTTTGAGATTTATGAATCTATAGATGAATCAACTAATGTTGGGTTGTGATACATTTTTATTTATCCATGTTAGTGTTCCATATCTTGTAAGGCTCATAGAAGATAATGTGTACATTTATCTTGAACATTGTAATGTTTTCTAATAAATTAAGATATTATGTTATTTATGTTAAGTATATGTAAGTTTATTTATGAGATGGTAAGTTATATTTATGTGTTCCCAAACTAATAATTACATATTAATAAGTTATCCTTAAGGATATACCATATATGTGCTTGCACCATTTAGTATAAGAGTGGGTTTTCCATAGTGGAATTGTGTGTGAAGACTCAAAATAAGTCAATTAAAAAGTTGTGGAAGAAAATTTTACATTAGGAGAAGTTAAAAAATAAAGGTAACATTATTAAAAGAGGGAAAACACCATGAGGACATTTAGTTGTAAACTTGGTAGAAATGATGAGAGGAATGCGAGCAAGGTTGGGTATACAGAAATAAACATAAAGAAGGGGATCTCACATTAAGGATGAGAGTGAGGATGAATAAGAAGGAGATCAATAGATTAGAGTGGAGGACATGGAGAATGTAACTAAGAGTATATTTATTATATTTGTGTTAAGGCTTGGTAATAAGCCAAAGCTAGAGACACCTTTATATAATGGGAGTTTGAATCTCAATGAGCTTGTGGATTAAATAGTAGAGATGGATAATTATTTTAAATATGAGTCTACAGAGGAACACAAGAAGGTGAATTTTTATTGCATGAATATGAATAAACATGCCTCTTTATGATTGGATCATGTGTAGGCCAAGATACAAAAGAAAGGTAAGGAGAAAATAAAAACTTGGGATAGGATGTTGAAAAAGTTGAAGGCCAAATTTTCTCCTTTTGACAATCAAATGAGTTTTTTCAAAAAACTATAGAATTTGAGACAAAAATAAATTAGAATCATATATCACACCAAGGATGACCAAGTGAAGGTAGAAATATATGTGCATGGGTTATGTTTTTCTATTCAAGATGAATTTAGTTTGTTGAACTTGAGAATCATGGAAGAAGCATATCAAAGTGAATTGAATGTAAAAGATACACGTTTAAGAAAATATGTGAAATATAGAGGTAGAGGAATGTATTAGAGAGGATAGGGAAAAAATAATTGTGGAAAAGGACAATAAAATCATGGTGGAGAGGTAACACTCAAAATTAGAACTCAAGCAGTAGAGGAGGTTAATATTCTAGGGGGAAGGATCCTTTAGAAGAGGTAGAGGTGGAAGATTTTGAGGTAAGTGTTTTGAATGCAATAAGTATGTTGGGAATAGAGATTATTAGTGTCTTTAAAACCCTCAAAACATTAGGAGGATGACTAAAGTGAACAACCATGTTATTCATGCTAATGAACAAAGTGTTGGATCACCAACACATATGAAAGATCCAAAATAAGGAGAGGATTTATTTATTAAAAGAGTGATGTTTAAACCAAATAAGGAGGTGAATTAACATAAAAAAGGAAGAATTTATTCTAGAATAGTTTCAATTATGGAGGTAAGTGTTACAAGGTGGTGATGAATAACAATAACATAAATAATTTGGTTTCTCAATAGATGGAAGAAAAGCTTAAGATAAATTGGTTGGTACATCATAAAAAATAAAAGGTTTCATGGTTGATTAAAGTCCATAAATTTTTGGTGAATGAGAAATATATGGTGAGTTTTCAAATTGGTTCATATAAGGATGATGTTCCATGTGATATTATGACCATGGATGTGTGTCATGTGTTAGTGGGAATGCCATGGTAGTTTTATAAGAGAGTTGTAAATGATAGAATATTAGAAACCTACACCATAATGAAATATGACAATATATTCACATTGATTCAATTTAGAGATAGAGGAGATGAGGTGGAAAATGGTTCAAAGGTGTTGTTAGTTTCCAGTAGAATTTTTTTGAAGGTGGCCAAGGAGGAAGAAACATGATTTGATCTAGTTTCAAATCCTATGCAAGTTATGACAAGCACTAAGGTAAGGGATATTCCTATGTAAATTTAGAAAATATTGGAAGAATATTTTGATATTGTGTCAAATTAATTTACCAAGGGACTACCCCCTATAAGAAGCATTATCCATCACATGGATCTAGTTCATGGAGAAAGTTTTCATAACAAGGCACCATATAGATTGAATCCAAAGGATAATGAAGAGATAAAATTTAAAATGTAAGATTTGTTGGAAAGGGGATTGATATAATAAATTTTGAGCTCATGTGAAGTCCTAGTTGTGTTAGCACCTAAAATAGGTGGATAATGGAGAATGTGCATATATTCATTTGCAATAAAAAATATCACCATTAAGTATAGGTTTCCATTAGCAATAATGGATGATTTAAAAGAATATTTTAGTCGAGTAAAGTGACTCACAAAGATATATTTGAAGAGAGGGTATCACAAAATTTATATAAGATAAGGTGATAAGTGGAAGACATCATTCAATATGAATTATGGGTTATACGAGTGGTTGGTCATGCCATTCGATTTGTCAAACACCCCAAGTACATTTAGGAGAATGATGAGTATATAATTTAATAATTTTATGGGTAAGTTTGTGATAGTGTATTTATATGAAATTATAATTTTTAATCATTCTAAATATGAAAATTTAACTTGTTTAAAGTTGGTTTTATATTAGTTAAAATAATAGGAATTAATAGTGAATTTGAAGAAATAAAACTTAATTCAAGAGGAGTTGATATATTTAGGATTTTTAATCTCAAAGGATGGGTTGAAGATGGAACCAAATAAGGTGAGGGAAGTTTTTGAGTGGCCTTTTACAAAGATTATATTTTAAGAAAGAAGTTTTCATGGGATGACAAGTTTGTACAGGAAGTTCATCTAAAAATCTAGTGGTATATTTGAACCCACTATGGAGACTATAAAGGAGGACAAAAAGAAGTTTTAATAGATATTAGATTTTATTTTTTTAAGAGAAAGTGATATAATAACCAATGTTAGCGTTTCTAAAATTTGGAGGAGTTATTTAGGTTGCTTGTGATGTAAATGAGACAATCATAGGAGAACTATTGGTCAATATGGTAATCCCATTACCTATTTAAATGAGAATTAAATTTTTCCAACAAGAAGTATTTGGTATATGACAAAGATTTTTATGCAATGGTAAAATATCTCAAGAAGTGATGACACTATATTTTGTTGAAGGATTTCATTTTGTACATAGATAATCATATGTTATAATTCATAAACATCTAAGGTGATCTAAATCAAAGGCACATGAAATGATTGTAATTTATTCAACTATATTATTTTGTTTTCAAGCATAGAAGTGAGAAGTCAAATAAATTTGTTTATGCCTTGAGTAGGTGATATATTATTATGAATGATCTCAAGGTGGAGGTCATTGGGTTTGACTCAATGAATAAGTTATATGAAGAAGACTTGAATTTTTGAGATGCATGGACAATATGGAGGAGTCCAACTCATATATAAATAACTTTATGGATGGAATAAATGATTAAATATGGATTATTATTCAAAGGAAATAGGTTATGCCTACCTCAAGGTTACATAAGAGATAACTTATTAGAATAAAAACTTTCAGTTGTCTAGCTGGCCATTTTGGGTATGATAATACTCTAGAACAATTGAGTGAGAAATACTATTGGATTCATACGAGTATAAATGTTAATAATTTTTTTGTATAAGTGTAGATTTTTCCAATGTTATAAGGGAAAAAGTTAGAATACTGATTTGTATCAACCATTACCCATTCCAAATAGACTATGGCACATATTGACTATTGAAATTTTTCTTAGATTTCTAATAACACAATGGGGTGATGATTACATACAAATTAAGTATGGATTTTTTTCTTATATTTAAAATAAAACAATAGGGTAATGATTACATACAAATTAAGTATGGATTTTTTTAATTATATTTAAAATAAAACAATAGGGTAATGATTCCATATTTTTTGTTCTTGATATGTTTTCTAATATGGCTCACTTTATAACATGCAAAAAGACTAGTGAGGCCACACACATTGTGAATATATTATTTCAATAAGTTTTAATATTTCATGGATTACCAAGAAGTATTATATCTATGTAGACACATAAATTAAAATTTAGTTAAGATAATGTACTTGTGACCACTATTTTGACACACTTAGCTCATGCCTCATCTTAGGGCATTTTGACCATTTTCATTCACTTTTCACATGATGATCCATTCTTATAAGTAGCCCAAATGACTTTAAAATGTCCTTATTATTTATGAAAACTAGTTTAGACTCACACTTAGATAGTCCATAGTACCTTTATTCACATGAATAACATGCACTAAAATGTGCACTTGACTGCTTTAGGTCTAGTTGAGGTAACTGACATAAGGGGTGTGTGATGGATGAAAGTACATATTATGATGATTATCTGGGGGAATGAGATTTGGAATGATGAGTGTAAATGGATGCTCATGATGGAACCAACATATTTATATTACTTCATGCTACTCATTAATAGCATACAATTGAGTGGAAATAAAGCTTCAAGGTCTATTAATAATTGTGATGATAAGGATGCAAAGCTTCTGATCAATTCTAGGAACATCAATATAAGAATGGTTTTGTTGAATGATTAATGTAATTATGTTAAATATATCAAGATGATTATTCCCTATCAATTTCATACAAAAATGTGAATGATATATGATGAGGATATACCTGACAAAAAGAAAAGGGGTGGAGATGAGAATCTAGGCATGGATTAGATTGTAATGATAGCCTAAGTTTTGGGGAAAGATGATGATGATGATGATTATAAAAAATATTATAATATTATTATAATTAATTGAGATTGTTGAAAATTATATGAGGTATAGGTTTGAAATAAAAAACCTCAATTCTAAGCTCAATATTGATATCTAATTGGGTGTTGATAGTTGGACCTGGTGGTCTAAATCTTGGAAAAAGACCCACTCTATAGAGGTATGAATTCTCAAGGAGTGTCA
Source organism: Torreya grandis (assembly GCA_037957365.1). Taxonomy (NCBI): domain Eukaryota; kingdom Viridiplantae; phylum Streptophyta; class Pinopsida; order Cupressales; family Taxaceae; genus Torreya; species Torreya grandis. The sequence goes on from JARHVA010000844.1 coordinate 1,773,552, forward strand.
TAAAAGAGGATAGGTGAAGAAATTCATAATTTTATTTTTTATTTTTTATTGTGGTATGTGTTTGGAATTTCTATCTTGTTAGAATCAAGGTTTTAGGAAAGCTCGTGATTGTTGGTACAAGGCTTTGGTTGTTGATTTAATTTTAGTTTTTGATAATGTTTTGATTGAAAATAAATCTAATTAGTTTTTAAAAGTAAATTAATGAAAATAAATTAATATTAATGTATGGAAATAAATTAAATAATTCTTATTTTATGGTTTTTTTAATTCACTTTTCAATGCATGCAATATTAGAAATAAAAATATACACTAACAATATTGTTTTAGAGATTTTCTAGGTGCAAACTAAATGAAATTATTTTTTTGTTTTCAGATTATGGATGAATAAATATTTTATGGAAACTGATATTTATAATATGAAAGTAAATATAAAATCATAGCTAGATTCTAAACATCAATACTACTAAGTATCTAAATATTCTTTTTCATATGCAAGCTGACACTAGTTTTTGATGTTTTCTAGATGAATGCACACTAAGTTTGAATTATTTTTAATAAATGGAAGTGAATACCTAAGTTATTATTTTATTATTTCATAAAATAAAAAAAATTTAAACAATAAAAATCAATATCAAGATAACACCTTTTGCTCTTATAGGTTTGTGTAGATTTTTCTACTTGCTAGTGTGTTTGTTTGTCTATGAATAAGAGCTTATTTTAAATAAAAAATTGATTTTTGTTGAAGCTTAAAGAATTTTATAATATATAATTAGGGTTTTAATGAAATTATATATGATTTTAAATGATATATTGTATAGTTAAAAATAGTAAGGAAACTAACTAATATTTTTGATGCAAAGATGGGAAGGGAGAATAATTATTTTTCCTACATATTTACATTTTAAAAATAGAGATATAAAATAATAAATTAAATTAAGTTAAAATAATATAATATACTAAAAAAATAAATAAAAAATAAAACTAAAAGCCTCCAACCTAATCAAGACATAGACCAACTAGAAATAAAAGATGTGTTTGTGATACAGTCCTCAACATGCTAGCTCCTCCACTTAAAAAAATGATTATAGAAATTGTATGAATAAGTATAAGGATAAAATAATAGTAGAAAAAAAATAAAAACATAACTCAAAACAAAATAACAACTATCTCTAGTTCATTCATTGACTATAAATATCTAGTTGTAAATTCAACGGCCTTCCTTGCTTAAAACTGTGTAGTATAACACAAAAATGATCAAATGAAAATATAAAACCAATGGTAAGAAGCTTATGTATATATAAAGATTAAAACATTAAATCCCCAATGTAAATTTTTGGATCTTAAAATCATTTAAAATTGGAATAATTTTAGGAGAGGAATGAAAGTTGTAAGGGTGAGTTTAATTGGGTTAAACTATGAGTAGGACTTATGAAAGACTTAAAAATAATTAAAAATAAAAGAGGGAGTTATTTGGGCAAGCATGGAAGTGAAATAAAGGTGAAAAAAAATAAACACAATAATAAGTATGTAAAATGAATGGAATCTTGAGTTTTAGAAGATAAAATTATAACATGGACCAACGGTGACAGGACCACTCCTATTTATAGGGGTAATTATGCAATCACCCATCCTAGTGATAGAATCACCTTTGTTTATAGGGGGTGGTTATGAAACAATTATTCCTAGTGATAAAAATACTACATGGGATAATATAAATTCCATAGAGTAATATGTAACCACCCAATTTGTGATGGTTCTGTTAGGTTTGTTTACATAACCACTATGGTGAACCTATCATATATAGGGATAGTGGACCTATCATATATAGGGAAATTTTGTAATACTACAGGGTAGTTTCATTACCTAATGGGGTAGTTTTGTAACTAATTTAATATTTTTGAAAAAGAGTAAAGGGGAGATGTAAATGCCAAAAAAATGGGATTTTAAGGGGTCTAAGAGAAGGATAGGTAAGTAAGAGGGCTAAAGTGTTAGAGAGACCCTATGTTGAGTGTAAATTAGAAGATCATTGCATCATCGTTAGACATTGTAATGGGAATGTTAGACCATGAAAATTTTGGGTGCATATATATTACCCCTTTATATGAATCCTCGTCATGAATTAATGAGTGTGTGGTCCTAAGTAGTGGCATGCTAAAAGGAAATAGAGGGTTAAAAATACTTACCTTGATAGTATAATGAATCCATTTAAGACTCTGAGTGACGTACATAAAAATATGGAAATAAAGTTTAATTTAAAAGAAATATAAAAAAAACCATGTAATCAAGCTATAGACAAGAGTATGTACCATCCATGTGGGGAATATCATACTACCTGAACCATCCCATTAGGGGACTTAACTCATTATCATGGTTATGAACCTATAAAATTGTAAAACATGCTATGGAAGATAGAAAGCCATTAAATTATCATTTTTATAAAAATTTAGAATCAATATGACTTGTTAAAACTAAAAATAAGTGTTAATGAGAGAACATTCCAAAATTAGAAAGTTTTCAAACCAAAATGACTAGTTTGGGGGCCTATTATATTAAAAAACTTGCCAAAAACAACCTCATTTATGCTAATTAACTTGTGAAATTTTGAGATTTGGATTTAATATGATGGTTTTGAGAGAGGAAGTAGTTGAAATAATGAGCATAATATTAGGATGGAAATTATACCAGTGACAAGTGGATTAGGTTAGGGATGGGTAGGGTTTTATTAATTTTTCCTCTTTTTACCATTTTGCTTCAAACACACTAAAATTCCAATGACATTAGAAATTTTAAGTTTTAAAATGGTTTTGGGGAGGTTTATATTAGGAATTTGTATTTTTGTGTGTGTTTTGAGTAAAATTTTGAGGGTTTTGGGGGTTTTTGGAGGGATATGGCTAGTGGATAGAACTACCATGTGGGGGATGAAACCATCAATCTTCACACTCCAAAAATGATATAAACACTATCATGGATCCATAACTAAAAATATTTATAGGTTTAATTGTTAAAACACCACCACTATATAATGGTTTTGTAACTGCCGAAGGAATTCACATATCTACGTAGGGTGGTTGCATAACTGTCACCTATAAATAGGGCTAGTTTCAATTTTGGATTGAGAGGGTAAATTTGTCTCATTTAAAGGGTAAAAATAGGTAATATGATGACTTGGGGTCTTTTCCGATTATAAGGGACCTATATATATTATATTAGAGTTTAGGAGTGGGATTGGATACCCTATGTTGTGGTGATACTAATGGCAAATGGGTTGGCAGTCCTAGATCAAGTCAACATACTTTGAGTGGTATTTGTGGGGATTATCCCTACCTTGAGGAAGATAATGTGTGACTTAATCACCTACTAGGAACATAACTAACACACTTTCATGTCCCCTTAGGCCCTAATAGAGTAGACTATCACTCTAGTTGATGTTTATATGACTACATGTCTATCAATGACATGTTACTTAGTGGCCCTCTAGGAGGCCAAAAGTAGGGCTAAGGTTGTGTCTAGGTAATACACTTTATCAATGTTAGAACAATTGAAGTGGGTGTGAAGTGTAGAGTGAGGATTTCTAATAATGAGGGATCAATGATCTCAAATCACCTACTAGGCACATATACTTTATGTTCCTAGTAGGTGACATAATCACCTATTAGGAACATAAATAAAACATTTTTATGTTCCCTTAGGCCATAAGTGAGTGGAATATCACTCTAGTTGATGTATATAGGATTACAGGTCTATAGATGACATATTGCTCAGTGGCCCTTTAGGAGGCCACAAGTAGGGCTAAGGTTATGTCTAGGTCATAAAATTTATCTATATTGGAACACCTAAAGTGGGTGTGAAGTGTAGAGTGAGACTTTATATGATTGAGGGATCAATGATCTCAAATCTACATAAAGCGATCATTGGTATACTTGATTCTTGACTAGTGGGAAACAAAGGTACTGACATGCTATTCTATATATGGTTCTTGATTATCCACTAGATCAAGGAGAAGGGAGCGTAATTATATTAAGGATCAAAGATCTTGGCTCATACTTATATATACTTGTGCCACATGGCTATATTAAGATAAATTTCTATCAACCACCCCACACTCTTCAAGAACTAGGTATATGAGCAAATGATTCCCTACTAAAGGGGAATAACTATTAAGGATGTAAAAGTCATCAAAGCCTCAATATGGTCAAATGTGGCACCATTTCAAGATTTTATGTGGGAAATCAAGACCTTCATAACTATGAATTTTAATCCCTACCTTAACATGGTTATATGGTTGGAAAATGAGATGGGGAAGTTATCTACCTTTTAGTAGCCTCTAGGGCCACCTAGGTAAGAGACATACTACTAAAAGTTATGGAACACATTATAGATAGGGTGTCTTAATAGTTTAACATGTCATACATTGGTAACATTTCCATACTAATAGTGTTATATAGAGGTGTGTGAGTGGCATGGATAGGGAGATTGGAGTGGATGGAATGGTACCTACTTGTATGAGGGGTGTCCATCACTTGAGTTGTTCAACTAAGAGTTTCACAGGGGGACATACCCTAATAGGATAGTAGTAGGTGGCTCCCCCACCACCATCACCACCATAGTAGAACCTTGCATAACAAGATCCTACATAATAATTATAGTAGGTAGGTGGATAAAATAGGGGTCTAATGTATATTAAGCTAGAATAGGACCTAAATGTGATTGAGGATGAGGCTATTGAAAATGACTCTATTCTGAATTAACATGAAGATTACCGAGGATAATTTTTATTTTACATATTTTAGCTTATTAATTCTATTTTTATTTTAGGCTTGATTACTTATCTGATTTATTAATTTGATTTTAAATGAATGGATATGATGTCAATTTTTATTTTTTATGATTGTAGATACATCGATAGAATGGTAAACATTATTTAGGGATAACCTAATCAACTTTTTTTAGCTAGATACTAACATGACCAAAGATGAATTATTAGAGAATCCTATATTTTTGTTGGGATAGTTTGGCATATTTATGTCTTCACACCAACCTACCATGAATCTATGACACTGAATAGATTGAGAGTATAGAATAATATTATGTGTATGGAAGTGAAACTAGACAGATCAATAACTTATCATAATCAATAATATTCAAGCTCAAAGAAGGTAAGCAACTAATGATTCTACATGGAAATACATATATGTTGAGTTCATGACCAATAATGGATTTGATAAACCTACACTAAGGTATATCTTATCACATAATGTTGAAGGATAGGTTTCTATGGCCTCTAGTCAAATTCCATATAGTAAATACATATGCAAACTAATATAGTACTCACCAAATCTTGTGGTGCAAATGGAAGAAATAATAAACATGAAAAGACAAATTTATATAATATAATATATAAATTATGTAAGCAAGGAGATATAAAATTAAATCCATTAGTTATACAACATCTACTTATCAAAATATGAAGGGATAGGAATATACATACCTTGTTTAAATGAACCCATCATGCCTAAACATCTCCCTTAGATAATGGTTCTTTGAAAAAGGTTGTTGTGGGATTGTATGGATCGCAAGGATAAATAATATATAGGCTATAAGACTTCTCCTATGCATCAAAGACCTCCACAAGAGAAGTGCTACTTCTCCAAAGCAAAAACCTAAGAAATGAGACCTCCTATTAATTCTATAAGTAAATTTAAGAGAAATAATGATACATAATTGAATGATCTTATCTTTAGACATGAAATGAATGGGGTATATATAGACATGGATTAATCTTAAACCCTCTCATGAATTTAGCTCATTAAGTCATTCTGATCAACCTTATCCATTAGGTCTTAAACAATGTCGGCTTGGGATAACAAAGTTACATAGCATGTGCTAAACCTAGAATGGGTTGGACCCAATTAACATAGTAGAAAAAGTGGTAAACATGGGATTTTATTAGGTATGGGATATTTTAGGTGGTGTGATGCTTAGGGAAGTATATAAATGGGGTTTTAATGCTTAGGGAAATGGATAAGAGTAACTTGTATTAGTTTTAGGTGGTGGTATAGGGCCCAAAAATCTTGAGAAGCACCATATGTCTACCAACTCCTTTTCCAATACACCTTTTAAGGTGTAAACTCATAGAGATTGAGATTCAATGGGTTCTTACAAGAGAGAAAGCATCAATAACTAATAAAGTTTAAAAATATTATGTATACATATGCCCTAATCAAATCTCATAACGTGTCATGATGTTGTAAAATGGGATGGTGCTTTGGAAAAATAGCATAAAAACTCACAATGTTGAGCTAATAAACTATTGTATAAACATAAATTTAAATTATAGTAAGGAAATAATTGAATTAATTTAAAAGTATCATATATATACCTTGACTTAACTTTATCTCTGAATGGTTGTCTATTATATTTGTAATATTAATTATGGAGGGTTCATTAATTTCTTTGGATAAACCATAGGGATATAAAATTAAAGAACAAAAATAAATAAATGTAGGGAAATTAAAATAATCGAATTTTATATAACTGACATAAATTACTTGGTAATTTGGTAAGCTAGGGTGATAGATGCTAAGTTAGAACCAAGAGAACCAAGTGAAATCGAGAGTAAATTAGGTAACTAAAAAATTTGAGGATACTAAATTATCAAAAAACTTAAAAAAAATGTATATTAAGTAAGAAAAGTATCAAACCAAATCAAACCAAGGACATGTGAAGGTGAAATAATAAATCTAAAATCAATGTAAATGAAGTAACAAACTAAACTTAAACAAAGATATAAAAGTAACATATAGTATAAAAAAATTGATGAGTGAGAAGTAACAATCCTAACCTACTCAGTAATGGAAAAATTAAAATAGAGAAATGAAACAAGATTATCTACAAAAAGACTGATAAACAATTTTTATAAATTGTAAAAGGAACTAAGGAAATCCAAGAAGGATAAATAAATGGTGTAAGGAAATAATTCCTAGTTACTCAAAAATTAAAATTTATTCTTAAGATAAATAGAACCAAAAAAAAACTATTAGTATCATATATTGAGAATTGGTATAATATTGATCATAATCAACATCAATTACAAAAATATTGTCATTTAAATGTTATATGTTATAGGTAGAATAAGATTTTTGAGGTCTAGAAGATATGATTTTGGTCACCTATTTCTTTTGGGATGGTTTAATACAATTATGATGGCATAATTTTATTATAGCTTCATGGTTAAATGTGTTTCCTAACATAAAAGAAACAACAAATTTGACAAGCCCACAACATGTTTCATGAGAATGAACCGCATTAGCATGAAACCAATCAAATTTATTAGGGTCTTACCATGAAGGTGCGTAACTATTATAGGTGAAGGGTTTATATGGAGATAATAACTACTTCATTTATGGTACTATTAATGGTGGGTAGGAGGCAACTTGATTATCTACTTTGACTACTCCTAGTTCTATTTGAGGAGTAGTTCTTGTAATTACATTAGTTGAGGTTTGGAAAGATTATTTTATTGATCTATTTATTGGGTCAAACTATTTCATAAGGAAATCTTGACTTTTGGCTTGATCAAATGCTTCATTTAAATTTTGAATAGAAAATTTTTAGAGCTTATACTGAAGTGAAGGTGTTAAAGTAGTGATAAATATTTTGAAGAGATTATCATCATTCATGTTGTGATCTGATTTATGAGTTAATGATTTCCATCATTTCATAAAATAATGAGATGATTCTAAGGTTGATTACTAAGCATTGATAAAATGACTAAGACAATTTTTTGAAAGATAATTGTGTTGAAATTAATTGATTAGAGCATTAACCAAATCTTCTAATTGTGTGATGGAATGTTGAGTAAATTGATTATACCATTTTAAAACATCACCTTTAAATGTTCTAACTAAATATTTTAAAGTAGAAAAGGTATTTGTTTGGATCCATTCCTTGTAGATATTACCAAATACCTTAATAAAATATTTAGGGCCTTTAGTTCCATCATATTTAATAGTTGGAGAAATGTTTCCAATATCAATGGAGAAAATGAAAGGAGTTAAAAGTTCATTTTGGATGTTTTGAAAGATATTATTATACATAAAGGATTGTAGAATGATATTCTCATTTGAATCTCTAGGGGGAGGAGGAATACAATTTTGATTATTTTGAGGTAATATAAGAGGAGGTTTAGTAGTCATTTTTAATAAATAATGTTTCATTTGCATCATTTAAAAGGTGTTTTCTATTTGTATAACATTCATTTATTGGACTATTTTTGTAAGAATTTGAGTAGTGTCAATTTGTGTATTTTAATTATTAGTATTTAAAGGTGGGATATTAGGATTATTAAGATAAGAAATTTTAGTGGTGGTATGAGGAATATTCCCATTATTAGGTGTAAGGATGTTGCCTATTATAGGATTCCCTGTAAGATTATTCGTTAAACTTATATAAATTCATTCAATGGTGTAGTAAGGTATTTTGGATAAGGTAATATCTTGAGAAGTGTGAAATAGATTAGAGCCATATACATCATCACTTTGGGTGATTTGAACCATATTTCAATCAATATATGGACATGAAAAACATGAAAAAGTACACCATGAGTGATTATCCTCTTGGGTAGCTACAATACGTAAAAAAAGCAACCCATGTATCATCTAAATGGGTTAAGGTTATCAATAAATATTTAGATACATGATTTCATGATGTTTAAAAAAGATTAATAAAAAGATAATAAAGTACAATTTTTTTAAAAAAAGTAAAATTATGGGAATAAGACAAAGTAGACAAAATACTATACAAGATCGACTGGTTGGAATTCATGAATGAAAAGAACTGTGTTAGCCAAATTATATGTAGTTAGATAGGTCAATGAATTTTTGAATAGGCAATTGATAGGATAATAGGTAAGAAAGTCAACCAATTAATACAAAGTTGATTAGGTCAATGTAGTAATGTACTGAGTTATAGACAATTAACTAATCTAAGATAGAAATAAATTAGCCAATAGGTATGTAGTTGAATAGGTCAATATAGCTAGAAGGAAAGGAAAATAGAGTATTTTATGAAATATGAGGTTGAGTACGTTGATTATTTTTACATGAAGGAAAATTGAATAGTCTACAAAAAACTAGGTTGATTAGGTTGATTTAGTTTCACAGGTAGGAAAATAAAGCATTGAATAAAAGACTAGGTGGATCTGGTGAACTTAGTTCCATAGGAAGGAAAACATATCAGTCTATAAAATTTTGGGTTGAGCAAGCCACCTTAGTTCTACATGAAGGTATGTAAAATACTAGGTCAAGTAGGTCAAATTAGTTCCATAGGGAGGAAAACATAGTAGTCTGTAAAAGACTAGGTTGATCTAGTGGACTTAGTTCCACAAGAAAGAAAACATATCAATCTATAAAATACTAGGTCAAGCAGGTCAAATTAGTTCCACAAGAAGTAAAATATATAAATATATAAAAGATTTGGGTCAATCAGGTTGGCTTAGTTCCATAAGAAGGAAAATAGACCAGTCTATAAAAGATTAGGTCAATTAGGTTGACTTAGTTCCACATGAAGGAATTTAGAGCAATCTATGAAACACTAGTTTGATCTAGTCAGCCTAGTTCTATCGTCTAGTAAAAAATTAAAATGTTCTAAAAATTTAATAATTAAGTTGATTCGATCAACATAGTTGTATTTGTTGTATCAGTTACTAATTTTATTTATACTAAGTTGACTAGCTTAATTCTATCTAAATATTTTATCTTTTACCTCTGTAGGTGAAAATTTATATATGGACAATATAGTTCAAAATAACTCAATATCTTTAGGAAAACTACCACATCGACCTAGTTTACTCTATATTATTTTTCAAGTTCACTCTAACTAGATCAATAATTTTTTGTCAAATTTTAAGTAAATTCATTTTCCTTTTATTTTTTAAAATTTAAAATTTAATACTATCTTTATCAAATTTTTAATTCTATAAAACTATACCTTTATAATAAACTAAGTTGATGCACTCAACTTAGTTTTTCATATAATTTTTATCCAAAAAACTAAGTCCAATCGCTTGACTATGCTAATTTTGGACCATCTTCCAATAGGTTGAATTGATCAACTCGACTCTGTTATGTTTTATTTATACAACTGGGTCGATCGAGTTGACTTTTTTTGTATTATTTTATTTTTTATTTAAGAAAATGAAATTAATCTAAATTTATAGTAATTAAATTCACTTTGACTTTTAGTGGGTTTCATGTTTATTTACTTTCCAAAAACTACAAATTAACTTTTAAAACTTTGATTTTCATTCTTATTTTTCACTTTGTTTGGTTTTCTTGAGAAATTATGTATTGGTAGTTTTTAAACTAGTTATCTATTATCATGAAGGGATACTTGATAATATATTTATATTCATTATCTATTTTTTACATATATCATGACATGAGGGGCTTGCCCAAATAGTCATAGACATAGTATAGAGCTAAACACAATATTTAGTTTTCACCTACCTCATAGTATTTTAGAAATGCCTAGGATTTCCTTCTTTATTAAACCTTAGGAATCCAACCATCCATTTATTTGTGTGGTCTATTAGTTAGTGGTTATAAATGAGAGAATAATTCTAGATTACCCTTAAAATTGGATTTAGTGGGCTATGGGAGTGGTAATTCTTCCATAATCAGTGCTCTAAAATATTGGGCTAACACTATCCAATAGACAAGTATCTTTGGAAGCCTATAATTTCAATCAATTTTTTTGTATGAAATCCTAATCTTATTTTAAAATAATTAATTATTTTATAAATTTCATTATTGTTTCATATCATTTTATCTTTTATGTTGTATTGAAAACTTGTATTAGCCAACATTGATACAAAGTTTGTGTTGTGTGCTGCAACTAGATCGACTAGCTCAACATTTTTACTTGCAGGTTTAATTATCTTTTCCATTTTATTATTAAGTGTTTTATAATTTAGTTAAATGTTAAAAACTGGGAAAAGAAACTAGATCAATTACATTGATGTAGTTTTTTGATATTGTAAATTTCATACATAAAAAACTGATCAAAGTTGAAAATCTCACCTCAATTGGAAAACCTATAATAAGATTCCTTAAATAGGTTAATCAAGTCGATAAAATTATAAAAAAATACACACAAATTTGAACTAAGTTGATAGGGTTGATATTGTATTTAAACCTACACACATACTATTAAACTAGGTTGACTCAATTATCTGTAAAGAAAAATTAGATTATGCAAGGGTTAGATACACACTTAGCTCACCATAATGTATGTAAGTGAAACTAGACAAATATTTAACTTATCCTACTCAATAATATTCAAACTAGGAGAAGGTAATCAACTAAAAATTCCATTTGGAAATATATTCATATTGAGGTCATGACCACTAATGGATCTAATAAAATTACACTAAGGGATCTCTTATCACACAATGGAAAAAAGAGGTTTCTAAGGCCTCTAGTCAAATTCCATTTTTTGATAACCTTAGTTAGGTCTTATGATTATAAATAATATTAAACAAGCTAATCTACTAATTAAATATGAAAACTAATCTAGTAAATGTATATTCAAGCTAATCTAGTGCTCACTAAAGTTTGTGGCATAAATGGGGAAGATAATAAATGTGCATAAGACAAATCTATCTAATATAATATATAAATGATTTAAGAAAGGAGATATAAAATTGAATCCATTAGTTTTACAAAATATACTTATCAAAATATGAAGGGCTAGGAATATACTTACCTTGTTGAAGTGAACCCTTCGTGCCTCAATCTCTCCTTTGGCCATTGGTGCTTTGCAAGAATTTATTGTGGGATTGTAAGGATAATAAGGACAAATCAGCTCTAGGCTATAATAATTATCCTATACATCCAAGACTTCCAAAATAGAAGTGCTATTTATCCAAGAAAAAAATATAACCAAGGAAACCTTTTATTTATTATATAAGCAAATTTATGAGAAGTAATGATGCAAAATTTAATGATCCTCTCTTTAGAAATGAAATGAAGGGGGTATATATCCATGGATTTACCTAAAACCCTCTCAAGAATTTAGTCAATGTGGTCAACTTGGTCAACCTTGTTAGGTAAGAAATATAGCTATTAGGTATTGAACTATGTTGGCTTAGGCCAATAGAGTTATTTAATGTGCACCAAACCTAGAATGGGGTCAACCCAATCGACGTAGTAAGACAAGAAGTAAAGGTGGTTTTTGCTTAGGTAGGGGATTTTTTAAGTGGTGAGATACTTAAGGAAGTGTATAAGTGGGGTTTCAATGCCTAGTGAAATAGATATGATTAACTTATATTAGTTTTAAATGGTGGTATAGGGTCCAAAAATATTGTAAATCACTAAAGGTCTACGAACCCTTTTATCAGTGCACCATTTAAGGTGTGAACTTAGAGATATGAATATTCGATAGGTTCCTTCAAAAGAGAAGCATTAATAACTAATAAATATTTAAAATAATTTGTTTATATAATCTATAGGTGATACCTAAGATAGTAGTGCCCTGGTGGACATGATGGTAGTTAGAGGAGGTCGAGATTATTTTAGCCAATGGACATGAGGCATAGCCTCATAGGGAGGTGCCAACATGAGGAGAGATAGAAGCCCTCAGGTTAGAGAGATTTTTTTTTATGGTGGTTACAATATCAGACACCATAGGAACCATAACCCCCATAATTATACTATATTAGGGTCCTCTCACAAGAAAAGTATGGGATCTTGAGCATTATACATATTGATACTTATTGTACACTTTTGTTTTTTATTTTTGAGATCTTGAGACACATTGGCCCTCTATCGAGGTGATTGTACTAAATTTTTTAATTTAAAAACTAAAAAAATATTATTATCTATATGTACATGGAGATATTTTGGTTTAATTTTTAGTGACTTGTCATTATATGTTATGGGTTTTAATTTCTATGTTTACTTCTTAGTTTATGCACTTTAGATGACTAGGCATGTGATAATATATAATGCATCTCTATGATTTTGATAAAATACTATGGATAATGATTATATATGTGAAAAAAGTGTATGAAAATGATGTATTATGTTGGATATATATGAAATTAAGCATGTGATAATAATTTTTTCATAGGTGATGACCTAATTATTTTTTTACACATAACATGACATTCCAATTTTCATCAAGGGAAAGAAAAAGGTAGATAGGATAAATGTGAGATGATAAAATATGAAAACCATGAATCAAAAGTTTATAGTAAAATGAATATGACCTAATCATTATGAGCAAAGGTAAAATGTACTTATTGTTAGACTTACAAAATACTAACTTTGTTGGCTTCATCTAGAGACAACTAGCCTTGACAGAACCAGTAAATGGGATAAATCTACATTTTTTAGCATAGACATGTAGACATGGTTCTTAAATAGCCTTTTATTTGGACACTTTTTTATTTAATGTCTCTTCTTCATTTATAATTTTACTTTTCTTTGATACCCCCTACACATAGTCTCATGTGACTAATAAAATACATGGTCTCATCACTATAGGTTAAATGTAGGTGAGTAAGGGCATCTCTCTATAATGCTAACCCTATGTAATCAATAAGATGTTAGGGTTCAACATAAAATATTAACAAGGGTGAGAGATGTTGTATTTAGTTTTGATGTTGCATAAGATTTTGACAAGAGTGTTTTTCTATTTTCAAGGCTTTTACCCCCAAATATTGGCCCCATGTAACTATTGATATGAAAGAGCTCAACACTTAAGACTAATATAGGTGAATAAATTTTGTAATTGATAAGGCACCATAAGAAGACATTCTATCATGGATAAGCTCTAAGCTAGGTTGAAAACTAGCATTTTTTTAGTTTTACAAGATATAGGGAAAATAGGTGTACTCTAATCATAAAATCTAAGGCAAAAACCAATGTAATTCTGATTTTGAAAATGCTTTTATACAAGTTAATATGGTAATGTGAAAATAGAGTGATATGATATTATACATTCTATAAGTTTCATGATATGTGAAATAAAAACCAAATAATCACCAAATCAAAATATGATGTGAAAATCAACACATAAACCATGAAAAATGCAATGAAACCACGTAAATGTGACATGAAATAACTAAATTTAGAAATTATTAAGGTGAAAAGAGTTCATATATTCACTAAACTCCTTACCTTCAAAAGTACGTAGCTAATAGGCTTTATTATTGAAATAATCAACCACTAGGTAAGGGCCTAACCAGTTAGATTTGAACTTCTAACCTCCCTTATTATTGTCAATGCAACTTTCAAGCCTAAGGATAAGGTCTTCTACATGTATTGGGTGATTATGAAATTTTTTATTGTATTGTATTTCCATGCAATTCACATATGCAACATGGTTCTACACAACAGTGAGTCATCATTTATTTAAAGTATCAAGTTTAGATAACCATGTGTTTCTATATTATTCATGGTTAAGGGGATCCTCAAAAGAGACACAAAGGTTGGGCATCTCAACCTAAAGAGGCAAAATAAATTTAGATCTAAACATAAGGGAATACAAGGGTACCCACATGGGAATTTTAATGTTGGTTTCATAGGCCCAAAGTGCTGGATAAAGCTGAAATACCAATCTCAGTTATCAATTTTGAGAATTTTGACCAAAATTAACTTTAGGGTTTTATTGATATCATTGGCCTAGTCATAATCCTATGGATAATAAATGGAGGCCATGTGAGGTGATATGGAAATTTTATTACATAATTCATAAACCTCAAGGTTTTAAAAGGGATATCCATTATGTTCTATAATAATTTATATAACTATGAATCAAATAATGATATAGTTCAAAATATATTTTGCAATGACAAAACTAGTAATAGTTGTAAGAGGTTTTGATTCTACCCACTTAGTAAATATTCAGTCATCATGATAATGAAGTTATGACCATACAAAAAAGAAAAATAAATTTTACCTATTAGATGTAGAATCCAAGTGGAAAAGGGTCAAGGAATAACAATGAGATAAAATTCCCAAGGAAGAACGTGATTTTTTAAAAAAATTATCACATTTCTCGACATATTCCATGGAATCATGTTCAAGAGTGGGATATAAGTACCCCATTCTATCTATTTTATGAGTGGGATTGTCCACCAAAGTGACTACCTCAAACTCCATTATGACAATGGAAGAGGAACCTTTCCAATTCCTCTTAGTCCACATGTTAGCATCATGCCATCAAAGGCCTTATGGTAGAGAACATCATAAAAAATGACATACTTAGAAGTGATAAAAAAAAGATGATTCATTTGTTTATATTTTTCCCATTCAAGATAGGTAAAATAAATTAAATAATGAATGATATCAAAATACCAAGGAGAAGAAATGCTAGCAAAATTTTGTATGTAATAAATTAATTTATTGGGAAAAATAGTATAAAAAAGATTGCTAAATTTTAGAGGAGAGTCTACCAACTAATCAAAAATGAATTATCCCTTAAAAACTTCTAGTTGATGTAAGTAAGTTCAAACTCACTCAAACATGTGATAAAACATCCATCCTTTCATGAGAGGGCTAGTTAGGTCAATAATGTTTGTAAGGATTGGGACCTTACTATGACCTAAGTTTCTTGATTAAGTATATAGTGTGGTAATTGCTTAGTTGTGAACAAAATTACCAAACACTCTTTCTATGCTTGCATCTAGTGTGATTCATAATACATGAGATTGTAGCTAATTAAGTATATGACACTCTTTTCCATCAACATTCTCCTAGGCCAACATGTAGGCAAGAGACACCTATGTTTGCATAATATAAAGTATGAAGGGTTTATAAGATTTTGCGGACATGAGTGTCAGAGGAGACATAAGGAAACATTTTAATACCTTTAATGTATCCTAAAAATCACTTATATAGATCAAGCCACTTTATTTTTTAATAAAATTATTTATTAGATTAAATTTATGGGTGAAGTATACTATGCATCATCGAATGGACCCTAAATTCATTAGGAATGATCTAATCCCTTTCCAATCAGTGGGGGGTAACATGTCTAAAATTTCTTGAATTATGGTGGGATTGATATCAATTCCACACTAGGAGATAATGTAGTTGAGGCATTATATGCCTGACTCTAAACACACACTTAGCATGAATGAGAGTAATATCATATTTAATTAAATGTGTGAGCATGATGCATGATACTCTTAGATGGTAAATCCTTTGCATTAATTTTCATATAAGATCATCCATGTATACCTCCACCATATTATGAATAAGATCCTATAAAATATGGGTCATGACCCTTTGATATGTTTCCCTAGTTTTTTAAAGGCCAAAAAGCATGACTACATAACATAAGATCCCTCATGGTGTTGTCAAGGAGGATTTTATTTGATATTCATTGGAGATGCAAATTTGATTATATCCATATAAACCATACATTAGGGATAAAAACTCATAACCAATTATAATGCCAACTATAAAGTCAATGGATGGAATATAAAAATCAGCCTTAGGGCATTATTTGTTAATATCATGAAATTAAATACATATCCTAATTTTACCATTCTTGTTTAGGATGGGGATGATGTTGGACATCCACTTAGAATAATCCAAAGGATTTATGAAGTCCAATTTTAATAGTTTAATGACTTTTATAATTAATGCCACCTTCAACTTGATTGGCCTAAGATTATATTTTATTAGCTTTACATTAGGCATCATGACTAGATTATGGACAAATACTTTATGATAGATTCATAAAATATCCACATAAGAGAAGTTGAAGCTTTTAGACAAATTAGTAAGAATATAATTGTGGTTTTTTAGTTCCTGTGATGAAATCAAAGACCCAAACCTGAGGATTCTTTGATTCTCCTTCGTTACTATGTTTATATCAATAATATATCAAATTAAGGAAGTATTCCCACTTAAAATTGGTGAAAATATGGTGGGAGGTCAACATCCTCACCTTCTATGTTTCAAAGTCAATATCTTCATTAGAAGATAACTAATTACAACATTGCACTAAGAATGATAATAATCACTCCCAAGAGTGGACATAAGATGACATGTGAGAAAAAAACCTCTCTTATGGTGAAAATAATGGAGCTCATTGTAATAATTAAGTAAATACAAGATAGCTTCATAATTTTTATCTAGGTTGAGGACTAGAGGGATAACATCTTTTCCTATACAAGTGAGGGTTTTATCATTAGGCATTTTGTGCATGAGGGTATATGTTTGAAAAAATAATATGATATATGACTTAGGTGTCACTGGGTTGGGAAAAACACAAGAGGAGGAAGTATCCATATAGTTATAAAGTTTATTTCTTTCTCTTGGTATTGATTTTATAGAAATGAAGTTAAAACCCTTGGCAACTTCTTTCATGATGGCCTTATAAAGTTAAAGGTGCTCAACTTTAGTTTGATATATTTTTGAGACTTGATTAGTTACTAGTTGAGAATCACCTTATTTTTTTAATTTTTAAATTCCCAACAATTTAGTGATGAGCATCCCAAGAAATAAAGCTTCATACTTGGACCCATTATTGGTACACTCAAAGTCAAATTTAAAACTAAAAGGTAGGACCCTTCCTTTTAGGGAGACCAATATCACTCATGATCTCACACCAAAATGAAATTTGTCCCCATCATATTTAAGGGCCCATTTATCATGTGTAGAGGAAGGATTATCACTATGAAGGGTTTCATGGTCTTATGATATTTGAACCGTGTGTATGTCACATATATTGGCTAACCCCTCAAGGAGTTCCTAGTTTTGAGATTTAGATAAATTATAAGGCCCTACCCCTCTTGGGTGAAATAGGAGAATTAATGGTTCATATTTTTCCAACATATTAATAATCTTAGTCATTAATATAGTTGAAACTATCAACATGACTATTAGATCTAAACCATTGATATTTTTAGTATCCACTACCTTTTTTCCTCTAGTTTGTATTTTAGTAAGGCTTAAGGGATTTACCACACTTTATTTAGTATAATCACATTGGGATTTGTAGGATCTACAAAATAAACCAAATCTAGGTTTTTTTTGACCCCATATTAGGTAAGTGGTAGTCAATGTGCAACCTATTTTCTTGTGCATGGTCATTTGAAGTATGTCAAAAGACTTAGGATCCCCTTGGGCCATGAAAACCTTACCTAGATTGAAGAGCTTGATTTATTGGAACAAGGTTGAAGGGATGGAATTTATCCTATGAAGCTAATGTATTCCCAAGATCATGTTATAATTTGTGTCTTTGTCAATCATGTAATATTATGTTAACATGATCTTGGGACCTAGAGTGACTAGAAGCAAAATGATCCCTATAAAGGTGGAATTGAGGCTACTGTAGCCTTGTAGGGTATTATGAGTTATGGAACAATTATTTTCAACATAAATATATATATAAAAGAAAGAGAATGGAAAAATGTTCATGGATGATTTATCACCAGCCATGGATCTCTTTACGTAGTAATTATAGATCCATAATTTAAAAAATAAGGCTGGATCCCCTTTCATTTCTTATTTATAATTTGGAGGGAAACTACTAAGATTGAATAAATAACCAATGTCCCAAGAATTTTACCCCAGTGGAAACGTATGTAAATCAATGTGATTGATCTTGGCTTGTGGAAAGGGAGTTATATTGGATAAATTCCCCAATCTTATAGCATTAAGAAACAATAAATGATGGGAATGCAATTTAATTACAAATTCAAGAAAAAAATGTGAGATAAAGTTTTTTTAAGATATGAGATCAAATTTTAGTTCTCCATAGGCTTATGAAGTCTTTGTATCTACAATGTTTAGAGGGTGAGGAGTCATGGGCTAATATTCCCTAGTGTAAGTAATTATGTTTGGTTCCTCTTCAAATTCAAAATCTACAACCCCTATCATTCTAGTTTTACATTTGACTTTAAACTTGGGAGTGACATTGGTAATGGTAATTATAGAAGTGAAAGCCTCACCACCATTGGCAAATGCTTACATAAGCTGATTATGCTAAACTAATTGATTCTATAAGTTGCCTTAATTTTGATTCAAGACAGTTCACACTTTGTGGTTCAAAATAGGGTTTTAGTAAATTTAGATATTTTGGTTCTATAGTGTAATGGGACCATTATCAAGGGCTTGATGGTTTGTACATGCATTCCTTATGAACATGTCTATGATTTTTTTTTTCATCCTTAGGGAGCCTTTAGATGAATTTGTTATATCCTTATATTTTTGAGTATCATAAATGCTAAATCGGTGGAAGAGATAATATACATTGGAATCATATTCCCTAGGCCTCTAATTTTTCCTTATTGACAAAAACCTTGTTGATTATTCTTTTGATAATAGGGTTGGTTTTAGAACTACAAAAGATGCTTAACATGCTTAAACTAGTTTTGATATTTTTTTTGATATTGCATGTTGTGGGGTGGAGGTTGGTTGAATTCAATCACATAAAATACATGTGAAGGGTTTTCCCAACACCTATATTGATATTTGTGTTGGTGTTTTTAATAGGCAAAGACTACTTATTATTGAATAGATTTGGATTTATACTTTCATCGATCACACCATCAATCGTGGTATTCTTATTTTATATAAATATTTTGGGCCCTTTATTATTGATGTTTCTTTGGTTCAAATTTATAAATCCCCCATTATTTTATTTTAGGGTGGTAATGCATCTATTGGCCCCATAGGTTTGATGATCACTATCAATGGTTGCTTGATCAATCCATAAAGCACTTTTAAGAGATTATTGATAAAAATGATATGAAAACTTTTGTACATCTTCCCTTATATCTTTATTAAGGGAGTGAAGGAAAATGTTGCATAATTCCCTCTAATCCATGTGCGGTGAACTAATAGATGAATACATATCATGTTACCATCTCGTGATGAAATGTGCATTTGATTCATTGTGTTCTTATTTGATATGAAGGAATTATCAAATGCTAATCTTGTCCATATAAAAATACTTTATGAATTCATCCATAAATGATCTAAAATAATGAATGGACCCCTTAGGTAGGTGTTATTACCAATAAACAATGATTCTTTCTAGGGTTTTATGGAAAATATTGGTAATAAACCCATCCCAAGGTAAGAGTTCCCTGAAAGTCAGTGCATAAGACTTGACATGTGCCTTAGGATCTCCCTCTCCTTTTAAATTATAAATGTCTAGTAGGGGATGTATAAGAATAAATCCTTGTATATTAAGATCAAGGGGTTTTTTAATATACTCAATATAAGTCCCCATGTTGTTAAAGTTGATTTTTTTCATTGCCAAACTAGACTATAAGAGTGGGATCACATTTGGGTTGCTTGGATAACCATTAGGAGGGATGGAAGAATATTTATATGATGAAGTGGAAAAATCAAATTAATAATTATCCAACTAAGTAGACTTGGAGATCATATGGAAGTAGGGAGGAAGTTTATTATATGTAAGGGAGTTGATGATTTGTTGAGGAGGGGCATATTTGATTTGGAAATATCCTATATTAATGTAGGGTGACACATAGATATTTTTAAAAAGAGGAATGTACATGGGAGCCACATGACTTAGAGAGGTAAAGAGTGGTGCATTATTGGTCACCAGTGGTGTATTATTGGTCACCAGATTGGTTTGTGAGGGTGGAGTGTAGGTGAATACTACTCTAATTAGGGTTTGGATATGATATTGGCAGGGTGTAACAATTTTGGAGGTATTTAGGTTAGGGAATACGTGAGTAAGTATGTAATTAATGGATTGATTAGAGACATAGCTCAGTGGGGGCATATTATCTTATGGTAGTGGTATAATGCAAACTTGTTATTATAATTATTGGTAAACTATTTCTTTGATAAGAATATAAGAAGAATGAACTTGGGTAGGAGGATTAGGTTTCACTCCTTAATTCAGAGATTTCTAGTTATTCTCTAAATAATTAATGTAACCCAACAAGTATTGATGAGTTCATTTAGGCTAATAGTAATGCTAGGTATGGGAGCCTCCTATATAAGAGGGGTATATATGAGAAATTAGTTAATTTGAAGAGATTGATTCAAAGTGAGAGCCTCATGGGTATTGGTTAGGGTTTTCATTAGTAGATTAGAGGCATTTTGATTCCTATTAGAGGATTATGTATCCACTTACATATGGTTAAATGCATCATATAAATAATTGATGGTATAGTGGTCATATCTAATAGAGATTTACACATATGGGTTATATAGGATAATTGATGGTATAGTATCCATATTAGGAATGGTTGTACTAGTGAGAGTCATAACATTAGAGTCATGATTATTGTTATTGGTTTTAGATACATCTTGTACCTCATGAATAGGGAATCCAATACTGGTTTATGTTTTGGATGAGAATAATTATGGGATTGATAAACTACATTGATGTTTAAATTAGGTTTATTAAAAATTATCAATTAATACTCACCAGAGTTAAGTTGGTTCCTT